>CM070726.1:8142425-8742425 GCA_036346275.1 Otatea glauca
AAATTCGTTTATTGCGTCAAGATGACATCGGGGCCGGTCCATGGACTCGGTCCCACGGCTCGTCGGTGTCCACCGTGGACTCGGTCCACGTAATGGCAGCACGCCGCCCCACTCGTGATGTTGTCAAGATCGACGTCATTGCTGACACTCGCCGATCATTTCGGATTCGTGGCGCGGACATCGTGCCAAAATCGAGCGTCCTCAACCAACGGTCGGATCCCTTCCACGCGGCGCAATCTCGCCGCCAAGGATCCAATGGCCGATCAACTCGCACGGTTGGCAACGCTTTGATTCCCGCGATCACGCCACGCTAATCTCGACTGGTTTGAAACCAATGGCGAGATCACACGCATGCGCCGCACACTCGCATTCCTCGCCGACACGCCGCCTCTTCTACTCACTCACCGAGCGGCGCGATCTCCGCCGCTGCTCAAACTGAACGCGCTAACCACCCGACTCATTAAGCCCACTTGCACCGCATGCATCTAATCCGACGGTCCCCGATACCCAAGCGTTAACTATGCAAACTAGCGACGCGCAATCTCACTCATCCATCAACAAACCAACGGCCAAGATCTACCCTAGTTAAATGTCGGGACTGGATTTGTAATCCAAAACCCTAATGTATACCGCACTAGTCCAAGATCACGCTAGTGCACACAAAGGGAAACATAGATGAAATATCATTCCATACAACGAATTAACTAAGAAGAAGCAAATTATTATTAAATAAAGCAAACGACCTTATGGTCAATGTTTACACCATTATGCCTTAAGGGCTTAAGAAACAATTACTATTGCAATAAAAAGATAACTTGAGCTATCTCGACATGCCACGTGCAATCGTCTGGGAAACGCCTTCCTAATCCACGTAGTCTTCATAGAATTCCTCCTCATGATACTCATTATGTCCTTCAGCAACAGATCAACATGGGCATAAAGCCGTGAGTACAAAAAGTACTCAGCAAGCCATAGGGAATTGATGCAATATATTCATGCACGGCTTGACAAGGATGGCTATATGTTTCATTTGCAGAAAGCAATAACTTGAATTGAAATACAATAAATAGATTGAAAGCATATTTATGAAAAGATAAATAAATGATTGATAGATAAAAGATAGACAACAAAACAACGTTGAACTCCCTTTCACATCCCAACAATTCCACATTCCACATTTTATGAAACACTCTATTCCCGTGTGAAATTCCCGGCTTGTCCATGACCATGACACGGCTATTCTAATAGTTTTACACTCTGCAGAGGTTGTACAACTTTACCTACAAGATATGAACATCTCTTTGTGCAAACGTTACTAACACACTTCCTTTGGTGTGTCGCAGAGATATCATGACAAAGCCTTTACAATGCAATCGCCTAAACTCTAGACGCTTCGCCGCTAAGGTTTCGCCTTAGGGCCCTCTGATTGCCTTTGAATCTACCCGCCCATCCCGAACCCACACCACCAACTAGCAAGATTACTCAAGGCTAGGCATTGCAAATTAATCAGCCTAGGTCCATCCCATTCGCATATGTGGTAGTACGGTTAGGCCCAGCTCAATGGCGCACAAGATTAAGTCCTTAAGTTGTCTCATGCAAAACATTCACATCCCAATGTGCTAGAAAGCACCCCCTTTACTGCACGATCACTTGCCCGAGGGAAAACAATTCGTTCAACCAAGACCAATGGCAAACCCCACCATGGTACAACAAATTTTACAACAGTGGCTAGCGGCCACGATTCAATATCTCATTATGTCAAGATTTACATTATTCAATATGTGGCATGAATCCCAACATATATCTAAGTATGTCTAAGCATAGCTACGTAACCCAATGTTGGTATAATGATTATGTCCAATTAGTAATGTCCCAATCTAGGTTTAGCAATTGATACATGGCATACAATTAATCAAGGTGGCATAATGTCAACTAGGTATATTTCTACTCCCATTAAATAAGCATTGATACACAAAAATAGCATGCAATTGTATAAAAGTAAATTACTTTTGCAAACATAGCATCAATATGATCAAAGGATTATGACTTTCCTTGCTGATCTAGTGCTGAGTCTTGGTCTTCGAAGTCTTCGTTCGCTCCCTCGGAATTAGCGTTTACCGGAAAAGAAGCAACGAAACCAAATAAATACAAAACAGAGACTCAAACTAGCTCAAAACTGAAAATAAATGGCTCTGAAAGATAGATCTTGATTTTAGGAAAATTTAGAAACTTGAATCGCTTCAATCGGAGTTCGTATGAGGAGAACGAGCTTCGGAAAATTAAATCGAGAGAAAAGGCTGAAAATCGAAATTCGGAATTTCGGATTTATTTTTGTACCGAAAATCGGTTTATTGCAACGCTGATGTCATGGCTTTTGGTGGACTCGGTGCACGCCGATGCCGTTGGCTACTGCGTCGCACAAAGGTCGAGTGGTGGTCGACGCGCACACACTTGGCGGCCGACACGGTGTCGATGGTTGCCACGCGGCGCGCGCGATCGACGTGGCACAGATCGAGCGGCGGGACGCAAGGGCTCGGCAATGGCGACGCCGGAATCCGGGACGCTACCGGAGATCGAACGGCTGGAGGTCGATGGCAAGGCGGCGGTGCAACTCACCAGAGACGAAGAAGACGACACAGCAAGCGGCGAAAAATGCGACGGATCGGCTTCGGATCAGTGCGGATCTGGGAGAGGACGATGCGGCGAACTCAACGAGACGCGCGGGTGCGGCGGAGAGGCACCGGAGCAGCGAGACAACGGGGAAAATGCTTCGACTGCGGCGGCGGAGCTACGACGAGCGAGACCTCGGCGATGGCGGCGGCTCGAGTAGCGAGAGGCAGGGCAAAAGGAGCGGCGGCGCGAGGGGATCCTCGGGAGGAGGGTTGGTGGCGCTTAGATAGCCCTCGGGAGGCGTGAAGGGCACGGACTCCGAGAACGACGGCGTCACGGCCGCGAGACCGAGCGACGCTAGTGTTTAATTTGGCGGTGGGCAAGGCAGGTCGCATTGGGCTGCGCGGCGATGGCGATGGGCGGCGGGGTGAAGGGCAGGGATGGGCAGCGGAGAAAAGAATGGGCCGGCGGGAATTCGGCCCGAAAGGCTTTTTGAGAAATAAAATCATTTTCCGATTAAGAAAAATTCTTGAAATTCAAATAAATGCAAATAAATTCAAATAAATAGCAAATAAATTGTAAAAATCTTTAATTTGATGGATAGTTTAGTCAAATTAAATCCTTCCATTAATGGAAAATTCAAATTAAGCTGGGATTAATTCAAGAAAATGCAAATGGTTTATTTTTGAATTCAAACATTCCAAAACTCAAATTTTGGGATGTTACATTAAACCTATCTGACGCATCCGAGCCGCACATCTATAGATCTAACGATACATATTAAATCTAAAGAAAGAATCGAGATGGTCATGCGGCCTCACCGAACGGTCGATGAAGATCGGACGGCGGATGAAGCTCACGAAGGTCGGCGACGTGTAGAGGAGAAAGGCCGAGTCGGGAAGACAAAGACGCCGACACCGCTGCAAAGCGCCTCCGGCGAAGAAGTGGTCCACTGATGCGCTTGCTTCGTGAACTTGGGACGGGTCGAGCACGCGAACGGCCGAACGACGGCAGAGGAAGCAAAAACAACGGCGGCAAGAGAAAGCAACTATGGCGAGGTCGCACGGGCGCTAGGAGGGTCTCGTGCGTGCGAGAGAGTCAAAAGAAGTGTCTTGAGGTTCTCTGCGAACGTGCTAACTGACACGACTTAAAGGGCCTTGACTTGCGTGGAAAACCGCCGGCGAAACTCATGGGCATCAATGCCCACGCCTCGTGATCTCGTGAAGAAGAGACGACGTGGCTCCATCCCAACCGTCCGCGTGGACTTGATCGGATGGTCCTCATCACATGCGACGGCGGCTCTCACAAATGTTCGATCGAATCGGACGGCAGCGGCTAGGGTTTCAATGGTGTGGGCTAACATAGCGATGGTCAACGCATAAGTGATTTCGCCCAACACTGTTCATATAATTTTAAAACATTTTGATTTAAAATAATTCAGATAAATAAACAAAGCCAAAATAAATAGCAAAAATACAGAAAAATTAGAAAACTCGGAAAATATTTTGGAACATTCGAACTCAAATAAAATATTTCCAACAAAACTTTGCATAAAATTTCTCATGAATTTAATTAAATTCAAGAAAGGTCAAAATGAATAAATCCAATTAAATTCTAATAAATTCTCAAAAATTCTCAAAATAAAAAATACTCCAAAATTTAAATTAGGTAAATTTCAGGTGTTACACAAAATGAGCCACCTAGTTACATCTTACATAAACTTACGCAACCAAGGGAGTTTCAATTCCATTCAGAACAACCATATCAGATTGAAAGCAACTCATCCAAGCATAGTACTCGCGTCCGTCTCACAACCTTGGTATTCCCACACTCATCGAGGAGTGCGAGCAATAGTCAAAGAACGACGACCGCTCGAGTTTATGCATTAGATGGTTGAAAACAATTCAGTACCGGATATGTGTCTAGTGCTAGTTTCAAGATCAACGCCTAGCACCCACATATCCTGCGCTCGAGATGTATCGCAACACATACACATCAAACTAAGCAGGATGTTATAGCATAAACATAAACTAGAACTAGTACAACTACTTACTATTACAAGTAGTGGCCGACCGCCAACTATTACAAGTCCATAAGTAAAGTGCAGTGGAAATAACACATATAACAAAAGTGGGACAGCGTATGCCCATCCCTACCCAAAGGCATCCGACTTGTGAAAACCCAAGTTCATCCGTCAACATGATCGTCGGTCCCTGAGTATAATAAGAGTCGTTGGGGCATTCTTCCATTTCGTCTTCTATATTATATTGATTATGCAACCGTGAGTACACGATATACTATGCAAGACTTTAGTGTATGGAAATATTGTAAATGCAAGCTAGATCAAGGATTACAAGTTTCTACACTAGTCTCATTTCAGCATAAAGCAGATTTTATTTACCAAGTGAAAGTTGCATAAAACGGTAACGAAATTGTAAAGAGCATTTAATAAGAAGCTAATAACAGTAAGTACAATTCATATCCATCATTCCACAGCCCTCCTTGGCTGCGAATAGTGAATAAAAACAGCCACCATTGGCCCCCAAAGTTTTCCATACCAACCCAACATCATATCCAAAAGTTTTGGTAAAAACAAAGACTATACTTGACATTACTTTCCCAAGTTGCTCATGACCGCGAACACGGCTAATTAATTAGATTTTAATCTCTGAAGAGAGTGTACACTTTACCCACATGACACATTCTAGCAATCATGTCAACCATGTCACGCGGTACTTCCTGCACTGCTTTGCTAGACTGTGTTAAACTGCTCAACTAGTTAAAGCTTAGCCTTGCACCGGCGACGGTGATGTTAAACCCTTGCCATAGTTCCGAGATCTTGAACCGATGGTGCCCCATCGCGAACTCTCCCCATAGCAAGGCATGCACCATTGTATTGGAATGCTTGGGCCCCAACACCTCGGTGAAGGGAGCACCTAGAACAACTCTAGTCCATCGGATCGTCCATACTACTTGACCTACCAAAATGCAAGGTTAAACTTCAACTAATCTAGTGAATTTAGGCTATCCCATACTAGCACATGTGGTTGCACCAAAACACTTAGGTGATAGCATCAAGTTCGGTCCTTAATTGACCCGGGCGAGAATCTCCCCCTAACTACGCGTTAGGTCCTTTTCATGCCTCAAGTTAAGTAATAACTCGTCCGCGTCTAAATCAGAAGTTTGAGTTGGATTTTTATGAAATTAAGTGGAAACCATACCGTGGTTCCATCCATTTAAACAAAGTTTGCTCAAAGTAGTTGAAATGTGTCCCATCATTTAAAAGTCGTTCTAGTGAGCAAGTCTAAGTAAGTACATAAGTTATTTCTCTAGTATTACCCAAGTGACATTAAGTAATGTCTACACCAATACTAGGTTACAATGGCAAGTAATCAATTGACAAGGTAAAGTAAATGCATACAATTGGGATTAGCTACCATCACCCACAACATAGCAAGTTTAAAACATACACGCATGCATATAGTTTGATAAAACAACATAACTTTGTAAATGTGGGATCAAAATGATCAAAGGAGGGTGCTTGCCTGGTTGCTCTTCCTCTGGAATATAATCCGGATCGTAGTCGACGTCGTTAAAAATCGAATCTGAATTATCGTCGTGTATGCGTTGAATAATAAAAACCGAGACAGAAGCAAATAACACTGTATCAAATGGAGCAAAAAGAAATCAGATGTAAATACCAAATTAAAACTTACCAAGACGAATATGGTGATTGTGAGTTCTTGATTTATCACTTTCATAATGATTTCATTAGCATTTTGTTTGTGTGAGACCTTTTCTTGAATTTGTTACTTTCATCCTCTATTATAAGAAGCTAAAGTTATAATCATAGCTAAGGCTATATACGAATTCAAGAGGCTAAAATTATTTATCTTTGCATGTATTACTCCGAATTATAGATGCTAAAATTATTTGGATTAACGAAAGTAACATTAGTTAAAAGGTTTTGCTTGATTGGTATTTAGCTTCAAGTGTTCATGCATGGGAATGATTCCTACATGATGGATCATAAATTTTTATTTTATTTGCTGATATTACTTGGTTATGCGATAATTTCTTGCATTGCCGATGATTTGGTTTAAGTCTTTCGATTTCATTCATCCATACAAGTGACTTTAACAACGTTATCATTTAGGGTTTTTGCTCTAGCAAGTTTTATAAGATAAGTTAGTTCAAATTACATTTTTTCCATATTTTGGTTGTCCATATACTGGTTTACGATTCTGGGTCGATTCCCCTAAAATTTAGGTTTAGCCGAGTTGTTTTTCAAGCTGTTGAAAGTGCTTAGGTGTTATAGTCTTAGTTCAGTTTGTAGTTTTGAAGGTTTTTGCTTAAGTTGGATTCAGATGCAAAGCAAGTTATAATTAAGATATTTTTGCAGAATATGGTAGTATATATACTAAACTCTGATTCTAAACTATTTTCCTTTAAATTTGCATTTGGACGAGATACATTACGGATTGCCGAAAAGGCTTAAGCATTATAGTTTTGGTGCTGTTTGTGGTCATTTAAGGTGTTTATATGACAAGTTTTATATGCTACACAGGTTATAAGTGAAATATTTTTCCATATTACGGTAGCATAAACATTATAGGATGCTATTGAGCTATTATCTCATTATTTTCCATTTATACAATATATTTTATAGGTTGCCGAAAAGCTTATATGATCATGCTGATCGCGAGGTTACGGTCAAGTTTTCATTCTTGATTGCGGCTGCACCTTATGGGATAATCTAACCATTTTTTAGACATTTGTAGGGGATATCCCTAAAAGTGTTTTAAAGTTAGTTCCACGATATTTCGCATTTATTTAAGATGTTTTCATGTATAGGTCATTAAGGGTTAATATGGCCTAACTCAAAATTATTTAAAATGATGTTATTTTTGAAAAGAAATCTAGTATATGTTATTTTAAGGTTATATCATTTGATTTCGTTGCATTTGAGGTTTGTTTGCGAAAGTTATAGCCGTTTGATCATTTTGCCGATTGAATGTTTGAACAACTACTAAATAGTGCAAGCTAGAGCAAAGTTTAAATATTTTTTACTATTCATAAGTTTTTGAGCTCATTTGGTCAATGTTTTAGCCATTTGAAACTTGCATGCTAATAACAGATTAAACTAACAATATTTCATTCAAAATACATTCAAATTTAAATATTTTTGCAGAAATGGAGTTCATAGGGTTGCAATAACTTATTATATTTATTTCATGATTTATGGATGAATATAATATATACTTCATTCATAACACCTATTTAGGGCCTATCATTCAAACTCTATTTAAAAATTTAATCTGCAAGCAACATATAACTTTTTATTTCAGATTCTAACTCCCCATTTCAAAACTTAAATTTAGAAACTGATTCTACTTCATTTGGACAAACCTAGCAAAAGGTATGATCAGTTGAATGAAAAAGGGCAAAAAAAACAAAAATTTTGGTTTGAGGGGGGACTCGAACTGGGGTCACTCAGCTGAACTCAGAGAACAGGGACCACTGAGCTGCGATGTTGCTTGTAAATAAAGGGAGTGGACAAATACTTGAGTTGTACCTCTTCTCTTCTAACCCTAGAACTCGAAGCTCTTCTCTGGCAGCAATGGCGAGGTCGGTTCAGCAGAGGAATGCCCGGGGGGAAGTGGACCGCAGGAGGTGGGCTCGGTGGGCGGTCCTTGGTGGCAGTGGAGGTCACCGGAGCTGGCGACGGTGACCGGAGCAGCGGCGCAGCAACAGCTCGGCTGGTTGGAGTCTTGCGCACCGAGAGGATGCAGCGGCAGGAGGGTTTGCAGCCAAGTTCACCGGCGACTTGCCGACGCTGAGGAGTGGCTCGCTCTCCGAACGTGAAGAAGACCGGCGAGGGCGAGCAAAAGGAGAGGAGGAAGGCTCGGGCGGCTTTATGGCAGCATACGGGAGGTAGTTGGGCTACGGTACGGGCGTGGAGGCGGAGGAGGCGAGGTCCAGCGCCTGCGGCCGCGTGGAGGAGTTTTTCTGCGCAAGCGTCGCCGTGGAAGAGAGAGGAGGGAGAGAGAAGGAAGAGGGAGAGGGAGGAGAAGCTGGCCGGTGGGTCCAGGGTGGCTTGGGGCTCATTGCCAGAGACTGAGGAGCTGCATTCATCGATTGCATCGGTGGTTTTTGGCAGTTGCAAAAATTAATGCTCCAATTCGGGTATAGTAGCTGGGCAAGCTGTTCGAGAGTGATAAGTTGATTAAACAATTTCGAAAGTTTTTGTGTTGGTAGAGAAAAGAGTCTAGTTTCCATTTTCTTTTGTTTCACTTGATTATCTCTTATAGTTTACAAACAGTATTTCTCCAAATTTGACTGATTTTCATAATGTTTTGAATTTTTGACTTATTTAAATTGTGTTTAAAAATTCTGGAAAAATTATATTTATTCATGATTTGTGCTCTAGTATTTTAAAAATTATTTTCTATAGCATGTTGTTTGAAATTTTCATAAGTTTCTTTGATGTGTTTGTTTTAGGTATTTAAAAGTCATTAAATTCCAAATGTCAATTCTTGAATCAAATGAATAAATCCAAAGATAATTTCAAATGAAAATTCAAATATGCAACATTATTCATGAAATGCCACTTTATTCATTTTCTTGAATTTTGGGATGTTACATTCAAAATATGCAAAAAAATGTTTATTGTGTAATTTTTAATAATAAGAATACAAGAATGGGTTAGTTATATGTTATATGCACAACTTTTGCAAATAAAGTTTAAATGAAATAGAATAAGTTTTTGTTGAATCCTCATGTTGGCAGGAGTCTAAAGATGTAAAAACAATTAAGTTTCAAATTAGTTTGCTTTATCTTCTAATAAAGGGAATATCCAATGCATAAGGTATATCAATGGATGCAAATCTCACTAAATAAAGTATGAGTAAATAACCCATATACTTAAACTGATATATCAGTATAAGTCTTGCATTTTCAAAGACCATCTCAGATCATTCCTTAGAGCTAATTGTCGTGTAGTCATTCATAAGGATTGGCTATGATGTAAGTATGTTCACCCATATGCATATACAAGCATATATGCATATGATTAGTTGAAATTTAGCTTTTAAATAATTAAAAATTTAAATATGCATTGCTTTGCATCTAAATCCTAATTAAAGTAAGAATTGCTTCATGTTAAGGTGATGATCATATCATTATAATCTTAATCAATTTTAGCATCTAGAATTTGTAATTTAAGAATAAAGAATTCATAAAAGAAGCCTTCGTTCTTTCAAGTGAATTTCTATTTATTTTGTTGTCTATTTTCTTTTTGCCCTTTTCTGGAGTTTACTGATTGTTGCTTATTCTTCTGTTACGCAACGTGTAGACACCGACGTCCCAAAAGGCGAAGAAGAAGACCATGTCGCTGACCCTAATTTTGATCCCGACAACGATCAAGAATGCAAGCACCTCCTTGATCATGTTGAGCCCGATACTTTACCTACCATATGTTGTTTTTGTCATGTATTATGCATTCGAGTAATTCCCCATAAAAGTTGCTATTTTGGGGTAGAAAGCAGAGCTACACTGTAAAGTGTGGATTTCCTTAATATGTATGAACAAGTGAACCTTGTAAACCCTAGATGAGTTAGACATAAATGATGTCATTTTGGGGTATAATCGCTAGCATAATATAATTTCTTAGCCATGCTTAAAAATGGACTTCAACATTTCCCATCGTTTAAATAAATGGCTTTCATTTGGAAAGGTTGCTAGTACTTTATTAAAAACCCAAAATAAAACTATGGTTTTGACGCGGGTGATTATTGGCAATAGTCAGATGTGCAGAGGGAATTGCACGTAGTGTAGGGTGGAGTATCGCCCGTTTCGGATTAAGGACCGAGCAATAGGACGCTATTGATCCAAGAATTCTGTGTAACCACGAGGGCTGGTATGAGACGGCCTTAACCTATTAAGTTATTTAGATATGGCTTTGCACATTGGAAGGCGGGAGATAGCACATGCATTAGGTTAGATCTGTTTGTAGGGTTTTCTACATACCAATACAATGGTGTACACCTTGCCATGAACAGAAATGGTATGTTGGGTGTTATGTGAATGGATCCACGTCTTGGGTGAGTGTTTCTGTTTTTATGGTGAGGCTTAACATCCCGGGCTGGTTCAAAGCCAGGTCTAAGTAATGTAACGGTTATGTATGATCTCCTTGCCAACACACCAAAGGAAGTGTGTTAATTGACCTGGCAAAAGGGGTTGATCATTCCTTGTGGGTAAAGTTATTGGGAGACCCCGTTCTTGCAAACAGGAACCTCCATGTGATTACTGTACTAGTCCCATGATCAGTGGCTAGCACTCACATGTTTACAACATTCATATCACAACCATAAGAGATCGAACTGATAAATATATATACAAGCGGAAATAATTATACAGAGTCTAAAATTTACAAAGACTGAACAGCGGAAAGTAGAGAGTTAAAGGAACTCCAAAAGCCTCGTGGTTTGCCCACTAACTCCCAGGCAACTGACTAGGCAAACCTAGGGGAAATCATCGTCGAACACCCCGCCCCCTGCATGAAAGTAAGAATCGTCTGGCACTTCGCAGGCTTCGTCCTCTGAGATAGCAGATGCAAGATTGAGTACATTGGTACTCAGCAAAACTTATAGTGTTTGACAAATGTAATTAAATAATCTTGCAGGCTAAACAAAGGCAGGCTATAGGTTATTTTGCAGTTGCATAAATGTTTAGATGTATGAATATAACAGATTGCAACATCGCATTTTAAATAAGCAATTGAGAGACATAAAGCGATAAGCAAATATCCAAGTCTTTCAACCCAGTCTACCCGACTTCAAAAGTCCCCGGTGTCTATCCTTTGACACACAAAGCTAGTTGCAAAACGGTTTCCGAACCAACCCATTTTTTAGAAAAATACCAAAAGACTCTAACATTGGAATGACTTCACCAAGTGCCCATGTCCCGGGCGCGGCTAATCGATTAGATTTTTTACTCTGCAGAGGTGTACAACTTTACCCACAAGGAATGATCAACCTCTTTTGCCAGGCCAACTAACACACTTCCTTTGGTGTGTCGGCAAGGAGATCATACAGAGCCGTTACATTATCTAGACGTGGCTTTGAACCAGCCCGGGACGTTTGACCCTCGCCATGGAAACAAAAACACTCACCCAAGCCGTGGATCCACTTTGCATTGGTATGTAGAAACCCCTACAGGCAGACCTGAGTGGAATGCCTGTGCAATCTCCCGCCTTCCTTAGATGCAAAGCCACATCTCCATAACTTAGTAGGCTAAGACTGTCCCATACCAGCCCTCGTGGTTGCACGAAAACCTTGGATCTATAGCGTACCATTGCTCGGTCCTTAATCCTACACGGGCGATACTCCACCCTATACTACGTGCAACTCCCTTTGCACCACCGGCTATTGCCAATAATCGCCCGCGTCAAACCATAGTTTTATTTTGGGTTTTAACCAAAGTACCCAAGAACTTTTCCCAAAGAGGACCATACATTTGTTGAAAAGACTAAAAACATAAAACGGATAGCTTTAAGCAAGAGTAATATGCTAGCGATTATACCCAAAAGTTATTTAGCATATCTAGCTCATACTTAGGATTACAAGGTTCACATGTTCATTCAAATTAAGGAAAACCATAATGTCTGAGTAACTATAATTTCTACCCAAGATAGCATTTCTATGGAGAATTACCGGAATGCATAGTACATTGGCAAAAACAACATAATGTAGGTGAATTATCAGGCTCAACATGCTCAAGGGGGTGCTTGCCTTGCTGCTTACTGTCTAGCTCAAGATCTGGATCTGCGACGGAGTCGTCTTCTTCCTCGAGGACGTCGGAATCTACACGTCGATCGAACGGAAACATAGTAAAAATTCAAATTTATTAAGGGCAAAAAGAAAATAGACAGTAAACCAAATAAAGATTCACTATAGAAAATAGGAGTATATTTTAGGGGTTGGATTATAGAATATTAAGACTTCATGATTAGGATAATTACACATTCAAGATGTTAATAACTTTTGTGATGAACAAACATGGCATCTCCCTTAGATTATCTATTGTTGAATTGCGAATTCAAGAGGCTAAAATTATAAATTCTTATATTTTTGACTTCGAATTATAGATGCTAAAATTATTTGGATTTATGAAATTTAGGACATAAAATAAAGGGTTCTGCGCGAAAAGCACTTAGCCTTAAGCGATGTATAAGAAAAAGGGTTGATTAAGCTAAAATCTATTAAACTGGGTTACTAGATTTGTTCTTGGATTTGAGTCTATTCAATCTATATTCTAATTATTTAATTTCCTATACACATATATATTCATATATATGTGTGTGTGCATTTGGCACTAGGTTTACTTCATAATTCTAATGGTAGTTGAAAACGACTTACCCTTAATTATTTAAGCAAGTTCAAGTATTCTACTATCTCCTAATATTCAGAAAAATAAATTCTTACTCATTTCATAATTCTTCCATACAATTAAACATATCCAAATTTTCAAAGTATTGAATGCCAAACTTAAATAGAAGGTAGTTCAAACATACATGGAAATTTAATATTTTTATATATTTGAACTCCTGTAAACATAGGGATCCTAGAAAAATTAGTTTCATTAAATTCTAAGTTTGTTTGCGGAATTTTTGTATAAAGCATATCTTTAGGCCTTTTATTCAAATTTGAATTTCAAATTCACCCACTGACCATTTTCAAAATTTTATTCCCTATTATGGAAACGCTTGATTTTATATGAATATATAAATTCATTCACTAATTTTGGTGTTATATTGAAAATTCTACAAGCATTTGAATTATTTCGGGTAATCAAATCCTAAAGAAATTTAAAAATACGCTTTCTCGATCTAAAGCGTCTTTTCCGATTGAACTAACAAACTTCGCTCTGGTCGATGCGAGCAGCACACGCAAAGGCGTCACCGAGCAGTAGCGGCTAGGGTGGCCGACGGCGGAGCTACGGCGATGGAGGGGCTCGGCCGAAGGCACGAAGAGCACCAGCTCACCGATGCGCGTTTGAGGGTAGGGTCAATCACCTTCGACGATGGCCGGAACGGGCTGCCACCGGAGACCTGTGGTGGAGGAAGGGGTGGCTCATCGGAGAAGAAAATGGGTGAGTTTCGGCTCGAATGGGTAACGGGTTAAGCATCAGTGAGTCCTAGGGATTCCATTTAACCACAAAACGCGATCAAAGAAGATCCAGAGATGGCTGCCCACAGGCGTCGAAGCTGAGGAAGAAGTGCGGCAGTGATAACGCTCTGCAGGCGTGGAAGTAGGAAATTACAGCGTGATCAATAAACTAGGGTGCTAGGTGAAGCTCTATAAGGAACCGATTCCAACGATCTCTAGTGGCTTTGCTCAATTCACCGATTCCCCTCTTTCGGGTTTTCAGCGAAAATGGTGAAGAACTGAGTGGTAGCTCGGTGTTTGGTTGATCGAAGCTAAAGGAAATGGGGACCTCAACGCGATGCTGCTGCGGTATTTATCGCCGGCAATGGGTGAGTTTACAGCGTTTGAACGCGAGAGGAGTTGTGGTGGCTCTGCGCGCGCTTGGTGAAGTGGCACAAGGTCTCACACCGCAAGGAGGCGACAAGGATATGACCAGTATGGCGCGGGAAAGGCCAAGGCAAATGTGGTTGCGATTTCTTGCTCGGCGACGGGTCGGTCTTGAGACGCAGAGACGGCGATGACTCGGAGCAAGCTAGCTCGTCTTTGCCGCGGAAAGAAAGAAAAGAGAGGAAAGCAAGTCGTGGTCGGCAAATGGGGTCGGGGTCCACCGGCAAGCGAGAAAAACTCCAGCCCCATCTGCGGTAGACCGAGCCGCTATAATACCGGCCCCACGTTAGTGAGGCGAGGTTGCAAGAGATAAGGGCTTGGCTCGGACAGCTCCATGTGTGCATTAAAACTGCTAACAACTCATAGTGGATTTTTCTAAAACTTTTTGACCGATATATCCCAGAAGTTTTAATATTCCAGTAAAATTTTCGGACTAAAATATTCAATAATGAATTAATTAAAATTCTGACACTGTGCATCAGCCAGAATTTGCATTTTGGTATTTTATTTATTCTAGGATGCTAATCATACTAATTATTTTCAAAAAAATTTATAAGAGTTCAGTTTGGGCTATGGATATTTTCATAAAAATATCAAGTCAAAATATTAAGTACATATTTTAAAAAAATTCAGATATTATAATTTTCAGATTTTTGAAGTCTCTATTTTCGATTTTTTAGAAGGCTTAGATGACATGATAAATTTCATAGATTTTTACCAAACATAGCCTATACCCTGAGGGTGCTATGATAATTTTATGACTCCAGATAATTTTCTAATATCTTCTAGTAATTTCTACATCTACTGTTTCTAGTCAAAAGAGATGGTTAATTATTTTATTTATTTACATTTCAGCACATAGAATTTTTACTAGATGGTTTTACTGGTTTACCAGCATGAATAAAGTCTCATGGTAATTTTTTCCCACATTTTTCTTTTACCTCTTTATCTTCTTACCATTTTCCATTCAATAATTCTATTTGTTGGACTTTTCATACAAAGCATAAATCCAAGGAAAATCCAAATAAAAACCAATAATTCTCAGAAAACTCAGAAATAAATATATTCAAATCCAAAATATTCATTTTTGTTTTATTGTATTTTTCTGGATGTTACAGATCTACCCCATTACAGAAATCTCGCCCCTGAGATTTGGCGGGTCAAAGGTAAAATCGGGTCTAAAAGAAATCAGGAAACTCTTCCTTGAGTCTATCTTCTTGCTCCCATGTCGCTTCTTCTTCTGTATGATTACTCCATTGGACCTTTATCATCTTATGAGTTGTATTTCGAGTATGCCGCTCTACTTCCTCAAGAATTTTAATTGGGTGATCTCGATAAGTTAAGTTAGGCTGGAGATCAATTTCCTCCAATTGAGTAAGCTCAGAAGGAATGCGAAGACATTTTTTAAGCTGCGACACATGGAAGACATTGTGCACACTGGACAACTGGGATGGCAGCTCCAACTTGTATGCTTTTTCTCCATCTTTTCTAATACACGATAAGGTCCAATATATCGAGGGGCTAATTTACCTCGAATTTGAAATCGACGAATGTCGCGGAGAGGTGAAACCTTAAGATAGACATAGTCATTAATCTCAAAGCTCAAGTCACGTCGACGAGTGTCGGCATAACTTTTCTGGCAAGATTGAGCTTCCCTCAACCGGCTTCGGATTAAATCCACATGCTCTTGGGCTTCATTAATCAAATCTGGATCAAAGAACTATCTTTCTCCCACTTCAGACCGGAAAAGTGGAGTCCGACATTTCCTTCCATAAAGGGCCTCAAATGGCGACATTTGCAGACTAGCTTGAAAACCATTGTTGTATGAGAACTCTACAAATGCTAAGCACTTCTCCCAATTGGTGCTATAATTTAGCACACAAGCCCTCAACATATCCTCCAGAATTTGATTTGTCCTTTCAGTCTGTCCATCGGTCTGAGAATGGTAAGCAGTACTGAAATTGAATTTAGTCCCTAGAAGATTATGCAGCTTTTCCCAAAAACAGGATGTGAATTGTGATCCATGATCTGAAACAATTGTTTTTGGGACCCCGTGCAAACGCACGATGTTGCTAATATAAAGCTCTGCCAATTTGTCTCCAGAATAGGTAGTTCTAATAGGGATGAAATGGGCTACTTTGGTCAGTCGGTCGACAATAACCCATATAGAATCACTCCCTTTTTGAGTTCGGGGAAGACCAGTAATGAAGTCCATACCAACATCATCCCATTTCCATTCCGGAATATGCAATGGCTGAAGAAGCCCAGCTGGACGTTGATGTTCAGCTTTGACTCACTGACATACATCGTATTTCGCGATATATTCAGCGATATCCCTCTTCATACCGGGCCACCAATATTCTTTCCTAAGATCCTGATACATCTTGGTACTACCAGGATGAATAGATAGTGGTGACTCATGAGCTTCAGATAAAATCAGTTTCTTGATGTCAGAATCATTGGGCACATAAATGCGAGTCCCTTTCATGATTATCCCATCTGGGCTTTCCATGAACTCAGAACGTATGCTCCCAATTAAATGATTCTGGATCTCTATAATGGCTTCATCCTTGAGTTGTGCAGCTTTAATCTGACTTTTAAGAGTTGGCTGCAACTGAAGGGCGGCCACATAACCATTTTTCACTAAGTTCAAATTGTGCTTCTGGAAGTCATTGATTAAGTCAGATTGACTCGAACCCAACATGCAATAAAGTTTTCGACTAAGAGCGTCAGCTACGACATTGGCCTTACCAGGATGGTAGTGAAGGCCAAGATCATAGTCTTTAATCAGCTCTAGCCATCTTCTTTGCCTTAGGTTCAATTCTGGTTGCGTGAAGAAATACTTGAGGCTCTTATGGTCAATGTAGATTTCTGTTCTATTTCCAGTAAGATAGTGCCGCCAAATTTTAAGGGCATGCACTACAGTGGCTAGCTCAAGGTCATGAGTCAGATAATTTTGCTCACGAGGGCGGAGTTGTCGGGAGGCTACGCGACAACTTTGCCTTCTTGTATCAATACACAACCCAAACCGTGAAGTGATGCATCACAATATACTTCAAAATTCTTGTGAATATCTGGCAATATAAGCACTGGGGCAGATGTTAACTTTTCTTTTAGCCTTTGGAAACTCTCTTCGCAAGCAGAAGTCTACTCGAACTTCTTTTCCTTCTTTAGAAGTTGTGTCAGTGGATTAGTAACTTTGGAGAAGTTTTCAATGAACCGGCGATAATAACCAGCAAAGCCTAGAAAACTTCGAATTTCTGGGTCTGACTGCGGCCTTTTCGAAGCCAATACTTCTTGTACTTTACTTGAGTCAACAGCAACTCTGCCTCCAGACAAAACATGCCCGAGAAATGCCACCTCCTTCAACCAAAACTCGCACTTCTCGAATTTGGCATACAACTTATTTTCCCGGAGTTTGCTGAGAACCATATGAAAATGCTGCTTATGTTCCTCTTCACTCTTGGAGTAAACAAGGATCATCAATAAAGACCACTACAAATTTGTCCAAATACTCCATGAAAATCTTATTCATTAAATTCATGAAGCTTGCCGGAGCATTAGTAAGCTCAAAGGACATTACGGTATATTCATATAAACCGTAACGTGTAGTGAAAGCGGTCTTTGGGATATCTAATGGTCTAACCTTCAAGCGAAAATATCCGACTTCAAGTCTATCTTGGAAAAGATTTGTGCCCCATTCATCGATCAAGCAGATGATCAATCCGGGTAGCGGATATTTATTTTTGATGGTTACTTCATTTAAAGCACGGTAGTCACGCACATCATGAGCTATCGCCCTTTTCTTGACAAAAAGAATAGAGCTTCCCCAGGGCGATGTGCTGGGACGAATGAATCCTTTATCTAGTTGCTCCTTGAGTTGCTTTTTCAATTCTACTAACTTATTTGGAGGCATCCGATATGGACTCTTTAGTATTGGTGCAGTTCCCAGCACCAAATCAATAATAAACTCCATATCACGATGCGGGGGCACTCCTGGCAATTCAGTATGAAAAACCTCTAGAAACTCATTAACTATTGGCACATCTTCTAATTTTACAGCAGATGCTAAACACCAGATTGGTTCAGGTGCTGAATCTTTAGTACTTCAAGCAAATTCTACATGTGATCCGTCTTGATTTACCAGGGATATAGATCGATCAGCACAGTTTATGCAACCTTTATGTTTAGCCAACCAATCCATGCCTAAAATCACATATAGCCCAGATGTCTCTATCATGATGAGATTAGCATAAAACATAACCCCATTGATTTCTATGCTAATTCCAGAACAAAAACTAGCAGTTCTAATGGTGGCCCCAGGCGATTGCACAACCATTTGAGTAGGCAACAGAGAAACTTCTAACTTGATTTGTTCAGAAAACTTTTTGGATATAAAAGAATGGGAAGCTCCGAATCAAATAGAACCAAGGTAGGAATAGATTGCACGAGGAACATACCAAGCACAACATCCGGTGCTTCCTGCGCTTCTTTAGTTGTCATATGATGAAGGCGCCTAATATTTCCTCCTTGTGCAGGTGGTGGAGTTGATCCTTGGGACAGTCGCCTTGCGGCTTCCTGTGACCGGCCTTGGGCTTGTGAACGTGGTTGTCCAGTCCTCTTCTTGGAACAGGAACTAGCATAATGTCCACGCTCGTTGCAATGGAAACAAGTGACATTAGGTGCCTGCTTCTGGACAACAACAGCCGTTCTAGGCTGTTGCACTTGGCGAACAGGCTGCTGCGACTGCCGTTGTATGAAGTGGGGAGCCTGACTCTGAGATCTTTGAGTTTGGGGAGTCTGTCGCTGAGTCCTTGGTGCTTGAAGTGGTGGTGGTCAACGAAAATTGGTCGACTGCCACCCTTGCGACCTAGACGACCCGACCCCAGCTGAGCTGCGCGCAAGCCACTTGCGCTTGCGACTCTCCAACACACTGTGACTGCCATGCTCCACCCTTATGGCTTTGTCAACAAGAGTCTGGAAATCGTCAATATCTTGGGCTATCAAAGCCCACTTGATCTCCTCATTCAGGTTCTCTCGGAACTGCTCAATTCTCCTCGCTTCATCCGCTACTTCATATTAGCATACCGAGACAATTGGTTGAAGCGATGTAAATATTCCATCACAGTCATTGAGCCTTGCTTCAAATCCAAGAACTCCCGCTTCTCCACTTCAATTACACTGGCGGGAATATGAGTGTAGCGAAAAGCGTCTTTGAACTCTGGCAAAAGCACTTCTCACCCCTCTAGCAAAACTGCTTGATAATTTTCTCACCAAATAGTTGCGGTTCCCTGGAGCTGATAAGAGGCATAAAGAACCTTCTCCCGGTCATCACACTAGGCAATATTCAGCTTGCTCTCCATGGCACGCAGCCAATCATCCACATCAAGGGGCCCGACTGAAGCGGAGAAAACCGGTGGCTGAGTTCTCAAGAACTCACTTAGCCTAGACACTTGTGGTGGTCCACCGTTCCCTCCACGAGCAACACCTTGTGCCGCTGTGTTTTGAGCTATTTGTTGCAGCAACAAGGTATTTTCTTGCATTCCTTGCTCAATTAGGGCCAATACTTGAACCATAGTGGGCAGTGGAGGCAACTGCTCGCCAGGAACATCATCCTCGACAAGAGATAGAATAGGGGCATCTCGACGAGCCACTCAAGATGTCGAAGCTCTCGTCGCTGGATGCTGTGGATTTGGCTGTGCTGGCGTCGAGATGCTTGCTCGAGGCTCGCGAGCATCCTGAGCCGCATCGGTCTCCAGAATCTGACTGCGTGACCTTGTTGGCCTCATCCTGCAATCACTACCTTTTAGTATGTTGTAAAGACAAGGATATGATTTCGAATTTATTCATTACATATTCATTCTATATGTCTTATTTCTGTTATTACTATTACTTTTTTTTAACTATGAAGGATCATCTCATCGAAAATTTTCACTTCGCAGTTACACTTCACGAGGGAAATCCGTTGTTATATTTCACATAAAAAGATACAACTCAAGAACTTACAATACCAAAAGTACCTCACTTAAATATTAACTATACATACACATACCAACTATTTTACATATCTGTTACTACCACACATAGTCACTAGGGAGGGCCTATTCACTACCAATCCCCGGACAATGCAGCGACGATTCAACATCACAACTACTCCCCGAACTAGAAGGCTCAGGAAGCGGCTCTAGAACTCCTGCTGGGCGAAACTGGCGCAAATATTCTTGCCTATTCCCTGTCCTACACCTTCTCGGTTCTAACTCACGCCCTTGGCGATCAACACATGCTTCATACAAGCGTACATACGCACTCATATTAACATGATGTTCTTGACAAATCTTTCTCATCAACTTGTGACTTGTTTCTTGTATAGCTTGGACCCTATTTGAATCATGATGCTTAACGCGATGGTGCAAGCGACGCTCTCTCTTTACAATAACTGCGTGTGCATAAACCTTAAATCCATCGGTTGCTTGCCTAATGGTAAGCATAGGGCGATTCTTTTCTTGCCCATAATTTTCTGCTAATTCCCTAACAATAGCTGTCCAACTGGCGGGATTTGCCATCTGATACTTTAAAACAAAATCAAAATCAGCACTAATACAACGCTAACAGTAACACAGGAAGAACATCTGCACTACTTTCTGCACAACATGGAATCACCTCACAATCTTATACATATAGCTTTTACAGTCTACAGGAGCTAAGCTATTTCTTTGCCAAACTTTATCATGAGATTCACATACCACAATCAAATTGATGCCATACCAATTTTCAACAAGAGATACGTTGTGAGACCCCGTTCTTGCAAACAGGAACCTCCATGTGATTACTGTACTAGTCCCAAGATCAGTGGCTAGCACTCACAAATTTACAACATTCATATCACAACCACAAGAGATCGAACTGATAAATATGCATATACAAGCGGAAATAATTATACAGAGTTTAAAAATTAACAAACTGAACAGTGAAAAATAGAGAGTTAAGAAACTCCAAAAGCCTCATGGTTTGCCCGCTAACCTTCAGGCAAATGACTCGGCAAACCTAGGGAAATCATCGTCGTACAACCCGTGCCCTGCGTGAAAGTAAGAATCGCCCGGCGCTTCGCAGGCTTTGTCCTCTGAGACAGCAGATGCAAGATTGAGTACATTGGTACTCAGCAAGACTTATAGTGTTTTAAAATGTAATTAAGTAATTATGCAGGCTAAGCAAAGGCAAGTTATAGGTTATTTTGCAGTTGCATAAGTATTTAAAGGTATGAATATATATTAGATTGAAACATTGCATTTTTAAATAGGCAATTGAGGCATAAAATGATAAGCAAATATCCAAGTCTTTCAACCCAGTTTACCCGACTGCAAAAGTCCCCGGTGTCTATCCTTTGACACAAAAGCTAGTTGCAAAACGGTTTCCATCCCAAACCCATTTTTCAGAAAAATACCAAACGACCAACATTGGAATGACTTCACCAAGTGTCCTTGACCGTGGACGTGGCTAATCGATTAGATTTTACACTCTGCAGAGGTGTACAACTTTACCCAAAGAGGACCATACATTTGTTGAAAAGACCGAAAACATATGACGAATAGGTTAAGCAGGAATATTATGCTAGCGGTTATACCCAAAATGACATTAAGCATGTCTAGTTCAAACTAAGGTTTACAAGGTTCAAATGTGCATACAGATTAAAGTAAACCATAATGTACAGGATTAACTACAGTTCCAACCCAAATTAGAATTTCTATGGAGAATTATCGGGATGCATCATACATAGGCAAAAACAACATAACATAGGTAAATTATCAGGTTCAATATGCTCAACGGGGTGCTTGCCTTGCAGCTCGCTGTCTGGCTCAGGATCTGGATCTCCGACGGAGTCATCTTCCTCCTTGAGGACGTCAGATTCTACACGTCCATCAAACGGAAATATAGTAAAAATCCAAATTTAGTAAGGGCAAAAAGAAAACAGATAGTAAACCAATTAAAAATTCACTTCAGAAAACAAGGGTAGTTTAGGGGTTGCATTATACGATTTTAGGACTTCATGATTTAGATAATCACATAAACACTTTGTTATAGACTTTTAGGATGAACAAATATGGTTTCTTTGATAGATTATCTATCCTTGAATTACAAATTCAAGAGGCTAAAATTATGAATTTTTGTGTTTATAACTTCAAATTATAGATGCTAAAATTATTTGAATTAATAAAACTTAAGACATAAGGTAAAGGGGTTGATTATACTAAATCCATTTAGCTATGATACTAGGTTTGTTCAAGGTTTGAAACCATTTAATCTATATATGTGTGTGTGCAATAGGCACTAGAAGTATTCCGTATTTTTAAAGATAATTCGATTCAAGATTACCCCTTAATTATTTTGACAAGTTCAAGCATTCTACTACTTTTCTATAATTCAGAAAATCATTTTTTACTCATTTCATATTTCTTTTATACAATTATACATATCTAAATTTCTAGTGTGTTGAAAGCAAAATTAAATGGAAAGTAGTTCGAACATACATGAAAATTAAACATTTTTATATATTTGAACTTCTGGAAACTTAAGGATCCTAGAAAAATTAGTTTCATTAACTTGTAAGCTTGTTTGCAGAATTTTTGTATAAAGCATATCTTTAGTCTTTTTATTCAAATTTAAATTTCAAAAATAACCAGAGATCATTTTCAAAATATTTTTCCATATTCTGAAAGAACTTGACTTTACATGAATATAGAATTTCATTTCACTAATTTTGGAGTTATGATTCAAAACTTATGGACATTTGAAGTGACTCGGTTTTGGAAAATACACTGAAATTCCAAAATACGTTTTCGCTGTTTGGAAAACGTCTTCCGGTTTTTGGCGTGCTGGCACGTTTGAACCGATCCGGTCTAGCTGACAAGCCGACCCCACCCGTCAGCGACTACTCTAGCGCTCACACGAGAACGACCGAGAGGCTGACGGCTGGGCCCCGGTGCGCAGTGACGGAGCGGCTCAAGGAAGACTGCGCGCCACTAATAACTCGGTCCCACCCAGTCAGCGACCCAAAGCAGAGGGATTCGAACTCTGGCTCACCGCCGGCGAACTAGCTCCTTCGCGGCGAAATGGGTAGCTCCATGAGCATCAGTGTGGCAAGGCGAGCCTAGGGATGGTACCCATTCAACCGGAGAGGGCCGGGAAGTTGGTCAAGACTGGAGGGGCGGCGGCCGCCATGGTCGCATGAGCAAAGCTCACCACGCCAAGATCTCACCGGGAAGCACAATGCGAGCATCAGTGAGCTATGGGTGAGCTATTTCACCTGAGAGAGAAGGCAGAGAAAAGCAGAAGGTGGCTGACCACGCGCGCCAGCCGGGAGGAAGAAGGACGGCGGAAATGGGTGAGTCAGAGCTAAGAAAAGCGAAACCTGTGGGTTAAAGTTTCAGAGGGCACTCTGAAGCTCGGAATGAATCGATTGCATAAATTGATACCGAATTTGTTTACTTCACCGTTTCCCCCCTTTCTCGGTTCTTCGCGGAAATGGTGAAGAAGACAAAGGCTAAAAGAGGTGTGGGGCTCAGAGGAAAGCAGAAGGAAGAGGGGGAGCTCACGGCGACGTATGAGCGGTATTTATAGCTGGGAGTGGATAGCAGCACAGGGTTTGAACAGAGATGAAAATCACGGCGGTTCTGTGGTACGCGCTGAAGTTGCGCAAGCCTCTCGCCGGTAGGGAGGCGATGTGAAAGTGGTCAAGGCATGGTGCAGAGCTCCCGAGGTTGGACGTGGCGTCAGATGACGGGATGGGCAGCTCGGGTTGCACATGGCGGCGAAGACTAGGCGTGCGCGTGCTCAGTCAGCAGAGTGGCGAAGAAGAGAGGGGAAAAGAAAACGGCGGATGACAGCTGAGCCCGGGGTCCATCGGTCAGCGAGAGTGCTTCGGCACCGCCTTGCACCAGGAAATGGGCCCGTACACCGTGGGGCCCACTAGTCAGCGAGAGCGCATGCTTAATGAGATAAGCCTCAGTCCAGATAGCTAGTACTCGCATTAATTTAGCCATCAACTCAATTTAAAAATTTGAAAAACTTTTTTACTGAGGTTTCCTAATAGTTTACATTGTCCAGTGAAAATTTTAGGCTAAAATACCCTACCGTTGATTTATAAAAATTCTTATACTGTGCACTGTCCAAAAATTGCATTTCGGTATTTTATTTATTTAAGGGTGTAAATCATACAAATTATTTTCAAAACGTTTTATACGAGTTCAGTTTGGGTTGTGGATATCCTCATCAAAATTTCAAGTCAAAATCTTATATAAATATTTTATAAAAATTCTGACATTATAATTTTTAGTTTTTCAATGCCTCTTTTTTTGAATTTTGAAAAGGCTTGAACTACATGGTAAATTTCTAAGATTGTTACCAGACGTGTATCTTGTTCTAAGGATATCATGGTAATTTTATAGCTCCAGATAAGTTTCTATTATTTTCTAGTAATCTTAACATCTACTGTTTCTAGTCAAAAGAGATGATTAATTATTTTATTTATTTACATTTCAACACATAAGATTTTTACTAGATGGTTTTACTAGTTTACTAGCATGAATAAGGCCTCATGGTAATTTTCCCACATTTACTTTTACCTCTTTATCTTCTTACCATTTTCCATTTAATAATTCTATTTGTTGGACTTTTCATACAAAGCATAACTCCAAAGAAATTCCAAATAAAAACCAATAATTCTCAGGAAACTCAGAAATAAATATATTCAGATCCAAAATATTCATATTCATTTTATTATATTTTTCTGGAAGTTACAAATCTACCCCCCTTACATGAATCTCGCCTGCGAGATTTGGCGGGTCGAAGGTAAAGCAGGGTCTAAAGGAAATCAGGAAACTCTTCCCTGAGTCTATCTTCTTGCTCCCATGTCGCTTCTTCTTCTGTATGATTACTCCATTGAACATTTACCATCTTATGAGTTTTATTTCGAGTATGCCGTTCCGCTTCTTCAAGGATTTTAATTGGATGCTCTCGATAAGTTAAGTCAGGCTGGAGATCAATTTCCTCCAATTGAGTAAGCTCAGCAGGAACGCAAAGACACTTCTTAAGTTGCGATATATGGAAGACATTGTGCACACTGGACAATTGGGATGGCAGCTCCAACTTGTATGCTTTTTCTCCCATCTTTTCCAATATACAATAAGGTCCAATATATCGAGGGGCGAACTTTCCTCGAATTTGGAACCGACGGATTCCGCGAAGAGGTGTGAATTTAAGATAAACGTAATCATCAATTTCGAAATTCAAGTCACGTCGACGAGTGTCGGCCTAAATTTTCTGACGAGATTGAGCTTCCTTCAATCGGCTTCGGATTAAGTCCAAATTCTCTTGGGCTTCATTTATCAAATCTGGACCAAAGAACTGTCTTTCACCCACTTCAGACCAGAAAAGTGGAGTCCGACATTTCCTTCCATAAGGGGCCTCAAATGGCGACATTTGCAGACTAGCTTGAAAACCATTGTTGTATGAGAACTCTGCAAATGCTAAGCACTTCTCCCAATTGGTGCTATAAGTTAGCACACAAGCCCTCAACATATCCTCCAGAATTTGTTTTGTCCTTTCAGTCTGACCATCGGCCTGAGGATGGTAAGCAGTACTGAAATTCAATTTAGTCCCTAGAAGATTATGCAGCTTTTCCCAAAAACGGGATGTGAATTGTGATCCACGATCTAAAACAATTGTTTTTGGGACCCATGCAAGCGCACGATGTTGCTAATATAAAGCTCTGCCAATTTGTCTCCGGAATAGGTAGTTCTAACAGTGATGAAATGGGCTACTTTGGTCAGTCGGTCAACAATAACCCAAATAGAATCATTCCCTTTTTGAGTTCGGAAAAGACCAGTAATTAAGTCCATACCAACATCATCCCATTTCCATTCTGGAACCTGCAATGGCTGAAGAAACCCAGCTGGACATTGATGTTCAGCTTTGACTCGCTGACATACATTGCATTTCGCGATATATTCAGCGATATCTTTCTTCATACCGGGCCACCAATATTCTTTCTTAAGATCCTGATACATCTTGGTGCTACCAGGATGAATAGATAGTGCTGACTCATGAGCTTCAGATAAAATCAGTTTCTTGATGTCAGAATCATTGGGCACATAAATGCGAGTCCCTTTCATGATTATCCCATCTGGACTTTCCATGGACTCAGAACTTATGCTCCCAATTAAATGATTCTGGATCTCTATAATGGCTTCATCCTTGAGTCGTGCGTTTTAATCGACTTTTAAGAGTCGGCCAGAATCAAGAGCGCCACATAACCATTTTCCACTAAGTTCCAATTGAGCTTCTAGAAGTCATCAATTAGGTCAAGTTGACTTGAACCCAACATGCAAAAAAGTTTTCGACTAAGAGCGTCAGCTACCACTTACATTGGCCTTACCAGATTGTAGTGAAGACCAAGATTATAGTCTTTAATCACTCTAGCCATCTTCTTTGTCTCAGTTCAATTTCGCCGAGTGAAGAAATACTTGAGGCTCTTATGGTCAATGTAGATTTGCTCTATTTCCAATAAGATAGGGCCGCCAGATCTTTAGGGCATGAACAATGGCGCTAGCTCAAAGTCATGTGTAGGATAATTTTGCTCATGAGGCGGAGTTGTCAAGAGGCATACGCGACAACCCCGCTTCTTGCATCAACACACACACCCAAACCATGAAGCGATGCATCACAATATACTTCAAAATTCTTGTGAATATCCGCAATATAAGCCTTTGGGCGTTGTTAACTTTTCTTTTAGCCTTTGGAAACTCTCTTCACAAGCAGAAGTCTACTCGAACTTCTTTTCCTTCTTTAGAAGTTGTGTCAGTGGATTAGTAACTTTGGAGAAGTTTTCAATGAACCGGCGATAATAACTGGCAAAGCCTAGAAAACTTCGGATTTTTGGAACCAATTGCGGCCTTTCCCAAGCCAACACTACTTGTACCTTACTTGAGTCAACAGCGACTCCCCCTCCAGACAAAACATGCCCGAGGAATGCCACTTCCTTCAACCAAAACTCGCATTTCTCGAACTTGGCATATAACTCATTTTCCTGAAGTTTGCTGAGAACCATATGCATGTGCTGCTTATGATCCTCTTCACTCTTGGAATAAATAAGGATATCATCAATAAAGACCACTACAAACTTGTCCAAATACTCCATGAAAACCGTGTTCATTAAGTTCATAAAGCTTGCTGGAGCATTAGTAAGCCCAAAGGACATTACGGTGTATTCATATAAACCGTAACGTGTAGTGAAAGTGGTCTTTGGGATATCTGATGGTCTGACTTTCAACTGAAAATATCCCAGCTTCAAGTCTATCTTGGAAAAGATTTGTGCTCCAATCAGCTGATTAAACAGATCATCAATCCGGAGAAGCTGATATTTATTTTTGATGGTTATTTCATTTAAAGCATGGTAGTTCACGACATGCGCAGCTATCGCCCTTTTCTTGACAAAAGAACAGACTTCCTGTGGTGATGTACTGGGACGAATGAACCCTTTATCCAATTGTTCCTTAAGTTGCTTCTCAATTCCACTAACTCGTTTGGAGGCATCCGATATGGACGCTTTGATATTGGTGATTCTGCAGACCAATCGATAATAAACTCCATATCATGATCCGGAGGCACTCCTGGCAATTCAGCAGGAAAAACCTCTGGAAACTCATTAACTATTGGCACATCTTCTAATTTTACAGCAGATGCTGAACACCAGATTGGTTGAAGTGCTGTATCTTTAGTACTTGAGGCAAATTCTACATGTGTTCCATCTTGATTTACCAGAGATATAGATCTATCAACACAGTTTATGCAACCTTTATGTTTAGCCAACCAATCCATGCCTAAAATCATATCTAGCCCAGATGTCTCTATCATGATGAGATTAGCATAAGACATAACCCCATTGATTTCTATGCTAACTCTAGAGCAAAAACTAGCAGTTCTAATGGTGGCCCCAAGCGATTGCACAACCATGTGAGTAGGCAACAGAGAAAGTTCTAACTTGATTTGCTCATAAAACTTCTTGGATATAAAAGAATGGGAAGCTCCCGAATCAAACAGAACCAAGGTAGGGATAGATTGCACGAGGAACACACCAAGCACAACATCCGATGCTACCTGCGCTTATTTAGTTGTCATATGATGAAGGCGCCCAATACTTCCGCCTTGCGCAGGTGGTGGAGTCGATCCTTGGGACTGTCGCCTTGCGGCTTCCTGAGACCGGCCTTGAGCTTGCGAACGTGGTTGCCTAGTCCTCTTCTTAGGACAAGAACTGGTGTAATGCCCATGCTCCTTGCAATGGAAACAAGTGACATTAGGTGCCTACTTCTGGACAACAGTAGCCTTTTTAGGCTGTTGCACTTGGCGAACAGTCTGCTGTGACTGTCGCTGAATGAAGCGGTGAGCCTGACATTGAGATCTCTGAGTCTGAGGAGTTGGTTGCTGAGTCCTTGGTGCTTGAAGTGGTGGTGGTCGATGAAAGTTAGTCGACTACCACCCTTGCGACTTGGATGACCCAGCCCCAGCTGAGCTGCGCGCATGCCACTTGCGCTTGCGACTTTCCAACACACTGCGACTACCATGCTCCACCCTTACGGCTTTGTCAACAAGAGTCTGGAAATCATCAATATCTTGGGCTATCAAAGCCCAATTGATCTCCTCATTTAGGTTCTATCGGAACCGCTCAATTCTCCTCGCTTCATTTGCTACTTGATATGTAGCATACCGGGACAATTAGTTGAAGTGATGCAAATATTCCATCACAGTCATCGAGCCTTGCTTCAAATCCATGAACTCCCGCTTTTTCACCTCAATTACACTAGTGGGAATATAAGTGTGACGAAAAGAGGCTTTGAATTCTGGCCAAAGCACTTCTCGCCCC
This sequence comes from Otatea glauca, assembly GCA_036346275.1. Lineage (NCBI taxonomy): Eukaryota > Viridiplantae > Streptophyta > Magnoliopsida > Poales > Poaceae > Otatea > Otatea glauca. The sequence continues at coordinate 8,171,544 of CM070726.1, forward strand.
TCTGGCAAAACTGCTTGATAACTTTCCCACCAAATAGCTGCGGTTCCCTCGAGCTGATAGGAGGCATAAAGAACCTTCTCTCGGTCATCACACTGGGCAATATTCAGCTTGCTCTCCATGGCACGCAGCCAATCATCCGCATCAAGGGGCTCGGGTGAAGCGGAGAAAACCAGTGGCTGAGTTCTCAAGAACTCACTCATCCTGGACACTTGTGGCGGTCCACCGTTCCCTCCACGAGCAACACCTTGAGCCGATGTGTTCTGAGCTATTTGTTGCAGCAGCATTGTATTTGCTTGCCTTCCTTGCTCAATTAGGGCCAATACTTGAGCCATAGTATGTGGCGGAGGCAACTACTCGCCAGTAATATTATCCTCGACAGGAGATGGAATGGGGGCATCTCGACGAGCCGCTCGAGATGTCGAAGCTCTCGTCGTCGGATGCTGTGGATTTGGCTGAGCTGGCGTTGAGATGCTTGCTTGAGGGTCGCGAGCATCCTGAGCCGCATCGGTCTCCAGAATCTGACTGAGCGACCTTGTTGGCCTCATCCTGCAATCACTACCTCTTAGTTCGTTGTAAAGACAAGGATATGATTTCGAAATTTATTGTTATTATTATTATTATTACTAACTATGAAGGATAATCTCATCGAAAATCTTCACTTCACAGTTACAATTTGCGAGGAAAAATCCATTGTTATTATTCTCATAAAAAGATGCAACTCGAAAACTTACAATACCAAAAGTATTTCACTCAAATATTAACTATACATACGCATACCATCTATTTTACACATCTATTACTACAACAAAAAGTCACTGGGGAGGGCCTATTCACTACCAATCCCCGGATGTCGCGACGGCGATCCAGCATCACAACTACTCCCCGAACTAGAAGGCTCGGGAAGCGGCTCTTGAATTCCCGCTGGGCGAAACTGACGCAGATATTCTTGTCTATTCCCTGTCCTATGCCTCCTAGGTTCTAGCTCAGGCCCTTGGCGACCTACACGTGCTTCATACAAGCGCACATACACACTCATATCAACATGATGTACTAGACAGATCTTTCTCATCAACTTGCGGCTTGTTTCTTGAATAGCTTGGATCCTTTTGAATCATGATGCTTAACACGATGGTGCATGCGACGCTCTCTCTTTATAGTAACTGCGTGCGCATAAACCTTAAATCCATCGGTGGCTTGCCTAATGGTAAGCATAGGGTGATTCTTTTCTTGCCCAAAACTTTCTGCTAATTCCCTAACTATAGCTGTCCAACTGGTAGGATTTGCCATCTGAAATTTTAAAACAAAACATAATCAGCACTAATATAATGCTAGCAGCTATAAGGGAAAAATAGCCGCACTACTTCTTGTATGGACCGGGATCACCTCACAATTTTTTTACACATATAGTCTTTATAGTCTACATGAACTAGATTGCTTCTTTGTTTGACCTTTATCATGAGATTCACGACCCACAAACAACTGATGTCATACTAATTTACAACAAAAGACACCACTTTATTGTTCCGCACTACCCATGTTTACAAAAGTTGTTACATCTCATCCACATACTCTTACTTACTCTACCTTACCTAAAGCCCTAGTGGTGTAGGCTCTACGCCTATATACCCGAGGAACTTCCGCTTATACACACAAGTACTATGGGGATCTATACCCTTATCATTTATAAGACGTGGGCGACTACCTATACAAGACATCCTAGCCCTTTTGGCACACAGCGAGGCACATAAGAGGCGGTGGAGGACGCCAGCAGATGGAATTTGAGAAGTCCCATTACCTAGCACCGTGCGTGGTGTAGTGCCTCTTGCTACGCACATTGCCAAGTGGGCCTCCAAAAATGCCATACGACGACGGGTTTCCAACAACTCTTGTGCCAGCTGAACATAGTGCTTATCTAGATTATTTACAAAATTTGCCATGACTCTAAGACCATCACTCCTAACCCTAGTATGATCTTTATACACATTGTCTCCAACCAGGGGCCTTCCAGGAAAGTAGTAGTAGGCAAGGTCCAAATCTAGAATCACATGGCGAAGATAGATCACAGCTTGATAGGCGGCCTCATTCATCGAAGCATCCATAGATGATCCATATCCGTCAAAACACCTTTCCCCCTCATTGAAACCGGTCTAGGGGGTATGAAAACTCTAGTGGCATACTCCTTAGTCACCGAGCTCAAGTACGCCTGAAATACTACATATCTTGGTGGGCTCTCAAAATGACAATCCTTCAACAGGTGGTGTAACACTCCCATCACTCCACCCAACTCTGGAATGGTCGACTCGTGATAGGGTACATAGCGTGTCATCTACAAAATAAAAAGAGAAGAGAAGATTAAAAATAGTTATTATGAATAGTTAAGAAACCACAGATAAGAAAATTAGCAAATATGCTAAATTTCATTATTAGTAGAAGGTAAAGTTTTGTTTATTTTTCAAATTAAATTTTCATATCACTAACTAACGACCATTTACCCAGTTTTCCTACAGTTAGTGTGGCTCTGATACCAACGCTGCGAGACCCCATTCTTGCAAACAGGAACCTCCATGTGATTACTGTACTAGTCCCATGATCAGTGGCTAGCACTCACATGCTTACAACATTCATATCACAACCACAAGAGATCGAACCGATAAATATGCATATACAAGCGGAAATAATTATACAGAGTTTAAAAATTTACAAACTGAACAGCGGAAAATAGAGAGTTAAGGAACTCCAAAAGCCTCGTGGTTTGCCCACTAACCCTCAGGCAACTGACTCGGCAAACCTAGGGAATATCATCGTCGTAATCCCCGTGCCCTGTGTGAAAGTAAGAATCGCCTGGCGCTTCGCAGGCTTCGTCCTCTGAGACAGCAGATGCAAGATTGAGTACCTTGGTACTCAGTAAGACTTATAGTGTTTGACAAATGTAATTAAGTAAATATGCAGGCTAAGCAAAGGCAGGTTATAGGTTATTTTGCAGTTGCAAAAGCATTTAAAGGTATGAATATATATTAGATTGAAACATTGCATTTTTAAATAGGCAATTGAGGAATAAAACGATAAGAAAATATCCAAGTCTATCAACCCAGTCTACCCAACTGCAAAAGTCCCCGGTGTCTATCCTTTGACACAAAAGCTAGTTGCAAAACGGTTTCCATCCCAAACCCATATTTCAGAAAAATGCCAAACGACTAACATTGGAATGACTTCAACAAGTGTCCTTGACCGTGGACACGGCTAATCGATTAGATTTTACACTCTGAAGAGGTGTACAACTTTATCCAAAGAGGACCATACATTTGTTGAAAAGACCGAAAACATATGACGAATAGGTTAAGCAGGAATATTATGCTAGCGGCTATACCCAAAATGACATTAAGCATGTCTAGTTCAAACTAAGGTTTACAAGGTTCACATGTCCATACAGATTAATGTAAACCATAATGTAAAGGATTAACTACAGTTCCAACCCAAATTAGCATTTCTTTGGAGAATTATCGGGATGCATCATACATAGGCAAAAACAACATAACGTACGTAAATTATTAGGTTCAATATGCTCAAGGGGGTGCTTGCCTTGCAGCTCGCTGTCTGGCTCAGGATCTGGATCTGCGACGGAGTCGTCTTCCTCCTCGAGGATGTCAGATCCTACACGTCGACCGAACGAAAATATAGTAAAAATCCAAATTTTGTAAGGGCAAAAAGAAAACAGACAGTAAACTAATTAAAAATTCACTGCAGAAAACAGGGGTAGTTTAAGGGTTGCATTATAGGATTTCAGGACTTCATGATTTAGATAATCACATAAACACTTTGTTAAAGACTTTTAGGATGAACAAATATGGTTTCTTTGATAGATTATCTATCCTTGAATTACGAATTCAAGAGGCAAAAATTATGAATTTTTGTGTTTATAACTTCGAATTATAGATACTAAAATTATTTGAATTAATAAAACTTAAGACATAAGGTAAAGGGGTTGATTGTACTAAATCCATTTAGCTATGATACTAGGTTTGTTCAGGGTTTGAAACCATTTAATCTATATTCTAACTATTAACTTCCAATGCACATATATATACATATATATGTGTGCGTGCAATAGGCACTAGAAGTATTGCGTATTTTTAAAGATAATTCAATTCAAGATTACCCCTTAATTATTTTGACAAGTTCAAGTATTCTACTGCTTTTCTACAATTCAGAAAATCAATTTTTACAGCTTTTCTACAATTCAGAAAATCAATTATACATATCTAAATTTCTAGTGTATTGAAAGCAAAACTTAAATGGAAAGTAGTTCAAACATACATGAAAATTAAACATTTTTACATATTTGAACTTTTGGAAACTTAAGGATCCTAGAAAAATTAGTTTCATTAACTTCTAAGTTTGTTTGCAGAATTTTTGTATAAAGCATATCTTTGGTCTTTTTATTCAAATTTAAATTTCAAAAATACCTAGAGATCATTTTCAAAATATTTTTGCATATTCTGAAAGAACTTGATTTTACATGAATATAGAATTTCATTTCACTAATTTTGGAGTTATGATTCAAAACTTATGGACATTTGAAGTGACTCGGTTTTGGAAAATACACTGAAATTCCAAAATACTTTTCGATGTTTGGAAAACGTCTTCCAGTTTTTGGCGCGCTGGCGCGTTTGAACCGATCTACTCTAGTGCTCACACGAGAACGGCCGAGAGAGTAACATCTCAAAAAATACAATAATATGAAAATAAATATTTTTAATTTGAATATAATTATTTTTGAGTCTTCGTGGCATTATTGGAATTTATTTGGATTTTCCTTGGATTTGTGTATTGTGAGAAATATCAAACAAATAGAATTAAAGAATGGATAATGGTAAAGAGAAAAAAAGGTAAAAGTAAAATCATGGAAAGTTAATGTTAAAAATCATAAATGCACAAATGATTTATTTCAGGTTGGTAAATAAAATTTTAATGTACTGAATAATGAAAATATAATTGAAAAGACACCTTTTACTAACAACAAAGAAAAGTGCCAAAGTTTAATAAAATGTCCCAACATCCAGGTACAATTAAGTAAGTGCAGTGTTAAAAATTAAATTTACATTTTCATCTTGTTTGCAAGAATGAATAGGTACAAAAGCCAAAATAAAAATCTTTATTTCAAGTCTTTCGCCTTGTTAGCTCCTCGCTGCTCCAATCTTCATATAACCCGCAAACATCACAAATATTGTTTTGTCAAGAGAATAAAATTGTAAATATGCAAAATTAATTAAAGAATATAATTGAGTAGAAATTGCCACAAGACAAAACATTGTTATCACTCATTGAGGTACTAAAAGTTGTCTGCGGGCCAACCAGCTTGCCTCTAGTGATTTGTTAGCATCCTCGACAATTATACAAACCTGTGTTTAAAGTCGAGACGCACGCATTTTAGAAAATATCGTGCAAGAGAAAATGTTTTACCCATGATAAATTATAGAGGAGCACACCAATTGAGATACATATGAAATATCGCACTTAAGGGACAAAGAAAGCCAAATCCATTGAACCAAGCCTTCTCCAGAGGCTTCTCTTTAAGGCAACCACCATATAAACCAACCACCAAGAAAGACCGATATGCATGTATCTCTCAGATTTAAGAGCTACTCGAAGTCCAGAGACTTCTACCAGAAGCCAAGCAAGCCTCGTGCATTTAAACCAAAGGCCTCAGGAGCATTCCCAACCCAAAGAACTCACAGCTCATAGTAAGCCAAATACAAAAGCTCACCGGCCTCAATCTTTCCAGAACACAAAAGCATTCCAGACCAAGCCCTACAATCCATCAATCGAGTAAGAGCTTGAACTCAAGCGCACTCAGAGGCCATCAAGCTAGAAGCTCAAGATCATCAAGGCCATTAGGAGCCCAAGACCAAAAGGCCATAAGGAGTAAGCATCAGGAACCAGAAGGCAAGAGCCAAAAGCTCCAAAGGACCAGAAGGTCTCCAAGAACCCAGGAGCCAGAAGCTCACTAGGAGGCCAAGCAATTCCAAGCCAAGTTGCTCAGTGGATCAAAAGAAGGGCACAACCACTTTTCATTTTCCTCATCATCACAACTTGTGCCACATTTCTTTTCTTCCAGTCTCAGTGTCGGGACCCGAATATGCAAATCCGGACCCTCTGTGTATTCAGCACTAGTCCAGGATCACGCTAGTGCACACAGTCTCAACATTGATGAAATATCACAATCATACACAGCGGAATAATAAACAAAGACTTCATTTATTAATATAGAACTATTGAACGACCTTAAGGTCAAACTTACACTTATGCAGGCCTTGGTGGCTTCAACTCAAATTAAATAAATAGCAATGAATGAAGAACGCCGATTTAATCCCATCAATATACCACAGCAACCGACAAGGTTCAACTCCTAGATATTCGCCTCGTGGAACTTCTCCTCCTTTGAAGTTGTAGTCTTCTCCTCAACTCGATGATTTTGTTGATGGCAAGGGTGAGCACATAAAGCACTCAACAAGTTGTGCACAAAATGCAATTCTAATATAACTATATGCAAGGCTTATTCCAAGGAATGGCTTATCATGGTTATTTTGCAGTAAAGCAGCATTTGAGAACAATTACAGTAAATAGATTGTAAAGACAATAAAACAAATAACTGTAATAAATAGATTCAGCATTTCTCAAGTAAACCAAGTTCCAATCCTTAATCAAGTTCCAACTTACCATGGCAACCAGCCATCCATCCCAAGTTTTGTTTTGCAAAAGTCTAACCCTTAATCTGTAATTCCCGAGCATTGCTCAATACATGAGCACGGCTATTCAATAGATTTTACACTCGCAGAGGTTATGCACTTTACCCACACGACATGATCGTCCCTTGTTGCCAAGCTATTAGCACACTTCCTTTGGTGTGCTTGGCAGGTAATCATGGCAAAGCCTTTACAATGCTCTGCTTAGACCTCAGATCTTTCACGAGGTTTCAACACGGAAGGGACTGGTTACCACACTCCGGCCCCCTCTTGCGCCATGTGAGTCTACCCGTACACTCTGAACTCACTATACACCACAAAGAAGATCAAATCTAGACATCACAAATTAGTCGGCTAGGCTGTCCCATTCCGGACATGTGGTTGCAAGTAGGACTCGTGTCAAAGGCTTGCAAGGTTAAGTCCTTAGGGTGACTAGGCAAGACATCCACATACCCTCCGCCCATCGGGCCCACCTTGGCACACTCGCGCCTTGCCACTTGCCCCAATCTAAATGATTATCACCCAAGTTGATTACCAAGCACCACGTGCCATCAACAATTCAACATCGCTATGTGACATGACTCGCCACAACAACTCAATCTCATCGTGTGACCACATATGACACACAAGTTCATAACATTGTTCCATATTCCATTAGTCAAGATTAATCAGTGATGATTCAACACATGTGATGACATGGCATGGCTAAGCAATCTACGACGGTCTAACCAGCCCATGTTGATTATCAATATTAACCAACTATTAATTAACCATCCTAGGGTGACAATTAGATCATGGCATACAATGGCAAGGTAGGGTATAGATCAAATTGGTATAATAGCTAAGTCCCAATTTAATTTGAAACAATTGTATACTTGAAATAATATGCAATAGGGTAAAACAAATATAGCAATTTAATAAACATGGGTTCAACATGATCAAAGCACAACTTGCTCTGCCCTTGCGATTTTTAATGATCTTTACTCTTTATCTTTGATTCTTGATCTTTGATCTTCAATCTTTACCTTCTTGATCTTCACTCCTTAGAATAACTTCCGGACGACGCGCCTAACGATTAAAGAAGAAGCAAATACAAACCAACTCAAAAGATAAATCAAATAAAATCCAAATTGAGAACGGATAGTATTGGATCACAAAGGCTTAGATGAATTTAGGGACTTGAATGGATTAGATCGAGATTAGACAAAATAGAACGAGCTTTGGAATACAATCAAAAGGAAAAGGCGATAATTGAGAAAGAAAGAATAATATTCCAAAGAATATTTCTTCCAAGTTATTATCTTGATTGGATAGACAATGACATATGGGCTCTCGATCTATAAACTGGTCCATAAAGATACGTTAGTTCGCAATGAACTAAACTGATGTTCAATAATGACTTTTGTTGACTAAGCAGATACACAATCAAACAAAAGAAAGATGAACTAATAGATTAGATATGGTACAAGGATATGACATATGGCCAATGGTCTATCGACCAAGTCCACGAATGACTTCTAGGTCAATGGCGATTAGATTTTCAAGAATAAGACATGGACAAACGGGTCGACATTCATAAGATTCGATCTGGTTCACCATACGTCGATCAAGAGGCTTGACGATGACAAGGTAGCAAGGAAATGAAGACAAGGCTAAACTCACAGTGATGGGGTTAGATTACAATAAGGCGATAGAGAGGATGATGATATTGCACTAAAGCTTTTGCGAGCATGCACACATGCGAAGATAGCGGCAACGACAGACACTCATGCAACGATGAGATGTCGATCGTCGGTACAATGATATGGTAGCAAGGATATTATATGGCACGTGATTGATCTGCGAGTTGCGAGGTTTACATGACATGATCCATCGTCAACGCATGATTGGACACAAGGTTCAATTAGGGTTTGAGAGAAACGATCGCGGATAGATCCATTTGGCATAGGGATAGGATAGGTAGGGTTGGCTCTGCGATAAAAGATTACCAAGGGTGGCTAACCGAAACACGAACCGATAATAAAAGAACTGGATCGAACGACGACGGGTTGATTCTAGAATATGGCATTGATGGCAACCGAAGATCAAATGAACTCTAAAGATGAGCAAACCAGAGAATGATGGCCTACTGGACATGATGACACGACCAAAGCGAACTAAGATGGTTGGCGGCAAAAGACGGCGCGCGGTATTGACGAATGGCGGCGGCTAACGAATATAAAAATTTCGGTAGATGGAACAGCAAAGGAAGTGAGCACCACGTAGAACGCGGCGAGACGATCTCAACGGTATAAGCGGATTTGGCGGCAACCCAAAGGACAGATCACAAACTGCTGATGAACTACGCTAAAGCTAATAGATCAAACGGCCATAACTATTAAGATAATGGATGAAACCTAACCAAAATTTACAGAGAGCTATCTGGGATCATTTGGCACAATATGACGCGAACGGATCTTAGTTTTACCTTCTGGATCAACGGGAACGCGCGAAGTTTTCAGCTGTACGACGCAGTCCGATCGGGAAGATTGAATTTTCTGCAGCAATCCCATGGACAAAACCTTGAGTTAGGGTGAGCACCAGGTAGAGGACATCAAGATGAGTCTACAGAATAAATTTCATGGTCAAACTCGCAAAAACGAAGGAGAACGGGTGACGGCAAGATTCGAGATTAGAACGGCCATAACTTTTGATTTCCTGGATGAAACTGCACCAAATTTGGTGGAGAGCTAGACTGGACCATATGGCATGAGATGACGCGAAAGGATTTCAGAAGAACTCACCGAGACGACGGGGAACGCGATGCCAAGATCAGCCGACGTTGGCGGCGCTCCGGAAAGACATGGCTGCAGTTTTTTAGGGTTTGGGAGGTGCTCTGGGCATTAGGGGTGCGTGGGAGGGGTCTTAGGACTCTTATATAGGCTAGGGAGTCGTGTCCTATAAGGAAACACGAAGAAAAACCGGATTTGGATTGAAAACGGATCGGATCGAACACCTGGCGCACATTGAACAGTAAACGGATGACGTGCCTCATTCTGGTGCGTCGGATGGAGATCGGAAGGCTGAGGTTAGGCGATGACGTGGCCAGCTCAGGAGCCGCCACGTGGATTTAACCATTTCCGAATTAAAATAATTCCAGAAATTAAAACAATTCATTTAGAGCAATAAAAATACCAGAAAAATTCCACAAAAATTCTAGAAAATATTTTAAGACATTTGGAGCTCAAATAAAATATTTTGAACCAAAATTTATTTAAAATTTTGTAGAATTTAATTAAATTTAACAAAAGGCTTAATATAAATTAATTCCAAATAAATAGCAAACGAACTCCGAAAAATCTCAAAAAATTACAGAAAATTCCTTGAAGCAAAATGAACTCAGATAAAACTAAATTTATTTTAATTGAAGTTTATATTAGTCAAGTAAATTATTTTAACATTAAAAATTTCAGATTAAGCTTTATTAAAGAGAGAAAATCAACGGGAATTTTTGGAAAGATGAACTAAACCATAGATTTTTGAAAACCTAAATTTTGGGTTGTTACACTCAGGTACCCGCGTAATCCTTATCATCCCAGTAGTATCAAATTGCTAGTATGTAGCAATAGCAATCAATAGCCAGCAGATGACAATAGAGATTGAGTAGAATAAAGTGAAACTAATGGTCTCAGATCAGTTAAAATCATCACAGACCATATAGTTCTTACATTTTAGCTTGTAGCACAGAACACAATAAGCATCATGAAAATAGAAACAAATCACAGAAGCATTTAGGTATGCCAAACCCTTGTTGCATATAGCAACCAGTAAGATAAGGAAGTAGATGGCGGCCAGACCGAGCCATGGGGGCGCGATCGCTGGGCTCAGCCACCCGTGCGCAAGGCAGGCAGGGGCCGAGTAGCCAGCTCAGCAGCCCCGGCCAAGTTCGCAAGGGGTCAAGGCGACCTCAAAGGCCCAGTATGCATGCGGCGGCCAGCAACAAGGGCCCGAGCGCAGCAGGTCGGCGGCCGGAGCTATGGCACCAAAGAAGAGCCCAAAGCGGTGCACACGTGAGGAGGAGGAGAGCGAGCGAGAGGCGGTCGACCCGGCGACGGCGGCGGCCATGGGTGGTCAACCCAATCGGGTGAAGTGCAAGAGGAGCCAGGAGGAAGAAATAGAATGGGGAATGGATGAGGAAGCCAGAAGAAGTACAGGACCTGATGGATAAGGTTTCACAAGGCATCGACTAGATAAAATGAAAGAAACAAAGAAAGAAATAAGGAGAAAAGAAAAGAAGAAGAAAAGAAAAGAAAAAGAAGCAAAATTTGGAAGTTCAAGTGCATAAAATTTGCTTCTAGACCGCAGAGAAAATAATCATAAGACCAATCGTACTAAAAGTTGCATAAATTAATCAGAGTCAATAAATGATCAGGAGAATAAAAATACAAAGAAAAGAAGAGAAAAACAAGAAAATTTAAATTTAGGAAAATCAGCTAAAATAATAATTATTTGTCTCTGTAAAGAATTTAAAATTTAATCAAATAAGTTGGAATCCGTAATATAAATAAAAGAGCTTAAATAATAAATACGAAATAAATGATTATGATATTTGTATTACCAGAACCTTCTCAAAGATCATGAAAATGAGTCGGTAGCATAAACCAACGGATCTAACTCAACACAAAACTAATTCTTATGTAAAATCAATTAAAGATTTAGTGCTATTCATACATAGTCTATTGTGCTCACTTAAACCTTTTCGGTAGCACTCAAAACATCTTGTCTAAATACGGAATTTGGGAAAACAAAACAGCCTAGAAATGATCTTTAGGATATGGAATACAATAATCTAGAAAAACATTCTTGTTACAGCTTGCTTTTCGACTAAATCCAGCTAATGCAATAACCCTGAGTGATAATTGTTCACTACACTTCTAATCCAATTCATTATAACGTGACCCTTATTATCATATAAGCTTTTTCAGCAATGAGTATAATGTCGCGTTTAAACACTAAAATGTATGAAATCAACTTAGAAATGTTCTTCAAAGTATATATTCTATCCTTCTCCGAAGAAATAATCTTGTTTCATCGTGTTCTGCATATAAATCTTGTCACCCAAATAACGCTAAGTATTATGATTCATGAACTTCATAATATGAATGAGCAAACTTTGTAATAATGAAGAAATCTGTAGTTAAGATATTTGTATCACCAAAACCTTCTTAAAAACCAAGGATATTTGACCGTTAATCTAACTTATCAGATCTGTCATATTCGGAGTTACTCATGCAATGTCAATTAAGAATTTGGTGCTGTTCATTCATAGCTTTAAGCATATTGACTAATATCTTAATTCTATTAATCCAAATAATTTTAGCATCTATAATTCGAAGTCATAAATACAAGAATTCGTAATTTTAGCCTCTTGAATTCGTAAATCAAGATTAGATAACCTATAGAAGAAACCTTGTTTTGCTCATCATAAAAGCCATTAAGTATATGAATGTGTATTTACCTAAATCACGAGATCTTGAAATCTTATAATTCAACCCTAAAGCATTCCTGTTTTCTGCAATGTATCTTTATAATTCAACCCTAAAGCATTCCTGTCTTCTTTTTGCCCTTATTAAAGTTGGATAATTGCTATATTTCCGGTTGATCGACGTGTAGAATTCGACGTCCATTCATCCGTCAGTTGCGACCTCGTCTTCACCGTAAGCAATGATTAAACAAGGCAAGCGCCCCTTGACAATCTTGATCCCAGTATTTGATTTGCACTGTATTTACTAAATTGTTTCATGCATGCGTTTACTTTCTGTAAATTCGTTATTTTGTGGTATTGGTAGATATACCTGTTGTCAGATGAAATTCCTTGATAATTATGGAAATGTGAACCTTGATAACCATAGAATAGGGCTAGACATTACTTAATGCCAAAATTGGGTATATGCGATCTTGTTAAACCTGCTTAGCCATGCTTTAGCTTTTTGTGGGGCAAATGATCATGATTAAAATTGTTTCCCGAAATGTTTTATATGGAACCTAAATGGTCCTTTGTGGGAAAATGGTTGCTGGTAGTTTGCTAAAAACCCCAAAATAAAACTATGGTTTGACGCGGGCGATTATTGGCAATAGCCGGATGTGCAGACGGGTTTGCACGTAGTGTAGGGTGGAGTATCGCCCGTGTCGGATTAAGGACCGAGCAAATGGGATGTTGTAGATCCATGTTTTCGTGCAACCACAAGGGCTTGTATGGGCGGTTCTTAGCCTAATAAGTTGTTTAGATGTGGCTTTGCATCTATGGAAGGCGGAGATTGCACAGCATTCCGGCCAGTCTGTCAGTAGGGTTTCTTCATACCAATGCAACGTGTACGCCTTGCCCCGGATGAGACGTGGTGTTGTGTGTGATAAATGTGGATCCACGGCTTGGGTGAGTGTCTCTGTCTTCAGGGCGAGGGTTAACGTCCCGGGCTGGTGTAAAGCCACGTCTAGATAATGTAACGGCTTTGTATGATCTCCTTGCCGACACACCAAAGGAAGTGTGTTAATTGTTCTGGCGAAAAGGTTGATCATTCCTTGTGGGTAAAGTGTACACCTCTGCAAAGTGTAAATCTAATCGATTAGCCGCGTCCACGGTCAGGGACACTTGGGGAAAATCCTCCCAATGTTAGAGTCTTTGGTATTTTCTAAAATGGGTTTGGTCTGAACTTGTTTTTAGCAACTGTTGCTTTTTGTCGAAGGGCTGACATTGATGGACCTTATGGTTTGGTTTATTTCGAACTCACGTCATGGAGGACTGTGAGTATTACTTACTGTTGTATCTATTTTATTATCAATCAACTTGCTTTTATAAATTCCGTTTGTAAATGATAACTTGTTTTACAATTCAATTTCGCTTTATGCAAATTAATCAGATCGACCTTTCCTTTGAAATGGCCTCGCATATATTATAGGTTTTGCTCAAGTCTTGCTGAGTACGTAAAGTACTCACCCTTGCTTAATTATTATTTTAGGTGGATGAGTTAGCGAGGCTTCGAGTCTCTTTTCATCGTAGGTTGCGGGATCTTCTTCGTTATGTTCTATCTGGAGTTTATGCCTTGTCAGTTGCCTGCAGGTCGGATGGGCACACTACAAGATATCGCTTCTTTTGCTGCTTTATTCTCTGAGTTGTAGCTTCTCTTTGTATATTAGTTTCCGCTGTATTTATTTGTGGTGTGGTTGTGATTCCAATTGTTGTAAACATGTGAGTGCTAGCTACTGATCCAGGGAATAGCACAGTAATCACATGGAGGTTCCTTTTCATCGTAAGCAGGTCTCACAAAGGTGGTATCGAGCTATGTCGATCGCAGGTAAACCCTAGATAGAATGGTCGTTAGCATTGGAATAAGCAAATTCAAAATCTTATTCTCAAAAGCTATTGTATTTGCAAAATATAGGCTTTGCTATTCTCTCCTTATTCTTAAGTTCTTATCCTTACCACTACTTTCATTTTGATTTGTAAACAAATTCTTCTCTTTCCTTGAAGATAGTTTGTCTCTTATCTATATAAAACTTCTTTATAAACTTATCCTTTCTTTCTGTAGAACTTCTCGCTTGTGAAACCATTATAGTTAATCAAGCCTCAATAGGATTAATAGTATAGTCTCCATGCCATTCCTAGCGTTACTAGAGAATACACTATCTGTATATAAATCAAGGTCAAGATGCTATTAACAACCAACTTACCTAAGTCACGTTTGGCTAGTTAAAGTATAATTTTTCCAATAATAATTCTTAACCATTCACCTTATTACCTTGTCTAGATTATATACCATGAAAATGAACTATAACCCGAGAAGTTCTATACTTCTAAATAGAAACCTTAGAATGGTTGTCAAAAGGAAAATTGAAAAAAAATGAAAAGCCTATTTTCTAATAGGAGTATTAAAGAGAAGCATTAGTTGTAGATATACTCTTTTCCCATTTGTAAGATTTAGTTTCCTTATCTGTATACTCTTTTTCCATCTATAGGATTTTATCTCCTTATCTAAATACTCGTTTCCTCCTTCCTGTAGAGCTTTCTTTTCCGCTCTAAAACTTGTTCCTTTCTAGAAGGAATTCTCTCCTTATGCTTAATAAAAACTACCGACAAATCTTTTTGAAAGTAATTTTGGTAGTAAGTCAACAACATCATGACGTTCGCGTAATAACTTTAAGAAGATGGAAGTAGCAAAGAATCATAACTTCACCAACTTCATAGAAGCTTTGGATTAGTAACATCAGCAAATGGAGCAAATGTTAAAAGAAACTCGTCACCGAATAGCCTACTTTAAAGGACATTATTATCTAAAGTACATATTATTCTAAGTAAACCTCTTGAACATAAATACCTATGATTAGGCTAATAGAAGAAAAACCTTAGGTACCCCTCCCATATACTAAGTTGAATGCATATATAATTTTACCGTGTTGTTGAAATTTCGTTGTAGACCTTTTGTATTGCTTTCGGGTTACTCTCGTAAATGTTAAACCATTAGGTTGAAATTTACGATGTGTCAACCCTTATTTAATAAGAAAATCTAATTAAGAAAATTTTAAGGAACGAAAAGTTGCCTTATGAACTAATAATTACTAATAACCGCCCTTGAAACAATGTTTTAATGAATGAGATGTTGCCTTATAAACTAACCAGCAATTACTTAATCCATATATAGGCTATTCTCAAAATAATATTCTAATGAACAGAGCGTTGCCTCGTAACCCAACAGAGTTACATCTAAATAACTATGTCCTAATAAATACCGTTGCAGGATGCCTGCGACATAATCCATTAATGCATTCACTGAAAGTAATGAGTAATAAAATTTCCAGCCTTTAAAATCAACCTTTGGCTATCCCCAAATAATTCTAGTCGAGATGCATCCTTTTATTCATCTCAAACATTTTAACAAACTGAGTACCTCTCCTTAAATTAGCTTTTTTTTTTGCTAATGATTCTTAGTATAAATTGCTAACACTCCTCATCTACTCGTGAAACCCAACCAAGAAAAACGAATGCCAGAATCTCCAACCTTAGCACAAGTGCTCGCCGTAATCAAACAAAATCACTAGACACATACTTTTCTTCTCCACGACAAAGAAGCAGCCGACTTTTGTTAAAACCAAGCATCTAGTGCAATTTATTGCACCGATCACGTAGCTTCACTGCACACACGACAAAAGGGATCAATTCGATACTGCACCTTTTCACCTAGTCTTTTCCTTCTCCTCTCCTTTATCTTTCTTTCGAACAAGCTCTGCATGCAGTAGAGCGCAATTTTCTTTGCGCTCACATTTGGCGCCGGCCCGATGGCTTGCTCCCACTACCCAATGATCACCAGGGCGCACCGTCTCCCTCACTCCACCGTGGTAGGACAACGCAATGCCCAACTCACTGATGCCAGTAATGATGATGAGACAGCCGCTATACTCTTATCTTTGTCTCAGTTATGTCCTACGCCGTTAAATTCCCAATGGCATCGCTTGACCGGCTACCAAAACTGTCGCCGTTCAAATCCTGTTTGTGCTGCCTTAAGCGCCTATATAGGTCACTTTACATCTCAATCAGGAGACTATATCGCTCCCTGTTACCACATCTCTGCTCATGTGCGCCTAATTCAACCCTGGCAATTACCATCACCGCGCATACGTGCACCATTAAGCTTTCCCTGTTTCTTTGGTCAATCAAAAAGTGGAAACAGCACTTGTTGCACAGACCCGTTGCAACTTGGCCGCCTTTACTCGCATCCGTTCAAATTTTGTGGAAACATCTTCGTTCCTTTTTAAATACCTAAACATGGTTCTCTTGGTTTACCCCGCTTCTTTTCTACAAACGCCACAAACTTCTATGTGTTGTCAAGGATCGTGCTCAGCCAACCAATGCTTTTACGATGACCTCAAACGTTTTAGCGTTTTTCCTGTCCTGTATCTTGCAGAAAACGTGTTCCACAAATATGTGTGTAAGATGAAAAACTAACTGTCAGATGAACTTGAAACTAGTTGCTGTCCTAGCCTGTTCTTCCTTTAAAGACAACTTGTCATCTTCGAGTGATGATTCTTTTCAAACTCTGTCATGCCGCATGTTCGTTTCAAAAACGAATATCTTGTTCTTTTGGGTCGTCATCAAGATTTAAAACATGACCATATCTCATAGAAGACTCGGTCAAAATTATGACCCCAAGAGTAAAAGAAATAAAATCCGAAGCAGTTTACTCGAAAAATCAATTAAAGAAATGATGCTTGAACAAAGATACTTTTTCTAAAAAAATTCTACTCAACTCCATGTTGAATTTCAATCGTCATTTGTCATCCCTCCAACAACACCAATGAACAGCTATCTGTTACTTAAAACCGGAAAGCCAAAATTTCTTACTTTTGATGTAGTAAACGTGGGCAGTATCCCAACAGTTGCCTAAAGAAGAAACAAAATCTATTTCGTTCTCAACCTCGAGGAGATATACAACAACCGTAAAACTGACCTTAAGAATTTGAAGATCAACGATTCCTTAAACATGCATCTACACCAGCTCAAGACATCAAACATAACATATACCTGACTCAATGTCAGATACATCCCTTATAAATACAGTTTCTATTAGAACTTAGATTAATTTGAAATTATCTTGTCTCTTTAGATCTACTTGAAGTCAACCAAAAGTTCATATAGGAACTATTCTTAAAGTAATGGTTTGATAAGCGAAATGTTGCCTATTAAATCTTACTGAACTCTCATCAAAATATGTCTTAACTTAGTCTATCCAAATGGCCGGTAAAAGGTCAAGTGTTAACCTTACAATTTTCGTCTTTAACCATTACCCGATATGTCCTCCATCTGTTCTGTAATCAATGAAAAATTAACACCTCGGATTTAGCTGTCTCCTACTTATGTTTCTAAAAGTCAGCTCAAACCAAATTTATTCGCAACTAACCTCATCAATCCCAAATTGTTGAATTATCTTACCTTGTTTTCAATCTAAAGACAACTTTGAATGACATTCATTCTCAGCTAATCTCGTCAACTAATGTTGACTATACAGATCAACCGTTGTATTCAAATATCGTTTCTTGATGATAACATTCAATTCTTTCCAAATGAATTTAATGACAATACATCTATTCTTTCACCTCAAGTATCCTAAGCATACTAAGTGCTATTCTCTAAATTTGATCATCCTTATTAACAATCCTAGATTTTTAATCAAAAGAGATATATAATAATATCCCTTATCTGCTTACGCAAAACCCTAATAGAAGCCTTCCCTATTCTCAGCACGTTAATTCGGAATTGCAAGAAGAAACTCCAGTAAAGCAACTACACTGAAGATAAGAATACAAAGAAACGATAAAGTTGCTTCCCAGAAGAAGTTCCATAACCTACCTAGTCCTTGCAAATCTCGGGGACGAGATTTCTGTAAGAGGGGTAGATTTGTAACATCCCGAAAAATACAATAATATGAAAATAAATATTTTTAATTTGAATATAATTATTTCTGAGTCTTCGTGGCATTATTGGAATTTATTTGGATTTTCCTTGGATTTGTGTATTGTGAGAAATATCAAACAAATAGAATTAAAGAATGGATAATGGTAAAGAGAAAAAAAAGGTAAAAGTAAAATCATGGAAAGTTAATGTTAAAAATCATAAATGCACAGCTGATTTATTTCAGTTGGTAAATAACATTTTAATGTACAGAATAATGAAAATATAATTGAAAAGACACCTTTTTACTAACAACAGTAAAAGTGTCAAAGTTTAATAAAATGTACCAACATCTGGGTACAATTAAGTAAGCTGCAGTGTTAAAAATTAAATTTACATTTTCATCTTGTTTGCAAGAATGAATAGGTACAAAAGCCAAAATAAAAATCTTTATTTCAAGTCTTCGTCTTGTTAGCTCTCGTCGCTCCAATCTTCATATAACCTGCAAACATCACAAATATTGTTTTGTCAAGAGAATAAAATTGTAAATATGCAAAATTAATTAAAGAATATAATTGAGTAGAAATTGCCGTCAAGACAAAACATTGTTATCACTCATTGAGGTACTAAAAGTTGTCTCATGGGCCAACCAGCTTGCCTCTAGTGATTTGTTAGCATCCTCGACAATTATACAAACCTGTGTTTAAAGTCGTAGACGCACGTACTTTAGAAAATATCGTGCAAGAGAAAATGTTTTACCCAGATAAATTATAGAGGAGCACACCAATTGAGATACATATGAAATATCGCACTTAAGGGACAAAGAAAGCCAAATCCATTGAACCAAGCCTTCTCCGAGAGGCTTCCTCTTTTAAGGCAACCACCATATAAACCAACCACCAAGAAAGACGATATGCATGTATCTCTCAGACTTAAGAGCCACTCGTAAGTCCAGAGACTTCTACCAGAAGCCAAGCAAGCCTCGTGCATTTAAACCAAAGGCCTCAAGAGCATTCCCAACCCAAAGAACTCACAGTTCATAGTAAGCCAAATACAAAAGCTCACCAGTCTCAATCTTTCCAGAACACAAAAGCATTCCAGGACCAAGCCCTACAATCCATCAATCGAGTAAGAGTTTGAACTCAAGCGCACCAGGAGGCCATCAAGCTAGAAGCCTGAAGATCATCAAGGCCATTAGGAGCCCAAGACCAAAAGGCCATAAGGAGTAAGCATCAGGAACCAGAAGGCAAGAGCCAAAAGCTCCAAAGGACCAGAAGGTCTCCAAGAACCCAGGAGCCAGAAGCTCACTAGGAGGCCAAGCAATTCCAAGCCAAATTGCTCAGTGGATCAAAAGAAGGGCACAACCACTTTTCATTTTCCTCATCATCACAACTTGTGCCACATTTCTTTTCTTCCAGCCTCGTGTACCGCGTAATCCTTATCATCCCAAGAGTATCAAATTGCTAGTATGTAGCAATAGCAATCAATAGCCAGCAGATGACAATAGAGATTGAGTAGAATAAAGTGAAACTAATGGTCTCAGATCAATTAAAATCATCACAGACCATATAGTTCTTACATTTCAGCTTGTAGCACAGAACACAATAAGCATCATGAAAATAGACACAAATCACAGAAGCATTTAGGTATGCCAAACCCTTGTTGCATATAGCAACCAGTAAGATAAGGAAGTAGATGGCGGCGACCGAGCCATGGGGCGGCGATCGGTGGGCTCAAGCCACCCGTGCGCAAAGCGCAGGCAGGGCGAGTAGCCAGCTCAGCGCCCCGGCCAAGTTCGCAAAGGTCGTAAGGCGGCCTCGAGCCGCCCAGCGGCATGCGGCGGGCCAGGCAGTGCGGGCCCGAGCGCAGGGTCGGCGGCTGGAGCTATGGCACCAGCAAGAGCCCAGGCGACGCATACGTGAGGAGGAGGGGAGAGCGAGCGAGAGGGCAGTCGACCGGCGACGTGGGCGTCGGCCATGGGTGGCTTCCCAATCGGGTGAAGCGCAAGAGGGAGCCAGGGAGGAAGAAATAGAATGGGGAATGGATGAGGAAGCCAGGAAGAAGTACAGGACCGGATGGATAAGGTTTCGCCAGTGCATCGACTAGATAAAAGGAAAGAAACAAAGAAAGAAATAAGGAGAAAAAGAAAAAGAAGAAGAAAAAGAAAAAGAAGCAAAATTTGGAAGTTCTGAAGTGCATAAAATTTGCTTCTAGACCGCAGGAAAATAATCATAAGACCAATCGTGTACTAAAAGTTGCATAAATTAACTGTAGTCAATAAATGATCAGGAGAATAAAAATACAAAGAAAAGAAGAGAAAAACAAGAAAATTTAAATTTAGGAAAATCAGCTAAAATAATAATTATTTGTCTCTGTAAAGAATTTAAAATTTAATCAAATAAGTTGGAATCCGTAATATAAATAAAAGAGCTTAAATAATAAATACGAAATAAATGATTATGATATTTGTATTACCAGAACCTTCTCAAAGATCATGAAAATGAGTCGGTAGCCTAAACCAACGGATCTAACTCAACACAAAACTAATTCTTATGTAAAATCAATTAAAAATTTAGTGCTATTCATACATAGTCTATTGTGCTCACTTAAACCTTTTCGGTAGCACTCAAAACATCTTGTCTAAATACGGAATTTGGGAAAACAAAACAGCCTAGAAATGATCTTTAGGATATGGAATACAATAATCTGGAAAAACATTCTTGTTATAGCTTGCTTTTCGACTAAATCCAGCTAGTGCAATAACCCTGAGTGATAATTGTTCACTACACTTCTTATCCAATTCATTATAACGTGACCCTTATTATCATATAAGCTTTTTCAGCAATGAGTATAATGTCGTGTTTAAACACTAAAATGTATGAAATCAACTTAGAAATGTTCTTCAAAGTATATTCTATCCTTCTCCGAAGAAATAATCTTGTTTCATCGTGTTCTGCATATAAATCTTGTCACCCAAATAACGCTAAGTATTATGATTCATGAACTTCATAATATGAATGAGCAAACTTTGTAATAATGAAGAAATCTGTAGTTAAGATATTTGTATCACCAAAACCTTCTTAAAAACCAAGGATATTTGACCGGTAATCTAACTTATCAGATCTGTCATATTCGAAGTTACTCATGCAAAGTCAATTAAGAATTTAGTGTTGTTCATTCATAGCTTTAAGCATATTGACTAATATCTTAATTCTATTAATCCAAATAATTTTAGCATCTATAATTCGAAGTCATAAATACAAGGATTCGTAATTTTTGCATCTTGAATTCGTAAATCAAGATTAGATAACCTATAGAAGAAACCTTGTTTTGCTCATCATAAAAGCCATTAAGTATATGAATGTGTATTTACCTAAATCACGAGATCTTGAAATCTTATAATTCAACCCTAAAGCATTCTGTTTTACGCAATGTATCTTTATAATTCAACCCTAAAGCATTCCTGTCTTCTTTTGCCCTTATTAAAGTTGGATAATTGCTATATTTCCGTTGATCGACGTAGAATTGACGCCCTTCCTCCGTCGCCATGCGACCTCGTCTTCACCGTAAGCAATGATTAAGCAAGGCAAGCGCCCTTGACCATCTTGATCCCAGATTTGATTTGCAATCGTATTTACTAAATTGTTTCATGCATGCGTTTACTTTCAGAATTCGCTATTTTGTGGTATTGGTAGATATACCGTTGTCGATGAAATTCCTTGATAATTATGGAAATGTGAACCTTGATAACCATAGAATAGGGCTAGACATTACTTAATGCCAAAATTGGGTATATGCGATCTTGTTAAACACGCTTAGCCATGCTTTAGCTTATTGTGGGGCAAATGATCATGATTAAAATTGTTTCGAAATGTTTTATATGGAACCTAAATGGTCCTTTGTGGGAAAATGGTTCTTTGGTAGTTTGCTAAAAACCCCAAAATAAAACTATGGTTTGACGCGGGCGATTATTGGCAATAGCCGGATGTGCAGACGGGTTTGCACGTAGTGTAGGGTGGAGTATCGCCCGTGTCGGATTAAGGACCGAGCAAATGGGATGTTGTAGATCCATGTTTTCGTGCAACCACAAGGGCTTGTATGGGCGGTTCTTAGCCTAATAAGTTGTTTAGATGTGGCTTTGCATCTATGGAAGGCGGGAGATTGCACAGCATTCCGATCAGTGCATCTGTAGGGGTTTCTACATACCAATGCAACGTGTACGCCTTTGCCCGGACAGAGACGTGGTGTTGTGTGTGATAAATGTGGATCCACGGCTTGGGTGAGTGTCTCGTCTTCGTGGCGAGGTTAACGCCCCGGCTGGTGTAAAGCCACGCCTAGATAATGTAACGGCTCAGATGATCTCCTTGCCGACACACCAAAGGAAGTGTGTTAATTGTTCTGGCGAAAAGGTTGATCATTCCTTGTGGGTAAAGTGTACACCTCTGCAGAGTGTAAATCTAATCGATTAGCCGCGTCCATGGTCAGGGACACTTGGGGAAAATCCTCCCAATGTTAGAGTCTTTGGTATTTTCTAAAATGGGTTTGGTCTGAACTTGTTTTTAGCAACTGTTGCTTTTTGTCGAAGGGCTGACATTGATGGACCTTATGGTTTGGTTTATTTCGAACTCACGTCATGGAGGACTGTGAATATTACTTACTGTTGTATCTATTTTATTATCAATCAACTTGCTTTTATAAATTCCGTTTGCAAATGATAACTTGTTTTACAATTCAATTTCGCTTTATGCAAATTAATCAGACACCTTTCCTTTGAAATGGCCTGCATATATTATAGGTTTTGCTCAAGTCTTACTGAGTACGTAAAGTACTCACCCTTGCTTAATTATTATTTTAGGTGGATGAGTTAGCGAGGCTTCGAGTCTCTTTTCGTCGCAGGTTGTGGGATCTTCTTCGTCATGTTCTATCTGGAGTTTATTCCTTGTCAGTTGCCTGCGGGTTGGATGGGCCCACTACAAGATATCGCTTCTTTTGCTGCTTTATTCTCTGAGTTGTAGCTTCTCTTTGTATATTAGTTTCCGCTGTATTTATTTGTGTTGTGGTTGTGATTCCAATTGTTGTAAACATGTGAGTGCTAGCTACTGATCCAGGGAATAGCACAGTAATCACATGGAGGTTCCTGTTCATCAGAACGGGGTCTTACAGAGAGGCTGACGGCTGGGCCCCGGTGCGCACTGACAGAGCGGCTCAAGGAAGACTGCGCGCCACTGACAACTCGGTCCCACCCAGTCAGCGACCCGAAGCAGAGGGATTTGAACTCCGGCTCACCGCCGGCGAACTAGCTCCATCGCGGCGAAATGGGTAGCTCCATGAGCATCAGTGTGGCAAGGCAAGCCTAGGGATGGTACCCATTCAACCGGAGAGGGCTGGGAAGTAGGTCGGCACTGTGGAGGGGCGGCAGCCGCCATGGCTGTGCGTTCAAAAGCTCACTACCGGCCAAGATCTCACCGGAGAAGCACAATGCGAGCATCAGCGAGCTAAGGGTGAGCTATTTCACCTGAGAGAGAAGGCGGAGAAGAGCCAAAGGTGGCTGACCTCGCGCGTCGACCGGGAGGAAGAAGGACAGCGGAAATGGTTGAGCTGCAGCCAAGAACAAGTGAAACCCAGGTGGGTTAAAGTTTCAGAATGCACTACGAAGCTCTGGAATGAATCGATTGCATAAATTGATACCGAATTTGCTTACTTCATCGTCCCCCCCCCTTTTCTCGGTTCTTCGCGAAAATGGTGAAGAAGATAAAGGTTAAAAGAGGCGCGGGGCAAGAGGAAAGTAGAAGGAAGAGGGGGAGCTCACGGCGACGTATGAGATGTATTTATAGCTGGGAGTGGATAGCAGCACAGGGTTTGAACTGAGATGAAAATCGTGGCGGTTCTGTGCTACGCGCTGAAGTGGCGCAAGCCTCTCGCCGGCAGGGAGGCCACATGAAAGTGGTCAAGGCATGGCACAGAGCTCCCGAGGTTGGACGTGGAATCAGATGACAGGATGGGCAACTCGGGTTGCACATGGCGACGAAGACTCGGCGTCCGCGATCTCGGTCGGCAGAGAGGCGAAGAAGAGAGGGGAAAAGAAAATGGCGGATGACAGCTGGGCCCAGGGTCCACCGGTCAACGAGAGCGCTTCAGCACCGCCTTGCGCCAGGAAAAGGGCTCGTACGCCGTGGGGCCCACTGGTCTGCGAGAGCGCATGCTTAATGGGATAAGCCTCAGCCCAGACAGCTAGTACTCGCAATAATTTAGCCATCAACTCAATTTGGAAATTTTCAAAACTTTTTTACTAAGGTCTCCTGATTGGTTACATTGTCTAGTAAAAATTTTAGGCTAAAGATTTATAAAAATTCTGACACAGTGCACTATCCAGAAATTGCATTTCGGTATTTTATTTATTTAAGGGTGTAAATCATACTAATTATTTTAAGAACTTTTTATACAAGTTTATATTGGGTTATGGATATCTCCATAAAAATTTGAAGTCACAATATTATGTAAATATGTTATAAAAATTCTGACAATATTGATTTTAAGTTTTTCAATGCCTCTATTCTTGAATTTTTAAAAGGCTTGAACGACATGATAAATTTATAAGATTTTTACCAGACGTGTGTCCTATTCTGAGGGTGTCATGGTAATTTTTATAGCTCCAGATAAGTTCCTAATAGTTTCTAGTAATCTTAACATCTACTGTTTCTAGTCAAAAGAGATGATTAATTATTTTATTTATTTACATTTCAACACATAGAATTTTTACTAGATGGTTTTACTGGTTTACTAGCATGAATGATGCCTCATGGTAATTTTTCCACATTTACTTTTACCTCTTTATCTTCTTACCATTTTCCATTTAATAATTCTATTTGTTGGACTTTTCATACAAAGCATAAATCCAAAGAAAATCCAAATAAAATCCAGTAATTCTCAGAAAACTAAGAAATAAATATATTCAGATCCAAAATATTCATTTTCATTTTATTATATTTTTCTGGATGTTACATACGTCACTTTATTATTTCATACTACCCATAGCTACAAAAGTTGTTTCATCTCATCCACATACTCCTACTTACTCTACATTATCCAAAGCCCTAGTGGCGTAGGCTCTACGCCGATATACCCGAGGAACTTCAGGATGATACACACAAGTACTACGGGGATCTATTCCTTATCATTTATAAGACGGGCGACTACCTATGCAAGACATTCTAGCCCCTTTGGCACACCTGCATAGGCACATAAGAGGCAGGTAGAGGACGCCACAAAGATGGGATTTGAGAAGTTCCATCACTTAGCACCGTGAGTGGTATAGTGCCTCTTGCTACGCACGTTGCCAAGTGGGCCTCCAAAAATGCCATACGACGACGGGTTTCCAACAACTCTTGTGCCAGCTGAACATAGTGCTTATATAGGTTATTTACAAAATTTGCCTTGACTCTAAGACCATCACTCCTAACCCCAAGATGATCTCTATATACATTGTCTCCAACCAGGGTCTTCTAGGAAAATAGTAGTAGGGAAGGTCCAAAACTGAATCACATGGCGAAGATGGATCATAGCTTGATATGCAACCTCGTTCATTGAAGCATCCAAAGATGATCCATATCCATCAAAACACCTTTCCCCTCATTAAAAACTAGTCTAGGGGGTATGAAAACTCTAGTGGCATACTCCTTGGTCACCGAGCTCAAGTACGCCTGAAATACTACATATCTTGGGGAGCTTTCAAAATGACAATCCTTCAATAGGTGATGTAACACTCCCATCATTCCACCCAACTCTGGAACGGTCGACTCGTGACAGGGTACATAACGTGTCATCTACAAAATAAAAAGAGAAGAAAAGATTCATAATAGTTATTATGAATAGTTAAGAAACTACATATAAGAAAATTAGCAAATATACTAAATTTCATTATTAGTAGAGGATAAAGTTTTTTTAAAAAAAACCGGATTTGACGCAAGATGAATGGCGTTGGGGTTTTTCAAATGAAACCCGCAATCAGAAAGTCACCAACAGAGCCATACAATCTATCTAGTAGTGTGCCATGGCACGGTACTCCGCTTCGGCAGTGGAAGGAGCAACTGTCTATTGCTTTTATCTCATCCAAGATAGTGGAGAGTCTCCCCATAAAATTGGGAAGCCTGTAGTTGAGCACCTATCTGAAGGCCCAATCGGCATCAGTAGTTGCACGCTAACGTTGGTGAATTAACAGAAATGGAAAGAGAGGGATTCGAACCCTCAGTAAACAAAAGCGTACATAGCAATTCCAATGCTACGCCTTGAACCACTCGGTCATCTCTCCTACATAATCTTATTATTGACCAGAAACTGAGTGAATAGCGAGTTTTCGTATCCCTGCAAGTACAGGTACAACCGATCACAGGTTCCATAGGGAGTTTGACTTCCTTTCCAATTTCATATTTCTCAACAACAACTTCTCTCATCCCCACGGATCTATTCAAAATTCTGGAATCATCCCATGTTTCTATTTCGATTGTATGGCGTGGCGTTGTTTACTTTTCAAATTAAATCTTCACATCACTAACTAACGACCATTTACCCAGGGTTTCCTACAGTCAGTGCGGCTCTGATATCAACGCTGTGAGACCCTGTTCTTGCAACCAGGAACCTCCATGTGATTACTGTACTAGTCCCATGATCAGTGGCTAGCACTCACATGTTTACAACATTCATATCACAACCACAAGAGATCGAACTGATAAATATGTATATACAAGCGAAAATAATTATACAGAGTTTAAAATTTACAAAGACTAAATAGCGGAAAGTAGAGAGTTAAAGGAACTCCAAAAATCTCGTGGTTTGCCCACTAAACCCCAGGCAACTGACTAGGCAAACCTAGGGGAAATCATCGTCGAACACCCCGTGCCCTGCGTGAAAGTAATAATCGTCTGGCACTTCGCAGGCTTCGTCCTCTGAGACAGCAGATGCAAGATTGAGTACATTGGTACTCAGCAAGACTTATAGTGTTTGACAAATGCAATTAAATAATCATGCAAGCTAAATAAAGGCAGGCTATAGGTTATTTTGCAGCTGCATAAACGTTTAGATGTATGAATATAATAGATTGCAACATCACATTTTAAATAAGCAATTGAGAGACATAAAGTGATAAGCAAATATCCAAGTCTTTCAACCCAGTCTACCCGACTTCAAAAGTCCCCAGTGTCTATCATTTGACACACAAAGCTAGTTGCAAAACAGTTTCCGAACCAACCCATTTTCCAGAAAAATACCAAAAGACTCTAACATTGGAATGACTTCACCAAGTGCCCATGTCCGCGGGCGTGGCTTATCGATTAGATTTTTCACTCTGCAGAGGTGTACAACTTTACCCACAAGGAATGATCAACCTCTTTTGCCAGGCCAACTAACACACTTCCTTTGGTGTGTCGGCAATGAGATCATACAGAGCCGTTACATTATCTAGACGTGGCTTTGAACCAGTCCGGGACGTTTGACCCTCGCCATGGAAACAGAAACACTAACCCAAGCCGTGGATCCACTTTCATCACACCCAACACCACATTTCTGTTCATGGCAAGGCGTACACCGTTGCACTGGTATGTAGAAACCCCTACAGGCAGACCTGACTGGAATGCCTGTGCAATCTCCCGCCTTCCTTAGATGCAAAGCCACATCTACATAACTTATTAGGCTAAGACTGTCCCATACCAGCCCTCGTGGTTGAACGAAAACCTTGGATCTATAGCGTCCCATTGCTCGGTCCTTAATCTGACACGGGCGATACTCCACCCTATACTACGAGCAACTCCCTTTGCACCACTGGCTATTGCCAATAATCGCCCGTGTCAAACCATAGTTTTATTTTGGGTTTTTAACCAAAGTACCAACAACTTTTCGCAAAGAGGACCATACACTTGTTGAAAAGACTAAAAACATAAAACGGATAGCTTTAAGCAAGAGTAATATGCTAGCGATTATACCCAAAAGTTATTTAGCATATTGTTGGCGTCAAAAACTTGATGTAGGGTTTCGACAAAGAAGACACCGCATTTAACACCGGTTCAGAGCGTGCGGTCGATTTGACTCAGAATCGACAAGGTAAAAAATATAAAATTCGCACAAAGCCGATCGTGAGGTTCAATCGGCTTAGATCCAATCAGCTTGAAGCCGATCAAGATCAAGGTAATAGGATAAGTCTAACTAGCCGATTAAGGCTAATCAGAGGATAAAGGCAGATCGATTCTGAAGAAGGCGATGCGCAGAAAAATCAGAATAAATCAAAGCTGGGCGTAATTGACGAAGATCAACAATCGGCGATGCGCAACTTTATTGATCAAGATCGATTACAAAGAGAGATCTAAATTACAGAAACTACTCCTAATCGACAGGAAAAGTAGAAAAGTAAAAGCTGGTTGATTGTATTGTGTTGGATCCTTTTTTGCAGCTTGCTCTGGTCCTCCTTTTATACCCTTCGGCCGATCGTGTCCTACTACAACATGTTTCAAGTCCTGATCCGTATCGGCCTTATCTCGAACAGTTATTTCCTTAAAGATCATGCTGTTACCAAATATCTTTAAATCTTTCCAACCTGTCTGTTAATTCCCGTATCTTTGACTTTATTGCCGATTTTGACTAGACTTATCAAATTTTGGTGCAAACATATGCCCCCCATTTTTGAGAGATGACTCATCATCTGTTAAAAATCGCAATAATCGGCTTTTTCAATCAGCTAACTGTTGAACTTCACTCAATAACTGCCTCTTTATTTACGCCGTAATTCTCTGACACGCAAGTAGTGCATTTTAATTGCCTGTGCCCTTTGAGATTCGTTTCCCGCCATTTTGTTTTTTCACTTCGCTATAAAATGCGGTCCCCACTCGGTCATTCCTCACGTGCTCGAGCTCTCACGCCATTCACAATCAGCTTCTTCCTTCTGCATCTTGTTCTCCCACTGGCACGCCAACCCTTTTGACTTCAGTCGGCTTTCACATCAAGATCGGCTGAATGGATCCTTCCCAGGTACTCATCCCAATCCCCAACAGTGTTGATCAATTTTTCCTTGGCCCATTAGGAAACCTAGATGCAGCTGCGGTTATTGAGCAAGAAGTAACTCGCCTCCCCTTGTCGGCTAGAGGATATAACATTGAGGGTTGGAGTAAGAGTTTTTGGGCTTGGCCGACTGCACTTAAAGGGTGGAAAAACTGGTACAACCGAGTAGCAGCTCAAAAAAGAGAATCCTGGGAAAGAATGGGTATAGCCGAGTGCATCCCTTTGAGTCTAGCCGATCCAGAAGCCAATGAGCCCTTGATGGCTACGGCCTGTTATTTTTTGTCAGACACTTTTAACGCCTTCATGTTTCGCACCGGTCTAGTCGGCCCAACTTTATTGGACGTTGCTCAACCTTACTGCTTAAGACCAGATGGAGAACAAATATCGGCTTTTAGTGCCAAACCCAAATATAAACTCATTCGGTCCAAAGGCGAAGGTTGGTCCAAGTATATTGCAAATAATAATAAAGTAAACGGATTGGTATCGGATGAAGAGCATGTTGCTTTCCTTAACCTGTGGCTTGACCGATTTTTGTTCTGCGGAGCTTCATTAGGGCTAACCCAAGTATATCAGACAATTGCAGAAGGATTAGTAGAGGGCCGTCGGCTTGCACTTGGAAAAACGTTTCTCGGAGCAGTATATCAAATGATGCACATTATTAGAAGTCGGCTTTACACGATTTTCGCGGACTTTACCGTAGGCAATGTGGGTGGTCCTTTATGGTTTATTCAAGTCTGGCTATACTGCTTCTTTAGCCGACCTTTTGATCTAGAGCCTAACGATGATACAGCCTTTCCAAGAGAAGACAACCCAGAGAACACTATTCCTCAGTACCAAGCAAGCCGATCGTTTGGCGAACGGTTCATTATGTGCTTTGGCAGTGAAACAAAAATCACAGCAGCCGATTCAAGGAAGTATACATCCTTCTTCCTTCATTTGAGTGATGAGGATCTGAGACAGCGAGACTTCTTTAATTATAGCAGTGTGGCCAATTTTCCATGGCCTTCATTTCTTCATCTTGAAGCCGACAGCTCCGCGATGCCTCAGGAAACCCTAGACTTGTATAGAATTTTTATTTCTCCTTGTATTCTTCATGCTGGTCTCCACACAAGGAATCGGACATACCAGCCGTCATATGAATTCTACCATCCGTCCGTTTATGCAAGACAACTGGGATTTGGTCAATTGATTCCAAGTCTTCAGCTTCTTGATCAGCTTGAGCCAAGAGCCAGAGTCCGTAATGCTGTGTCAGCCGAGACTGTTCTTGAAGTATCCGATGACCTGCAAGTCCAATCTTTACCGCACTTTTTCCTGAACACCAAACGGGCAGGAGGCTATACTTCATGGTGGTCAGTTATTGCAGAAGCCCTCTATCGGTCAAAGTCTCCATCGAACATCATCAACGAATCTTTTCCGAATCTTCCAGAGCCGACGTTAATATCTAGCGCTGATTCTAGCAGCAAGGCCACTACGTCCGGTTATACTAACACGCGTGTAGATGTCTCTGATGAGGTATCGGCTTAGAGTCTAAATCTCCCACTGTCTTACATGAATTTTTACCCTGAATCTAAATTTGCCCCTTTTCTGCAGAACAAGGCCATTGGAAAGAAGGCGGCTTCGGGTCCATCGGGCGACGGCCAACTCGGGAAACAGCAGCAATCGACTGCCATTACTGGCTATGCTTCTGGGTCCTTGGGCATTCAGAGCCCATCTCTGTCGGACTTGGAGAAGCGGAAACAACCCAGTAAGTATTTTATCGGCTTTCTTTTAATCTCTAATCAATTCCCATCTAACATGATTGATTTATCCGATAAACTTCTCAGAAAAGAAGCGAAAATATACAAAGGCTGCTACTAAGAAGGTCCCTAAGCCCAATGAACAGAGTGGCAAGAGCTCGCCACATGCGTCGGCTACTGGAGAGGTAAGAGTCGGCCTTTCATAAGTATCTAAGTCTTTTAATGCATCGGCTCACCCTTTATTTTTATAGCCGATGCAGTCAGCTCAAGCAGCGAAGATTTTAGCAGATCTCCTCAATGTTTCATCGACGCCTCTCTCTCCTCTGCGACCGATGCCAGCAGCCCCCGCTGCAGATCTGCCAGACATTTCTGACCCGACAAATCTGTTGGGATTTTCGCTGGTCGATCTTGACGACCTCGAGATCATGGCCACAGATGATTATGATGCAGAGATCAGAAGGATTTTGGAGGTCTCGAATGAAGCGTCGGCTGTTGTGACCTCCGCCCCTGGCATGAAGGAGGAGCCTAACAAGCTCTTTGATTTGGTCACCAGGCCGCAGTCGGAGATATTGGCAAATAATCAGCCGATTCGAGACGCCATGGCGGCCGTTGAAGCCGACCTACCCCCAGAAGCGATGGCGGCACTCCTGAATGTATGCCACTTGGACGAGAGGAGGTCTGAGGTTGAGGAGGCTCAAGCACGCATAGCGCAGCGCGAAGCTCAAGATGCCGACCAGAATTTTCTGGATGAGCTCGTCGCCGATGCCAAGGCGAAAAAATGCAAGTTTGACGCCGACGCGCTGCAGCTAAAGACATCCAAGGAAAACCTCTCCCAGCTTGAGTCGACAAAGAAATTTCTCTTGGAGGAACTAGCCAAGACAGAAAAATTAATCCAAGATGGCCAACATTCCATGGAAAATACATGTCGTCCATGAAAGAACAAAAACTTGGCATTGCTAAAGCCATCGCAGGTGTGACGAAGCAGTCGGCCAAGGTGAAGCCAGTACCCGGGAACACCAAAGACGATGAGCACATTCTTGACGAAGTTCAGTGCGTGATCGCGAAGGCAGCGGGCGCTCTGTCGGCTCTAAGCGCGACTCTTCCTGGTTCAGGCATCCAATATTAATAATCCCTGAGATGTAAAACTTTTGTCAGATGTTACATGACTTGTCTGGGTATCTTTGTAACTTTCAGTGATCGGCTGTTTAACCGATTTTAAATTTACTTTCTCGTAAATATCTTTTTTAGCCGATTAACAGCACCGTGTTAATCTTGGCCTCTTGAACGTGATCCTTAGTCGGCTAGGCTCCAACCCAAACGCTAGGATAATACTTCTTTAAATATTTACCGTTAATAGCTTTAGGGAAAACATATCATTCCAACATTTCTATTACGTATGAATTTCCACCGACTAGCCGATTAACTTTGTATGGTCCTTCCCACGTAGGTGACCATTTTCCAAATCGGTTATCTTTTGATCCAACTGGCAATATCGTTTTCCATACTAAATCGGCTTGATCGAAAAACTTACGCACGACCTTTTTATTATACGCCCTTGCAACCCTGATTTTATTCTTCTTAAGCCGATCAAGTGTGGACAAACGCAATTCTGCCAACTCATCCAAGTTGTCGATCATCAAATTGTTATAATCCTGAGCCGACAAACCGTCTTGTCTGGCAACTCGTATAGATTCAATATTGATTTCAACGGGTAATACAGCTTCTTGACCATACACCAACTGGTAAGGTGAAAGCTTCGTTACTCCGTGGTAGGCTAGCCGATATGCCCAAAGTGACTCCGATAGAGTTGAGTGCCAATTCCTTGGTTTCTCGTCAATCTTTCTTTTGATCAATTTGATTAATGTTTTGTTGGACGACTCGGCTTGTCCATTAGCCATAGCGTAGTACGGTGATGAATTCAACAGTTTAATCCCTTAACTTGTCGCATAATTCTGAAACTCGTTAGACATGAACACCGTACCTTGATCGGTCGTAATTGTTTACGGTATCCCAAACCGATGAACAATATGTTCATTAACAAAGCCGATGGGTTCAACACTGGTTACTTTCTTAAGTGGTATAGCTTCAACCCGCTTTGAGAAATAATCGGTTGCGGCCAAAATAAACTTGTGGCCTTTACTCGAAGCAGGAAATATTTGGCCGATTACATCTATTCCCAACCTCTGAACGGCCATGGTTTGATAATCGGATGTAAAGCCGATGCTGGTGCTAGCTGTATGTTACCGAACTTCTGACAGGTCTGACATCCTTTATAATACTTGAAACAATCTTCCAACATCGTCAGCCAAAAATAACATGTCCGTCTGAGCATCCATTTCATCTTATGTGCTGATTGATGAGAACTGCAAATGCCTTCATGTACTTCACCCATTGCCACCTGCGCTTCTTCGGCCTCAAGACATCTTAATAGCAAACCTTCCATCGTCCGATAATACAGTGTATCATCCATAACAATGTATATCAAAGCTTGTTGCCGTATCTTGCGTTCTGTTGGCTTAGATGGATCAATCAGGTAATTCTTTTTTTGCGTTCGCCAATCCGCGACACCCACACACATGACGGCTTTATCCATTAGCTCAGTCACTTGATATCGGTCAAGGTCTTTGTACCCTGATGCCTGTTGAGCCAATGCATTAGCTCTATCGTTCAACTCTCTAGGGACGTGACCGATAGAAAATGATGTAAACGAGCCGATGATCTCTAGGCATTGCTCCAAGTATTTCAACAGTATCTCGTCTCGGCATTGGTATTCTCCTTTTATTTGCTGCACAATTAACATAGAATCCCCGTACGCCTCAACCGCACATACTCCGATATTTCCTAATAACTGCAAACCTTTGAGCAATGCTTCATATTCTGCCTGATTGTTTGAGCATCGGCTATTCAGCCGAAATGCGATTCAAATTATGCCCTTTAGGTGATATGAGCACTACACCGATTCCATCGCCCTCTCTGCACACAGACCCATCAAAAAACAATTGCCAAGGAGCTACGGATACCAAGTCAGCAGTAGTATCATGCCCTGATATAAAATCGGCTAGAACTTGCCCTTTGACTGCTTTGGCCGATTCATAAGACAAGTCGAACTCAACCAAGGCATAAGCCCATTTGCCAAGTCGACTTCGTAGGATTGGAGCTGATAATATATATTTTATAACATCGGTTTTACAGATCACCTTAAAAGCCGATGCTAATATATAATGCCTTAACTTCGTGCATGAGAAATATAAAGATAAACATAATTTCTCAACAAGAGGGTACCTGACTTTCGCATCAAGAAGGCGTCTGCTTAAATAAAAGATAACCCTTTCCTTTCCATCAACTTCTTGTGCTAACACAGACCCAATAGTCTCCTTTTCAGCCGATATATAACTTGAATGGAATCCCCTTTTGTGGTGCGGCCAAAACCGGAGGATTGGCTAAATAGTCTTTGATATCATCGAAAGCCTTCTGCTGATCGGCTCTCCACACAAACTCCTGATTATCCTTTAATTTCAACAGTGGGGTAAAGGCACGAATCCGTCTGGAAAGATTCGAGATGAACCTTCGAAGATAGTTAATTTTGCCGATCAACTTCTGTAATTCATTTTTGCATGTCGGGGGCATTGTTCTGACTATGGCCTTAACTCTTGCTTGATTGACTTCAATCCCTCTCTCATGCACCATAAAACCCAAAAATTGCCCAGCTGACACACCGAATGCACATTTGAAAGGATTCATCTTCAAGCCATGTGATCTTATGTTCTGGAAAACTTTTTCTAGATCTGTCAAATGTTGCAAGTCCTCTGCAGACTTTACCACGACATCATCGATGTATATTTCAACGATGTGGCCGATTAAATCGTGAAAAATTAGATTCATAGCTCGCTGATACGTTGCTCTAGCATTCTTTAATCCGAAGGTCATAACCGTCCACTCGAATAAACCTATTGCACCAGGACATCTGAAAGCTGTTTTTGGTATATCGGCTTCTGCCATGAATATCTGATTGTATCCGGCATTCCCGTCCAGAAAACTTATGATCTTATTCCCTGATGCAGCATCGATAAGCATATCGGCTATAGGCATCGGGTATTCATCTTTTGGTGTCACTTTGTTCAAATCCCTAAAGTCGACACATACTCGCAGTTTTCCATTTTTCTTCATAACTGGAACGATGTTGGAAACCCACTCCGCATATCGACAAGGTCTTATAAATTTAGCCTCCAACAATCGCTCTATCTCTTCTTTTATAATTTTATACAGAGCTGGATTAAAACGCCTAGGGTACTCTTTAAACGGCCGATAACCTTGTTTAATGGGTAGCCGATGTTCTACCAATTGTCGACTTAAACCAGGCATCTCGTAATATTCACAAGCAAAGCAATCTTTATATTTTCTAAGAATTTCGATTAATTTCTCTTTATATTTTACATCTAAATTTGCGCAAACAAAAGTTGGTCTTTTTCTATCACCACTACCTATACCAACTTCTTCAAGCAGATCGGTGGACGTAAAGCCTTGACCCAACTTTTCAACCTCTTGAAAGTCTTCTATAGCCTCATAGCTATCCGTTGTTTGCCGAT
Source organism: Otatea glauca (assembly GCA_036346275.1). Taxonomy (NCBI): domain Eukaryota; kingdom Viridiplantae; phylum Streptophyta; class Magnoliopsida; order Poales; family Poaceae; genus Otatea; species Otatea glauca. The sequence continues at coordinate 8,207,071 of CM070726.1, forward strand.
AGCTTTGCATTTTGTCTTATAATACCTTCACTGTTTTTCTTGTCCCCATCGACGTAGCACTTCGTTTGCTCGATCAAATGTGCCTGGCTCGACACTGATCGGCATAAGTCCTGTCTTGCTTACGCAGATGAAATCGCAATCTTCTAATGTTTTTCCCGATATACATCCTGCTTCTTCATGTTACCAATTCGCGTCAGAACTGGCCATGGCAATGTGAGCCGATGTGTCGGCCGTGATAATTTCAACCTCTTCGCCGTTCCATTGGACAAGCGCTTGATGCATGGTTGACGGTATGCAACAGTTTGCGTGAATCCGGTCCCTTCCAAGCAGAACGCTATAGTTTCCCTTAGCATCAATAACAAAAATGCGATCGGCAACGTTTATCGCCGACGGTCGGATTCAGAACCATGACCCCTTTGGCTTCTGTGGGATCGCCGGTGAAGTCGTTTAAAACCATGTTGGTTTTGATCAAATCTTCGTCAGACTTACCCAATTTCTTGCAAGTCATATAGGGCATCAAGTTTACTGTTGCTTCGCCATCTACCAGCATCCTTGATATCGGCTTCCCATTTATATATCCTTTCAGATATAATGGTTTCAGATGCCGATGATCAGCTCTTGGCTTTTCGAAGATTGCGTTTCGGACTCCCGAGCACGATTGGGAGAACGTTTCTTTAGCCGGTTCAGTTTTGATTTTGAATTCGGCCGGCAATGTGAACACCATGTTGATGTCCATTGGAGGTGTATCATCCCTGATCATGGGAGAATCTAGATCGTCTGCCGATTCAAAGTCTTCCTCGGCTTGTTCCTTTTTCCTCCATTCTTTTCTGACGACCTTGACCGGACGAAGCTCATTGAAAGCATCGTCCTTCTGTTTCTCAGCGTCGGCTTCCCGGATCTCTTGAGTCCTTAGCCTCTGAAGTCGTCTGCGTTGCGATCGGCTATGGCCAGACGGACACCATCTAGGCTTGGGCTCTACTGGTTTTCTTATCTTGCCGATTAGATTTTCTTGGTCCACGTTTGACCTTCGCGTTTTGACCTGGTTTGGTACTTGCTTTGGTCCAGATATCCTTTCATGAACAGGCCTTCTGAAACCTTCGTTGTAACGCCGAATCGGCCCAGACAGCCTATCTTTAGCCGATTGCCTTGGCCAATCGTCGCGGGGGTAATGCTCCATCGGGCACGTATACGGGGATGGCAGTGCTACTCCCCTTTCCCAACAAAACTGCCAAAAAGGACATCTTCTATGGGCCCTCTCCACATTTTCAGTGTGATATAAATTATCCGACCGGTGAGTAGGACGTCGTGGTCGGCTACTTATTCTTTCGTATTTCTCCAGTAACTGTGAAAATGTCGGTCCCGATCTTCCTGCTGACGGCCGTGATGTTGATTTTTCAGCTTTGTACCACTTACCCACCTGAGGATTTCCATTGGGTTTAATGGTTCTCGAATTTCTCCCTTCATGATCGGCTTCTATTTGTAATGAGCCGATTGTAATTTTCAAGGTTTGACTGCCGCTTGATTCCGACTGACCGTTGACCTGCCGATCCGTCTTCGGCTCATCTCGCATCGGCTCCTTTCCTTTATCCGAGCATTGAACCATGTTGATTGGGAATGGATCAGCGTCGACTTGCATGGTTGGTTCATCAGCAAATTTTAACCGACCGTCCTCAATAGCCGACTGGATCTGTTGATGGAAAATATTGCAGTCGTTAGTACTGTGAGAAAAAGAATGGTGCCACTTGCAATACCTGCATTTCTTGATCTCATCAGCCGATGGTATAACATGTTGTCGGGACCCGAATATGCAAATTCGGACCCTCTGAGTATTCAGCACTAGTCCAGGATCACGCTAGTGCACACAGTCTCAACATAGATGAAATATCACAATCATACACAGCGGAATAATAAATAAAGACTTCATCTATTAATATAGAACTATTAAACGACCTTTAGGTCAAACTTACACTTGCGAGGCCTTGGTGGCTTCAACTCAAAAGAAATAAACAGCAGCGGAATGAAGAACGTTAATGAATCCCATCAATATGCCACAGGCAACTGACAAGGTTCAACTCCTAGATATTCGCCTCCTCGTAGAACTTCTCCTCCTTCGAAGTTGTAGTCTTCTCCTCAACTGATGATTTTGTTGATGGCAAGGGTGAGTACATAAAGCTCTCAACAAGTTGTGCATAGAATGCAATTCTAATATAACTATATGCAAGGCTTATTCCAAGGAATGGCTTATCATGGTTATTTTGCAGTAAAGCAGCATTTGAGAACAATTACAGTAAATAGATTGTAAAGACAATAAAACAAATAACTGTAATAAATAGATTCAGCATTTCTCAAGTAAACCAAGTTCCAATCCTTAATCAAGTTCCAACTTACCATGGCAACCGGCCATCCATCCCAAGTTTTGTTTTGCAAAAGTCTAACCCTTAACTGTAATTCCCGAGCATTGCTCAATACCGCGAGCACGGCTATTCGAATAGTTTTACACTCTGCAGAGGTTATGCACTTTACCCACACGACATGATCGTCTCTTAGTGCCATGCAATTAATACACTTCCTTTGGTGTGTCGGCAAAGAGATCATGACAAAGCCTTTATAAAGCTCTGCCTTAACCCAAGATTACCCACGAGGTTTCAACACTGAAGGGTTAAACCACCACGACAGGGCCCCCCTCTTGCGCCATGTGAGTTAATCCGTACACCCGGGACTCACACCGCCAATGGTAGTACCAAGCTAAAACATTACTAATTAATCAGCTCGGTTGTCCCATTCCAGACATGTGGTTGCAAGAGAGACTCAGGTCAAAGGCTTGCAAGGTTAAGTCCTTAAAATGACCAAGGCAAGACTTCCACATACCCCGCCAATCTGGCCCACCTTGGCACACCGCCTTGCCACTTGCCCCAATCTAAATCATTACCACCCCAGTTGATTACCAAGCACCACGTGCCACCAACATTTCAATCTAGTTGTGTGACCTCCTCGCCACGACAACTTAATATCACTGTGTGACAACACATGACACACCAATTCATAAACATTATTCCATATTCCATTAGTCAAGATTAAGTATCAACATTCGGACACATGTGATGACGTGGCATGGCTAAGCAATCTACGACGGTCTAACCAGCCCATGTCGATTATCAATATTAACCAACTATTAATTAACCATCCTAGGGTGACAATTAGATCATGGCATACAATGGCAAGGTAGGGTATAGATCAAATTGGTATAATAGCTAAGTCCCAATTTAATTTGAAACAATTGTATAATTGAAGTAATATGCAATAGGGTAAAACAAATATAGCAATGTTATAAACATGGGTTCAATATGATCAAAGCACAACTTGCCTGGCCCTTGCGATTTTTACTGTTCTTTACTCTTTATCTTTGATTCTTGATCTTCGATCTTCAATCTTTACCTTCTTGATCTTCAGTTCCTTAGAACAACTTCCGGACGATGCGTCTAACGATTAAAGAAGAAGCAAATACAAACCAACTCAAAAGATAAATCAAATAAAATCCAAATTGAGAACGGATAGTACTGGATCACGAAGGCTTAGATGAATTTAGGAACTTGAATGGATTAGATCAGATATTAGACAAAAGAGAACAAGCTTTCGGAATACACCGAAAAGGAAAAGACTGATAACTGAGAAAGAATGAATAATATTCCAAAGAATATTTCTTCTGAAGTTATTATATTGATTGGATATACAATGACATATGGGCTCTCGATCTATAAACCGGGTCCATGAAGATACGTTAGTTCGCAATGAACTAAACTGATGCTCAATGCTGACTTTTGTTGACCAAACAGATACACAGTCAAACAAAAGAAAGATAGACTAATAGATTAGATATGGCACAAGGATATGACATATGGCCAATGGTCTATCGACCAAGTCCACGAATGACTTCTAGGTCAATGGCAGATTAGATTTCAAGAATAGGACATGGACAAGCGGGGTTGACATTCATGCGATTCGATTTGAGTTCAGTCATACGTCGATCAAGAGGCTTGACGATGACAAGGCAGCGAGGAAATGAAGACAAGGCTAAACTCATATGTGATGGGGTTAGATTACAATAAGGCGATAGAGAGGATGATGATATTGCACTAGAGCTTTTGCGAGCTTGCACACATGCGAAGATAGCGAAGCAACGACAGGACACTCATGCAAAGATGAGATGTCGATTGTCGGTACAATGATATGGTAGCAAGGATATGATATAGCTCAGGATTGATCTGCGAGTTGCGAGGTTTACATGACATGATCTATCGTCAACGACAGATTGGACACAAGGTTCAATTTGGGTTTGAGAGAAACGACTCGCGGATAGATCCACTTGGCATAGGGATAGGATAGGTAGGGTTGGCTCTGGGATAAAAGATTACCAAGGGTGGCTAACCGAAACAAGATCCGATAATGAAAGGGCTAGATCAAAGACGACGGGTAGATTCTAGATTATGGCATTGATGGCAACCGAAGACCAAATGAACTCTAAAGGTGGGCAAACCAGAGAATGATGACCTACTGGACATGATGACACGACCAAGGCGAACTAAAACGGTTGGCGGCGAAAGACGGCGCGCGGTACTGACGAAAGGCGGCGGCTAACGAATATTAAAATTTTCGGTGGATGGAACAGCAAAGGGGAAGTGAGCACTACGTAGAACGCGGCGAGACGAGCTCAACGGTATAAGCGGATTTGGCGGCAACCCAATAGACAGATCACAAACTACTGATGAACGGCTGCTGAAGCTAATAGATCAAACGGCCATAACTATTAAGATAATGGATGAAACCTAACCAAATTTTTTGGACGGCTATCTGGGATCATTTGGCACAATATGACGCGAACGGATCTGAGTTTTACCTTCTGGATGAACGGGGAACGCGCGACGAAGTTTTCAGCTGTACGTACGCAGTCTGATCGGGGAAGATTGAATTTTCTGCAGTAATCCCATGGACAAAACCTTGAGTTAGGGTGAGCACCAGGTAGAGGACATGAGGATGAGTCTACAGAATAAACTTCACAGTCAAACTCGCAAAAACGAAGGAGAACGGGCGACGGCAAGATTCGAGATTGGAACGGCTATAACTTTTGATTTGCTTGGTGAAACAGCACCAAATTTGGTGGAGAGGTAGATGGGACCATATGGCACGAGATGACGCGAGCAGATTTTAGAAAAACTCACCAGAACGACGGGGAACGCGATGCCAAGATCGGCCGGCGAGGGCAACACCCCGGAAGACGACGGCTGCGGTTTTTAGGGTTTGGGAGGTGCTCTGGGGATTAGAGTTGCGTGGGAGGGGTCTTAGGACACTTATATAGGCTAGGGAGTCATGCCATACAAGGAAACACGAACAAAAATCGGATTTAGATTGAAAACGGATCGGATCGAACACTGCGCGCAATGAAAGCGATCGGGTGACGTGGCGCATTCTAGTGCGTCGGATGGAGATCAGAAGACTGAGGTTAGGCGATGACGTGGCCGGTTCTGGAGCTGCCACGTCGATTTAGCCCTATTTCCGAATTAAAATAATTCCAGAAATTAAAATAATTCGTTTAGAGCAATAAAAATACCAGAAAAATTCTAAAAAAATTCTAGAAAATATTTTAAGACATTTGGAGCTCAAATAAATTATTTTTAACCAAACTTTATTTAAAATTTTGCAGTATTTAATTAAATTTAACAAAAGGCTTAATTTAAATTAATTCCAAATAAATAGCAAACGAACTCCGAAAAATCTTTAAAAAATTACAGAAAATTCCTTGAATCACAATGAACTCAAATAAAACTAAATTTATTTTAATTGAAGTTTATATTAGTCAAATTAAATTATTTTAGCATTAGAAAATTTCAGATTAAGCTTTATTAAAGAGAGAAAATCCGCGGGGATTTTTGGAAAGATGAACTAAACAAAAGATTTTTGAAAACCCAAATTTTGGGATGTTACACATGTCCCTCGGGTAACCGTATTATCTTTTCTTGTAATAACAGATCAAAAATACGATCACATTTGGAAACATCAAAGGCATATTTAACTTTCAACTTATTTCTAGTCGGCTTTAGCCAAGAACAGACTAAGGACTTTTTAGATCCCTTTACCCATTCGGCTATATTTATTTCTGCTTCATCGTCCTCTGAAGAATCACTGGGACAATATTCGACCATATTGACTTTGGCCTTGTCCTTCTCCTTATTATTATTGTTCTTGAATCTATCTTTAAACGCTTTACTATCAGGGAATCGGCTTTCTTGAGCTGATACACGATGAAGTAAGTGACTTAAATCAGCGAATTCTTGCCCTCCAAACTTCTCCCTAATTGGAGGAATCAATCCTTGAAACGCCAAATCAGCGAGTTGATTATCGGGCAAAGTGATGCTAAAACATCAATTCCTAGTTTCCCTGAACCTTTTAATGTAATCAGTTACCGATTCCCCAAATTTCTGACGGACAGAGCTTAGATCGAAAATCCTGAGCTCCAAAATGCCCGAAAAGAAGTATTCGTGAAATCGGCTTTCCAAATCGTTCCATAAGTGGACCGAATTCGGAGGTAAACAAATAAACCGTAAAAGTCGCTCGGATAATGACAATGGGAAGCAGTCTTATTTTGATCCATCGATCGAGCCGCCGCCGCATTGAGCGATAAAGCGCCCTATGTGTTCCAAAGTAGTGGTTGAATCATCGCAGAGAATTTCTCAAAGTCCGTACTCAAATTGTGAGGGTATGGCATGCGATCTATGTAATCGGGATACGATTTTGATGCCGATAACCTTCCCCTTTGGCTGTATGCCGAATTGATCGCTTAAAACAGCGAAGATCTGATCGGCCCAATTTACATTATCGGCCATTGGCATAGCAGGCCCTTGATAATGTTGGTCATAGTTGGCAGCCTGCCCCCCGAGTGCAAGCTCGGGTTGCCAATTATGCTGCGTCATCGGTACACGACCATACTGATCGTGCCGATTATGCCTGACTTGAGGTTCCAGCACTGGGACAAACGGTTCTGAGTATGTTACTACCCTATGTGGACCTGGGTTTCTAAGCACGGTAGGCTCTTGTGAGAATCTCTCGGAGCCAATCGGCTGTGGAACCGATTGGGGAAAAGCATAGAACAGAGCCGACGGCGGCAGATTTATTGATGCGTCTAACTTAGCGGCGTCGGTGTAGGAGTGGTAATGGCTCACCCCCACTTGATCGAGGGTCCCTCGGTAATATGATCGTGGGTTGTGTGGGCATCATGGTGGGGGGTGAGGTCATAGCCGATGGTTTAGGATCGACTGACGCGCTCTGCGTATTTTGGGCCATTGAAAAGACAGGATAATTCGGCAGAGCTTGTAATGGGTCAAGCAGACTTCCTGACGAGGCTAACTCCTGGGCTATAGATTTAACGCTATTTGCTATCATCGGCTTGAGCATTGTCACGAGAGCCGATGATTGATTTATTAGGCGTGGTGCAGGATCGATTAATCATAGCCGATAATTCGGCTTGAGCGGCGATATCGGCTTATCGGTTACGTGACACCCGCATCTCTCGTGGTGTTGACCGTCGGCAGGGCGGATTTTTGAGTGACACCACGTCTAGTTTTCTGATAACAGCTTAGCATCATCTCCTCCAACGCAGTCTTCCGAGCCTCTATTTCCTGACTTTGTTTCGCGGTCAAATCGTCCATTGTTGGGACGATTATGGCCTAACGTTGAGATCGGATGGTGGAATCGACTTTCTGTTGAAGACATTGGTCCCATCTGGCGTGCCAAGAGTGTGTTGGCGCCAAAACTTGATGTAGGGTTTCGACAAAGAAGACACCGCATTTAACACCGGGTTCGAGCGTGCGGTCGATTTGACTCAGAATCGACAAGGTAAAAAATATAAAATTCGCACAAAGCCGATCGTGAGGATCAATCGACTTAGATCCAATCAGCTTGAAGCCGATCAAGATCAAGGTAACAGGATAAGTCTAACTAGCCGATTAAGGCTAATGAGAGGATAAAGGCAGATCGATTCTGAAGAAGGCGATGCGCAGCAAAATCAGAATAAATCAAACCTGGGCGTAATTGACGAAGACCAACAATCGACGATGCGCAACTTTATTGATCAAGATCGATTACAAAGAGAGATCTAAATTACAGAAACTACTCCTAGTCGACAGGAAAAAGTAGAAAAGTAAAAGCTAGTTGATTGTATTGTGTTGGATCCTTTTTTGCAGCTTGCTCTGGTCCTCCTTTTATACCCTTCGGCCGATCGTGTCCTACTACAACACGTTTCAAGTCCTGATCCGTATCGGCCTTATCTCGGACAATTATTTCCTTAAAGATCTTGCTGTTACCAAATATCTTCAAATCTTTCCAACCTGTCTGTTAATTCCCGTATCTTTGACTTTATTGCCGATTTTGACTAGACTTACCAAATTTTGGTGCAAACACATATCTAGTTCATACTTAGGGTTACAAGGTTCACATGTTAATTCAAATTAAGGAAAACCATAATGTACAGAGTAACTATAATTTCTACCCAAGATAGCATTTCTGTGGAGAATTACCGGAATGCATAGTACATTGGCAAAAACAACATAATGTAGGTGAATTATCAGGTTCAGCATGCTCAAGGGGGTGCTTGCCTTCTTTGCTTCGCCGTCTGCTCGAGATCTGGATCTGCGACCGAGTCGCCTTCTTCTTCGAGGACGTCGGAATCTACACGTCGATCGAACGGAAACATAGTAAAAATTAAAATTTAATAAGGGCAAAACAAAAACAGACAGTAAACCAAATAAATATTCACTGCAGAAAACAGGAGTATATTTTAGGGGTTGGATTATAGAATTTTTAGACTTCATGATTAGGATAATTATACATTCACGATGTTAATAACTTTTATGATGAACAAACATGTGTTCTCTCATAGATTATCTATTCTTGAATTGCGAATTCAAGAGGCTAAAATTATAAATTCTTATATTTTTGACTTCGAATTAGACATGCTAAAATTATTTGGATTTATGAAATTTAGAACATAAAATAAAGGGTTCTGGGCGAAAAGCACTTATCCTTAAGCGATGCATAAGAAAAAGGGTTGATTAAGCTAAAATCTATTAAACTGGGTTACTAGATTTGTTCTTGGATTTGAATCTATTCAATCTATATTCTAATTATTTAATTTCCTATGCACATATATATTCATATATATGTGTGTGTGCATTTGGCACTAGGTTTACTTCATAATTCTAATGGTAGTTCAAAACAACTTACCCCTTAATTATTTTAGCAAGTTCAAGCATTCTACTGTCTCCCTAATATTCAGAAAAATAAATTCTTACTCATTTCATAATTCTTCAATACAATTAAACATATCCAAATTTTCAGCGTATTGAATGACAAACTTAAATAGAAGGTAGTCCAAACATACATGGAAATTTAATATTTTTATATATTTGAACTCCTGGAAAGATAGGGATCCTAGAAAAATTTGTTTTATTAAATTATAAGTTTGTTTGCAGAATTTTTGTATAAAGCATATCTTTAGGCCTTTTTATTCAAATTTGAATTTCAAATTCACCCAGTGACATTTTCAAAGTTTTATTGCCTATTATGGAAACACTTGATTTTATATGAATATAGAAATTCATTTCACTAATTTTGGAGTTATATTGAAAATTCTACAAGCATTTGAATTATTTCGAGTAATGAAATTCTAAAGAAATTTGAAAATACGCTTTATTAGTACAGAAGGCGTCTTTTACCAGTTGAACTAACAGACTTCGCTCTGGCTGACAGAACGGGCCCACAACGCAGTGTCACCGAACAGGGCTGCAGCAAGGGCTGGCCGCCGGTGGAGCTACGGCGACGGAGGGGCTCGGCCGAAGGCATGAAGAGCACCAGCTCACCGACGCGCGTCTAAGGGTAGGGTCAATCACCTCCGGTGATGGCCGGAACGGGCTGCCGCCGGATACCTGTGGAGGAGGAAGGGTGGCTCGTCGGAGAAGAAAATGGGTGAGTTTCGGCTCGAATGGGTAACGGGTTAAGCATCAGTGAGTCCTAGGGATTCCATTTAACTGCAAAACGCGATCAGAGAAGATCCAGAGATGGCTGCCCACAGGCGTCGGAGCTGAGGAAGAAGTGCGGCAGTGAGAACGCTCTGCAGGCGTGGAAGTAGGAAATTACAGCGTGATCAGTAAACTAGGGTGCCATGTGAAGCTCTATAAGGAACCGATTCCAACGATCTCTAGTGGCTTTGCTCCATTCACTGATTCCCCTCTTTCGGGTTTTCAGCGAAAATGGTGAAGAACTGAGTGACTAGCTCAGGTGTTCGGTTCAGAGCGAAGCTAAGGAAATGGGGACCTCGATGCGACGCTGCTGCGGTATTTATAGCCGACAATGGGTGAGTTTACAGCGTTTGAACGCAAGAGGGGAGTTGCGGCTGGCTCTGCGCACGCTCGGTGAAGTGGCACAAGGTCTCATACCAGCAAGGAGGCGACAAGGATATGACCAGGTATGGCACGGGGAAAGGCCAAGGCAAATGTGGCTGCAGCTGCTTGCTCGGGCGACGGGGTCAACGCTGAGACGCAGAGACGGCGAAGACTCGGGAGCAAGCGAGCTCGTCTCTGCAGCGGAAAGAAAGAAAAGAGAGGAAAACAGAAGCTGTGGCTGGCAAATGGAGTCGGGATCCACCGGGTAGCGAGAGAAAAACTCCAGCCCCACTGCCAGCGCACCGAGCCGCTACAATACCCGGGCCCACACGTCAGTGAGACGAGGTTGCAAGAGATAAGGGCTTGGCTCGGACAGCTCCATGTGGGCAATAAAACTGCTATCAAATCGTGGTTGACTTTTTTAAAACTTTTTTACCGACATTTCCCGGAAGTGTTAATCTTCCAGTAAAATTTTCGGACTAAAATATTCTATAATGAATTAATTAAAATTCTGACACTGTGCATCAGCCAGAATTTGCATTTCGGTATTTTATTTATTCTAGCGTGTGAATCATACTAATTATTTTCAAAAACATTTATATGAGTTAATTTTGTGTTATGGATATCTCCATAAAAATTTCAACACAAAATATTAAGTACATATTTTACAAAAATTCTGACATCATAATTTTCAGGTTTTTGAAGTCTTTGTTTTCGAATTTTTAGAAGGCTTAGATGACATGATACATTTCTGAGATTTTTACCAAACGTATCCTATACCCTGAGGGTGATATGGTAATTTTATGACTCAGATAATTTTCTAATATCTTCTAGTAATTTTGACATCTCTGTTTCTAGTCAAAAGAGATGGTTAATTATTTTATTTATTTACATTTCAGCACATAGGATTTTTACTAGATGGTTTTACTGGTTTACCAGCATGAATAAAGTCTCATGGTAATTTTTCCCACATTTTACTTTTACCTCTTTATCTTCTTACAATTTTCCATTCAATAATTCTATTTGTTGGATTTTCATACAAAGCATAAATCCAAGGAAAATCCAAATAAAAACCAATAATTCTCAGAAAACTCAGAAATAAATATATTCAAATCCAAAATATTCATTTTCATTTTATTATATTTTTCTGGATGTTACAGTTATACACCTCTGCAGAGTATGAATCTAATCGATTAGCCGCCCCTGCGGTCATGGGCATTTGATGAAGTCATTCTAATGTTAGATTTTGTTATTTTCTAAAAAGTGGTTTTGATTCGGAACTATTTTGGCAACCATCATTTTATGTCAAAGGACCGACATTTATGGGCTTCGCAGTAGACTGTGTTGCGGAACTTGGGAACATATTTCAGATGGAAAAAATTTCAGTAATTTTTATAAACTCCGGTTTGCAATCTAGTATAATCATATGTTTACCTTTTGCAACTGCAAAATAACCTAGAGCTCATTCCTTGTTTAAGCCTGCATAATTACTTATATGCATTTGTGAACCACTATAGATCTTGCTGAGTACACAAGTACTCAAACTTGCTAAAATTGTTGTCTCAGAAGATGAAGTCTGCGACATGCCAGATGATTCATATTTCCAGCCAGGCCACGGGGTTTTCGACGATGGTATCTTCTAGAGTTTGCCTTGTCAGATGCCTGCGGGTTGGATGGGCATTCCACGAGGCTTTTGCTTCTTTAAGTCTTTTCCTGTTGTACTGTAATATTATGTAAAGACCTCTGTATAATTATCTTTTGTTCCAGGTTATAATATATTCTGTGTATGGATGTGATATTGTAAACATATGAGTGCTAGCCACTGATCATGGGACTAGTACAGTAATCACATGGAGATTTTCGTTCTTTTGGACGGGCTCTCTCAGGGCATCAAGTGCCCTTCGACTTCGCCCACACATAGTACTTGGTCCAGTGCAACCGCACCCAATTCAACGACATCTGCATCCACTTCAACGATGTCTGCACCTACTTCAACGGCGCCCACCACTGCATCGACACCATCCTTGACAAGATAGACCGCATAGGCGATAATCAAAAATCTCTGGAGGACCAGTTGAGTAGGTTCCAAAACCATCCACTACAGAATTGAAGAGACACAAGGAGTGGTGGAGAAGTGATGAACCTAAGGCTCTGCCAACTATTTCAGTTCCTTTAATTTGTGTGGAACATCTTGAAAAGGTTTGTCATGATTTGCAGTTTAATCCTGAAATGCCTGGCTCTACTACTATTGATTTGAAGAAAGACAATGATTTTGAATTTCTATCTGCTATGCATGATAAATCAAATAGAGTTTCTAGAAGGCGTGCACTTGTTGAAAAGAAGAGCAGTAATTCAAGCATTTCAGCTTCTGGTAATACTATGTAAAGTTATTTTGTGTAGCTTGGTGAATTTTGTTTTGATGTTACAAATGGCAAAAATGTCGAGGAGAAGTTCTTAGCTGCTTCTGTTATGCCAGATAACAATTTATTTGTTGGAGCTCTTTTACGCCAGGAAGAAAAGAAGCAAGAAAAGAAGGTATGCATGGCTCAGATTGGTCCATACGCAAGTTCGAGTGCTAATATGATCGAGCTAGGGTAATTAGCATAGGTGCCACATTATTTTATTGTTCATGGATGTGAGTCAGTTTGGTCAAAGTTTGAGTCGTTTTGTTTATTTGGCTTTGAGTCCAAACAGTGGTCTAGTTTTGTTTGAGTCTAACTCGAATTGTTTCGGTCGGAGTTGAGTCCATCGAGTCGTTGGCCAGGCCTGCGTGCCTTATATGTCTAGGGCCTGCTTTATCTTGTTTGTGTTTTATCTTGGAGTTGAGTCGATCGAGTCGTTGGCAAGACTTGAGTTTTATCTTGTTTGTGTTTGTTTCGTCGAGAGGGTTTTCCTCCGCAGAACTGAAGAGAGGCGATCTCCATCTCATCTATCCTGCCGATCCATCTGGGTTGTGAAGACTGCGCGATCAAGCCTCGTCTTTGGCGTGCCTTGGATTTCTGCGGAATCCCCGTCTTCTGATCGTGTTCCCTAGCTCGACTATGTGGGTGGAAGATCCTTTTTAGGGTTTGGCATCAAACCTTTCCTAAACCCGGAAGGTTTCCTCGCCTGTCGTTCGTTTGAGCCGTGTAGCGAGCCGGCCGAAAAAACATTACATCCGGATCCTTTTTCGAAAAAAAAATTACAGATAGGTCTTTTTCCGAAAAAAAATTACGGTTAGGTCATTTTTCCGAAAAAAGAATACATATTACGTCCATGCCCTTTTAGTGTTTTTAAGAGTAGCGCTTGGGTCCTTTTTGGGGAACTTAAAATTACGTTTATGTCCTTCTTGGTAAAAAATAATCCGTTCGGGTCCTTTATTTTGTGAAAAAATATACGTTGCATTTACGCCCTTATTTCGTTTTTCTAGCTTTACGTTCAAGCCCTTTTTCGGAAAAACACAAAATCCTTTTCAGGTCCTTTTCGCGTGTTTTCTCGATTTGCTCGTGTGTGGAGCGTCGATCGCGCGTTTTCTCGATTTGCTCGCGTAAAGAGCGGCGCCCGCGGCGTGGCACGCCGCGTGGCACGCCGCGTACAGGTTTCTAGTTGCATCTATAGTAAGCCGATCCCCTCTATCATTGCTACTGCTTGCGTTTGATTCATCAAAGGAATTATTTTGTCCTATTTTGCTGTCCAACTGAAGTGTTTGGCCGAGAAATTAGTTTCATACATTGTCGGTGGCAGTTCTGGTTCCTGCTGGGTTGTGTGACCATGATTGCTGGATTTATTTCTGGCCGAGACTATCGATCTACATGCATCTAGTATACTGTTATCTTACCGCTGTTAATTTGCTTGCGCTAATTAATTTGGCTGGCCGTGAGATACATCTGTTACAGACTGCTGCTCCGTGAGATATCTTTCTTTGGAATAGTTTCAAATTAATTCTTCCTGCCCTAAAAGCTACAGCCGGAAGCACTTGTGTTTGGATGGCTGTTGACAAGTTCCTGAAAGCTATTATTGCTGAACCGACAATTCACAAAATTCAGGACTCAGGTTTTGTTTGTGGCACAGACAAGGATCTCTGGTGCTTGATATTTTTTATTGACTTAACATTAAGAAAAGCCATATTCTTATTGTCTTGTACCGTGAAAGATCGGGACAAAAATCCAGGCAGCGTGCGTGTGTCCTTATCAAGAAGAACAAGGGATGCCCATTTTAGTCATTTCACACTGCAATGATTCAAGAAAATTAACAGAATGTCACGTTTGTGGTATTTTTGAAAGAAATTTGCACAATCGGTTGTATAGCTTGAAGACAAAAAAAAAATACGACAAGCATATTGTTGATTCCGATTTTGAGTGGTAGAATCGGAAAGTGTACTTATACTTTGATACGATACGATTTGGCTTGTAAATTTTTTAGATTTATGAAAAGCCAAATTGTTGCTAATTTTATTATTGATCATCGGATAAACGATAAGCATGGTTTACATGTTGTAGCAATTAAGCCATGGAGATTATACTTTGATGGTTTCGGCTTGTAGAGACGGATAAGATGTAGGAGTGGTTTTTTGGTTTCACTTAATAGTTTTTTTTAAGACCAAAAGGACATAAAAAATGATGCCTAGTTCTATTACTGAAACCGAATATAGTTAATAGAAACATTATTCAAACACCACAAGTAACCACCACAACTTGAATAAGCCACAAAAATCACCTAAAAACATAACTCGCTCTCACACTGAATGATTAACAGAAACCAAAAGAGACATCACATCACTAGAAGAATCATCCAAATGATCGCCAGAGCTTGAAACACCATCCATCTTCACGTTACTCCATACTCCAAGGGCAGCGGTGCTTGGATATACGACTCCAGATTTCTGCAAAACATGTTCATTCTGTCCTCCATCTCCTCTCTGTACAAAGGCATTCAATCTCTTAGCGAAGACAACATCCTTCTCCATATGATTTTTACACTTGACCAATCCCGTGAATGAAAAATCATGAAATTTCTATTCTTCCAGATACTCCAAAGGGTAGCAGCACAAACCGAGTTAAGAACTCCATTTTTCGAATTACTCAACCAAAATCTAGCAACTGATTCATAGTTATAACCAATCCTCAAACCGAAAGACTCCGAGACCAAACTCCAAACATTCTTAGCAACAACACAATCAAAGAAAATATGATTAACCGATTCAAACTCATTACAACAATAGCAAGCACTTCCTTTATCCATACCTCTCTTCAACAAATTATCTTTCGTCATAATTTTATTGTGAGAAAGAAGCCAAAGAAAAAAATAAATCTTTGGGGGAACAATCAGCTTCCAAATAGCCGGAATAAAAACCGGAATAACCCCCCTAAAGTTAATAACAGCATAGGGAGAATTAACCGAATAAACACCATTGCTAGAGTATTGCCAAACTAAAGAATCATCTTCATCAGAAAAAATAATGTTGTTAGCCACCTCCACTAATTCAAACCACCTAATCATCATACTTTCAGAAAAAATCCTTCTAAAGGTACATCTAACATTTAACTTATCCCAAACATCAACAATCGGGCAGTTCTTCTCATTAACTAAAACATAAAGGTCCCAAAATTGGATAGCTAAACACGAAGAACCAAACCAGATATCTTCCCAGAACCTGATTTTTTTACCATTTCCCACAAACCACTTATAGCCAAACTTAGTAGCCTGCAACGCCCATAGAACCCCTTTTCAAAAGATAGACCCATTATCAGGGCGACAAGAAAAAATATTAAGACTATCAACTTTATATTTGAACCTAACCAAAGGTTTCACTTAATAGTGCTGTTTTTGAAGCATCTTTCCATCTAGAATATTTTTGCAACAATAATTAAGCCGAATATGAAGCTCCCTTGTTTGAATTAGAAATTTTAGAATCCATGGGAGTTCATGATGGAGTAATGCATTCTGTGATGAGCTGTTATTTGGTTATACGATGCAAGTATACAACCTGTGACTGATAAAAAGCGAGATTGAATCTAGTACAGTGTCGTATTTCACTTTAGTAGCACTTGTTCTACCTCAAGAGTCATTTATCCGTAGTAATTCGATGCTAAAAGCTCTTCATATTCTCTTCATATTCTCAAATAATTGCTCCATTAATTAGGTTCCAGGCTCACTCGTACTCTCAATCTGATCTCCCCTAGCCTGGCCCAAACTCCCATCACTACCCATGAATGAGCGAAAAAAATAACCAAGTGCAATGGATCATAAAACTCAAAACTATTTTTTAGACAAGAAAAAAAAATCCAACTGTTGGATCTTTTGACGGACTAGCTCTCTCCTGAAGCTAACTTGGATCCTGATGGTAATCTTTCGGGTGAGTATCTTTCGATATTACCTCACCAAAGCCCATGGATCCTGAAGCTTGCCATTGGTTTTGCATAATATCTTTTGGTATAACTTCACAATTGCACACATATGATGAAGTGTTCCACACCCAAAGAAGAATTTAGAAAGAAAGAATGCATAGCATTCTCCTCGATAGTATATGATTTAACGCAGCTGCCGTTGACACGAACTCGAAGCAAACAACACATATGCCCACATTAAAACAGCAGAGCATTACAAATTTAACTCCCACTAATTACAGCACAATTAAGAAAGCAGCCAAACTAACCAGCAGTTCATCACGAGCGTCCTCCTTTCGAAAGGTAAGTTCATTATGAGCTAGCTTAGCTTAATCAGGTAGCTTTCAAGCAGTAAACTGAAGCTTCCATCCATCTAGCTCGCAACATGCAGGAGAAGGGCGCACCCTAGAAAATAGAAATGGACTACTTGAACTGACAGGAAGCAAAAACAGAATACACGTACACACGAACATGGAGCTAATTAAGGAGCATCAAAATATGCAGAGAGCACGATCGAGCTTCATCTCGACGGAGGACCGACACAAAACGGCATGGCAATTGCAGTGCTCCACTGTCTTGGAGGGAACAGGGGAGTGGCTTGCACGATTAAGTCGACGTCGACGATATCACTGCCTGCCAGCTGTGTTTGCACAAGAATTTGGTAAGTCTAGTCAAAATCGGCAAGAAAGTCAAACATATGAAAACTAACAGACAATTTGGAGAGATTTGAAGATATTTGGCAATAACAAGATCATTGAGGAAAAGCTATCCGAAATAAAGCCGATACGGATCAGGTTTTGTAACGTGTTGTAATAGGACACGATCGGCCGACGGGTATAAAAGAAGGGCCAAAGTAAGCCGCAAAAAGGATCCAACACAATCAAACACACCAATTTACATTACTTTTTCCTGTCGACTAGGAGTAGTTCTTGTAATTTAGCCTTTGTAATTCGATTCGATCAATAAAGTTTTGCATCGTCGATTATTGATCTTCTTCAAATTATGCCCCAGATTTGATTTATTCTGATCTTGTTGCGCATTGCCTTCTTCAGAATCGATCTACCTTTATCCTCTGATTAGCCTTAATCGGCTAGTTAGACTTATCATGTTACCTTGATTTGATCGGCTTCAAGCTGATTGAGTTTAAGTTGATTGATCGTTACGATCGACTTTGAGTGAATTTTATATTTTTACCTTGTCGATTACAGGTCAAATTGACTAGCACGCTCTGAATCATGTGTTCGTCTGGTGTGCTGTTTTCAGAAACCCTACTTCAAGTTCTTGACGTCAACAAGCTACAATGGCATGTGGAAGGACATATATGGCTTAGTTTAATAGTAGACCAAAAACAGAGTTCAGTTTAGTTCAGTTCATTAAACTATATATGGCTCAACCAATGGTTGAGCCAACGATTAATTAATCGTGGAATGGTCAATGTGAATTGAGAACCAACTTACGTAACCAACCAGAGTGTATCCGGATTATATATGTGTTGACATGCCGCAGAAACAAATAACATACCGTTGAGATTGCAATATTCTTGATACTTTGTGATTGAAACGAAAGAGTGAATGGAATTATTACCTGCATGCAGGATTTATTCAAGGTCGAGTCCATCCATCATTCTTTCGTCGTCGAGCATTCTCCATTGAAATGGGATTTCCTAAAAAGTATCCATTGAAATGGGATTTCCTAAAAAGTATCCATTGAAACAAAGAGAAAGAAAGAGGAAAAAAGCACGTACGTGAGGGGGAAAGCCAGAAATAGATTTCCTAAAAAGGATCCATTGAAATGGGAATGCATGCTTTGCGTGGACGAATGTACCTCTTCGTCAGATAATAATCCCATCTCCGGATAGAAATGGTAGGATGGTTGGGATGGACGTCCGCCGCGTGCCTCAGCGCTGCCTCCACTTCCTCCACCTGCGCAACGCTGGCTTTCTTACACCAAAGGCAAACGACAACACGCTCAAGCGAAGGGAGGTTCCCCATGTGCAAGCAGCGCGAGTCAAAATCACCATTCGCGAAATCCCATGCTCGTAAACAAAACTCAAGTAACCGGACCCTTGGCATAGCTCCTTGTGGAAACATAGATGGAACCGTTACAAAGTGGAAGAATCTGCACTCTCTGGCACACTGGAATGCACCGGCGCTAACCACGAACCTTTGCACTGCGCGCTCTACCAGGGGTCTGGTCGCCCCCACTCCCAGGAAGAGAGAACGAAGAGCGGGCAGCGTCCCAAGGATTTGAATGTCCTCCCGCCCAACTTCGTCGACCCATATCTCCAAGTAGGAGATGAGAAGCGACGAATTAATCCACGTAGGCAGTGTCGAGAACGAGCCACCAATTCCTTTTGACCGAAATCTACGGAGCTGTGGAGGGGGCACCCAGCCATCCCGCATGAGATTGCGGTATTCACGTCCAGAAGCCCGCATGAGATTGCGGTATTCACGTCCAGAAGCCCACATGAGATTGCGGGATTCACCTCCAGAAGCATAAATATCTAGACTTTGCAATTTGTGCAGATTTGCTAGGCATTCCACCAATGCTGTGGCCATCCTCTCATCCATCTCTTCCCACACTATCTCGAGCACTCTCAGTTTGGTCAGCTGGCTCAGTTCTTTCACAACGTCTGCATATTGGCTGGTAAAGATCTTGGACAACACTTCTAGGGATGTCAGGTTCCCGAACCCATCTGCCAGTCTTGTTGCATAGCCGAGATGTAGGCACGTCAAACGTCTTAGCCGAACAACGGTCGGTGGCAATTCTTTTATATCAGCACCTCGTAAATCCAGTGTCTGCAAAAACTGTAAGTTTTCTATTTCTGTTGGTAGCTCACGAACAATATATGTATCTCTTGTCACATATCTACCAAGTTTGTGAATACATGTATTTCTTAGTCCTAGGTACCTCAGGTGAAATAAGAACTTGACATACCCAAGATTGAGATGGCAACTTTGCCCGAGATCACAACCTTCCAAATCCAATACACGTATTACATGGAAGCATGAAAGGGATGGCATCAAATTAATAGCTGGACTAAAGATAGTGAATGATCTCACTTGTGACATGCTCGTGGTAGCCTGAGGGGTGGTGAGCTCTTTCATGCTATCTTGGAGGGATAATCTGCGAACCTTTCTTTGCGAAGATGTGTTTTGCTCAAGACCATCCAATACAGTAACAAAGTTTAACTCAATTGACAAGTGATAAATGAGATCGAGCACCATATCATGTACGCGACAAGCTTTTGCTTTGCCTTCAGCATCGATTTCTACCGATTGGATCATGCTTCTATTTATGAGCTCGTTGAAATAATTCTCACCTAGCTCAAATTCGCTATCCCCCTTTTTATCATGTTGGACAAAACCTTCAGCTATCCACCTCCATATCAATCGATCACTCTTAATCTCATAATCTTCTGGGAATATGCTTAGATACAACAAGCAAGGCTTTAGATGTGAAGGCAGATCGTAATAGCTAAATGATAATATCATTTGCATGTCCTCCACGTTAGCACCTTCTGTAAGTCCATGGCCAATAGAATTGCACAAATTATTCCATTGATCCTTTGTTTGTATATCCTTATTAGCCAAAAGGCTAGCTATAGTAATGATGGCTAATGGTACCCCGCCACATTTCTTCAATATATCTTTGGATATATCCTCCAATTCATGAGGGCATGCATTGTCCTGTGAAAATATCCTTTTATAGAAGAGCCTTTTGGAGTCATCAACAGAAAGAGGTTTCATTTCATAACTTATATCATCATTAGAAGAGCAGCATGCTTTCGAAACATTGACATTGCGGGTTGTCGTGATTAGTCGACTACCGAGATTGTTCTTCGAGAAAGCACACTTGATATATCCCCACACTTTTTCATCCCATATGTCATCGATAATGATGAAGTACCTACATATCAATTGTTAAGAACGTTAATTGGCAAATCTAGATGAACAAGCCTCAGATAGATGCTTGGATGTCTTAAAGGAATCATTCCCTCCAAGTTTGATTGCTGCTGTTCTATGTGGATCAGACAAGATGAAGGACCCTAACAGTGAGTTGTCGGATATCTCCAAGCATCAAAGATTATCTTTTGATTTCATTTGCCCGTTGTAGGTGAGTCCTCTTTAGTTAAGTAGTTAGGTGTTTTGGTATTGTGGCCAGTGTCAGATTATGGGGTGCTGTTCTGTGGATGCGGTGGTGCGTAGGTGGGGTGTTTTGGTGTTTTTCCTATCGGCGAGTGTATCTGGACGGGTGTTCTAACTTCAAAACTTTATTCCTCTTTGAAATGAACGGGCAGAGCTCCTGCCATCCTTTTCAGAAAAAACCGGCAAAGCAATCAAGCATAATTAATTGTTTTGTTATTTCAGTTCTTTTTGATAGGGATGCATTACTAGATTAAGAGGTGTCTATGCGCAAACGGAGTAGAGCAAACTCTAAGAATTTGTATCAACACTGTAAATCTACAATCGAATACCAGCACAGTGCTACAAAGATGGATGCATGCACAAACACAGATGTAATCGCACGGTTTACTTAACAAAAAAAAGGTAATGCGCCGAAAAGAAAAAGTCTAGCACTCGATTATTAGATGACGCGTTACCTCTTGTCCCGAAGGAATTCTCTCAGTTCGTCGATGAGTTGTGGTTCATCCCTTGTTGCTTCATTAATGTTTTCATACTTGTCCTTGTCAAGCTGATGGAGCATCTTCTTGAAAATCTTGGTTATGTCGGGATTCCGAGACACTGAAACAAAAGCCCCGCAATCAAATTGCTCTTTAATCTTCTCGTACACTGCTTTGGCAATAGTTGTCTTGCCCAATCCTCCGAAGCCAACGATGGAGATTATATTCAGTTGCTGCATGGACGCATCATGAGCACCCTGTGTCAACATCCTGATCAGCTCGTCCCTTGCGTGGTCAATGCCAACGAGCTCGGTCACCTCGCTGTACAGAGCCTTCAGGCGAGGGTCAATGGTCGCGCCAGAGCTGCTACTGTCGTGCAGCTCGAGCCCGTATCTATGGCGCAGCGCCGCCAACTGCTCGGCGAGGCCCTGCGCTTCTTTGATGGCGTCGGCGATAGGGTGGAGAGCCTTGCCTTTGCTGAACAGTTTGGTGGCCTTTTTAAAGAACCTCTTGAATATGCTCTTCGGATTGGCGGCGAGCTCGAGTTCATGTTCCACCATGAAGGCGTCGACGGCGTCCTCCATGTCGTACGACAGCTCCCTCACTTTGCCTGCCCAGATCCTGACCTGCTCGTCGAGCTGGTCCCGCGGCACCTCGGCCACCTTGCGGAGGGCGGCGTGCATCATCGTCAGCTCTGTCTCCAGAGACCTGACGCCTTCCCTAACACGCTTCCCCAGGTTGTATTCGTCCTTGAGCAGCTCACCGAGCTTGGGAAGGAGGGCTTTCATCGCCCCAGCCGCCTCGACCTCCATAGCTCTATCTCGGCGACGGTGGTTGGCGCTTGCTCAGGGCGGCCGATCTCAACACCAGCATTTGACTGACTTGTTCATTAGCATCATCTTCATTAGGTGAAGCGTCACGATCCGATTGCGTCCTCAAAAATGGAACAATCTGCTGGAGGGTTAGTATCAAAATCTAATTAGAGTCCGTATTAGGATCGAACTGTAATCTTAGCAGTTAGCGCTACCAATGAAATATAAATAAAAGGACGTGGGTGTGCCTAGAGAGACACGATTATTCCTCAAATCTTACGCCTCCTCATCCCAATTCCTCCACTGTCGCCGCCAGCACCACTATCCTCCAGCTCTGCAGTCGCCGTCGTGCTCAACAACAAGGAGCGGACTGTATCCCTCGCCTCCGGGCTGCCGTCTGGGCGCAGCACAGGCTGCCACCGGGATCTGGCTTGGCAAGATTTGAGTAGAAAAAGGAGGGAGTGCTGGATTTTTGAGGAGAAGGGAGCGAGCTTGTGTGTTTGGATTTGGGTAGAGAAGAAGAAAGGGAGAACATTAGTACAGCTACAGCTGCTTGGGACTTGAGAAGACAAGAACTGATTACTGAACAATGAGGAAGTAGCTTTACTTAAACAGTAGCTGCCCTGCAATTGCTATGCACTCTCCGTCACATTTGCCTAGGCCAGCTTTAGTAGTATCCGTCTTCTCTGTAAGATACCTGCCCAATGGCAGGTTGGACGGGTTCTCCAAAGAGGTTGAGAAGCATAAAGAACTGTATATTTAGATTCAGATTTTTCCAGCACAGCAACCAGCTTCGAAATCAGCTCCCCTGAAATAAGTAGCAGAATATTATGTTAAAGTTGTGCAGTTGAAGGTGAAAGAACCAAACCTAGTTTACTTAACCTAACCTTCTGATTTTGCATTGTCTAAATCCTTGAAACTATCACTACAGAAGACAATTTGATCAGTCTGTCCACTTGGGTCGTTCCCCATCCATGACATCACCAAGTCCTAAAATGCATATACTGTAAATATGAAATAAATATAAAATAAAAGCAAAAGAAAAAATATAGAATAACTTATACGAATGGAATCCATGCTCTGATGTTTCTTCAGATCTTCACCGCTTATAGTACAGGTGTCTGTGTATGTGATATGATTTCCTCCAAAACCATACTTACAATTCTCAGCAAATCCAAGTATCAATGAGTTCTCCAATTTTTTGTCATCTGACATGGCAACATAAGGGAATGCCATGGAGAATTCAGAACTTATGAAGGAGAGGTGGTAAAAAGCATAGATGTTAGAAATATAAAAACATATATGATAACTGAATGGGGTGGGGCTGGGGCATGCAGGAATGACTGTGACTACCTTCATTCTGTCTGCTAAAGCTGGATCATCTTGCTTGTCTTTAGAGATGTCCAAGGATTGTAGCTAAGGGAAAAATATTACTCGTTGGTCAGTGCCAACTGAAGCAACAAAGCTGGGGATAGCATCTTCAATGTAAAGAATTGGGTTTACTACAGGATCGATATACACTAATATAGTAATCAGAAGGGGGTGAATAATTGTGCAGAAGTTAAAACCAATTTTTTTATTGATTCTCAAAACACCCCTAAACGAATTATGAAAGATTGCTTCGGTTTCCACGAAAACAGATTGATATACGTTCACTAAAACAGTAATTTACGAAGATTTACCGTTGGATTGACGTGAAATTTGTACTGTAGAAAATAGATTCAATTTCGAAACTAACTCAACAAGAATCAGCTCAATCGGATCTGTTGGAACAGAACGCTAAAAGCTTTGAGACAATTTTCTCTTTATTACTTCTCGCTCTGTTCAATTACAAAACTCAGGCCTACCCCTATATTTATACCCAAAACCACAACCCTAAGAAACGGAATAGGATTCTACTTCCATGTCCTAGTTGGACTCCTCATCCTAAACTTTCTTTATACAAACTTTCCAAACTAAACCTTTCCTATTACAAGATTACTACTAACATTTTCCCCCCTAATCTTGTAATATCTTTGATCACGCCGATCTTCCCACTCATCTTCAAGAACTTGTTCAGCTCGTTCCGTGTGTCTCGCCTGCGTACATGAAACAACGTCGTCCTCTCCCGAGTCGCATACACTTGTACCCACCTTTGCGCCTTCGACGCTGCTTTGCACCCACTGGTGCCTCTGCGCCCTCGGCGCTGTCTTCGCACCAACTCGGTGCCTCTGCGCCCTCATGACGCCTGTTCTGCACCCACCTGGTGCCTCTGCGTCCTCCTGACGCCTATGCTGCGATACTACGGAAAAAAAACATGACGCGAAACAATAATACGCCGAGCGTTGAACTGTTGTTTTTTTTTTAGCCCCGCATGGAGATTCTTCTGCTCTGCCTCACGCACAAGGAACTACTCGGCCGCCTGTTGCCTTCTTTTTCTTTCGCTTTGCCGCTGGAAGTCTCGAGACGTAGCTACTGCTGCCCGTGTCTCGGACGTACACCCGTATGTGGCCTGAGACTCCAGCCGCACGTCGCTCGTCGTGATCAAGGCACAACGTGTGAGTAGCAGAGAAGCAGCAATTCCGAAGTAAAAAAGGTGAGGAGCAGAGCGTGAAGTAATAAACAGAAAATTGTCTCAAGAGTTTTTAGCGTTCTGTTCCAACAAGTGATATCAGAGCACAGAAGATTGGATCTCTCAGCGACACGAGATCAAAGCACAGGCGAGGGCTTCGTTGGATCCACGGAGAGAACGGCTGCAGAGAAGCGATGTAGGCGGTAGCAGATCCGCAGGAGTTCTAGGCAGCTGCGTGTGCCAGTCAGTCCCAACGGCTTGCTCTATCGGCGACGCGTAAGCAAAACAGCGTAACGAAGATCAAATCTCTCGGCACGAGACGGCACTCGCACGGCGTGATCAAGGCACAACGTCTGAGTAGCATAGAAGCAGCAATTCTGAAGTAAAAAAGGTGAGGAGCAGAGCGTGAAGTAATAAAGAGAAAATTGTCTCGAGTTTTTAGCGTTCTGTTCCAACAGGATCTACGGATCTAGAGTTATGACCTTCGCAAGTTAACTATATCAAATAATGACGAAAATTGATCAAACCCTAATTACGAGATTAATCAGGTTCTACGAGAAATTAACTAATCAAACTTTTCAGATCAACCACTTGATGTCCTAGAAAGGTTTTGAATAGATCAAGACAAAATTATCACGGTGAAACAATGAATCAATCTAAAAAACAAAACAGACATACAAACGAAGAACGAAAAATAAGAACGAGATTACCAACACATCAACTTGTAAATCTTGATTTTTATTACCGAGATGTGTTCACAAGATGCCTCCAAAGCATTCTCAAATAATGTCCAAATTTTTGGAACTGGATCGAAGATCAAAATACGTGAGACGGCCGGCCGCTGAAAGACCGACGTGACTCCTGCAGCTTCGCTGTGCTGCACGACCACGTCCTCAGGTCATGCACGTCACCAAAACCTCCTGCGCGCCAGGACATTAGGCGTAAGGACCTCCAGGCACATGAAGATTTCCAGCCGTAGGAAGCAACCTCTCAAGCCGTTCTGAATTCTATTTCTAATAAGAGAACTCCTGGGCCCAAGGACCTCTGACCGCTCCTGTGCAAGGTGCTCTCAAGCCGCAATGCATTCCCTCGATTTGCGGCCCAAAACAAAACTTGCCCTATTAAGCATGATAGTTATTTATAATCACATACATGCATACACACCATGCTCAATTATATAAGGGCCAACACATGTATACAGCACAAAATTCATGTATGCACGCGCACGGCCCACCTGCTGCTCTCGCGTGACTCACTCGCCTCCACGTGTACCGTTCTCTAGTCCGAACATCTCGCATGAGATATTGACCACTAAGACCTCGATTTCTCCCTTAATCTAGTCCCGAACCTCAGTCCTTCATGAACCTAGTTCTGGTCCTGTCATCCACCACGTTCGCCTTCGAGCAACACCTGCACATGAACAAACACAAAACCGTGTATAAGCACAAGTCCATGACTTGACTCAAGATTAATCTATGCAACTACTCACACGAACGCATTGCATCAAACAAAACCATTATCATGCTATCACAAACATATCATGTAATCATCTGAAACAACACATGCACAAGCACCACACATATCAAGAGCACAACCACTTTGCAATGCCAATTTTATCACTAAACCAATTTTTCAACACATGATTTCACAATCTCCCTATTAATGAAAACATTGGCAACATCATTTAGAACTAAACATTGGCATTCATCTCGTAGAATTTTTTTTAAGAAATTTTAATTAGAGTCCTAAAAAATGGAACAATCTGCTGGAGGGTTAGTGTCAAAATCTAATTAGAGTCCGTTTTAGGATCAAACTGTAATAGGATGTGGGTGTGCCGACAGAGACACGATTGTTCCCCAAATCTTACCCCTCCTCATCCCAAATCCTCCACCCCCGCCGCCGCCACCACTATCCAGCAGCTCTGCAGCCGCCGTCGTGCTCAACAACAAGGAGCGGACTGTATCCCTTGCCTCCGGGCTGCCGTCCGGCCGCAGCACAGGCTGCCACCGGGATCTGGCTTGGCCAGATCTGAGTAGAAAAAGGAGGGAGCGCTGGATTTTTGTGGAGAAGGGTGCGAGCTTGTGTGTTTGGATTTGGGTAGAGAAAAAGATAGGGAGAAGATGAGCACTGCTGCTTGGGACTTGAGAAGACAAGAACTGAACAATGCAGATGTTTGTGGAAGAAAGGGAGAAGAAAGAGCACTGCAATGCAATTATGCAAGTGTTTGTGGAAGCTTGACTTGAACGTGTGTAGTCAACGTACAGATCTGAGTAGAAAATGTGGCAGCAGCTTTACCTTGAACAGTAGCTGCCCTGCAATTCCGTTCGCATGACCTCCTCCTACTTCGCATTAAGGTAGTCGTAGTACGCTTCGGCCTTTTTTTTTTTAATAATACATTTTTTATTTAAATTACAAAAATATATCTAGATTTACAAAAATTGTAAAATTA
This sequence comes from Otatea glauca, assembly GCA_036346275.1. Lineage (NCBI taxonomy): Eukaryota > Viridiplantae > Streptophyta > Magnoliopsida > Poales > Poaceae > Otatea > Otatea glauca. Next base: position 8,234,302 of record CM070726.1, read on the forward strand.
TACCACTGTCGTCTTTTGAAATGACAAGAGCTAAATGTCGTAGTATCATCGGGCGACAGAAACACTTGTGAAGCATTTAGGTCCCTAATTTATTTTAAGTTTGGGTAAATAATGACAAATGCGCTAAAGGACTAACGATTTCTTTTAAGTTTGAAAGTATAGGTTGGTCCTCAACACTGCATCTTGAAAAAGGTTGATATTTACTCCAGAAAAGGCTACTCTTTGAAAAAGAGCACCAAGGAATCAAGAGTAAGGTAAATATATTTCTAAGGAATTTCTTTTTTGCCGATCTTGGAGCAAGGAGTAAAAGGATCGGGTTTATAGGTTAGATGCTGTATTATAAAAGGGGAATGATAATCAGTAGCTTGATGGTGATAAAAATGTCATATGGCTCAAATGCAAATGTAGATTAAATCATCTCCTTGCATCAAAAACATGCGCTGCAAAATCCAACCCTCTTCAGGAAATTCAGTACTACCGTAAGTGTTTTCACGGTAGTCAGTACTACCGTAAGTGTTTTCACGGTAGTACCGCTGTTTGCACTGCGGTACTCTTTTTCCAGAGAAGTGCATTTCAAGTCCAAACTCGGTTTTGTTAAGCACTACCATGAAGGCAAAGACGTGTAGTACCGAACCCGGTACTCTGCGTTCTATGTCATGTACTTATTTTCGAGAAGCCCATTTTTCTTATTCTTCTTTGTTTTTTAAAGTCGGAACTACCGGAGGTAAAATTGCAGTACTACCGCATGTGCGGCAGTACCAATTAATGGCCGGTAGCTTTTTCCCAGAAAAGGAAGTTTCAAATGGTTGTTCCAAGTCGGTACTACCGTAGGCTAAACTCTGGTACTACCGAATGGAGGTACTACCGGACCTTACTGGCGGTACTCTTTTTCCAGAACGAGCCGGTTCTGAGTGAATCGCTTTAGAAAAGTCGGTACTACCGCACTTTGTGTGGCGGTAGTACCGGACCAGTTCCAACAGCTCCTCCCCACCGCATTAAATGTTCAAATTCGACCGTTGGGGTATGGGCGGTACTACCGGACTTTGTACGTCAGTAGTATCGGGTTTTCTGATTTTTTTAGGACCTCTCCCCCAACGGGTGGAATAGTTGGTGGGGGTTATAAATACTCCCCATCCTACTCAATAGAGCTGTTGGGTGGCTTATTGAATACATTTTAAGCTCTAGCATATTTCCTTCTTCTCACTAGTGCATTTATTTCACATTTTAAGTGAGTTTGAAGCATTCAAGTGTTGCATATAGTCTTTGAGCCATTTAGATAATTGATTCATCCTCAACCAAGTGCCATCATTCTATTACTCTTGGAGGTTGCCGCCTCCTAGACGGCTGGGAGGCGTGTGGCATCGGTGACCTTCTCAAAGAAGTTTGTGAGAAGGCTCGATCGATTATGAAGTCAAGGAGCTCGCCTAACCGGAGTAGTGAAGAGCTACCACGAGTGATCATGGAAGGCTCAAGCGAGTAGAGTTGGCTTGAAAGAATTCAAGTCACCTCAATATGGAGTAGGAGAGACCAGCAAGTCTCCGAAACTACAGGATAAATTGCTTGTCTCATTCTCTCTTGTGACTTGTTTTTATTTATTCTTGTGCTAAAATTTCAATTCCTAGCATCTTGAGTAGATTAGTTGTGCTTGGATTTTTCTATTGCTGTACTTAAATTGCTTAAGTGTTTGGTGATCTTTAGAGATTATAGTTGTAAATTTGCAATTATCACTTCAATAGCTTAGTGACTTATTAAATTGCAAATTAGTATCGAAAATTTTTAAAACCTCCTATTCACCCCCCTCTAGTCGGTTATCCTTGATCCTACAAGTGGTATCAGAGCAAGGACTCTCTTTTGGGGCTTTACCGCCTAGAGAGTAAGGATGGCTAGCGATGGAGTGTCAACAGGCAAGGCACTATTTTTCTATGGCACAAATTATGTTTATTGGAAAATCCATATGACCGTTTATCTTAAGATCATGAGTCCAAGTATATGGAGAATTGCAGTTGAGGGTTTCGCTCCGGGTGTTAATCCCACACTCACAATGGATCAAGAAGAGCGAAATACTCATCTTAATGCTCAAGCTATGAATGCTCTTTTTGGTGCATTAAACGCGGATGAGTTCAATCGAGTGAGCAACCTTGAAACCGCTATGAATGCTCCTTTTGGTGCTTTGGCCTTGGAGCATCACTAACCGATTTTGATATTGTTCGTAAGATGCTTAGGGCTCTTCCGGACAAATATGAGACTTTAGTGACGTTGTTTCTCAACTCACCGGAGTTGCAAAGAACGACGCCAATGGGACTCCTTGGAAACCTCATAACAAATGAGCTCTACAAGAAGGTTAAGGAAGAGCTCTTGGAGCAAAGCTCCTCGAAGAAGAAGAATATCTCATTCAAGGCGAAAGCGGAGTCAAGTGATGAGACACTTGATGACTCCGAGGATGATGAAGTCACCAAGGAGAAAATGTCCCTCCTTGTAAGGAGAATGAGAAGATTCATGAAGAGGCGCTCAAGCACAAGTGCTCCTCAAAAATTCAAGAAAGGACAATACTCAAGCACCAACCGATATGCAAATATCTGGTGCTATGAGTGTGATGAGAAGGGACACGTTGCATCTCATTGTCCCAAGAAGAAGGACGATAAGAACAAATCACCCAAGAAGAAGAAGTTTTTTCATGGAAATAAGAAGCTCTTCAAGAAGTTTAATAAGGATGGAAAAGGCGAGGCTCACATTGGAGAGTGGAATTCCGAAGAAGAATATTCGAACTCCGACTCTTCCGTAGATGATACACCTTCAAAGAAGAAGGGTCTCGCCGGCATCGCTATTAAGGAGGCTTCCCCACCATTTGTCACTCCTTTGTGTCTCATGGAAAAAGGAGATTTTAAGGTAAAATCAAATGACGATGATGAACAAAGCTAATGGATATGCTTGAGGACTTGAATGAATTGCTGAACAAAGATATCGTATACTCATCTTGTGTGTTAGTCATTCTTGGAGGATAAAAAGTTGCTGAACAAAGATATCCCATAATTCCAAGCGATATATATACTCTTCGGCGGGGGTGTGATGCCTGGTTCGCATAGAAAACACAGAAGATGATCTAACTGAAGGGGTAGAGGTCCACCCAGTACTGTTTGTGAGACCCCGTTTCTGCAAACAGGAACCTCCATGTGATCACTGTACTAGTCCCATGATCAGTGGCAAGCACTCACATGTTTACAACATTCATATCACAACCACAAGAGAACAAACTGATAAATATGTATATACAAGCGGAAATAGTTATACAGAGTTTAATATTTACAAAGACTGAATAGCGGAAAATAGAGAGTTAAAGGAACTCCAAAAGCCTCGTGGTTTGCCTGCTAACCCTCAGGCAACTGACTAGGCAAACCTAGGGGAAATCATCGTCGAACACCCCATGCCCTGCGTGAAAGTAAGAATCGTCTGGCACTTCGTAGGCTTCGTCCTCTGAGACAGCAGATGCAAAATTGAGTACATTTGTACTTAGCAAGACTTATAGTGTTTGACAAATGCAATTAAGTAATCATGCAGGCTAAGCAAAGGCAAGTTATAGGTTATTTTGGAGTTGCATAAACATTGAGAAGTATGAATATAATAGATTGAAATGTCGCATTTTTAAATAGGTAATTGAGAGACACAAAGCGATAAGCAAATATTCAAGTCTTTCAACCCAGTCTACCCAACTGCAAAGGTCCCCGGTGTCTATCCTTTGACACAAAAGCTAGTTGCAAATTGGATTCCAAACCAAACCCATTTTTCAGAAAATACCAAAAGACTAACATTGGAATGACTTCACCAAGTGCCCATGACCCCGGGCGCGGCTAATCGATTAGATTTTACACTCTGCAGAGGTGTACAACTTTACCCACAAGGAATGATCAACCTCTTTTGCCAGGCCAGTTAACACACTTCCCTTGGTATGTCGGCAAGGAGATATACAGAGCCGTTACATTATCTAGACGTGGCTTTGAACCAGCCCGGGACATTTGACCCTCGCCATGGAAGTAGAAACACGCACCCAAACCACGGATCCACTTTCATCACACTCAACACCACATTTCTGTTCATGGCAATACGTACACCGTTGCATCGGTATGTAGAAACCCTTACAGACAGACCTGATCGGAATGCCTGTGCTATCTCCCGCTTTCCTTAGATACAAAGCCATATCTAAACAACTTAATAGGCTAAGACTGTCCCATACCAACCCTCGTGGTTGCATGGAAATCTTGGATCTATAGCATCCCATTAGTCGGTCCTAAATCCGACACAGGCGATACTTTACCCTATACTACGTGCAACTCCCTTTGCACCACCAGCTATTGCCAATAATCGCTCGCGTCAAACCATAATTTTATTTTGGGTTTTTAACCAAAGTACCAGAAACCTTTTCCCAAAGAGGACCATACATTTGTTGAGAAGACCGAAAACATGTGACGAATAGCTTAAGCAGGAATATTATGCTAACAGCTATACCCAAAATGACATTAAGCATGTCTAGTTCAGACTAAGGTTTACAAGGTTCACATGGCCATACAAATTAAGGTAAACCATAATGTACAGGATTAACTACAGTTCCAACCCAAATTAGCATTTCTATGGAGAATTATCCGGATGTATCGTACATAGACAAAAACAACATAATGTAGGTAAATTATCAAGCTCAATATGCTCAAGGGGTTGCTTGCCTTGCAGCTCACTGTTTGGTACAAAATCTGGATCTGCGACAGAGTCGTCTTCCTCCTCGAGCACGTCGGATTCTACACGTCGATCAAACGGAAACATAGTAAATATCAAATTTCAATAAGGGCAAAAAGAAAACAGACAGTAAACCAAATAAAGATTCGCTGCAGAAAACAAGAGCATATTTTAGGGGTTGAATTATAGGATTTCAAGACTTCATAATCTAGGTAATTTCACAAACACATTGCTAAAGACTTTTATGAAGAACAAATATGGGTTCTCTCATAGATTATTTGTTCTTGAATTGCGAATTCAAGAGGCTAAAATTATAAATTCTTGTATTTATAACTTCGAATTATAGATACTAAAATTATTTGGATTTATGAAATTTAGAACATAAAATAAAGGGTTCTGCGCAAAAGCACTTATCCTTAAGCGACGCATAAGGAGAAAGGGATTGATTAAGCTAAATCTATTAAGCTGGTTACTAAATTTATTCATGGTTGAATCCATTTAATCTATATCCTAATTATTTCATTTCCTGCGCACATATATATATATATGTGTGTGTGTGTGTGCATCAGGCACTAGGATTATTCCATACATTTTTTTTAAAGGTAGTTCAATTCAAGATTACTCCTTAATTATTTTGGCAAGTTCAAGCATTCTACTGCCTTTCTATAATTCAGAAAATCAAATTTTACACATTTCATATTTCCTCCATACAATAATACATATCTAAATTTTTAGTGTATTGAAAGATAAACTTAAATGGAAAGTAGTCCAACATACATGAAAATTAAATATTTTTATATATTTAAACTTCTGAAAACACCAGGATTCCAATAAAATTAGTTTCATTAAATTCTAAGTTTGTTTGTAGAATTTTTGTATAAAGCACCTGTTTAGCTATTTTACTCAAATTTGATATTTCAAAATTACCTAGAGGTCATTTTCAGAATATTTTTGCATATTTTGAAAGTACCTGATTTTACATGAATATAGAATTTTATTTCACTAATTTTGGAGTTACCATGCCAAAGATATAGCTAAATGAATTAACTCGGTTTTTGGAAATCAACCAAAATTCATAAATACGCTTTCTCAGTTGGAAAGCGGCTTTTGGCTTTTGGCGCACTGGCGCGTTTGAATCGGCTCGGTCTGGCTGACAAGCCGACCCCACCCGTTAGCGACCGAGCTAGCGCACACGCGAGGCTACCGAGCGGCTAACAGCGGTGGCCCACCTGCCAGCGACCCGAAGCAGAGAGCCGCGCTCTCCGACTCACCACCGACGAACTAGCTTCACCGCGGTGGAATGGGCAGCACCATGAGTATTAGTGTGCCAAGGCGCACCTAGGGATTGTACCCATTCGCCAGGAGGTGGCCGGAATAGTGGTCGGCACCGTGGAGGAGCAGCGGCCGCCATGGCTGCGCGAGCAAAAGCTCGCCGCCGGCCATGATTCCACCGGTCAAGCACAGTGTGAGCATCAGTGAGGTAAGGTTGAGCTATTTCACCTGAGAGAGAAAGCGAAGAAGAGCCGAAGATGGCTGACCACGTGCGTCGGCCGGGAAGAAGAAAAGCGGCGGTGGAGATGAACTACGGATAAAACAAGGGCAAAAGAAAGATTGATCAGTATTCTAGGAGGCACGGCGAATCTCCAGGACCAAGAAATTTTGAAGATTGATGCCCATTCGGCTTACTTCACTGATCTCCCCCTTTTCTGGTCTTCTGCGAAAATGGCGAGGAAGTGAGCGAGAGGTATTTATAGCCGAAGAGGTCGGTTTCTATCCGGTCATTTGGCTCACGCGGGCTTGCGCTTGGCTTAGCCGAAACGGTGAGATGGCGCATGGTTTTGAGGGCTCAAGACAGCACGGTATGGGCGAGGCATGGCGTGGAAGGACCAAGGATGAGCCGTGGCAGTGCGCAATTGTGGAGTCGGCGGAATTGGCGCTGAGACGCAGAGAGGCGGCGAAGTCTCGCGAGTCTCGCACGGCGGTGAGGAAAAAGGAGCGGTGAAAGGAGAAGCCGAGGCTGACAAGCGGGACTGGGGGCCACTGGTAGAGAGTGGGAGAGTTTCACCACTGTTCGGTGCACAGTAGGAGATGGCCCACATGTCAGTTGCTGTGCACGATTAAGGGGATAAGTCTCAGCTCAGATAGCTAGTACTCGCATTGATTCAGCCATCAACTCAAGTTGAAAATTTTCGAAACTTTTTAAATAATGTGTCCTGGTAGTTTAGGCCTTCTTGAAGAATTTTGAGATTAAAATACCCTATGGTTGATGTATAAAAATTCTAACACTGTGCACTATCCAGGATTTCCATTTCAGCATTTGATTTATTTAAGGGTGTAAACCATACTAATTATTTTCAAAACTTTTTATTAGAGTTTAGTTTGGTTCATGGATGTCTCTATAAAAATTACAAGTAAAAATATTGAGTAAATATTTTATAAAAATTCTGACATAATGATTTTCAATTTTTTCAAAGCCTCTGTTCTTGAATTTTTTAAAGGCTTAAATGACATGATAAATTCCTGATATTTTTACCAGACGTAGCCGATGCTCTAAGAGTATTATGGTAATTTTTATGGCTCCAGATAAACTTCTAATATCTTCTGGTAATTCCGGCTTCTACTGTTTCTTGTCAAAAGAGATGGTTAAATATTTTATTTATCTACATTCCAGCACATAGAATTTTTACTAGATGGTTATGCTGGTTTACCAGCATGAATAAGGTCTCATGGTAATTTTTACCACATTTTACTTTTCCCTCTTTATCTTCTTACCATTTTCCATTCAATAATTCAATTTGTTGGACTTTTCATACAAAGCATAAATCCAAGGAAAATCCAAATAAAAACCAATAATTCTAAGAAAACTCAAAAATAAATATGTTCAAATCCAAAATATTCATTTTTATTTTATTATATTTTTTTTCTGGATGTTACAAATCTACCCCCCTTACAGAAATCTCGCCCCCGAGATTTGGCGGGTCGAAGGTAGAATAGGGTCTAAAAGAAATCAGGAAACTCTTCCTTGAGTCTATCTTCTTGCTCCTATGTCGCTTCTTCTTCTGTATGATTACTCCATTGGACCTTTATCATCTTATGAGTTTTATTTCGAGTATGCCGCTCCGCTTCTTCAAGAATTCTAATTGGGTGCTCTCGATAAGTTAAGTCAGGCTGGAGATCATTTTCCTCCAATTGAGTAAGCTTAGCAGGAATGCAAAGACACTTCTTAAGTTGCGATACATGGAAGACATTGTGCACACTGGACAATTGGGGTGGCAACTCCAACTTATATGCTTTTTCTCCCATCTTTTCTAGTACACGATAAGGTCCAATATATCGAGGGGCTAACTTACCTCGAACTTGGAACCGTCGGATTCTGCGAAGAGGTGAAACCTTAAGATAGACATAATCATCAATCTCAAAACTCAAGTCACGTCGACGAGTGTCAGCATAACTTTTCTGACGAGATTGAGCTTCCCTCAACCGGCTTCGTATTAAATCCACATGCTCTTGGGCTTCATTGATCAAATCTGAACCAAAGAACTGCCTTTCTCCCACTTCAGACCAAAAAAGTGGAGTCCGACATTTCCTTCCATAAAGGGCTTCAAATGGTGACATTTGCAAACTAGTTTGAAAACTATTGTTATATGAGAACTCCGCAAATGCCAAGCACTTTCCCAATTAGTGCTAGAAGTTAGCACACAAGCCCTCAACATATCTTCCAGAATTTGATTTGTCCTTTCAGTCTGACCATCGGTCTGAGGATGGTAAGCAGTACTGAAATTCAATTTAGTCCCCAGAAGATTATGCAGCTTTTCCCAAAAACGGGATGTGAATTGTGATCCACGATCTGAAACAATTGTCTTTGGGACCCTGTGCAAGCGCACGATGTTGCTAATATAAAGCTCTGCCAATTTGTCTCCAGAATAGGTAGTTCTAACAGGGATGAAATGGGCCACTTTGGTCAGTCGGTCAACAATAACCCAAATAGAATCATTCCCTTTTTGAGTTCGGGGAAGACCAGTAATGAAGTCCATACCAACATCATCCCATTTCCATTCCGGAATCTGCAATGGCTGAAGAAGCCCAGCTGGACGTTGATGTTCAGCTTTGACTTGCTGACATACATCGCATTTCGCGATATATTCAGCGACACCCCTCTTCATATCGGGCCACCAATATTCTCTCTTAAGATCCTGATACATCTTGGTACTACCGGGATGAATAGATAGTGGTGACTCATGAGCTTCAGATAAAATCAGTTTCTTGATATCAGAATCATTGGGCACATAATTACGAGTCCCTTTCATGATTATCCCGTTTGGACTTTCCATGAACTCGGAACTTATGCTTCCATCCAAGTGATTCCGAATCTCTATAATGGCTTAATCCTTGAGTTGTGCAGCTTTAATCTGACTTTTAAGAGTTGGCTGCAACTGAAGGGCTGCCACATAACCATTTTCCACTAAGTTCAAATTGAACTTCTGGAAGTCATCGATTAAGTCAGATTGACTTGAACCCAACATGCAATAAAGTTTCCGATTAAGAGCGTCAGCTACAACATTGGCCTTACCAGGATGGTAGTAAAGACCAAGGTCATAGTCTTTAATCAGCTCTAGCCATCTTCTTTGGCTCAGGTTCAATTCTGGCTGCATAAAGAAATACTTGAGGCTCTTATGGTCAGTGTAGATTTCTATCCTATTTCCAATAAGATAGTGCCACCAGATTTTAAGGGCATGAACGACAGCGGCTAGCTCAAGGTCATGTGTAGGATAATTCTGCTCATGAGGGCGAAGTTGTCAAGAGGCATACGCGACAACTCTGCCTTCTTGCATCAACACACAACCCAACCCATGAAGTGATGCATCACAATATACTTCAAAATTCTTGTGAATATCTGTCAATATAAGCACTGGGGCAGATGTTAACTTTTCTTTTAACTTTTGAAAACTCTCTTCACAATCAGAAGTCCACTCGAACTTCTTTTCCTTCTTTAGAAGTTGTGTTAGTGGCTTAGCCACTTTGGAGAAGTTTTCAACGAACCGGCGGTAATAACCGGCAAAGCCTAGAAAACTTTGAATTTTTGGAACTGACTGCAGCCTTTCCCAAGCTAACACTGCTTGTACTTTACTTGAGTCAACAGCAACTCCGCCTCCAGACAAAACATGCCTGAGGAATGCCACTTCCTTCGAACAAACTCGCATTTCTCGAACTTGGCATATAACTTATTTTCCCAGAGTTTGCTGAGAACCATATGCAAATGCTGCTTATGTTCCTCTTCACTCTTGGAGTAAACAAGGATATCATCAATAAAGACCACTACAAACTTGTCCAAATACTCCATGAAAATTTTATTCATTAAATTCATGAAGCTTGCCGGAGCATTAGTAAGCCCAAAGGACATTACGGTGTATTCATATAAACCGTAACGTGTAGTGAAAGCGGTCTTTGGGATATATGATGGTCTGACCTTCAACTGAAAATATCCCAGCTTCAAGTCTATCTTGGAAAAGATTTGCGCCCCATTCAGCTGATCAAATAGATCATCAATCCAGGGAAGTGGATATTTATTTTTGATGGTTACTTCATTTAAAGCATGGTAGTCTACGCACATGCGCAGGCTATTGTCCTTTTTCTTGACAAAAAGAACAGGGCTTCCCCAGGGTGATGTGCTGGGACGAATGAATCCTTTATCCAGTTGCTTTTTCAATTCCACTAACTCATTTGGAGGCATTCGATATGGACGTTTTGATATTGGTGCAGTTCCCAGCACCAAATCAATAATAAACTCTATATCACGATCCGGAGGCACTCCTGGCAACTCAGTAGGAAAAACCTTTGGAAACTCATTAACTATGGGCACATCTTCTAATTTTACAGCAGATGCCAAACACCAGATTGGTTGAGGTACTGAATCTTTAGTACTTAAGGAAAATTCTACATGTGTTCCATCTTGATTTACTAGGGATATAGATCGATCGGCACAGTTTATGCAACCTTTATGTTTAGCCAACCAATCCATGCCTAAAATCACATCTAGCCCAGATGTCTCTATCATGATGAGATTAGCATAGAACATAACCCCATTGATTTCTATGCTAACTCCAGAACAAAAACTAGCAGTTCTAATGGTGGCCCCAGGCGATTGCACAACCATATGAGTAGGCAACAGAGAAACTTCTAACTTGATTTGTTGAGAAAACTTCTTGGATATAAAAGAATGGGAAGCTCCTACAAATAGAACCAAGGTAGGAATAGATTGCACGAGAAACATACCAAGCACAACATCCGGTGCTTCCTGTGCTTCTTCAGTTGTCATATGATGGAGGCACCCAATACTTCCGCCTTGCGTAGGTGGTGGAGTCGATCCTTGGGACTATCGCCTTGCGGCTTCCTAAGACCGGCCTTGGGCTTGTGAACGTGGTTGTCCAGTCCTCTTCTTAGGATAGGAACTAGCATAATGTCCACGCTCGTTGCAATGGAAACAAGTGATATTAGGTGCCTGCTTCTGGACAATAGCAGCCGATTTAGCTGTTGCACTTGGCGAACAGGTTGCTGTGACTACCGCGGTATGAAGCGGGGAGCCTGACTCTGAGATCTCCGAGTCTGGGGAGTCTGTCGCTGAGTCCTTGGTGCTTGAAATGGTGGTGGTCGACGAAAATTGGTCGACTGCCACCCTTGTGACCTAGACTTCGGCTCCAGCTGAGCTGCACGCAAGCCACTTGCACTTCCGACTCTCCAACACACTGCGGCTACCATGCTCCACTCTCATAGCTTTATCCACAAGAGTCTGAAAATCATCAATATCTTGGGCTATTAAAGCCCACTTGATTTCCTCATTCAGATTCTCTCGAAACCGCTCAATCCTCCTTGCCTCATCAGCTACTTCATATGTAGCATACCTCGACAACTGATTGAAGCGATGCAAATATTCCATCACTGACATTGAGCCTTGCTTCAAATCTAGAAACTCCTGCTTCTTCACCTCAATCACACTGGCAGGAATATGAGTGCGGCGAAAAACGGCTTTGAACTCTAGCCAAAGCACTTCTCGCCCCCTGGCAAAACTGCTTGATAGTTTTCCCACCAAATAGCTGTGGTTCCCTGAAGCTGATAGGAGGCATAAAGAACCTTCTCTCGGTCATCACACTGGGCAATATTCAGCTTGCTCTCCATGGCACACAGCCAATCATCTGCATCAAGGGGCTTGGTTGAAGTGGAGAAAACCGGTGGCTGAGTTCTCAAGAACTCACTTAGCCTGGACACTTGTGGCGGTCCACCGTTCCCTCCACGAGCAACACCTTGTGCCGCTGTGTTTTGAGCTATTTGTTGCAGCAACAAGGTATTTGCTTGCCTCCCTTGCTCAATTAGGGCCAATACTTGAGCTATGGTGGGCGGTGGAGGCAACTGCTTGCTAGGAACATTATCCTCGACAGGAGATGGAATGGGGGCATCTCGACGAGCCGCTCGAGATGTCGAGGCTCTCGTCGCTGGATGCTGCGGATCTGGCTATGCTGGCGTCGAGATGCTTGCTCAAGGATCGCGAGCATCCTAAGCCGCATCAGTCTCTAGAATCTGACTGAACGATCTTGTTGGCCTCATCCTACAATCACTACCTCTTAGTATGTTGTAAAGACAAGGATATGATTTCGAATCTATGCATCACATAACCATTCTATACGTCCTGTTTATGTTGTTATTTTTACTTTTTATTATTGTTACTATTATATTTTTTTGAAGGATCATCTCATCGAAAATTTTCACTTCACAGTTACAATTCGCGAGGGAAATCCGTTGTTATAATTCACATAAAAAGATACAACTCAAGATCAAGAACATACAATACCAAAAGTACCTCACTCAAATATTAACTATACATACGCATACCAACTATTTTACACGTCTATTACTACGACACAAAGTCACTAGGGAGGGCCTATTCACTACCAATCCCTAGATATTGTGACGGCGATCCAGCATCACAACTACTCCCTGAACTAGAAGGCTCGGGAAGTGGCTCTTGAATTCCTGCTAGGCGAAACTGGCGCAAATATTCTTGTCTATTTCCTGTCATACGCCTCCTTGGTTCTAACTCGGGCCCTTGGCAACCTACACGTGCTTCATACAAGCGCACATACGCACTCATATTTACATGATGTACTTGGCAAATCTTCCTCATCAACTTGCGACTTGTTTCTTGTATAGCTTGGACCCTATTTGAATCATGATGCTTAACATAATGGTGCATGCGACGCTCCCTCCTTACAGTAACTGCGTGCGCATAAACCTTAAATCCATCGGTTGCTTGCCTAATGGTAAGCATAGGGCGATTCTTTTCTTGCCCAAAATTTTCTGCTAATTCCCTAACTATAGCTGTCCAACTGGCAGAATTTGCCATCTGAAATTTTAAAACAAAAACAATATCAGCACTAATACAATGCTAGCAACACGGGAAGAACAACTGCACTACTTCCTGCACAACCTGGATTCACCTTACAATCTTATACATATAACTTTTATAGTCTACAAGAGCTAAGCTATTTCTTTGTTAACCTTTATCATGAGATTCACGACCCACAAACAACTGATGTCATACTAATTTACAACAAAAGACACCACTTTATTATTTTATACTACCCATAATTACAAAAGTTGTTACATCTCACCCACATACTTCCACTTACTCTACCTTATCCAAAGCCCCAGTAGCGTAGGCTCTATGCCGATATACCTGAGGAACTTCAGGATGATACACACAAGTACTACAGGGATCTATACCCTTATCATTTATAAGACGTGGGCGACTACCATTGCAAGACATTCTAGCCCCTTTTAACACACCAGGCGTAGGCACATAAGAGGCAGGTGGAGGACGCCGCGCTGATGGGATTTAAGAAGTCCCATCACTTAGCACCGTTCATGGTATAGTGCTTCTTGCTACGCATGTTGCCAAGTGGGCCTCCAAAAATACCATACTACGACGGGTTTCCAACAACTCTTGTGCCTGCTGAACATAGTGCTTATCTAGACTATTTACAAAATTCACCATAACTCTAAGAACATTACTCCTAACCCTAGTATGATCTCTATATACATTGTCTCCAACTAGGGGTCTTCCAGGAAAATAGTAGTAGGCAAGGTCCAAATCTGTAATCACATAGCGAAGATGGATCACAGCTTGATATGTAGCCTCATTAATTGAAGCATCCATAGATGATCCATATCCATCAAAACACCTTTCCCCCTCGTTGAAAATCGGCCTAGGGGGTACAAAAACTCTAGTGGCATACTCCTTAGTCACCGAGCTCAGGTACGCCTGAAATACTACATATCTTGGGGAGCTTTCGAAATGACAATCCTTCAACAGGTGATGTAACACTCCCATCATTCCACCCAACTTTGGAACGGTCGACTCGTGACAGGGTACATAACGCGTCATCTACAAAATAAAAAGAGAAGAAAAGATTAATAATAGTTATTACGAATAGTTAAGAAACCACAAATAAGAAAATTAGCAAATATGCTAAATTTCATTATTAGTAGAGGGTAAAGTTTTGTTTATTTTTCAAATTAAATCTTCTTATCACTAACTAACGACCATTTACCCAGGGTTTCCTACATTCAATGTGGCTCTGATACCAACGCTGTGAGACCCCATTTCTGCAAACAGGAACCTCAATGTGATCACTGTACAAGTCCCATGATCAGTGGCTAGCACTCACATGTTTACAACATTCATATCACAACCACAAGAGAACAAACTAATAAATATGTATATACAAGCGGAAATAGTTATACAGAGTTTAATATTTACAAAGACTGAACAGTGGAAAATAGAGAGTTAAAGGAACTCCAAAAGCTTCGAGGTTTGCCCGCTAACCCTCAGGCAACTGACTAGGCAAACCTAGGGGAAATCATCGTCGAACACCCTGTGCCCTGCGTGAAAGTAAGAATCATCTGGCACTTCGCAGGCTTCGTCCTCTGCGACAGCAGATGCAAGATTGAGTACATTGGTATTCAGGAAGACTTATAGTGTTTGACAAATGCAATTAAATAATCATGCAGGCTAAGCAAAGGCAGGTTATAGGTTATTTTGCAGTTGCATAAATATTGAGAAGTATGAATATAATAGATTGAAACATCGCATTTTTAAATAGGTAATTGAGAGACACAAAGTGATAAGCAAATATTCAAGTCTTTCAACCCAGTCTACCCGACTGCAAAGGTCCCTGGTGTCTATCCTTTGACACAAAAGCTAGTTGCAAATTGGTTTCCAGAAAATACCAAAATACCAAAATACTAACATTGGAATGACTTCACCAAGTGCCCATGACCGCGGGCGCGGCTAATCGATTAGATTTTACACTCTACAGAGGTGTACAACTTTACCCACAAGGAATGATCAACCACTTTTGCCAAGCCAGTTAACACACTTCCCTTGGTGTGTCGGCAAGGAGATCATACAGAGCTGTTATATTATCTAGACGTGGCTTTGAACCAGCCCGGGACATTTGACCCTCGCCATGGAAATAGAAACACTCACCCAAACGGCAGATCCACTTTCATCACACCCAACACCACATTTCTGTTCATGGCAATGCGTACACCGTTGCATTGGTAAGTAGAAACCCCTACAGATAGACCTGACCGGAATGCCTGTGCTATCTCCCACCTTCCTTAGATGCAAAGCCACATCTAAACAACTTAATAGGCTAAGACTGTCCCATACCAGTCCTCGTGGTTGCTCGTCCTTAATCCGACACGGGCGATACTCCACCCTATACTACGTTCAACTCCTTTTGCACCACCAGCTATTGCCAATAGTCGCCCGCGTCAAACCATAATTTTATTTTGGGTTTTTAACTAAAGTACCAGCAACCTTTTCCCAAAGAGGACCATACATTTGTTGAAAAGACCGAAAACATATGACGAATAACTTAAACAGGAATATTATGCTAGCGGTTATACCCAAAATGACATTAAGCATGTCTAGTTCAAACTAAGGTTACATGTCCATACAGATTAAGGTAAACCATAATGTATAGGATTAACTACAGTTCCAACCCAAATTAGTATTTCTCTGGAGAATTATCCGGATGCATCGTACGTAGACAAAAACAACATAATGTAGGTAAATTATCAGGCTCAATATGCTCAAGGGGTTGCTTGCCTTGCAGCTCACTATCTGGTATAAAATCTGGATCTGCGATAGAGTCGTCTTCCTCCTCGAGCACGTCGGATTCTACACGTCGATCAAACGGAAACATAATAAATATCAAATTTCACTAAGGGAAAAAAGAAAACAGACAGTAACCCAAATAAAGATTCACTGTAGAAAACAAGAGCATATTTTAGGAGTTGAATTATAGGATTTGAAGACTTCATAATCTAGGTAATTTCACAAACACATTGCTAAAGACCTTTATGAAGAACAAATATGGGTTCTCTCATAGATTATTTGTTCTTGAATTGCGAATTCAAGAGGCTAAAATTATAAATTGTTGTATTTATAACTTCAAATTATAGATGCTAAAATTATTTGGATTTATGAAATTTAGAACATAAAATAAAGGGTTTTGCGCAAAAGAACTTATCCTTAAGCGACGCATAAGGAGAAAGGGGTTGATTAAGCTAAATATATTAAGCTGGTTACTAAATTTATTCATGGTTGAATCCATTTAATCTATATCCTAATTATTTCATTTCCTGCACACATATATGTGTGTGTGTGTGGGCGCGCATCAGGCACTAGGATTATTCCATTTTTTTTAAATGTAGTTCAATTCAAGATTACTCCTTAATTATTTTGGAA
Source organism: Otatea glauca (assembly GCA_036346275.1). Classification (NCBI taxonomy): domain Eukaryota; kingdom Viridiplantae; phylum Streptophyta; class Magnoliopsida; order Poales; family Poaceae; genus Otatea; species Otatea glauca. The sequence goes on from CM070726.1 coordinate 8,250,833, forward strand.
AGTTCAAGCATTCTACTTCCTTTTTATAATTCAAAAAATCAAATTTTACACATTTCATATTTCCTCCATACAATTATACTTATCTAAATTTTTAGTGTATTGAAAGATAAACTTAAATGGAAAGTAGTTCAAACTTACATGAAAAATTAATTTTTTTCATATATTTGAACTTCTGAAAACACCAGGATTCCAATAAAATTAGTTTCATTAAATTCTAAGTTTGTTTGTAGAATTTTTGTATAAAGCACCTCTTTAGCTATTTTACTCAAATTTGAAATTTCAAAATAACCTAGAGGTCATTTTCTGAACATTTTTGCATATTTTGAAAGTACCTGATTTTACATGAATATAGAATTTTATTTCACTAATTTTGGAGTTACCATGCCAAAGATATAGCTAAATGAATTTACTCGGTTTCTGAAAATCAACCTAATTTCAAAAATACGCTTTCTCAATTGGAAAGCGGCTTTCGGCTTTTGGCGCGCTGGTGCGTTTGAATCGGCTCGGTCTGGCTGACAAGCCGACCCCACCCGAGCTAGCACACACGCGAGGCTACCGAGCGGCTGACAGCGGTGGCCCACCTGCTAGCGACCCGAAGCAGAGAGACGTGCTCTCTGACTCACTGCTGGTGAACTAGCTTCACCGCGGCAGAATGGATAGCACCATTGATAGCATCTAGGCCCCCCATCAATTCCTTTATTGTGTTATTATAGTTTTGGTATTGATGACCAAGTTAATAATTCTTATAGTGTTGAAGAGTATATGCTAGATTCGAGAACGAAGCAGGTTGAACGAACAAGAATAAGGTGCTTACTTCGGGTTTTTGACTTGGGAGATGGTTCAAGTTAAAATAGCTAGGATTGTTTCTTTTCATTTTGGTTGTCTAAAAGAGGGATTTTGCACAAGCAAATAGTTTGGTTTGTAAAGCAAAGACAAAACTAGATCTCTCGGAGCAAAATACTCTTAGGCATTATCCTTTCTAATTATATCTCTTTGTATAACGGACCAAAATCTGAGCTATCCCTATTTCAGTCCGTTGCATACCTTGAAACTTGTAACATCCCAAAAATTCAGCTTAATTAAGTTTTTATTGCTTAAAAGTGCATTTGTGATTTTATGGAATTTATTTGGATTTTTCTGGATTTATTGGGATTAAATTCAAATCAAGTTTATTGCCTTTTATTCAAATCTATTTAAATCTGTGCAAAGTCAAAATAAAGTTTTGTCAAAAATATTTTATTTGAGTCCAGAATGTCTCAAAGTATTTTTGAGATTTTTCTTGGATTTTTCCTAATAGTTTTATTGCTTAAAATAAATAAAATGAATTTCGGAATTATTTTAAATAAGAAATTTTTAATAACCTTGTGAGCAGTGTTGGACCAAGCCCAACACGTGCGTGGTAAAACCAGCGTCGGTGCGTGATTGGCCCATGTGTGGAGGTGCGTGGCCGTGGCGTTGATCTCGCATCGGACGGTCAGAGCCATCGCCGGTTAACTCAAACCCTAGGATCGTCTCGTTGGTTTTGCGTTGGACGGCTCGATTAATGGATCGAAAAGGAAAGGATCTAGCCGCGGCCGTTGGATGTCGATCCGGCGGGATTGTGCCACGTCTTGGGAGATCTCATCCGTTGATTTGAGATCGGACGGGCACTAGGAGTTAAATCTCCGTTGCGTCGCCGGAATCCGAGTTAAATCGCCCGCCGACTTGGATCATTGTTTGCTGCGTCGGCGAGTGCTATATAAGTCGCTGCCCGGAGGCCGTAGACTCGTCGTCGTCCGCCGCAACATTTCTCTAAAGCGCCGCAGCCCGTGGAGCCCCGTAGCAGCCGCTGAACCTCGTCGCAGTTCGTGGGAGCGCCGCCGTGAGTTTTGACCGCGAACGTCGCCATCGAGCCGTTCTTCGCCGCGTTGGTCCCGGATCTGGGTTCGCCGTGAAGCTGCGCGTCGAACCGGTAAGGTGTCATCGCCGGAACGTCGTTGGATCGCCGTCGGGAACGTCGTCTTCTCCAAGTCCGGTAAGAGTCTCGTGGCGGCGTCGCCATTGCCGACGGGTGAACCGTGAGCCGTCCGATCTGTAGCGGAGGGTTGAGGTTCCGCCGCGTCGCGAATAATTAGGGCCGTTCGATCGTGTCTCTGCGAATCAGATTGAACCGTGGGGGTGACCAACCGGATCGTGCCGCGTGTCAAGCGCAGGTCCGAGGCGTCGTGCACCGGGTTCAGCGTGGTCCAGAGCCACGCTGTGGACTCAGTCCATGGACCGGGGACACGCGTCGGCTTCTGATTGGTCCGGTCCAGCGCTGCGTCATGCTGATGTCACGCTGACGTCATAAACCAGTTTTTCAGTTTAAAAATAAATCTGTTAATTCTGATTTTCTGATTTTAGCAATTTCAGTATTTATTTCAAACTTCAAAAGGCTATATCTTTTGCAATTTAACTCGGATTTGAGTGATTCCAGTTTCTAAAAATTTGTAAAATTGAGATCTATTTAATGGTGAATTTTATTTGATTTTTGGAGTTCAATTGCTCTCTGTTTTGGCATTTATTTGCTTTTCTCTTTCGGTACGCGTAGACGTTGAATTGTGCGACGCTTCGGAGGAAGATCAAGCAACCCAAGAGCAATCTTCAGATCAAGATCAGGACCTATTCCAAGGCAAGTTGTGCTTTGATCATGTTGAACCCATGTTTATAAAATTGCTATGTTTGATTTACGCTATTGCATATATTTCAAATATACAACTGTTTCAAATTAGTTTGGGCTTAGCTAAAATACCAGATTGATCTATACCCTACCTTGTCATTGTATGCCATGATCCATTGTCACCTTAGATTGGTTTAATATAGTTGGTTAATAATTATAATCAACATTGGAGGTTTAGTTCGTATTAGTTGCTTAGCCATGCCACGTCATCACATGTGTCATCACCATTGATAATTAATCTTGATTAATGGAATATGGAACAATGTTATTAACTTGTGTGTCATGTGGGATCACACGAGGAGATTGAGTTGTTGTGGCGAGTCATGTCACGCAACGATGTTGAATTGTTGATGGCACGTGGTGCTTGGTAATCAACGGGGTGATAATAACTTAGATTGGGGCAAGTGGCAAGGCGAGGAGGCCAAGGTGGGCCCAATGGGCGATGGTATGTGGATGTCTTGCCTTGATCACACTAAGGACTTAACCTTGCAAGCCTTTGACTGAGTCAATCATGCAACCACATGTCCGTATGGGCCACCTAATGAGTAATTTGCAAAGTCTTAATGTTGATACTATCGTGGTCGGTGTGAGTTCGGGTCGGTGTAATTCACATGGCGCAAGAGGGGGCCACGGGCGTGGTTTTCAGACCATGATGTTGAAACCTTAGCGGGTAGTATCGGGTTAAGATAGAGCATTGTAAAGGCTTTGTTATAATCTTTCGCCTTTGTGGTGTTTGGTTGTATCACGTGGGTAAAGTGCATAACCTCTGCAGAGTGTGAAACTATTCGGATAGCCGTGCTCATGTATTGAGCAATGCTCGGAATTACGATTAAGGGTTAGATTAATAAATTGGACAACTTGGTTGGGATGGCGGGATGGCCATATGGAAGATTGGAATTTGATTTAGGATTGGAAACTTGGTTTACTTGAGAAATCTGAATTTATTTATTATTGCTATTTGTTTTACATTCTTTACAATCTATTCATTGTATTTGTTCATAAATCTCGCTTATTGCAAAATAGCCATGATAGCCTATCCTTTGGAATAAGCCTTACATATAGATAAATAGAAGCGCATTACATGCACAACTTGTTGAGTGCTTTAAGTACTCACCCTTGCCAAACAACAATAATCAACAGTTGAAGAATCTACACCTGTGTTGGAAGATGAAGTTCATGAAGACACGAGTCATTAGGGTCCGAGCCTTGTCGGTTGCCTGTGGTGAACTGATGAGCTATCTACGTTTCTACTTTCCGCTGCTTAATTATTAGCTTATATTCTCAGTCTTGCCCTGCGTGGCTTAATAATGTAAGTTGGTCATAAGATCATACATTTAGCTATATCAATAAATGAACTATTATTCTATTATCGTTGTGTATGATGTGATATGTACCAATGTTAAGCTGTGTGCACTAGCGTTGATCCTGGGAATAGTGCAGTAAACACAGTGGGTTCGAATCAGTGGATTCGGGTCCCTACAGAGGTGGTATCAGAGCATACTGACTGTAGGTCTTGGCCCTAGATAGTATGGAGGTGTCTTGTGAGAGTCCAAAACTATTTTCTAAAAGAAAATCCAAACTTGACTAATAGAACACTCTTGACTCATCTCATTCTCTACTTCTTGCCTTGGCTGAATTTACCGTTTTACTGGCCGTTTTGGATGGAGCTCTTATTCAAAGTTCTTGTGGAGCAGATGCCGATCGTTCCGACCTTTGAGGAGTCAGCTGGCGGCTACGCCATGGAGCTGTGGAGAGTACTTCAGACGCTTGGAGGCCTCTATCGTCCACTTTACCGAGGAGGCAGCTGGACAGTGAATGGTGTTCACCGAGGGTTCATTTGCAAGTTGATCATCTACGCTCGGGAGAACGAGGAAGCTAGCAGGCCAATCAACATCTCTGCCAGAAGATTCTCGTACGAGGTTGCAATTCAGGAGGTTGCTCGCCTTGCTCTTCGCCGTGTCTGCCGCGACTACGCTGACGAGCTTCACGATTCAGTGTTCCGACTTCACCCAGACGTTCAAGCGTGCCGAAGACGACGGATTGAGGGGAGCGAGTGTGCTACTGCGACGCACCTTGCAGAGTTCGCCCTTGCCCAGGAGGATCACATGAGAGATACTACCCAGGAGCTGGAGACTGTGTACGAGGCACTTAGAGTGGCCGAGCAGGAGCTCGAGGTGACCCGTGCTTCAGCCATCGGGATGATCACTGAGCTGGGAGAGGCCCCGAGGCGATTGAGGACGAGTGGAGCGCGTGACTCGGGGAGTTCAGAGCCACCGAGGAGTCCGAGGAGGATCCAGAGGAGCGAGTGGGAGCGAGAGGAGTGCAGACCCGTTGTTGCAGAGGACCCAGAGTAGGTCACCAGATAGGTTCGCTCCGATGCCCGCTCATCCACCGGTGTATGCGCCGGATCAGCCTCAGCCAGGGTGGCTGGATGAGTGAGTGTCAGCCTTGGAGCTGTGTTGAGACTCGAGTGTGAGTCGCGTCTTTAAGTTAGTCTTTACCTTTTTAGTTGACGTTAAGGTTTCGTGTTTAGTTTGCTTCTTTGTATTGCCGAGTGTGCAGTATGTGTTGCAAAGCTTGTAGGCTTAAATAAGCAGCCATACCAAGAATAAATAAAGAATTGTTCAGTTGGGTATAACCTATCTTCCCCACTTTAGAAATTCTTACTTCTCATCTATGCTACATCTACCTTTCCTAACCTAAGAGGCAATCATCGGATGGTGAATACTCGAGAAACAACGGTGCTCAGAAGTGGATGCGTCGAATGACAACCCCAACGATGGAGGCACCCTCAACCACCGACGATGAGACATGCGAGAATCTAGGAGCATTTACGGCAAAGACAGACTCAAGCGATCACGCATAATGATCAAATAGGATCAAGCAGATGACCAATGCGTGATAAATCACAACAACCCTGCAACTCAGAACAATCATGGTGGACCTCGACCTATGTCAAAGCTATCAGATTTTATGAGGACTAGGCCACCAACTTTTTCAGGAAACGTGAACCCTTTGGAAGCCGATGACTGGCTTAGGACAATTGAGAAGAAGCTGCACATCACACAGTGTGAAGGAAATGAGAAGGTGCTCTACGCCTCTCATCAACTGGAAGGGACCGCCGCAGTGGTGGGGAGAACCTCTTGTGCCGCTCATGGAGCCCCACAGAGATAACACAGGAGGAGTTTACTAATGCTTTCCGCCAAGATATCATGTCCTGGAGGGAATGATGGACCTTAAGAAGGAAGAGTTGAGCTTTGAAGCAAGGAGGCCAACCGGTGGCGAATACTTGAACAAATTTACTCGATTAGCTCGCTATGCCCTCAAGACGTAGCGGCAGATAAAGCGCATACCTCGTTTCATGAAGGGTGAACTCGGGACTCTGGTGGGACCGATTACCCACAATTTTCCGATTTCGTGAGCTAGTCAATAAGGCTTTGATCCTAGAGGATAAGCGCAAAGAGCTAGGTGAAAACCGTAAGCGCTTGATGAACAATCAGGGTGGACGTCCAAATCATCTACGTTTGAGGATGTCACCACAGCAATTTGCTAGATTCCAACCACCGGTACGCAAATAAGACATCAACTCCTACACCTCGCCATGCCAATCAGAATTTTCAAACTCCAGCACAGGGCAACAACGCACCAGGAGGAAATCAGCAGTCCGCAGTGAAGAGATGCTATACTTGCAATGAGCCAGGGCACTTTTCTAATAAGTGTCCACAGAAGGGAGGCATCACGCCAGTTCGTTTCAACCTGGGAACAACACCCGCTAAAGCACCAACATCAGGAGGAAATCGTGCACCAAGCCAAGCTGGAGCAACCCCGCAATCAACCGTGCGTGGAAGGATCAACCACATCACCGCTGATGGAGCTCAAGAGGCAACAGACGTCGTACTGGGTAAGTTCTTGGTCAACTCAGTACCTGCTACAGTTTTGTTTGATTCTGGAGCTTCGCATTCGTTCGTTTCTCAAAGTTTTGCAACCAAGAATGGATTTAAAGTGGTAAATCTTAAGTGTGTGCTCTTAGTCCAAGCCCCAGGATCTGAGCTTAGATCTAGCCTTGGGTGTTTGGGAGCTAAGTTGCTTATGGATGGGATAGAATTTCTAGCGAATCTTATCTTGATAGATGCGCAATCCCTAGACGTCATCCTTGGAATGGATTGGTGTCTAAGCATAAGGTCATTTTGGATTGTGGCCGAAGGATCGTGACTTTGGAAGGCCCTAGTGGCAAGAAAGTGGAGTTTCAAGCGACCCGATTCGAGATGGGCAGTTAATGGTCAACAGCGTGAAAGCCATCAGCATGGAAGATGTGCCAGTGGCCAGGGAATACCCGGATGTGTTTCCAGAAGATTTGCCGGGATTGCCACCGGACCGTGATATCGAGTTCGTTATCGAGTTAGCGCCAGGTACAGCACCGATATCAAAGAGACCATATCGGATGCCTACCGACAAGTTAGTGGAAATGAAGAAGCAGATTGAGGAACTGCAAGAAAAAGGTTTCATTAGACCAAGTTCATCACCGTGGGGAGCCCCGGTTTTGTTTGTCCGCAAGAAGGATGGAAGTCTTAGAATGTGCATTGATTATCGTGGCATCTTGAATGAAGTAACGATCAAGAATAAGTATCCGTTGCCCAGGATCGATGACTTATTTGATCAGTTAAGAGGAGCTGGAGTTTTCTCCAAGATAGATCTTCGTTCAGGATACCATCAGTTGAAGATCCGAGCAGAGGATATACCTAAGACCGCGTTTTCTACGCGATATGGACATTATGAGTTCACAGTCATGTCATTTGGATTGACTAATGCCCAACATATTTCATGAACATGATGAATAAAGTTTTATGGATTACTTGGATAAGTTTGTGGTAGTCTTCATAGGCGATATTTTGGTTTACTCAAAGACCAAGAAGAGCATGCGTAACATCTAAGGATGGTTTTAGGCAGTGCGAGAGCATCGACTATATGCAAAGTTTAGCAAGTGTGAATTCGGAAGGAGAAAGTCGAATTCTTGGGTCATGTAATGACTACCAAAGGAGTCGATCGACCCAAACAAAGTGGGCCTTGATGTTGCATTGGAGCCACCGAAGTCATTACCAGATCCGTAGTTTTACGGGAATGGCGGGATATTACCGTCGGTTCATAGAAGGATTCTCGACAATTGCTAAACCCACGCGATTGTTGAAGAAAGAAAAGAAGTTTGCATGGGCGCCAGAGTGCGAGAAAAGTTTCATGGAATTAAAGAAGCGTTTAACAACATGCCCCGTATTAGTATTGCGGATGTGCGTAATGGATTTGACATTTCTTTGCGATGCTTGAAGCAAGGCTTGGGATGCGTGTTAATGCAAGAAGGCAAAGTCGTTGCTTATGCGTCGAGACGATTAAGACCACATGAAGTGAATTACCCAACACATGATTTGGAGTTAGTGCAGTAGTGCATGCTTTAAAGATATGGCGTCATTATCTCATAGGAAATAGATGTGAGATATATACGGACCATAAAAGTCTGAAATACATATTCACTCAAGTCGCACTGAATATGAGGCAATGAAGATGGCTTGAACTAATTAAGGATTATAATATGGGAATCCATTATCACCTGGAAAAGCCAATGTGGTGGCGGATGCTCGAGTCGAAAGAGCCATAGCGCAAATACATTGTCAATGGAGGATCAACCGGAATTATGCAAGGAATTTGAAGCTAAGATTGGAAGTCGTTCTAAGGAATGATAGCTGCGCTAGAAGTGAAGCCAACACTAGAGGATCGATTAAAGAAGGTCGACAAGATGACGATAAAATTTCAAAAATCAAGGCTAAAAGGAAGAAGGCCTAGCCTTAGATTTCACTCTGGATGAGCAAGGAACCATGTTCTTTAAAAGCGAATTTGCGTCGGATAAAAAGGAGCTAAAGCAATTGATTCTTGAGGAGGCTCACGATTCTAAGTACTCAATTCATCCAGAAGTGCCAAGATGTACCAGATTTGAAGGAGAGATTCGTGGCGAATATGAAGCGTGAAGTGGTGAGCATGTTGCATTATGCGACGATGTCAAGAGTAAAGCCATGCACCAAAGACCCGCTGGTGCATTGCGGTAGTTAAAAATTCGGAATGGAAGTGGGAAGAAATCGGAATGGATTTTATCACGGTCTACCTAAGACTCGTAAAGGTTACGATTCCATTTGGGTTATTGTGGATCGTTTAACCAAGGTCGCTCATTTCATCCCGAGAAAGACCACTTACTCCGAGATCGTTTAGCGTAATTGTACATGTCGAGGATTGTATGTTTGCATGGAGTGCCCAAGAAGATTGTGTCGATGAGGTACCCAATTTACCTCGAGATTTTGGAATAAGTTGCACGAAGCAATGGGAACCCGTCTGAATTTTAGTCTGACATATCACCCGCATGATGGTCGATCGAGAGAGTAAATCGATTTTAGAGGATATGTTGAGAGCTTGTGCTTTAGCTTATGCTACCTCTTGGGATAAATGTTTGCCATATGCGTAATTCGATTATAATAATAGTTATCAAGCTAGCCTCTGAGATGTCACCATTCGAGGCATTGTATGGGCGTGCTTGTCGTACTCCATTAAATTGGAATGAAACCGGAGAGCGTCTGGTCTTTGGGCCAGATATTCTCGAAGAGGCAGAAAGTCAAGTTGCAATGATCAGAGAGAGATTAAAGATAGCACAGTCAAGACAGAAAAGCTACGCAGATAATCGTCGTCGAGATTTGAGTTTGAACCGTAAGATCATGTGTATCTCGTGGTTACCCTCTTAAGGGCGTTAAGAGATTCCACGTTAAAGGGAAGCTTGCACCAAGATATGTCGGTCCGTTCAAGATTCTGAGCCGTCGAGGAGAGGTGGCTTATCAGTTAGAGTTGCCTCAGTCTTTGGCAGGAGTGCATGATGTATTCCATGTATCGCAGCTTAAGAAGTGTCTCAGAGTGCCAGCAGAGCAAACCCCGTTGGATGCAATAGAGCTGCAAGAAGATTTGACTTATAAAGAGCAACCGATCAGAATTTTGGATGTTATGGAGCGCAAGACCAGAAACAAGTCTATTCGCTTTGCGAGTTCATGGAGCAATCATTAGAAAGTGAAGCCACTTGGGAGCGAGAAGAAGATTTGAAGTCAGAATTCCCGAACCTATTCTCTAGTTAGCCCTGAATCTCGGGTCGAGATTCTGTTAAGGGGGGGAGGTTTGTAACATCCCAAAAATTCAGCTTAATTAAGTTTTTATTGCTTAAAAGTGCATTTGTGATTTTATGGAATTTATTTGGATTTTTCTGGATTTATTGGGATTAAATTCAAATCAAGTTTATTGCCTTTTATTCAAATCTATTTAAATCTGTGCAAAGTCAAAATAAAGTTTTGTCAAAAATATTTTATTTGAGTCCAGAATGTCTCAAAGTATTTTTGAGATTTTTCTTGGATTTTTCCTAATAGTTTTATTGCTTAAAATAAATAAAATGAATTTCTGGAATTATTTTAAATAAGAAATTTTTAATAACCTTGTGAACAGTGTTGGACCAAGCCCAACACTGTGCGTGGTAAACCCGCGTCGGTGCGGCCCAGTTGGCCCATGTGTGGAGGTGCGCAGCCGTGGCCGTTGATCTCGCATCGGACGGTCAGGAGCCATCGCCGGTTAACTCAAACCCTAGGATCAGCGTCCGTTGGTTTTGCGTTGGACGGCTCAGATTAATGGATCAGAAAAGGAAAGGATCTAGCCGCAGCCGTTGGATGTCGTATCCGAGCGGGATTGTGCCACGTCTCGGGGAGATCTCATCCGTTGATTTGAGATCGGACGGGCACTAGGAGTTCGTCTCCGTTGCGTCGCCGGAATCCGAGTTCGTCGCCGTGCCGACTTGGATCGCTGTTTGCGCGTCGGCGAGTGCTATATAAGTCATTGCCGAGGCCGTGGAGACTCGTCGTCGTCCGCCGCAACATTTCTCTAAAGCGCCGCAGCCCGTGGAGCCCCGTAGCAGCCGCTGAACCTCGTCGCAGTTCGTGGGAGCGCCGCCGTGAGTTTTGACCGCGAACGTCGCCATCGAGCCGTTCTTCGCCGCGTTGGTCCCGGATCTGGGTTCGCCGTGAAGCTGCGCGTCGAACCGGTAAGGTGTCATCGCCGGAACGTCGTTGGATCGCCGTCGGGAACGTCGTCTTCTCCAAGTCCGGTAAGAGTCTCGTGGCGGCGTCGCCATTGCCGACGGGTGAACCGTGAGCCGTCCGATCTGTAGCGGAGGGTTGAGGTTCCGCCGCGTCGCGAATAATTAGGGCCGTTCGATCGTGTCTCTGCGAATCAGATTGAACCGTGGGGGTGACCAACCGGATCGTGCCGCGTGTCAAGCGCAGGGTCCGAAGCGTCGTGCACCGGGTTCACCGTGGTCCAGAGCCACGCTGTGGACTCAGTCCATGGACCGGGGACACGCGTCGGCTTCTGATTGGTCCGGTCCAGCGCTGCGTCATGCTGATGTCACGCTGACGTCATAAACCAGTTTTTCAGTTTAAAAATAAATCTGTTAATTCTGATTTTCTGATTTTAGCAATTTCAGTATTTATTTCAAACTTCAAAAGGCTATATCTTTTGCAATTTAACTCGGATTTGAGTGATTCCAGTTTCTAAAAATTTGTAAAATTGAGATCTATTTAATGGTGAATTTTATTTGATTTTTGGAATTCATTTGCTCTCTGTTTTGGCATTTATTTGCTTTTCTCTTTCTGCAGCGTAGGCGTTGAATTGTGCGACGCTTGGAGGAAGATCAAGCAACCCAAGAGCAATCTTCAGATCAAGATCAGGACCTATTCCAAGGCAAGTTGTGCTTTGATCATGTTGAACCCATGTTTATAAAATTGCTATGTTTGATTTACGCTATTGCATATATTTCAAATATACAACTGTTTCAAATTAGTTTGGGCTTAGCTAAAATACCAGATTGATCTATACCCTACCTTGTCATTGTATGCCATGATCCATTGTCACCTTAGATTGGTTTAATATAGTTGGTTAATAATTATAATCAACATTGGAGGTTTAGTTCGTATTAGTTGCTTAGCCATGCCACGTCATCACATGTGTCATCACCATTGATAATTAATCTTGATTAATGGAATATGGAACAATGTTATTAACTTGTGTGTCATGTGGGATCACACGAGGAGATTGAGTTGTTGTGGCGAGTCATGTCACGCAACGATGTTGAATTGTTGATGGCACGTGGTGCTTGGTAATCAACGGGGTGATAATAACTTAGATTGGGGCAAGTGGCAAGGCGAGGAGGCCAAGGTGGGCCCAATGGGCGATGGTATGTGGATGTCTTGCCTTGATCACACTAAGGACTTAACCTTGCAAGCCTTTGACCTGAGTCAATCATGCAACCACATGTCTCGTATGGGCCAGCCTAGCTGAGTAATTTGCAAAGTCTTAATGTTGATACTATCGTGGTCGGTGTGAGTTCCCGGGTCAGGGTGTAATTCACATGGCGCAAGAGGGGGCCCCGGGCGTGGTTTCGGACCATGATGTTGAAACCTTAGCGGGTAGTATCGGGTTAAGATAGAGCATTGTAAAGGCTTTGTTATAATCTTTCGCCTTTGTGGTGTTTGGTTGTATCACGTGGGTAAAGTGCATAACCTCTGCAGAGTGTGAAACTATTCGGATAGCCGTGTTTCATGTATTGAGCAATGCTCGGAATTACTGATTAAGGGTTAGATTAATAAATTGGACAACTTGGTTGGGATGGCGGGATGGCCATATGGAAGATTGGAACTTGATTTAGGATTGGAAACTTGGTTTACTTGAGAAATATTGAATTTATTTATTATTGCTATTTGTTTTACATTCTTTACAATCTATTCATGTATTTGTTCATAAATGCCGCTTATTGCAAAATAGCCATGATAGCCTATCCTTTGGAATAAGCCTTACATATAGATAAATAGAAGCGCATTACATGCACAACTTGTTGAGTGCTTTAAGTACTCACCCTTGCCAAACAACAATAATCAACAGTTGAAGAATCTACACTGTGTTGGAAGATGAAGTTCATGAAGACACGAGTCATTAGGGTCCGAGCCTTGTCGGTTGCTGTGGTGAACCGATGAGCTATCTACGTTTCTACTTTCCGCTGCTTAATTATTAGCTTATATTCTCAGTCTTGCCCTGCGTGGCTTAATAATGTAAGTTGGTCATAAGATCATACATTTAGCTATATCAATAAATGAACTATTATTCTATTATCGTTGTGTATGATGTGATATGTACCAATGTTAAGCTGTGTGCACTAGCGTTGATCCTGGGAATAGTGCAGTAAACACAGTGGGTTCGAATCAGTGGATTCGGGTCCCTACAAAACTCCTCTGCGTCAAAACTTCCATCAAATATCTGATCACTGGACCAAAATCTTCTGTTTTTATATTCCTTTGTCCTTGATAAAAATCTCCTTGAAAATCATCTGAGCAAAGTGATTGCTTATGTATGACGGACCAAATATTTCTTTTGATCCGGAATACAAGCAATAGTCTCTTCTTTGTGACGGGCCAAAAATGTCCTCCGTTTTCCCATCTACAGCGGACCAAACATATTTGGTCCGGCACTCTTTCAGTTTATAAGCCTTTGGACAGACTAAATCTTTGATGCTCTATTTATTGAAACCTTAAATGAATATCCTTTATCTTAATTTTACTTAGACAACGGACCAAACATTCGTGCTTGATTCAGTCCGTTGCTAAAGTAAAACGCTTGGATAAAACTTATCTATGTTGAAAAAGGTCTTTTGCACCTAACTTCTGAAAAGTCCATGTATGACGGACCAAAATTTGGTCCGACGTACATGTGTCTCCATGCCGCACCTAACCACGAAAAGTCCATGTATGATGCACCAAAAATTTGGTCCGACGTACATGTGTCTCTATGGCGCATTTAAACTTCGAATAGTCCATGTGTGACGGACCAAACATTTGGTCAGACGCACATATACTTCTCTCAGTTGTATGTCGGACCTATCCCTGTGAAAAACCCATATACAACGGACCAAAATTTTTGGTCCGTCGTGAATACCCATATTTGGTCCGTCATACATATGTCCGAAGATCGCTAGGAAATCTTTGTTGCTTAGTCCGTTGCACATATATATTTTTGATGTTCCTGACATCTGACATATCCAACGGCTACTGTAGGGTGTAACGGCTACATTCATTCCAAATGGCTATATAAGCATTTCCTGAGCCATCTACCTGTAGATAGACGAACTCCTTACACTTTAGCATTGAAAAAAAGCTCTCACTCTAAAAGGAGTCTGTACTTCAACTTCACACTACAATTCTCATACATCTCTAAGTGTGTTAGCTCCGAGCTAGTGTCTAGTTGTGTGAATTGCAAAGTGAACCAAGAGACAGAACTTGTGCAAAGTTTATTACTCTTGGATCGTAGTGATTCTAGACAGCTTGGTGGAAGTGAACAGTGTGACCTGTCCAAAGGAATTTGTGGAAGGCCACTGTACTTGTGAAAGGTTTGGAACTCACCTCACTGGAGTAGTGAAAGAGTTACCTGAGTGATCACCGAAGCTATTACTGCTAGCTTTGGAGAAGCAGAACCTCGAAAGAAGTGCTTCAACGTGGACTAGGAGTGCGGCTCTGAACCACGGGATAAATCTTTGTCTCTCTTGTGTCATTTCGCTTATTGCTTTCGCTGTTATCTTTATCTGCTTTATACCCTGTTGTGTGTTGCTCGCTGCTCATATTAGTTAGTTGTTTAAAAACATAGAATTTGTTAAGATTGCCTATTCACCCCCCCTCTAGGCCATCTAGAACCTTCAAGTGGTATCAGAGCAAGGTTTACCTTGTTTAGCTTAACTAGCTTTGGTAAATGGCTGAGGGAAATGGCTCTGCAACTGTTAGTATTGGTAGAGTACCTGTTTTTGATGGCACAAATTATGCTTATTGGAAAATTAGGATGAGATGCTATTTAGAAGCTGTCGGGTATGATGTGTGGAGGGTTACAGAGAAGCCTTTGCCTCCTCGTGTCATGCCTGAAGGGCAATCTGCATATGGAGAACCCACTCCTGGTGAGATTCAAAATATGCAGTATGATGCTCAAGCTAGAAATGCCATATTTTCCTGTCTTAGCTTAGAAGTTTTTGATAGAGTAAGTAATCTTACATCTGCTTTTGACATATGGACAACTTTACAAGAAATTCATGAAGGTACCTCTGATGTAAAAGAAGAAAAATATTATGTTGTTCGGGAAAAATTTGATCAATTCAAAATGCTTTCTCAAGAAAACGCTAATGACATGTTCTCTAGGCTAAATCCTATTGTCAATGAGCTAAAAGGTCTAGGAACTAAAATTTCAGATGTTGAAGTATGCAGGAAGATGATTAGAGTGCTTCCTCGGGCATATCACAGCTTGATCACATATCTGTCTAACAGTGGTGATCTTAAAAGGCTCACTCCAACCGAGCTACTGGGCAAAATATCTGCTCATGAGCTTACATTGGCTGAAGAAGATGCTCCAAGGAGGAAATCCATCGCATTAAAAGCCAAGGAAGTTGTACAAGACTCATCTGACGAAGATGATGATGAGTCAAGTGAAGATGAGGACGAAGATGTGAAGAAATTAGCTTTACTCATGAGAAGAGCCAACAAACTTATGAGAAGAGTCAATTTCAAAGACAAAGAAAGGTCAAATTCTTACTCAAAGAAAAATCCATTTTCTAATGTTGTATGCTTTGAATGCAATGAAAAGGGACACATAGCTGCTCGATGTCCCAACAAGATCAAGAAAAAAGGGAAGAGCAAGAACAAGGATGATGAGATGAGGAAAGGACTCATGAAAAACCCAAGAAAAAGTTTTTCAAGAAGAGCTACTCCAAGAGATTTGTGAAGAAAGGGAAAGGAGAAGCTCACATAGGAGAATGGGTCACTGATGATGAAAGTGCAAGTGAAGACTCATCCTCGGATGATGAGAAGTCAAAAGGGCTAGCCGGGCTTGCCCTGGATGAATCAACTCCACCACCACCATCATTTTCTCTCTGTCTGATGGCAAGATCAGATGAAGAAAAGGTTAGTGACTCACCTTCTTATGATGAGCTAGTGGAACTAGTTGAAGAACTGAATAATGCTTTGCAAAATAAAACAAATTCAACTAGAACTCTTAAGAAGACTATCACTGGCTTGATTAATGATAAAAAATTGTTAACAGATAAGTATGAAAAGCTTATGCATGAACATGAAATGTCTGTACAAATTCACAATGATCTAGTTACAAGTCATGCTTTGCTTGCTAAGACTCATGAAGACCTACAAACTAACTATTGTGAGCTAGAAATTGAAAATGAAATGCTTGCCAACAAATCTAGTCATAACTCTTCATGTGATGCATCAGTCTCTTGTGACTTTTCAAAAGAAGAAATCATGAACTTCAATTCTCCTGATGCCTGCGAAGGCAATTGCAAATATGCCTCATATGCCAAGGAGCTTAAAACTGAGAATGAAGAACTAAAAGCTCAAATAGCCGCATTTGATAAAGGCTTAGAAAAATGCTTTCTGGGAAGTGCTACTCTTGACAAAATTCTTGTTGGACAGAAACCCAACTTAGGCAAAAAGGGTTTAGGGTATAAACCCAACAGTTCGCCAAATAAAAATAAACCAAGTCACAATAAACAGATTTTTGTCAAGAAAATCACTCAATGTTATTACTGTCATAAATCAAATCATGAATCTAAAAATTGCTATCTTGCAAATGTTTCTCATGCCAAGAGGGATTGCATGGTAGATGCCCATTACATGCTATTTAAAGATTTCAGAGGCAAAACAAATGTAAAATATGTAGGTCCCTCAAATCTTAATAATAAACTTAAAGTTGTCTGGGTACCTAAGGCCATGTTGTTAAATCCTTTTAAACCTAAAATGGCTATAACTAACATCAAAGGACCCAAAAGTATTTGGGTACCTAAAGTGAAGAAATGAACTTGAGGTAAACTATAAAAGTGGAGGCAGGCATTGGGTTATTGACAGTGGCTGCACTCAACACATGACTGGTACCTCAAAAATATTCACTTCAATTGAAGGAGAAAGTGATCCAAGTCACAAAATTACCTTTGGAGACAACAGCAAAAGAAAGGTAAAAGGTCTTGGTAAGATTTCTATATCAAATGATCACTCTATTCACAATGTTCTTCTTGTTGATTCCTTAAATTTCAACTTATTATCTGTTGCTCAATTATGTGATCTCGGATTCCATTGTATCTTCTCATCTGATGGGGTAACTGTGTTTGATAAAAATGAAAAGCTTATATTCAAAGGTTTCGGATTTCAAAACCTATATTTAGTAGATTTCAAATCTAACTCCTCATGTATCTCGACCTGCCTGGTAGCTAAAGTCTCTCTTGGATGGCTCTGGCACAGGCATCTTGGGCATGTAGGTATGTCTAATCTCAAAAAGCTGTTCAAGAATGAGCTAGTTGTGGGTCTGAAAGATGTTAAATTTGAAAAGAATAAGCTATGCAGTGCTTGTCAAGCAGGAAAACAAGTAGCTAATTCTCACCCAATTAAAAGTATCATGTCCACCTCTAGACCACTTGAGCTTCTGCATATGGATGTATTTGGTCCCACCTCATATGCTAGCATAGGTGGTAACTCATATTGTCTGGTAATTGTTGATGATTTTTCCAGATTCACTTGGGTATTCTTTTTGCCAAATAAAAGTGAAGTTGGAAAAATCTTCAAAACTTTTGCTAAAAGGGCTCAAAATGAATTTGATTGTCCCATCAAGAAAATAAGAAGTGACAATGGATCTGGGTTGGTTAATACCAATATTGTTGAATACTGTGATGAATTAAGAATTAAGCATGAACTTTCAGCTACATATACTCCTCAGCAAAATGGTGTGGTTGAAAGAAAGAATCGAACCTTGATTGAAATGGCTAGATCCATGCTAGATGAATATGAAACTTCTGATGCTTTTTGGGCTGAAGCAATCAACACTGCTTGTCATGCTGTTAATCGGCTTTATCTTCATAGATTGCTTAAGAAAACTCCTTATGAATTATTGGTGGGTAGAAGACCAAATATATCATATTTTCGTGTATTCGGCTGTAAAGTATATATCTATAAAAACAGAACTCATCTGGGTAAATTTCAAACTAGATGTGACATAGGCATCATGCTAGGATATTCTTCTAAGTCCAAAGCCTATAGAGTATTTAATAATGCAACTGGACTGGTAGAAGAAACTTATGATGTAAAGTTTGATGAATCTAATGGCTCACAAGGTGAGCATGAAAATTTAGATGATGTAGGAGATGATGGTTTAGCACAAGCAATGAAAAAGATGGAAGTGGGTGTTATTAAACCTAAGGAAGATAAGGATGATCTTCCCACTCAATCAATGGTGCCCCATGATGGAACTCAAGATGAAGAGGAAGAAAAAGATCAAGATCGGCCAGTTTTCATCAAAAGCCATCATACCATTGCAAAGGATCATCTTTCAAACCAAATCATTGGTGAAATCAGTAAGGGTGTTCAAACTCGTTCCAGACAAGCTTCTTTTTGTGAACATTACTCTTTTGTCTCATGTATTGAACCTAAGACAGTGGAAGAAGCTCTAGAAGATGCTGATTGGATAATTGCTATGGAAGAACTTAACAATTTTGAAAGAAACAAAGTCTGGAGCTTAACAAATCGCCCAAAGGATCACAATGTTATTGGTACAAAATGGGTGTTAAGAAATAAGCAAGATGAAAATGGAGTGGTAATAAGGAATAAAGCCAGACTTGTAGCTCAAGGATTTACTCAAGTAGAAGGACTGGACTATGGAGAGACTTATGCCCCAGTGGCACATCTTGAAGCTATTCGGTTTCTTCTCGCCTTTGCAACTCATTTTAATATCACTCTGTTTCAAATGGATGTAAAAAGTGCATTTCTTAATGGATTCATTGATGAAACTGTTTATGTTGAACAACCACCTGGTTTTGAAGATCCAAATTTACCAAATCATGTATACAAATTATCTAAGGCACTCTATGGTTTAAAACAAGCTCCTAGAGCATGGTATGAGCGTCTTAGAGATTTTCTACTTAACAAGAACTTCAAAACCGGGAAGGTTGATCCAACCTTGTTTCTAAAAGACATCAATGGAACATTAATGATTTGTCAAATATATGTAGACGATATTATCTTTGGTTGTACTAATCATTCTCTCTGCAAAGAATTCGGTGACATGATGGCCAAAGAATTCGAGATGTCTATGATTGGGGAATTGTCATTCTTTCTGGGATTCCAAATCAAGCAATTGAAGGAAGGTACTTTTATCTCACAAGAAAAATATACTAAGGATCTCCTCAAACGCTTCAAAATGGAAGAATGCAAGATAATAAAGACTCCCATGGCTACTAATACACATCTTGATCAAGATGTGGGAGGTAAGTCTGTTGATCAAAAGCTTTTTAGATCCATGATAGGCTCTTTACTATACTTGACAGCATCTAGGCCTGACATCATGTTTAGTGTATGTATGTGTGCTAGATTTCAAGCTGCTCCTAAAGAAATTCACTTAAGTGCTGTAAAAAGGATTTTCAGATATCTTAAGTTTACTTCAAGTATTGGTTTATGGTACCCCAAAGGTGCTCCTTTTGAGCTTCTAGGCAACTCAGATTCTGATTATGCCAGATGCAAGATTGATCGTAAGAGCACCTCAGGGGGTTGTCATTTGCTCGGAAGGTCTTTAGTTTCTTGGTGTTCTAAAAAGCAAAATTCAGTAGCACTATCTACTGCCGAAGCCGAATATGTGGCGGCAGGCAGTTGTTGTGCTCAAATTCTGTTCAAATATCGGTCGATGATGTCTATCTTAAGAGAAGATAGACTGTTTTTATTCCCCGTTGGTTGGATTTATCGCTGAATGATTTTTAAGACTACCTTGGTTTTCTGAGTCAATCCATATTTTTTTGTGAAAAACTCTTCGACTTCCAAACCTTCCTAACTCCAAGCCTATTCTGATTATGATGCTATTTACTCCTTCCTCGCCGAAGCATCTATAAAAGGCGAATCAAGGCTCTGGAATTGTAATTCCTCTCTTAACCTTTCTTTTCTTTGCTCAAATCTTCCATCTTCATCATGCCAAAAAGAAAGTTCAAGGATGAAGAGAAGGATCCCAGGATGGCGGAGCTCTGGAAGGACTTTGAACTCGCCGTAGCAGAGTTTGCCGAGGAGAAGGCGGTCGAGCGTGACTGTGCCTCCGTCGACGCTCTCCTTGAGGCTGTCCCTGCCCTTTCCAGGGCTAGGGAGGCACTTGTGGAGGCAGTCGGCCGCCTCCGTCGGAAAGACACTTAGACCTCCACCCTTTTCTGTAAAAAAAAAATTTCCCGGGCATAATGTCTAGGAATTGATATAATTAAAATTCCTTTCTAAAATTGCTTTCCTTGAATGTTCCTGGTCTTGCATGGTTTTGCGTTTGTATCCACATTCGTTTGTCAAAAAAAATGTGCTTGAGATCGACGCGTAACACATCGTTTTAAAACTGGCGCGAACAGCACTCTGATCCAACTAACATGATAAATTCAAAAGTGTTGATTCGAGGTTAAAAGAACTCTTTGAAAAAGCTTCATAAAATAAAAAAAAACTGCTATAAGACTCACCTTTCTATGCTCCCTCTTATCCAAAAAAAATATAGGAACTAAGTAAACACCTATCTTCTTCAGCAAAATGTCCATATCAAAGCACTTGAGCTTTTCAGGTGAGCTTAGTTTAAGAAAATACTTAAACTCATTCAGATATCAAACTCAAACATTCCCTGAAAGCTTAATTTTTGTGTTGTGTTGGTTTTGGCTGCTAATCTTAGATATATCCCTTATTTTCAAAATCTTCAGAAACATAGATTTTGTGGAGAATGAGAACAATTGAAATAAAGTAACAAGTTCCTACTTGGATCGGACCAATCTCAAACAAAATATCAATGCCCACCGGACTGAAATTTTTGGTCCGCCACTAATTGAAGTTTTGGTCTTAACACCGTGCAAGACCAAACTCCTCTGCATCGGACTAAAACTGGTCCAGGATGAGTCTGAATCAATTTTGTCCAGCCCAATTAGTAAACGGTCTGATTCTGTTTAAATCAAGCCTGCCGTATGATCAAATGTTTCTAAATCTAATTCCTTTCCAAATTCAAATGAATTATATTAGTTTAAATAAAACTTCTTCTTTTCTCAAGAATCCAAAATCTTGCCTATTGCTCTAGAACTCACCCGTTGCTAACCTGACCTTGCTTTTGGGACTCCCTGTGCTTGCTCAAACTAATTCCGAAAAGAGTTCCCACCACCTTTGCCAGAACACCTATTCCTTTTCAACTACCCTGGTTAAAGGTGTCAGTTACCAAGGCTTATTTACTCTCGCATATGCATTCAATGCAGTAACTTCTTCCATCAAATCCTCCCTCTATTACATCCTCCCTTGCGCAAACTCATCTAAGCCAAAGACTTCTCCTCTGCACCGAAGCAAATCCCAATCGGATCTTGACAACGGTGTTCATCTGTCCTTTGCGCAAGAATCTCTCTCAAGACCAGTAAGTTTCTTGAAACTTTCCTTTTATCTTCCAGTCTCAAACCATAGAACCAGTTCTTAGACTTTAGTTCTTACTGTATTGTTTAGGTTCGGTCTTGTGCTTGAAAAGAATCTGGTCTTAAGTCTGAGCAAAGAGTCAGTGTTTAGTCAGAAATCAAAATGAGGCCAAAGAACCCAGATAAGAGGGGATTGATTGGAAAGATCATTGATAAGGTTAAAAGCAAGAAACAGAAAGTATCTAAGTCATCTCCTGAGATAGATCCTCCTGAACAGCCTCAAGGACCAGTATTAATTCAAGATATTCACAGTGCTGCCAGAGCAAACAGAAAATTAGTTACCTCACACCCAAGAAAAGGAAAGCAAGTAATTGATTCTGAATCTGAAGGACCGAGATGGCGAACAGAGGGGGGGTGAATGGTCGCAAATAAAATTTCCCCCAAAATACTCCAACAAAAACCTCGACAAGATCGCTCAAAGGAAATCGTGAAAAACCTGAAAAACTAGACAACTATGTGTACCCCAAGCTTGCATAGATAAGTAACATAAAATATGTGGAGATTTTTTAGTCACAATACTGGTTGTCTAGTGTCCAAGATAAAGAGGAATCAATTCAAACTCTTGCTTTTAGAAAGGACATCAATTCAGATCACAAAAGTCACTTTCAGAAAAGCAAAAACAGAATTTCCAGAACTTGTCCTCAATTTGCACAGGAGGTTGGTGGGTTTCTACAGCTCACAAAATTTTGAGACTTTTTCTCCCTATGAGCATGAGAGTCGTGAAGAACTCCACCAAATTTTTCCTCAAAACGCCTTACAGAAAAAACAGGAAAAATCTAAGAACACAGTCTGGTCAAGAACTTCGAGCAGAAAGTTTGGGCGATCTTGTCCAAGTCTCCTATGCCAGAAGGAGAGATCACGGGACTCAGAAGTAATCAAACATTGAAGAGAGTCTCCAGAAGAAGTAGAAAAATCAGTATGAAAGACTCTCCCAAATCTAGAAATCCCGCAAACTAACCCTCCTGATGAATCAAGAATTCTACAAGCATTACTCTTGAAGCTTACCTCGAAAGAGTCATCGATAAGCTGAGAAATAGAGAGCAGATTGTATTGCAGCTTACTTACTAAGACAACATCTTTAAGAATGAAATTTTGGTTAATGCAGATGGTACCTTTAGCAATGACTCTACCTGAAGATGCATCCCCAAAAGTGATTAACTCATCACCGGGGGCTCGGACTAGGGAAGAGAACCAACGAGAATCTCCGGTCATATGACGAGAACAACCGGAGTCAACAATCCAAACATCGCCCTTCCCCATCCGGATTTAACTGATAAAGACACAAGAGAGAAAGATGACTCGATCTTGGGATAGAGTGAAGACTTAGGAACCCAATCTTGAACCATACGACACCTCAAAGTACCGACCACGTAAGAAGGCGGACTCGAGTGTCTCTCGACGCCAACTCTCACACGATCGGGAGCAACTCGGTAGATAATCTAGGAGTCAAAACTGGGTTGGCACGCCGTGGTGCAAAAGCCGGACCATCCCAGTAAGGCTGCCTGGATCTCCTACCGGAAAACACCTCACGCCACTGATATCTACCTCGATGGGAAAAACGAGGAGTATCAAGAGGACGGCGGAAAGACTGACTACGAACAGCTCCATGACTAAAACTCGAAGAACTAGCATGAAAACCAAGTCCTGAACACTGCCCAAAAACAGGCGACTCTCTAACCTGTCTAGAAGCAGTGTGTGTCTTAGGAGCACTCAAAGTCTGGGGATGACCCTGAATACCCCTAAGAGCAGCAACATGCTCACGCCGAGTGATCTTGGCGCGCCTGAAGCAGAAATCTACTAGGTGACCATCCTTCTTACAGAAGGTGCATGTGTACTTCGCCTTGCTAGAGGCAGAAGCAATAGGAGTAACACCCTTCTGGTCAGAAGTCCTATGTACAACCCAGTGGACCTAAACACGGTGGTACTCACTCTGGGAGCTACCACAATCTCACCACTCTTGGAGCCGCGCACAATGGTGGGAGGATGCGCCCGAGCGTGCTCCAAGGGATCAAATCCTAGACCTTGATTGAATCTACTAATCTTGGATTGGTCTAGAATAAGATTGAGCTTCTTCTTGCCTCCATCAAACTTCTCGAGAGTGCTCATAAGATACTGGCAATCTCGGAAGAAAGAAGCACAAGAAGAACAGGAGGAAGGAGAGGAAGAAGAAGAACAAGAAAGAGAAGATCTCTCAGCACGTGCTTTTTGTTCCCTTAGCACGGCTGCCTCAATCTTGAGGGCCTCACAAGAAACGCAAGGAACATCTCTAATCCTAAGGGTTTGGTCTTTTAACTTCTTCTTAAGCTCGACATGGATTTGATCCACATCATCCTTAACCCCAACACACAGCAAGCAACCAGTTTTTGACTTAACTAGTAAGTCCTTAGCAAGTTGATCACACTTGAAATTCAAAGCATCATTGTCAAGTTTTAGTTGCCTCTGACCCTCACATGAGCCGGTTGGGTCCTTAGAAGCATGCAATTCAAGTTCATCATTTCTAGCAGAAAGCTTTCTAAGGTGTTCGCTCATGGCATCAATTTCGGCAAGCAATTTAGGGCAATTAGCACATGATGGAGTGGAGTGAGCATGAAGAAAACTAGCCTCAACAGGAATAGCATCAACAGAACTAGTGCTAGCATTCTTCAACCTAAGACCATCAAGTTCAGCAAGCACACTATCATGTATGGTCCTTAGGTTCTCCAACTCCACAAGAATAGCATCACACAAAGAGCAATCATCAGTGACTCGGGAGGGAGAAGATCTAAGTGAAGCTAACTCCCGAGTCAAGGTACCTACTTCCTTCTCAAGCTCTGTACACCTAGCTCTAGCTCTAGCATGAAATTTTCCTAATTTGCAGAAAGCTTCGTTGAGCTGGTCATAGGAGGGTACCTCATCCGAGTCGCTGTAGAGCTCGGAGTCGCTGATGTCGTTGGTGTCGGCCATGAAGCACATGTCGGAGAAGTCGTCGCTGCCCTTCTTCTCTTGCGGATCATCCTCACCCTCGTCGCTCCATGTCTCCATGTCGGAGAGGTTGATGTCGTCAAGCGCGGTGAGGACGCGGTGGAAGAGCTTCTTGTTCTTGGAGAAGTTGCGGTACTTCTTCTCGTGCGCCGGTTCACGAACTGGAGGCTTCTTGTTGCAGTTCTTGTCGGTGTAGTCGTTCTTGCCCGAACCGTCAACGTCGTTCTTGCATTTCTCCAGCTTGGGACAGTTCGCCCGAATGTGGTTGGGGCCACCACACTCGAAGCAGGTGATCATGCCACCTCTCTTCCTCTCTCTCACCCTCTTGTATGCATGAGAAAACTTGCGAGCGAGAAGGGCAAGCTCATTTTTTGGAAATTTTTCCAGTTGGTCATCTCTTAGCTTGCAAAAGGCGGAAAGAGAGAAACCAATAGAAGGATCAGAAGAAGAAGATCCAATGGGATCGGTGACCAAAGCCATCGACTGAGATTTCGTCTTCCGAGAGACGACATCGATCTCATGAGTCTTGAGGCGGGAATAAAGCCCGTCAAGAGTCAGAGTCGATAAGTCGGTGGTGTCCTTGATGGTGGTCACCTTCATCTCCCAAACCCGAAGGTCGAGTGCGGTCAAGAAATGCCGAGCATTGTCCGAGTTAGAGTATATGCAACCAACTGCTCGGAGGTCGCTCAAAATATTTGTAAACCGACCAAAACACTCGTCGAGACTCTCACCAGCGTGTTGATCAAATTTGTTGTACTCGTGCTTGAACTGGTCCTGCCTCACAGTCTTGATTTGAGTAGAGCCCTCATGGTAAGCATCGAGGGTTACCCAAATCTCGTGAGTGGAGCGAAGGTGAGAAATCTTATCGTACTCACCGCGGCTAAGACCCTGTATGAGAATGTTCCTTGCCTTAGCATTCACCTCAATGTCAACCATATTGATGGTTGTGACATTTTCATCAGCAGGAACCTCATACGGGGGTTTCACCTTCTGCCATATCAGGTAACCACAGGCAAGTGATGTATGACTCCATCAAGAATTCCAAAAAGGAAAATCAACTCCATTAAAGATGGGAGGCTTGGTGGAATATTTGTCCGTCGCCATGGCTCTTGAGACCGGTCAAGATCTATGGAAGAGCAAAACCGGCTCTGATACCAATTGAAGGACCGAGATGGCGAACAGAGGGGGGTGAATGGTCGCAAATAAAATTTCCCCCAAAATACTCCAACAAAAACCTCAACAAGATCGCTCAAAGGAAATCGTGAAAAACCTGAAAAACTAGACAACTATGTGTACCCCAAGCTTGCATGGATAAGTACCATAAATATGTGGGGATTTTTGAGTCACAATACTGGTTTTCTAGTGTCCAAGATAAAGAGGAATCAATTCAAACTCTTGCTTTTAGAAAGGACATCAATTCAAATCACAAAAGTCACTTTCAGAAAAGCAAAAGCAGAATTTCAGAACTTGTCCTCAATTTGCACAGGAGGTTGGTGGGTTTCTGCAACTCACAAAATTTTGAGACTTTTTCTCCCTATGAGCATCAGAGTCGTGAAGAACTCCAAGAATTTCTCCTCAATAAGCCTTACAGAAAAAACAAGAAAAATCTAAGAACACAGTCTGGTCAAGAACTTCGAGCAGAAAGTTTGGGGCTCGGTTTTCACCTCATGGCGCACAAACGGTGCAACAAGTGAACTCCAAAATTTTTTTGGAAGTGGATATCAGAGTCCCGCACCTCCTCCAACAAGAATCACTTGAAAAAGATTTTTATAGAAATCAAACACTGACTGCTGCGCGAAGAACAAGTTCTGAACAAAGTTGGAACTTGAAAGAAAAGATGTTCTCTACTCAATCCAAGAGTGCAAAAGAGATGTAAAACCATATGAACAAACTCAAAACATCCAAGATCAACAGCATTTAGAAGGAGGGGTGGCAAATCCAAATTACATGAAAGTAAATTGCGAGAATGTAATTGCGGGAAAGTAAATGCTGAATTTAAATTGCGTAAAGTAAAGACATAATGTAAATGCGCAAAATAAATTCAGAGGTGGATGGATAAAACTTTCATTTCTGGAAGGAGAGGTTACAAAGCCTCACTTTCATGTGGGCAAAGCTCAAAGGAGCATTCACAAACCTCAAAACCTTCAAGGGAAGGAGGCTACCCCTCCACCCCTATTTATACTACTCTTGGACCACCTACCACCCTTGGATGAGTCCCTCAACCCTAGAGCACTCATCTAAGGGCTAGGATTAACCCACACACACAGCCATGCAAGGGCTAACCCAAAACTCACACACATACCGGGTTTTCTTGCACGGTTTTCAAAGCATACTACCTAGACCCGCTAACCTATCAACTAGACCTCAATCTGACCCTCATTGATCCACGCGGCATCTAGCTAGCATCATCTCCTTTCCTTGTCTTCTTGACTTGCCCGGACTCCGTCTCCGATCATCTTCCGGCGATCTCCCAACCGTCTGGACCTCCGACGCTCCTCGCCTAGTCCCGGTCATCCTTCGCCTCACCATGACCTAGCATCGTCGTCCTGCAACCATCAAAGACAAGGAAACACATCACATAGAAATGCCCACAATGATGTGCAATAAACCATCCAACTCATCACTACCGCGTCCATACGACCGGTACTGCCACTCCTGGCAGAGACAACTCAAATTGCTTCATTTTGAAAATCAATCCAAATCAAACTCAAACTTGAGCACACCTTGCTCAAATAAAGTCAAATACTCATCACAAACATGGATGGACCCCCACATGGTCCTTCAGAATCAACCTCTGAGGACAGTACCTATGAACCAAACAGCGAATCATCCTCAGAAGATACTGAGGTGGTTTCTGAAGTTGATATCTTTAGCTGCGAGGAACTAACTGACCTGAGTGCCAAAATACTGAGAGCAGTTAGATTGATAAATGAGGAAATCTGGTTTCCTGAGTCCAGACCTGCTCTTGGTGAAAACTTTGTGTCTCTATTGCACAAAAATATATACAATGCTTATCTGCTTAGAAAGGATGGAAAAGGAAAGTTAGTGTCTGCCCTGTCGTATCATCAGTATGTAGACTGGGATCAAGTAAACAGCATAATTGGCTCAACTGGATTATATGATTGCATAAACTCAACTCCTGAATTGAGTGATATAATGTCACACAAGACTATACCATGGAGTGTTTCAAGAACTCTAGAATTCTATGCCTCCTTACTAGTGAACAAACAAAGAAAGTATATCATGTTCACTATAAATGGAAAAATTAGAAAAATCAGATCATCTCAGTTTGAGTCTGCAATTGGAGCCACAAGTCCTTTGACAAATCAAACAAGAATATTTGAAAAGATGTTCCCTCACCAAAGATGGAGATTGAGTGGTGATATGCCAGATCTTCAAATATCTGGGCACATCTATAAGAATACCTCTAGTGCAGACTTCAATCCTAACAGAGTCTCATGTCTAACTGAGGAAGCTAATGTGTTACTGTTCATACTCATGCACACTATATACCCTAAGTCTGGTTACAAGGAAGGTGTGACCTCAGTACAAGCTTGGCTACTGCATCTAATTCTATCAAGACAACCAATTGATTTGGCTGATTACTTTTTGGGACAAATGGAAGAAGCTATTTACAGGAAATTTGGAAGTTCTCTGCCTTTTGCTCAGTTGATCACCATAGTCCTGTTGGCACAGGGAATAATTTTGCAAGATGATCTGAATAGGGAATTCAAATGTTTTCCCAAGAAATACAACATGCATATTGCTACTGGACAAAACCTAAGGATCATTGGCTTCCTTCAAAGATCACAAGCCAATCAACCAGAAGAACCAGAAGAACCAGTATTGGCTGAGGAAGAAAATGAATCAAGTGCTGAAGCTGAGAATGAGTTTGATAGAAACAGTTTCAGAGAATATTCACAAGCACAAGTCAGTGACTCCTGGCATCAATCCTTTGGAAGCCATATGCCCTTCTATGACGGTCCTCGTCATGTTTATGAGAGTCATCATGAGTCGGCAAGGAGTGGACATGACAAAGAGCCTAGTGCTCAAAGTGGTAACAAGAGTAAAGATGTAAGCCATCGTGAATTTGCTCCAGAAGCAACAGAAGTTGTGCTTGGAAAAAGATCATTGAATATGGATGAGATTGAGACTCAAGTTCTTTCAGGTTCAGTTGATAGAACTTTAGATGAAGAACAACAATTATATAATCTTCAACAGTCAGCAGCTGCATCAAGATTCATGGATGCACAAGCCTTCAGGCCTGCAGCCCATGAGCATGAGGTAGGGGGATCTGGCATGCCCCATGAGTATGAGGCAGGAGAATCTGGGATACCCTAAACCTTTGAAACCTATTATCCCCCATCATCTGTTCACCCTGAACATGATCAGAGGGATACATTTCCTGGATGGCAGAGTCTCTTTGATTATCCATATCCTACCTCATCTTCTCAAAAACATGCTGAGCAAGCCCAAGAAGAAACTTTTTAGGCCTCTGACTCTCAACCAGCTTGGTTTTCAACTTTTGAACAACAATATTATGCTGATCAAAGAGGATTCCAAGCAAGATACTTGGAAGATCAAGATACAGCTCCTCAATATGAGGAACAAGTGAAATTTCACAATGAAGTTATGTCCAAAATTGATTAACTAAGCAGAAACCAGGATAACCTAAGATAGCATGTCCAACAACTTGATACCAATCAAAATCTAATAAAGGACAGACTGTATGACATGAACCAGAAAATGGATGATCATTACAAGAAATTAAGAAATCAAGTTGAAGCTACAAGCACATCTCTCTAGAGCAATCAGTTATGGATGAGACATCAGTTAGACCATCTTTCAGAGTTTACTGAGGATGCCCTGCTTGACTACACACGTTTGGCACACGATTGCATGTATGATGTGGGTGAAGTCCTTGCTGAAACACGCACTCTGAATGAGTCTTTGGATCAAATGCAGTCAGATCTTCATCATTTGACCATTCAGCCAGGTGACCTAGACTATCCAAGTTGGCATGATCGAGCTATGTCTCAAGAGCCAGGAGATCAAAAACAAGAAGCTGCTGCTGATGAACCAGTCTCTCCTCCAAGGAAAAGCTCAGCTCAGGGCCAGTTCAAAAGAGTCTTTTCCAGGCGCAAGTAGCAACCCTTTTTGGCTATTGATGCCAAAGGGGGAGACAATCTTCATACCCATAGTCTCTGAGGTCTCTTAGGTTCTATTTTGTAGGCTAGACTTTATATAAGTATGCTATATTTGTATATGACTTATGAGTGGTGCTATATTAATGCTATCTTTGTCTATGATCCTATATTATTGTTATATATGCTCCGATACTCTTGTATTTGTGCTCTAAAATCTTGCTCTGATGATTTAATACTTTGATACTTACCTGTTTTGTGCTTCGACACTCATTTCATAATAGTCCTCTATCAAAATTCAGTACATGCATTTATTAAGGGGGAGCACATTCATTCATAAATTCTGTAGTCGGTATATTTAGCTAACTCTGTTTTGCAGAATAAATGAGATATTATTAAATAAAAGGTATATTGTCATCAATTACCAAAAAGGGGGAGATTTATAGCATCTAGACCCCCCCTCAATTCCTTTATTGTATTATTACAGTTTTGGTATTGATGACCAAGTTAATAATTCTTATAGCGTTGAAGAGTATATGCTAGATTCGAGAATGAAGCAGGTTGAACGAACAAGAATAAGGTGCTTACTTCGGGTTTTTGACTTGGGAGATGGTTCAAGTTAAAATAGCTAGGATTGTTTCTTTTCATTTTGGCTGTCTAAGAGAGGGATTTTGCACAAGCAAATAGTTTGGTTTGTAAAGCAAAGACAAAACTAGATCTCTCGAAGCAAAATACTCTTAGGCATTATCCTTTCTAATTATATCTCTTAGTATAATGGACCAAAATCTGAGCTATCCCTATTTCAGTCCGTTGCATACCTTAAAACTCCTCTGCGTCAAAACTTCCATCAAATATCTGATCACTGGACCAAAATCTTCTATTTTTATATTCCATTGTCCTTGATAAAAATCTCCTTGAAAATCATCTGAGCAAAGGGATTGCCTATGTATGACGGACCAAATATTTCTTTTGATCCGGAATACAAGCAATAGTCTCTTCTTTGTGACGGACCAAAAACGTCCTCCGTTTTCCCATCTACAGCGGACTAAACATATTTGGTCCGGCACTCTTTCAGTTTATAAACCTTTGGCCGGACTAAATCTTTGATGCTCTATTTATTTAAACCTTAAATTAATATCCTTTATCTTAATTTTACTTAGACAACGGACCAAACATTCGTGCTTAATTCAGTCCGTTGCTAAAGTAAAACGCTTGGATAAAACTTATCTATGTTGAAAAAGGTCTTTTGCACCTAACTTCTGAAAAGTCCATGTATGACGGGCCAAAAATTTGGTCCGACGTACATGTGTCTCCATGCCAGACCTAACTTCTGAAAAGTCCATGTATGACAGACCAAAAATTTGGTCCGACGTACATGTGTCTCTATGGCAGACGAAACTTCTGAATAGTCCATGTGTGACGGACCAAACATTTGGTCAGACGCACATATACTTCTCTCAGTTGTATGCCGGACCTATCCCTGTGAAAAACCCATGTACAACGGACCAAAATTTTTGGTCCGTCGTGAATACCCATATTTGGTCCGTCATACATATGTCCAGTATCGCTAGGCACTGTTGCTTAGTCCGTTGCACATATATATTTTTGATGTTCCTGACATCTGACATATCCAACGGCTACTGTAGCAGGTGTAACGGCTACATTCATTCCAAATGGCTATATAAGCATTTCCTGAGCCATCTACCTGTAGATAGACGAACTCCTTACACTTTAGCATTGAAAAAAAGCTCTCACTCTAAAAGGAGTCTGTACTTCAACTTCACACTACAATTCTCATACATCTCTAAGTGTGTTAGCTCCGAGCTAGTGTCTAGTTGTGTGAATTGCAAAGTGAACCAAGAGACAGAACTTGTGCAAAGTTTATTACTCTTGGATCGTAGTGATTCTAGACAGCTTGGAGGAAGTGAACAGTGTGACCTGTCCAAAGGAATTTGTGGAAGGCCACTGTACTTGTGAAAGGTTTGGAACTCACCTCACTGGAGTAGTGAAAGAGTTACCTGAGTGATCACCGAAGCTATTACTGCTAGCTTTGGAGAAGCAGAACCTCGAAAGAAGTGCTTCAACGTGGACTAGGAGTGCGGCTCTGAACCACGGGATAAATCTTTGTCTCTCTTGTGTCATTTCGCTTATTGCTTTCGCTGTTATCTTTATCTGCTTTATACCCTGTTGTGTGTTGCTCACTGCTCATATTAGTTAGTTGTTTAAAAACATAGAATTTGTTAAGATTGCCTATTCACCCCCCCTCTAGGCCATCTAGATCCTTCAACCATGTGTATCAGTGTGCCAAGGCGCACCTAGGGATGGTAACCATTCACTAGGTTGTGGCCAGAATAGTGGTTGGCACCGTGGAGGAGCGGCCACCGCCATGGCTGCGCGAGCAAAAGCTCACCGCCGGCCATGATTCCACCGGTCAAGCACAGTGTGAGCATCAGTGAGCTAAGGGTGAGCTATTTCACCTGAGAGAGAAAGCGGAGAAAAGCCGAAGATGGCTGACCACGTGCGCCGGCAGGGAAGAAGAAAAGCGGCGGTGGAGATGAACTACGGATAAAACAAGGGCAAAAGAAAGATTGATCAGTATTCTAGGAGGCACGGCGAATCTCCAGGACCAAGAAATTTCGAAGATTGATGCCCGTTCGGCTTACTTCACTGATCTCCCCCTTTTCTGGTCTTCTGCGAAAATGGTGAGGAAGTGAGCGATCGGGTTGTTGGCGTGAAGAATAGCTTGAAGGGAAAAGGGAGGGTCTCAATGCAATGCTGGAGAGGTATTTATAGCCGAAGAGGTCGGTTTCTCTCCAGTCGTTTGGCTCGTGCGGGCTTGCGCTTGGCTTAGCCGAAACGGTGAGATGGTGCATGGTTTTGAGGGCTCAAGACAGCATGGTATGGGCGAGGCATGGTGTGGAGGGACCGAGGACGAGCCGTGGTAGCGCGCAATTGCGGAGTCGGCGGAATTGGCGCTGAGACGCAGAGATGCGGCGAAGTCTCGCGAGTTTCGCACGGCGGTGAGGAAAAAGGAGCGGTGAAAGGAGAAGTCGAGGCTGACAAGCAGGACCGAGGACCACCGCCGAGTTTCCCCACTGCTCGGCGCACAGTAGGAGATGGCCCACATGTCAGTCGCTGTGCACAATTAAGGGGATAAGTCTCAGCTCAGACAGCTAGTACTTGCATTGATTCAGCCAATAACTCAAGTTGAAAATTTGCGAAACTTTTTAACTGAGGTCTCTTGGTAGTTTAGGCCTTCCAGAACAATTTGGAGATTAAAATACCCTATGGTTGATTTATAAAAATTCTGACACTGTGCATTGTCTAGGATTTCCATTTGGGCATTTGATTTATTTAAGGGTGTAAACCATACTAATTATTTTCCAGACTTTTTATAAGAGTTTATTTTGGTTCGTTGATGTCTCTATAAAAATTTCAAGTAAAAATATTGACTAAATATTTTATAAAAATTCTGACATGATGATTTTCAATTTTTTCAAAGCCTCTGTTCTTGAATTGTTTAAAGGCTTATATGACACGATAAATTCCTGCGATTTTTACCAGACATATCCTATGCTCTGAGGGTATTATGGTAATTTTTATGGCTCCAGATAAACTTCTAATATCTTCTGATAATTCCGGCTTCTACTGTTTCTAGTCAAAAAAGATGGTTAAATATTTTATTTATCTACATTCCAGCACATAGGATTTTTTTCAATAAGGTCTCATGGTAATTTTTCCCACATTTTACTTTTACCTTTTTATCTTCTTACCATTTTCCATTCAATAATTCTATTTGTTGGACTTTTCATGCAAAGCATAAATCCAAGGAAAATCCAAATAAAAACAAATAATTCTAAGAAAACTCAAAAATAAATATATTAAAATCCAAAATATTTATTTTCATTTTATTATATTTTTTCTAGATGTTACACTGTTGTAGCAAAAAGTTTAAGAGGACGTTCAACCACTATCGAAGGAGGGCTTGCTCCTAACTATATAAATGACGATGACAATGATGATTTCATGTCACCTAAACCTCGACGTTCAAGCACTATCATAACAGGCCATTCAAGCACTACTACAACAGGCTGTTCAAGCAACAATACAAGAGTATGTTCAACCAGCACTAAAGAGGGCTAGCTCCTAACCATACAAATGACAATGATGATGATGATTTCATGCCACCTAGGCCACGAACCTTGCGTCCTCAGAGTCCTCTGAATCCTGACGATGATATTACATTAATCCCTATCTGGTATCCAAACGTAGTACCCCGTCAGGAATCAATAGATAACTATTATAATTTTTATAGTAGCAACCTATTCCGACAACCATGGCTATAGAATGTATGGTTTTGTGACTTAGTCCTTCACTAGAGGCATGTATCTATGTTGTATCCCAGTTTTATGAATTCCTTATGCTTAGGTATTGTTCACATGCCATGCTATTATAGTTGTTGTACTTACTGCACTTTGTAATATCAATGTCGGGTTTTATTAAAACATTGATTAGTCGTCAAATTTGTCGCACACTAAAGAAAAACAAGGAATAACGAAATTTGAATTTTTTGTCGAACAAAAGTAACTGACAAATAATTTTGTAAAATACTAAATGAATTATCACTGACAAATATAAATTTTTTTGAATTTATTGCACCCTGGTTTGAACTCTAAAATTATATCAACTTTCAAAATAATACTGCCTTTTAACAATTAATGCTCACAAGTTATAGTGAATTTTCGAATGAAATCAGTGCAAAAATGTTCCTCATAAATTTAATTTCCTCCAAACAAATTTCATGATTTTTAGAATTTATTTGGTTTGGGTGCTCTATCGCCCAACCATTGGGTGACGGGAATATGCCGCGAAATAAAATGGCGACATATTCTTGTCGCCAAACCATTTGGCGACAAAGGTCTGTCACTCTTTTATTTGGCGATAGAGAGTCCACAACAACGCTGACTCATCTTTTTCTGCATTTTGCACTCTTGTCGCCCAACCATATGGCGACAGAGGTATAATTTTGCAATTTTTTTGAATCGAAGTATATTTTTGCAATTTGAATAAAAAATATATTATTTAAAAAAATCATATGCTCGTACTGCATGCACTGGAATTTTTTTAAATAATATTTAAAAATAAAAAAATACAGAAATAATATGCCGAATTGGAAAATTACAAATCTACCTCGTTGTCCACGTTTGAAACGGCGACTAAGATTTTGTCACCGTTTGAAATGGTGACATACACTATGTCACCATTTCAAATGGCGATAAACTCTCCGTTGCCGTTTTAAATGGCGATAGAGGATTGCATATGTTTTTTTAAATGGCATGGTTTTCTAATTCATTTTTATTTTGTAATACCTATTTAAATTGCAGAAATAATATGCCAAATTTAAAATATGGAAGTTTTAATGTATTTGGCTCGTTTCATTTCTGTTTTTTTTTCATTTTTAGCTTCCGTTGCTGACTTAAAAAATGACAAATCTACCTCCTTGTCAGTGTTTCACAAATGGCAACTTAATGATTGAATTGTCGATGTATTTGGCTCCTTTCTTTTTGTTTTTAAGTAGAAAATAGGATATAACTAGGTGGAGATACATTAGTTAGGAAAAAATCAGAGAAGTAGCGTTTAATGGCTCGTATGGAAGAAGATGACATGGCATGTTGTACAAAATGACTAGAGGCAACATACATACAAATATTGGGGTACGTAGCATGACATAGAAATATTATGATACATAGGACAACATCGTGTACATAATTAGGACATAGTGATATGGACGACATGGCGCGTCGACATGGACGAACCATGAACGAAAACTACTGCTAAGATATATACGCGTCTTTTGGAAATAGTTAAAAGTCGTACTTATCGTCGTAGACCCTATATGGAAGGATCCAGGCCTGTACACATCGACCTAATAATAGTCTTCTAGGAGGATCTTCGACTCCTCACACTCGTGTCTATCCCGCTCCTCTAGTAACTCCTTCAGCTTCTTGCGACGTGCCTCCTGCTCCTCTAGTAACTTCCACAAGTGTGCATTGCTGTCCCTATAGCGCGGTCACTTAGGTTTGTCTTCTGCGGTCCTAGGCTTAGGTTTCCAACATTGGATGTCCTCAGGGAGATGTGTAGGTACTCTTCGTACTACAAGTACTCCCTATCATACTTGTCCAGCCCATCGATCCATTGGAAGAAGTGGCAATTGTCTTCTCCCTGGTGTGTCATGCATGTATGAAGTTAGAGTCTAAAGAACGCATCATAGAATATACATGCATGTCATTAACTTACACGTATTTCCTAGTGGCACATGTAGTATGCCTAGACAGCGGTGTCGGGATGTCTGTACTATTTTATCCTCACCGCCTCACCCCAACTTCCTTCGGTTTATCACCAACAACCTCTTTATGTGTTGCATGATCGGTATTGGCTTTCTGAAATGCTTGCGCCAACAACACTAATAACCATCCTTTCTCAGTCGTCATTCTTACATACGAGCTTCAGGACTTCGACCCCTTCAGTTCCACTAACTCCTATTACATGCAATCCCGTCTCCGACACCCTACTCCGTGCAGTTTGAGGTCATGTAATTCACGGTCCAACGAGAACATGTGGTACAATCATCTGATAACCGTGCCCCATGAACTCTCCTCGACATGTGACAGGCCAGCCACGACACTTGAAAAATGACTTAGTTCCACCCCTTGTGCACCCATGTGCGGAACCCCTTCTCCGTAGTGTATTTCAAATTGCATTCGTTCATCCATACCTGTCAAGCATTTCAGGAATTTCTTAATGCGTGCACAACGTAATGCTAACACTTTTAAATTCTCAACCTACCTATACTGCTACACCTATGTACCACGACGACGTACTCTACACTACTTGAAACAACCGCTGCAAGCATACAAAAATTAATTTTTTCAACTATATACTATCTCACATACTTTTTGCAGTTTTGTATGTCCATAACTATTGCTACTCTTTACAGCTAATTACTTACAAACCTAAATAATTCGGTCGCTAAGTCATGAATGTAAAAAAACTATTGCTACCCTACACAGCTCATTACATACACACCTAATTAATCTAGTCAGCAAGTCATGTATCTAAAAAAACTATTGGTATTCTACACAGCTAATTACTTACAAACCTAATTAATCTAGTCTATAAATCATATGCGTAAATAACTGTTGCTACTCTACAGTACTAATTACATACAACCCTAATTAATCTGGTCACTAAGTCATCTATCTAAATAATTATTACTCTTCAAACCTAATTACTTACCAATATATTTAATCTGGTCACTAAATTGTATTTCTAAATTTTAATTCAAATGAACAAAAAAAATTTACCTACACAAACGTGAAACCTTTCTTCCTCCTCCCCCTCTTCTTCCCTCCTCCTCCTCCTCTCCCTCTTCTTCCCTCCTCCTCCTCCTCCTCCTCTCCTCCTCCTTCCCCTCTCCCTCCTCTTCCCCTCATCCTCTCCTCCTCCTCCTTCCCCTCTCCTTTCCTCCCCTCACCTTTTCTTCTTCCCCTCTCTTCCTTTATCCTCGGTGAAAAGTGAAAACGATGGCTCTCGGTGGAAATGAGGCCGAAGGCCTTGGTGCCGTATTAAAACTACTCTCTGTCACCATTTCACATGGCGACAGAGCTCTGTCACTATTTGGAATGGCAACAAAGAGCTGGACCGTTTAGTGATAGCTCTTTGTTGCCATTTGAAATGGAGACAGAGAGTATATTGGTATTTTAAATGGTGATAAAGTGTTTGTCGCTATTTCAAATGGCGACAGACTCTATGTCGCCATTTCAAACAGTGATAGGGAGGTATATTTGTAATTTTTAATTTTGGCATATTATTTCTGTAAATTTCCATTTTAAAAATATTATTTAAAAAAATTCGCATGCACTACCTCCTGCCCAAATAAATAGACAATGTCAAAGTTGCAGCAACAAAGTCAAACAGTTGGTATTATATACCTTTCTCTTTTGGAGATATACAAATGATGTTAGAGAGCACATACCACTCGAGAGAGCTATGGTCAAAATGAGTGAGAATGAGAGCCCTTGCCTCTCATCCTCTTTGTGCTCCTTATATAGCGGTGGGGGATTGCCTATTTCAAATCTTGTCTTCCAATAATTACAATATAGTGAAGGTAAAATAGTTCATTCTATTACATAAGTACAATATTCTACTCATGGGCTAACCCCAGGGCCCATGCCTACTTGGTTGACTTGTTCATTAGCATCATCTTCATTAGGTGTGGTGTCACAATCCGATTACGTCCTCAAAAATGGAATAAACTACTGGCAAGTTAGTATGAAAATGTAATTGAAGTCCTATTAGGATTGAATTGTAGTTTTAGCACTGTCAATATAAAATATAAATGGGACAAGCTATTTCAGAGTTGGCTGAAATTTCCAGAAACCTCAGTCACTTTTACAGCCTTTGAATCAAAAATCCTATGGCCTACGAGGGTTGCTTCAGTTGGCTTGTTGTTTGTTTATGTGCTATTTCCAGTTGGGCTGGGCTGTTTTGATACTTATTGGACCCATATTTTTCAGTTGCTGACCAATTAAGAGTCTACTCGCTTCTGATCCCTCTGTAAGAAAGTCACAACAAAGGCAAAACTGGCCATTGCAGCAACCAAAAGTAACACAACAGCATAGAAAAAGCCCATCCGACTGCAAATTCTTACCTATCTCCCAAGAAACCAACACATGCTCCACATCGAAAAGAAAGACCGAGAAGAAGAAGAGTGATATCCAAAGAAGTGACAAAAAAATCCTGACACTACACACATAAATCGCTACAGATTTATAGAAAATGGAGAGGGATTTTAACATTTGAAAAGTGAGTGCTCTCTAATTAATGATTGTTTTGCTTGATCTGCTACTCACAGCTTCTTCGGTCTTCTCCCCCACTTGTTCCACAATGACGTAATAGAATAGTATGACTTGATAAAAAAAACCTTATGATATTGGGGCAGTCTGTAATCAGAATTGAAACAAGAAAAAGTCTAATGGTTTAGACATTAGGACAGTGATTCTAAAAAGTTCAGGGAACCTACCATCTAAAAAATCGACTAAAACTACACACATGTATTGATCCACCTAAAATACTAACACTACACACATGCATTGATCCACCTAAAATCTGGGCAGAGGAGACTCTGTTTGACATGGCCAGTTGCCTGGGTCACCACAGCAAAACTTATACTACTCTCACCAAGAAACATTTGCTTGTGGTTATTTAGAAGTGGAAGCAGAAGAGGTCGCTCCATTCTGTCGAGAAAGAGGAGAAGAAAAACGTACATGGTACATGCAAATGCTTACAGCTAACTACATGAGCCAGGGACGCAAAGTCCAAGGGCTACAAGGTCGTTGAAGGCAGCGGCCCTAATACACCAGAGCCACACACAAATACCGAAGTACTAAGACATTAAAGCACTAAGGCACCTCCGCTATGATATCCATGAACATCTAAATATTTACTAGCTATTGAGGTAGATAAAGGAAAAACAAGATCTGAGCATCAAATCAATTATTCTACGTACAAGAAACACCCAGGTCTAACAAAATAACCATACCCTAACTTCGCCTCTGTCAGAGATAACTCAAATATCTCAACTTACCATATATTTTGGTTTTATCTAAATAGGTTGTTAGTCCTTATCATCTACAACTCGGATTCTATTTGGCTATATTTTTGTAACTTTTGCAATTCAGACTTTTACGCCTATTATTGTCGGGATTTCATACACAATTCAAAGATTCATCATCAGGTCCTTTGACGTTTTCTACCTTGGAGAAAAAAATAATATCAGTTGAGGAGGCAACTGAATTTGGTGTTTCATCAACGCTAATTGGAATTTGGTTTCATCTCTATTATTTTGGTGTTTTATTCACCATTTGCATACGTTGATCATTATGGAGGTTTTGGCAATATTAATTTGGAATTTGACAACACTCTGATGGTAACATTATACTTTTTCGGAGTTTTACTAGAGAAGCTCCAATGTCAGTTTGAGTTAAAGGTTCGAAGTGCAAGAAGGAGTTTGTTTCTGCGTGGATACTACAACGTTGTTTTTTTGTCTTTGCTCGATATGAAGGGTCTGTTGCAATTTATACTTCATTGATGGCACAAGAATTTTTTTCTTCATATTGACATTTTTTGAGTAGCTTCAACCATGTTATGGATTTTCAGTAGGCAGTTTGCGGAATTTTATGTTCTAGGTGGAGCATGTCAAAAGTCCATGTTATGTATTCTTAGCTATCTACCCAGCACCTCAGGTGATATCTTGGCTTATGCCGTTTGATGATTGATTGTTTGTTTTAGGAGGTCAGTTGCACAAATCTAGACTTTACTTGGGTTATGAATCCTTGAAGACCCAGATTTCTTCATCGGCTTTGTTAATAGCTATGTGTTTTGATTGACTGTTCTAGTCTTTCTCTCGACTTACTGGTGGTTTGCTCAATCTTACTTCACGAGAAGCATTTATATAAGACTATTCCAGTCTTTCATATCCATTGTGGTTTTTCGCACTACAAGTATTTGGATTGACTGTTCCAGTCTTCCTTGTTCATTTGTCATTTGGACTGTTTAATGCACTTGTATTCATGTTCTTAATTACCTTTCAGGGTTTTTTGAAAATAATTTCATTATCGATTTTGAGTTAAAGGGAGGTTTGTTAGAGATAACTCAAATATCTCAACTTATTATATCTTTTGGTTTTATTCAAATAGATTGTTAGTCTTTATCATTTACAACTCGGATTCTATTTGGCTATATAAGCCAACCCCATGTACTTGTCATTTTTGGAACTGAAATAGTGATTTTGTCTCATGTGGTTTTTTTGGTGTAAAGATTTTTCCACGTTAATCTTTGTCTCCGGTTATTTTACAATGCTGCTAACCCTAACAACTTCCAATCTAAAATTTTCCTAGTCATATTAATTAACACTGCAAATACGCAAATCGATCACCAAAAGAGAACAAGATGCAAGAAGAAACAAAGAATCTCCAACCTATAGAGGGAACATATTGTATTTATAGATTAGCTCTTAACAGCTAAGATACAATCGGTTTATATTACAACAGAAAGACAACAGAGATAAGTTATCTACAACTGAAAACAGCATTACACGCTATAGTATCTAAACTTCCTGAACAAACTGAACGTCATCGACTAGTTTCAACACTGTAGTCATGTGAATGTTTGGTATCACCATCTCAATGACAACTAATATCAAGAAAAGTCTTTTTGATTTTTATTTCAAAATCATATGTGGCTTGCTTATCCCTAGACGGCAAGACAACAACGAAAAGTAACAGCAGGCAAACCACATTTGCTTTCCATGTTAATTTGCTCCATTTGGGGTATTCCTCGTCTCTTATTCTGTACTTAATGTACGTAGAAACATTATTCCTCCTGAGATTCGTATGTTCATGAGTTGGTAATTTCTTGAGCAAACAAAGGAATACAACCAAACCTCTGGTCGAACGTGCCACAGCTCCCAAGCCAGTTGTCGGATGTGCTACAGTTCCTAGTCATGATTTCAGCATGAATCACTTGGTTCGTTTTTCTTCTGCAGAAATAAGATTAGCATCTCATGTTTAATTATGCCTCTAGATCCAAAATTCTGCTCACATTTTGCGTTCTTGTCAAGTTCATATGTAATATAAAATCATCCAATCTAAAACCATAGAAAAGCAAAGCTATGTAGTACGGAAAAAAGGAACATTGTTTTATTCCGGCCTTTCCAGTAGCCGCATCAGCAACATGTACAGAAAGCACAACTTGCCCGCTGAAAGAACTCAAGGAGAAAACGTCCTCCTGGTGCTCAACTAAAGCTTTATCACTACATACTCCTCCTACGCTATGCACAACCTGCAAAGCATCCTTGGATAGCTCATCGGCTGCTGCTACTTCAAATTCTTCAGGCATAATGTCATCGCCCTTGTCGTCGGCCAACGTTCGGTTGCAGACTACGATCCAGCCATTGTCGGAGTCCCAGTCTGGCAAGGATGATATGGGGCACGCCAATGCCTTTACCCTCTTGGCCGGACACTCTGGAACCTCATCATCTTCTGCTGGTAGACCAGCAACATTGCTAGAGATGCCGCTGAGAACTTCGATCCAGCCTTCGTCGGTGTCCCAGTTCGGCAACGCCAAGGGGGAGCAAGCCATTGCCCTGATCCTGCCGGGCGGGCTGTTCCACATGTGGTCTGCCTCATCGTCGGTCTCCGACTCCCACAATGCCGCGTCCAGCGTGCTCGTCGGAGACACCCATGTCGCCTTCACCTCTTGTTTGTTTTGTCCGGATGACATTGCCACGAATGGATGCTCTAAGAGCTGCGCCGCCGTGGCGCGGTCACAGGTACGCCTTCGCAAGCATCGGTCCAAGAAGTCCTTCGCCTCCGGAGACAGCCAGGGCAACACCTCCGGCACGGCGTCCGTGTACCCTATCTGGCGGACTGCGGCGAGGACATTGTCTGCGTCGCTCCACGGGACGCGGCCCGTGGCCATCTCGATGACAGTGCAACCCAGCGCCCACACGTCGGCGGCGGGGCCCTGCTCCTCCCCGCGTGCCACCTCGGGCGCCATGAACGCCGGCGTGCCGCCGAGCACCTGCTTCGAATCGCCCACCACTCTAGCGCACCCGAAGTCTGCGAGCTTGGCCCGCCCGTCGGAGCCGACCACCACGTTGCTCCCC
This sequence comes from Otatea glauca, assembly GCA_036346275.1. Taxonomy (NCBI): domain Eukaryota; kingdom Viridiplantae; phylum Streptophyta; class Magnoliopsida; order Poales; family Poaceae; genus Otatea; species Otatea glauca. The sequence goes on from CM070726.1 coordinate 8,292,964, forward strand.
TTGACATCGCCGTGGACGACGTGCCTCCCGTGGAGGTACTCCAGCCCCCTCAGCACGTCCGCCGCGTACGCCCTGACCGCGCCCTCCTCGAGGCTGCCCCCGTTCCTGACCGCCACGTCGGCGAGCGACCCGCCTGGCGCGAACTCGAGGAACAGCTGGTGCTCCCCGCGTGCCGCGCCTCCGCCGCCGCCCGCGGAGCGGAACCCGAGGCACTTGAGCACGTGCGGCGAGGACAGCCTGGACATGACGCCCCACTCGCGCCGCAGCTGCGCGGCGGCGCCCGAGGCCGACTTCACAACGAAGAGCTCCCCGGAGGCGTCGTCCGCGGCGAGGGACACCGTGGCGCCGGAAGAGCCGCGACCGAGCGCACGGAGGCACGTCCAGCCGCCGGTGCCAATGATCGCCGCGGCCATTGCCTCCTCCTCCTCCTTCTTGCCTCGTTGCTGTGGGTGGCGCGGCTTAGGGTTGTGAGCATTTGTGTGTTTTGCGAATGCCACTTGTGTCTGCTCGGGAAGGTATTTATACCGAGAGGCTGGCATGTGGGGCGCCCCAATTAACTCGTGCATGCAGTGTGAAAGCACAAGGGAAGCGAGAGTGGCGTGGGGAAATTACCCGAGTGGATAATGACCGGCTGGTAATTTGGCAATGTAGAGATTATTAAGGAATGGCGTGTTTAGCATTCGTTTTTTCGCCTTTCCTACGGTGCGAATTGGGAAACGGGTGGTAAAAGGAAGTCGTGTTCTATTTTGTGTCAACTGGGAAACGTGGAGTAAGCAAGAGTGGTGTGCAAAATGAGGAGCACAAGTTTTGGGATTATTTTTAGCATTAGACCATGCTTGAAGGCTGGGCGTTGCCAGCGCCCAGGGCACAGTGCAGGTTTTTCTATCGTATGCTCGTCTCCATCGTCAGATGTCATTTAAAGACCTTAGCCTTTGGATCTATGCAACAAATCATCATGGGATGCAGCAATTTATACCGAGCTTGCATCAAATCTCGCCTCACATGCAACAAACACAAAAACACAGCAACAAAAAATGCAATAAATGTGAATTATTTATGCAACGATACAAGAAAACTATCATTAGTTTGCTAAAAAAAATATCAGACGAACTGTGCAACATTTGAGACCAGCTTGTACTACATTTTCATTTCATATGTGCAACAATGAATAGAAACAGTTGCAACATCAAGATATTTTTCACGAAAAGATTCACTTCAAGAATTATTACTGGAAACATCTAGAAGATATAGTCGCGGCATTTCAAATTACCCACGGCAACAATGTACATTATTAGTTGTAACATCAAAGAATCCATTTCAAGAATTTGTTACGGCAAAGAATCCATTTCTTGTTACGGGGACTTCTAGAAGGTATAGTCGCGACATTTCAAATCATTTACCGTAACAATGTACAATATTAGTTGTAACATAAAGAAATCTACTTCAAGAATTTGTTACTACATCAGCATATTTTTCACAAAAAATCACTTAAAAAATTTGTTAACGGAACATCTAGAAGATATAGTAACGACATTTCTGTTGGAAATATTAGGAATTTTCTCAATATTTTAATCCACAGAATTACGTAAATCATGATTAAACAAAGATGCATTTTTTGTTCAAAGCCAAAGGTACTAGATAACAAATTATCTATCTCATACGCAAAGACTAATGAACAAGAAATCAGCATGAATAAAACACGGTATAAGTTAATATACCCTTGAGCCGGTGCCACCGTTGGCACAGGCGCGGGCAGAACATTCTCGTTCGCCATGACGGTAGAAGTAGACGATCACAGGTTGTCGCAGTGAAGCGTTGGTGCAGTGAAGAGGTTGATGCAGTGCAGACGCGTTGCAAATGCGCGATGCGCTTCAGAACACCTTTCGGCGATCGCGTGGTCGCTCCCCAAAAACCTTATCGGCCTTCTATCTCGAGCAAGATCTCAAGAAGGGCGAGGTTCCGGAGGCCTGCTCCCTCTGCTACTTGTGCGCGCAAAAACAGAGGCGGGAATGCAAAGGACAGCAGAACAAAGGATGAATGGAGTCTGCGTGGGAGAGTTCTGCAGGTGAAGAAAAGCACAGCCGTGGCTCTCCTTATATAGCCTCGCGACATGCAACGGCAGAGCCGCCATTACGACCATCAACTCGGTAGCCGTTACGAGAATCGACGACCATTATGCGACCATCAACCACGTCCGTTATGTAATCGACGGCGGCATTCTGGTCACATTAATCACTGCGTTATTGGTCATATTGATGCGAAACGGCAAAACAAACCGCCCCGCCAAAGACATCACGTCCGGATCGGCTGCGCTGCGCGCGACGTGCGCCACGCCTCGTCTCGTCTCGTCTCGTCTCGTCTCGTCTCGCCTCGACTCGACTCGACTCGACTCGACTTCAAGACACACACGACACGCCACGCCTCGCCTCGGCTCGGCTCGGCTCGGCAGCGCATGCATGTTGCACACCTTTACCCTTTTCCACCTTGCTAATTGAGAGACACACAACTCAACTATTTAAGTTGGTCAAACCTTCTCTCAATTACCCATATGGTACTAAACCAATTTCATGACTCCTAGTATTCTAATGGGCCTTTTGGAATTTCTATTAAATTAATTATGGGCCATCCCATAATAATCTAACAATCCCCACCAAATTTCAAAGACACATTTGAAATACTCTCGCCCAATGTAGTTTGATATACCGGTTTTCGATGGAGACTGTTAAGTTGAACTTCCATCTAGAACAAAAGTTACACTCATCCACAACCGAACAATGGACTATGCCTTGAATTGACATTTTGTGCGAACAAGTTTCACCAAAGTCCTTTATCGATACTAGGTCGCTAAATGCATCCCCTCGGTTTGGAGCTTATAAGTCATACTCCTTAGCCTTTCATGAGCCTCTAGAGATCACCCAATCTCATAGGCTGTGACTAGCAATCGAACTCGTATAGGTGTATTCCTCATAAGATGTTCAGAGGACAACATCTCGCTTATCAAAGCCACTCGGAATACATTAAGGTATAACCAACCTGCCATACTGAGAATAGGAGAGTTATTACATCTCAAACGGAGTGGGCTAAATATGATGTACTCTCCTCTCAACCGATCACTAGCTTGTCTCAACATCCTAATTCACGGGATCTCCGATCAAATAGGATGAGTTACCACTAAGACATGACTTTATGTGGGTCTCAAGCCCATCTCCTCGATGCTTCATCTATCACATTCCGTGATAGTCCCTTTGTAAAAGGATCGCCAAGTTTTTAGCCGTCGGACATAGTCCAATGCTATAACTCGAGTTTCTCATTTTCTGACAGACTTTAACCGCCTCTTAACGTGCCTTGATGACTTCATGTTATCCTTAGAACTATTCACCTTGACAATCACCGTCTGATTGTCACAGTTCAAAAGAATAGCAGGCACCGGTTTCTCAACTACCGGTAAGTCCTTCACAAGTTCACGCACGATCGGCTTCCACAGAGGCGGTATCTAATGCCGTGAGTTCTCGCTTCCATTGTAGACCTTGTTAAGATGGTGCGCTTGCAAGACTTCCAAGAAACAGCTCCACCACCCAATGTGAACACATATCCACTTGTGGCTTTTATTTCATCGAGATCGATATCCAGTTTGAATCACTATAACCCTCAATTACCCTAGGGTACCCGGTGTAGTGAATTCCATAACTTGATGTCCCTTTTAGATAGCGCATTACTCTCTCAAGAGCATGCCAATGATTATCTCCCGGGTTTGAGACAAACCGGCTTAGTTTGCTCACAGCAAACGAGATATCAGGCCTTGTTGCACTAGCTAAATACATCAATGAACCAATGATTTGGGAATATCTCAATTGATCCTTTGCTATTCGTTGGTTCTTTCGTAATAGCACACTTGGATCATACGGCGTTGGAGCAGGTTTGCAATCGCTATAGCCAAAGCGACTCAACACTTTTTCCACATAATGGGACTGCTCAAGAGTAATCCCACCGTCACCTTCTCTTAACAATTTAATGTTTAAGATGACATCCGCTACTCCCAAATCTTTCATTTCAAAGTTTTCGGACAAGAAGTCCTCGACTTCCTTAATCACATTAAGGTTCGTCCCAAAGATCAGTATGTCATCAACATACAGACACATAATCACTCCTTCACCCCCACCATAGCGGTAATACACACATTTGTCAGCTTCATTCACAACAAAGCCGGCAGATGTTAAAGTTCTGTCGAACTTCTCGTACCCGCGCTAGGTGCTTGCTTAAGGCCATACAAAGACTTCAACAACCTACACACTTTTCCTTCATGACCCTTTACTACAAATCCATCAGGCTGATCCATATAGATTTCCTCTTCCAACTCTCCATTAAGGAAAGCCGTCTTTACATCCATCGATGAATGATCGGACCGTAGGAGGCAGCCAAAGACAGTGAGTACTCTAATAGTAGTCAATCCGCAACGGTGAGTAAGTATCAAAGAAGTCCTCGCCTTCTTTCTGGGTATAACCCTTGGCCACAAGCCTTGCCTTGTACTTTTCAATCGTACCATCAGGCCTTAGCTTTTCTTGAACACCCACTTACATCCTACTGGTTTACACCCATATGGACGTTCAACAACTTCCCAAGTTCCATTGCTCAAGATGGAATTCATCTCACTGACCGCTTCCTTCCAATAGTCATTCTGCGATGAATAAGCCTCCTCAATGGTTCTTGGAGTATCATCCACTAGATATACAATGAAGTCATCACCAAAAGACTTTGTAGTCCTTAGTCTCTTACTCTTACGAGTTACTTCATTGCCCTCATCTATTGGATTTTCCTCAAAATGGGCTCAATTTGTATAGGAGTGGAAGGTTTAGGAGAGAAGATAGATTCTTGGCCAGATGAGCTAAGTGTCTCTTTCATAGGAAATAAGTCCTCAAAGAATGTGGCATCATTGGACTCAAAAATTGTACCTTCATTCATATCAGTACTCAGATCTCACTATTAAGAATCTATATCCTACGTTGTGAAAAGCATAACCAATGAAGACACAATCAACGGTTTTGGTCCAAGTTTACGCTTCTTTGGGATAGGCACATTCACTTTAGCCAAACAGCCCCAAGTACGTAAATAAGAGAAATTTAATCTTTTCCTCTCCCATTCCTCGAATGGTGTGATTTCTTTATTCTTTGTAGGAACCCTGTTTAGGACATGACAAGCAGTCAATATAGCCTCACCCCACCATTCCTTGGAAAGTCCCATTGTTTCTAACATGGCGTTAACCATCTCGATTAGAGTACGGTTCTTTCTTTCGGCAACCCCATTTGATTGGGGCGAATAGGGAGGCGTCCTCTCATGGATTATTCCATGTTCCTCATAGAATAAATTAAACTCATTAGAAAAGTATTCTCCACCACGATCTGACCTAATCCGTTTGATTTTTCTCTCAAGTTGGTTCTCAGCTTCAGCTTTATAGATCTTAAAATAGTGAAAAGCCTCATCTTTTGACTTTAATAAATACACATAGCAATATCTAGTAGAATCATCAATCAAAGTCATGAAATACCTCTTACCACCCTTTGTCAACTCCCCGTTCATCTCGCATAAGTCGGTATGAACTAGTTCTAACGGTGCCAAATTTCTCGCCTCAGCTGCCTTGTGAGGCTTGCGAGGTTGCTTAGATTGCACACACACTTGACACTTAGAACCTTTGACTTGGGTAAATTTTGGGATTAAATTCATACTGGCTAACCGCATCATGCAACCAAGATTAATATGACAAAGTCGTGAATGCCAAACATCAGTCTCATGATTACAAACATGATTCACAATTTTATTCATGTCCGTCAAAGACAAGCGAAACAAGCCTCCGCTCTCATAGCCTTTTCCAATAAAAGTTTCAATTTTAGAAACAACACATTTATTGGATTCAAAAACTAGCTTAAAACCATCTCTACACAATAGAGACCACGACAAGGTTTTTATTTATCACGGCACGTGATGCACGTTCCTCGCCGCACGACTTTTCCCAAGTAAACTTCAAGTCAATCGTGCCGACTCCACGTACAAATGCTCGCGACCCATTCCCCATCAACACGGAGGTAGCCCCTGCGACCTGGTAAGAAGAGAATAAGGATCTGTCAGCACAAACATGTATATTGGCCCCCGTGTCAATCCACCAATCAGGTGAACGACATACTGATAGAACGGTAGGTATTGAAACATACCCGGATGTTCCTCCTCGATTGCCAATAACAACGCTAGCGGACTTTTACGCTTATTGTCTTTGCGATCGTGGCAATCCTTTGCCCAATGATCGCACCATTACTGCATAAAGCGGTTTCCCTTTCCTTTATTCTTGTTCTTCTTGAAGCTAGCAGTTTGAGCGGCCTTGTTCTTGTTCTCGTGCTTTTCGGACTTATTTTTATTCTTCTTGTTGAATTGAAAGATTTTCTTTTGTACCACATTGGCACTAGAACTTTCTTTCCCACGTATATCTTTTGCCCTCGCTTTCTCCTCAACATTTAGAGACCCAATAAGACCAAAGAACGCTGAACTCTTGTCTCTTGTGTTTTAGAGTAGTGGCAAAATCCCTCCAAGAAGGTGGCGCTTAGCTATGATGCATCCCGCCACAAACTTGTCTGTAATGCACATGTAAAATTCTCAAGTTCTTTCGCAAAGCTTGAACCTCATGAGCTGTTCTACTACAGAGTGGTCATCAACCATCTTGTAGTCATGAAACTGCTCCATGACATAGAGTTCACCGCCGCGTCGAGACTCCAATTTTGCCTCAAGTGCATCCCACATTTCTTTACCACTTGGCAAAATCATGTACACATCAACAAGATTTTCTCCAAGAACACTAATCACGGCGCCTCTGAACAAGTTATCCGCGGTAGTGAAGGCACTCTCCGCTCAGAGAGAGCCACACTCAGCCGTGGTTTGCCTTGCGCAACGTGATACACGCTCATGGCGATCAACCACAAAATCATCTTAGCGCGCTAACGCTTGTAATTTTTGCGTCAAATATAGTTGGCTTAAGCGCGCAAATAAACCGAGAGTTGTAAAATTCCTAGTATAAGGTTTTGGATTGTTGGAAATATTAGGAATTTTCTCAATATTTTAATCCACGAATTACGTAAATCATGATTAAACAAAGATGCATTTTTGTTCAAAGCCAAAGGTACTAGATAACAAATTATCTATCTCATACGCAAAGACTAATGAACAAGAAATCAGCATGAATAAAACACGGTATAAGTTAATATACCCTTGAGCCGGTGCCACCGTTGGCACAAAGCGCAGTAACATTCTCGCTCGCCATGACGGTCGAAGTAGACGATCACAGTTGTCGCGATGAAGCGTTGGTGCGGTGAAGAGGTTGATGCGGTGCGACGCGTTGCAGAACACCTTCGGCGATCGCGTGGTCGCTCCCCAAAACCTTATCGGCCTTCTATCTCGAGCAAGATCTCAAGAAGGCGAGGTTCCGAGGCCTGCTCCTCTCGCTACTTGTGCGCGCAAAACAGAGGCGGGAATGCAAAGGACAAGCAGAACAAAGGATGAATGGAGTCTGCGTGGGAGAGTTCTGCGGGTGAAGAAAAGCACAGCCGTGGCTCTCCTTATATAGCCTCGCGACATGCAACGGGCAGGAGCCGGGCATTACCAGCCATCAACTCAGGTAGCCGTTACCAGTAACCGACGACCATTATGCCAGCCATCAACCACGTCCGTTAGTCCGTTATGTAATCGACGGCGCATCTTGGTCACATTAATCATCGCGTTATTGGTCATATTGATCAAACGGCAAAACAAACCGCTCCCGCCCAGCACTTCACATCCGGACTGGCCTGCGCTGCGTCTCGTCTCGTCTCGCACACGCCACGCCACGCCACGCCTCGGCTCGGCTCGGCTCGGCAGCAGCGTGTGCGTGTGGCATGACCTTTACCCTTTTCCACCTTGCTAATTGAGAGACACACAACTCAACTATTTAAGTTGGTCAAACCTTCTCTCAATTACCCATATGGTACTAAACCAATTTCATGACTCCTAGTATTCTAATGGGCCTTTTGGAATTTCTATTAAATTAATTATGGGCCATCCCATAATAATCTAACAATTTCAAATCACCTACCACAACAATGCATAGTATCGTTGTGGCATTAAGAACCACTTCAAGAAGATGTTACTCCAACATCCAGAAGATATAGTCCAAATATTTCAAATCACCTATTGCAACAATATGTAGCACCATTTGCAACATTGAGAAGTTTTTTTAAGAAAAATCAACTTCAAGACACTACAATATCCAAATCCAGTACATCTAGCACCCTGGACATCCTTTTTTTTTGAAATCTAACTCCTCGACGCATATTTTTACAAAAATAACTCCCTCTACCCTGGAAGGTGCGATGAGCAACATGAACAGGCACCGAAGGACATGCTTCAGCGGCCGGGTAACATAGAAAGCATCCTTCCACGCTACCCGATGCAAACAGATACAGTGCACTGCATGCTATGCACAATCGCCGCACAGTGCCCCACAGTCGCTCCAGAGTGCTGCACAGTGCACGCACAAAAGCCCACTGAGTTGCCATGTACCCAGGCGTTGCTGCGTTGACATGTGCAGCCACGGGTTGGCCTCCTCCCGTGCTCTCCAGGTATGGTAAGAGATACGTATCATATGTCGCACCTTCCGCGATAGAGGCGAAGGCCGTTTTTACAAAAAAAAAATGCGTTGAAGGCCTAAATTTGCCAAAACTGGTGCACAGGAGTCTAGAAATGCACAGTGTTCTAAAAATTATATAGTCTCAAAATTTTAAATCACCTATTGCAACAAAAAAAACCTGATTACTACAACAAATACATGGCGCTAACCTGTCTCGTCCTCGAATGGCATGGCTGGCACAATTGGGCTAACACTAGGCATCATCGCCGAGCATAAGTAGCAGCTTCCATCTTGGAGCTCAGAGGATGGAACAGCGCCCACCTGGGAGCTCAGAGGATGTGGTGGCAGCCACTAGTGAAGTCGGAGGACTCTACATGCCACCACCATTGCTGCACCACTATAAAAGTGACATAGTGCGAACCCACAAACTTCAGCTTGTGTTCAAAGACACAAACCAACTGAGCTACGGGTTGTCTTGTGTTGTGTTACATCTATTCTCAATCTTATATTTAAAAAAGTACAATGCCTCTGCTTAAGCGGAGTACTTCAACAAACCGACTTGGTTCTAATATTTAGTTCTACTCGTATTCAACACTCTTTTCAAAACAAACTTTTCAAAACAAGATTCAAACTATCAATCAACCTCTTAATCTTGTAACACAATTCTAACTTGTTGAGGTAGTCGGTCTCAACTATAACTTACCTAATATTTACTTGATACAGGATGGAGAATATATCTCCTCAACATCCTGAACTAATCTTACTTAAATCAAGACGCCGAACACATCTCCTCAACGTCTTGGTCTCAACTCCGACGGACATGACTTTGGACAGTGAACGCATATCCTCAACGTCCCGGAGTCACCTTTGACTAACTCGACTTAGAACGGCGAACACACCTCTTCAATGTCCCGGAGTCAACATTAACAGACTCGACTTAGGATGGCAAACACACCTCTTCAACATCCTGGACTCAACTCTCTTACTTGACACTGTATCAAAGTAGTGCCAGTTCATCGTCACTTAGAGCTTCAGCAATGAGCATTTTTTTCACCTCCTTCAGATTGCGGCACTTTGAAGCGAAATATCCATAATCATTATAATTATAGCACCTCACTTTTGCCTTGTCGAATCTTCAATTATTGTGGCCTCATCGACCATCGCCTTTCAATCCACTAAAGGAGCCCTTGTCGTCGTACCTCGATGATCCGGCCTCCCACTTGGCGCGTGTAAGGAGTAGGTACTCTTCTTCATTCCTGCCGGATCCCTTAATCTGTTCCTTATGAGCCTTCAAGTGGCCAATCACTTTAGTTGTTATCACCTTGAGATCGCCGAACTACTTAATGGTGGAGACGATTTGCAAAAATTTGCTAGGGACTACATGAAGGAATTTTTTTACCACATAGCTTTCTACCATCTTATCGCTAAGCCCTCTGATTTTGTTGACGATTTTTGTCAACTGGATGGCGAAATCATCGACCAACTCTGTCTTCGACATGCGCAGCCCCTGAACTCAGCTTTAAGGGTATGCACCTTTTCCTCCTTTATACAATCGGTGCCAAGATGCATCATCTTTAACGCCTCCCACGCAGCTTTGATCGTCTCCTTTTCGACTAGTAGGAAGAGCGTTTCCTCCGAGATGCCTCAATAGATGGCTACCAAGGCCATCTGATCCTTGCACACATCGACGATGCTGTGCAAGATGGCTTCCCACAGCCCTTGAGCCCTCATATACACCTTTATCTTGATTGCTCATGCTACATAATTGCTCTTTGTGAGCATCGAATAATGCAGCGAGATGGCGGAACTCTCCTTCGCTATCGCACCCGACATCATCTCATCATCGGTGCAAGATGGCTTCCCACAGCCCTTGAGCCCTCATATACACCTTCATCTTGATTGCTCATGCTACATAATTGCTCTTTGTGAGCATCGAATAATGCAGCGAGATGGCGGAACTCTCCTTCGCTATCGCACCCGACATCATCTCATCATCGGTGACACCACTTTCCGGAGGGTGCGACGTCATCTCGGACAACGGATAAAAAATTTAGCTCTTATACCAATTGTTGGAATATAAAAAAATAAAAACCAAAAAACAACTCAAAATTTGCAGCCTCGGCGACTTGAACCCACGCCCTTCTACTTGAGTTCAAAGACACAAACTAACTGAGCTACAGGCTGTCTTGTGTTGTGTTAAATCTAGTCTCAGTCTTATATTCAAAAGAGTACAATTCCTATCCTTATATAGCATAATACTTCAACAAACCCACTCGGTTCTAATATTCAGTTCTACTCGGATTCAAGACTCTTTCCAAAACTAGATTAAAACTATCAGTTTCCACCCCCCAACCAGCATCATCATCGGTCACCACTCACCATTGGCCTCACTATCTCCTCCGGCCTTGACCTCACGAGATTCGGTGAGCATTGATCGCTCCTCACATGGGGAGACCTATGCACGAGCTCGGCGGACTGCAGTGTGGACGGCATCATCGAGCGTGACTGGAGACAAACTCTGGCCGGTAGGCAGCGGCGGAGCTTGGGATGTCGGAGCTAAAGTAGGAGCGAAGCAGCTTATCGATGGTAGAAGTGGCTTGGTCGAAACATGAGAGAGCAGTGGAGGTAGAGGAATAGATGGTTAGTGGTGATGCGGCAATGAAAGGATAAGATTTGCGGGGGTCATGCTAGATCTAGTTGGGGAGTGAGTGACTAACTTGTCCGGCGTGTCAGCTGGTCGGCTGAGGCCCCGCCCCCATGGATGGATGATCTAAGGGATTTCATTGTCAGCTATGGGATACATATGACAAAATGCAGCTTCTTCCCTTTCCTCGTTCTTCTGATGCGCCCAGTCTCATCCTATTTCTCCTCGCACTCCCCTTTTTTCCACACCTGTATTAGATCCATCGCACTAGACCTGTGACAAATACGGTTTATTGTTTTTTTTTTCTGGAAGTGAAACTTAAGGGATTTTTGCTTGAAAGTCACCAATCTACAATTGAAAGTTGTTTCAAGTTACAATTGAAGGCGTCCATTGGTTGTGTATTTGGCCGTCGCCTGCTAAATAGTACTCCCTCCGTCGATAAATATAAGGCGTATTTTAACTTTGCACAAGGATTAAGGTTATGGTGAAATTGAGAAAGTTATAAGAGAAAATGACTTATATATCCCTCTTAATTGTCTTGGAAGATGAGAGATAATGAATAAATGTATATAGTTGAGAGAGAATAAATAGGAGTATAAGTAAAAATGCTCATTAAATTTATATGCACGTCTTATATTTTTCAACGAGATCATTCAAACTATAGGTCTTATATTTATCAACGGAGGGAGTAGTAACTATTTTTTTCAACCATTTCATTTTTCTTTTATTCAATAAAATCAGCGATTTATAAAAGCGTATATAGTATGCTAAATATGTTTAGAGTTTTCTAAAAGATCTCTTTTATTTTTTTTACTTTATAACCTGTAGTATTTCCAATACTATGGTGTTTTGTGAGTTTCTAAAAATCCATGACTTCTGAACTCAAGGTGTCGTCCCTCGTAGCCACGTATCTGCGTGTGATTACCTGCTGTTCCGTGTAACATCTAGCTGCAACCAAAGATTATGCAAAAAGACCGAATAAATAATGCATGTGTATATGTAACTTTGTTAAATTTTCAACTGTATTATCGCCATATCTACCAAGAGCACCGTACCCCCTCTCGTTAAAAAAGAGTTGTTTTTAATTTTTTGTAGTCAACAAGGTACCATTTTGACCACTAAATTTTATTATGGATTTGCTAATTCTCAGCCGCCTGAATTTTTTTTATCTCTTACTCATCTAGAATTACACAATATTAAGCCTAAAATTGCAGTGCAAAGTATGTGCAATTTTAGTATAACTTTGTTGCAATTTTTAGTTCTGTTTGTTTTGTATTTGTAGAGTTCACCAAGATTTGCTTTATTTTTGTCTAAGTTAGAAAACTGTTTGTTTTTGTATTTCGTAGGGATTCAACAAACCTTTTTTTTCTAGGTGGAAATAATTCGTAGTTTTATTCCTTGTTCTGGAGGTGAGGAGTGAGTTATATATTGTAGGCACTACGAAAGTGAGAAAGTGATGAGAGTGGTTAGATCTTCGTCTATGGTTACGAAAGTGACTGAAATTTAACAAATTTTCAGTCACATCAGGCATAGATAACCCCATTTTATTATCATATTTTGAAAAATAACTATAAAAGTGCAATGTTATGAAAGTATTTTTATGAAAATTTACTCATACCATTTTTTATATCCAAACTAAATATTTTAGACAATATGAATGGTCAAAATTAATATAGTTTGACTACATGTATTCTTAGATGACTCCCTTCTGGAAGGGCTGTTTTTATCAATACTATAAAAAAGGGTTTTGATAGTTTTTACCCGATCTTTTCTATGCAAAAAAAAAACATCCGAATTTCCAACCATTCACTACTACAGAAAGGCCTATATTAGACGTCTCATTACAAAAAATTTTCAAAAACCATTTGTGTTAAAGCTAATCACAAATGGTTTTACTAGCATGACCATCAAAGTTACATGATATGTTAAAAAACCATTTGCGATGATCTAATATCACAAACGATTCTTTCCACAAACTATCTATAAAGTTTCACAAACGGCTCATTCCACGCACCGTCTACGATATCACAGAAGGCTGGTGCTACGAATTGTCTATGATATTAAACTCCTAACTATAAAAGAAGGAGTTTACTCCTCTCCACCCTCGCGGCCTGGCCCTCCGCCTGTTCAACGCAACTTTTCCCAACCCTAGAACCTTCTCCCCACCCTCACGGCCCACCCCTCTACCTCCCCTCACCGCTGCGCCCATCTGCCTATTTGACGCCCGCATCGCCCCTCTAACTCCCTGGTGCCTACATTACCCCTCCATCTCCCCTGCGTCGCCCCTAGGCCTCCCTTCGCCCGCATTGCCCCTTGGCCTCCTCAGCTCCCGTGTCATGCCCCATCCCAATGACAAAGAAGGTGTCGGCGCGACGGTGGCTACTGCCATCTAGTCAATGTTTTGTGAGTATTCTCAAACCCCTTTGATTACTTTCCTACTATATTGCAAAGGGGCTAGACAATTTAATTTTCGTGGGGATCTTGCATGAGGTGAGGCTACCATTCTATGAGGATTTGGGCTAGATAGACTATTTGCGACAACATCTTTATACCCTGCAATACTTGGTTGGATTAATTGGTTATCTACTATTAATTGGTGGCATATATATGTGTTGGCATGCTTAGATTGCTTCGTCCATCTGCCTATTCGACTCCTGCATCGCTCCTTCGTCTCCCCTGCGTCGCCCCTCTGCCTTCCTCGCCTGTGTCACCCCTCGGCCTCCCCGGCTCCCGTGACATGCCCTATGCTGGTGACAAGGAAGGTGTCGGTGCGACGGTGGCTACTGACATACAGTCAGTGTTTTGTGAGTATTCTCAAACTCATGTGATTACTTTCTTACTATATTGCAAAGGGGTTAGGCAATCTAATTGTCTTGGGGACCTTGCATGAGGGAAGGCTACTATTCTATGAGGATTTGGGCTAGATAAACTATTTATGACATCTTTATACCCTGCAATACTTGGGTTATATTAATTGGTTATCTACTGTTAATTGGTGGTATATATATAAGTGTTGGTATGCTTAGATTACTTATTGTTTTCTTTCTGCCGGCTGTAGTCTTTACATAGCTATTTTATCTTTGTTGCTCATCTTGCTGTTGTGGGCTGGTACTATTTTCATTTAGTTAGTCTTCTGAGCTTTTGAATGTTTTACATATTATACATTGCTCAAAGATAATCAATTGATTAGGTTGTTTAATTGTCAAGTATTGATCTTGTTAATTTTGCAATAAGGTTGTCACAAATTAGTCTATATCTTGTCCCTAGTTGCGAGGTGGCCTTTTTAAAGGCAGTCTGACATCTGAGAACACTCAAAAATCAGCTTGAGCATAGTTGCTAGTTGTATGTCTCATTTACTATTAATTGACATCCATATGATCAAATATCTGATTATGAGCTTATATGCTTTGATATTGTTATGTATCATGTTTCAATATATTTTCATATGCTTTTATGACAATTCATGGTTATCCTTTATGCTTGTAATTAACTTCATAATAATTTTGCTAATGCTGCATTTCTCACAACACCAATCTGGAAGTGTTTGCTTATAATTTTTAGTTTTTTTCCAGGTTATGATTGTAAACTTGGGGATTATGTATTGTTGTTGCTCTTAATATAAATCTGGGATGAATAACCTTCAAAAAAAAGAAAACAAGGTGATATAGATTATGGTGATGTCAGTCACATGATCATGGCCTGCCTAGGGCATAAAAGCTAGGAGCAGTAGTACTAATTTATGGCTAAACCACCATGCACAGTTCCATGTTACTTTCACTCAAGCCTTCTGATTAGTTGTATGCTTGTTGTGTACGCAAAGCATTATCAATGTTTGTTTTTTTAATAACTTTTTACTATAAGCATTAGATTTTTTTTGGAAAGGTTTATCTACAATAGTGATGAGTTCTTTGCAGAAGGTAATTTGAGAATGCCTTAATTTAAAAAGGTGTTGTCCCCTCATTCTTCATGGCCAAACGGATATGATGCACCGATGATAGAAAAATTGAGGCGTGGTCCAAGAGGAGTAAATAAAAGGCCCTAGGCCCGACCCTGCATACAAGGCTGTGTTGAATGCTTCTCAAAGCAATAATACTTCATGGGAGTTGATGAAGTAATAACATTGTAATTACTTTATAAATTTCATTGCTTAGGTGATCGATCATATAAGTATTATTTTAACAGTTTATTGTATTCCTGTAACCTAAAAGAAAATACTTCAGATAAAAGTTGGCTATAAAAATGATATCAAAGACAAACAAGTTATCTTGTTTCTAAATGATTGCTCTTGTGCCAAGAAGTTCTGCAAGGAAAAGGCTACTATTGTAGTATAGGGCTGCCTGAAGAGATTTACATTAGAGGATTGTGCTACTGATTTCTGTATTGAGTATGTATCCATAAAATAACATTGCCAATAGTAGAGTTACCTTTATTCCTTATTTGTTTGTCTTATTATAAAATCATCGGGGGGCATATGTGTAGAGATACTTGGGCTGTGAATTTGTGAATTGTAGTGGCATATGTGTCAATTGTGAATTTATCAATTGTGCATTCAATTGGTTAATATATCTGAGTAGTGTAATATGTAATCTACTTATGTTGTGTTGTGTTGTAATCTGTAATCTGCTTGTTTCAAATAACATGGCTAGCATTTTCTAAGGCTAGACAATAAATAGAAAAAGCTTAAGCAACACAAAATAATATCACGGACGCCTAGGACAATGAACCATCTGTGATAAAACACTATCATAGACGATTCTTGATAAAGACAGTCTGTGATAGCCTATTACCATAGACGGTTCTATATGGTTCTTGATAAGGTGTTTCACATACGGTATCACTAACACATGGTTACAGACGGTTCAGAAAACCGTTTGTGATGACGTTTCTGAAGTGTCTATGATAGATTTTTCTGTAGTAGTGGTTGGATCTATATTGAGATTGATGTCTCACTAAGATGATGAATTGGGCCCACGTGTTAATGGTTTTCCCCATTGCACCACGACCTGCCGCTGGCCACCGGCCATTGTCAGTGGAGAAGAGTAAGAGGGAGATCTGCCTCCTATTGGGTGAAGAAGGCTGTCGGACTTGACAGATCAGCTAGCGGCTCTAGGGTGTGTTGGTGATATGCTTGTGGGCAACAATGGCATCAGAGAATGAGGGGGATTGACTGAGGATGAAGGGACGCTGGGAAGGCCACGGTGGCAAGGGAGGTCGTTGGAGGTGGCGGTGCCTAGGATAGAGAGAGTGAGAAAAAGAAGTGAGAGAGAGGCGGAGGTGAGGGAGTGAAAAGGGTTAAGAGAGTGAAGGGTGGGTAGATAAATTCGGGTTTAGGGTTAGTGGTCGGTTCGTTTTATCAGCGCTATTTTGCAGAAAAGCCTTTGGATTTTTTGTAATCACCGATAGGTGTTTGGTTGATTAAAAATAAGCTATTCTAGATGCGAAAATTGCACAAAAATGCTAAAACATTTAAAATTTCAATTTATATCATGACATCTTAATTACATTTCTTTTGCGACACACGGGTACTCTGCTAGTAATAAATAAATAGGCAATCAAGATAAATTGATAGCAGCCTAGATTTACTATCAATCCACCCTGTGGATTCATGCCACGTCAACCATTAATTTCACCTTCGTGTTAGAATTAATCCTCCTCCCGATTCAGATCGAAACAAGCCCAAATTAATATTTGTTCCTAACGCTCAAGTACGGCAACAAACGAATGCCATGCACAATTAATGGTAAAATGGATGAAATATATCCATGGCACGCTAGGAGTAATGCCGAAGCCAAGCAATTTATACGCGCAAACCGCATCGCCCAGCTAGCGGTTGAACCTGCATACGAGCGAGCTCACGACGGCGATCACGGCGACGACGCGGTGGCTGATTTCGGATGCACATCCGCCGGAGTTGCGGATCTAGCTCGTCGTGTGCCTGCGAGTTGGGCTGACGACGACCTCGATTTTGTTGAGATCCACCACGTAGATTTAGGCGGCGATCTGCACCCACCGTGCACGGGTTGATAACTGCTCTGTAAAAAATGCTACCTCCGGCCTAATTACTTTTAACGCAAATTACTTAAACGCCACTACCAGCGAGAAATTATTCGGACATTTGATGGAGAATACTAGCTCGGTCCCAAAATGCTTTGAAACTTTGATCATTGATGCATGTTAAAGTGTATAAATTGACTACATAAAAATAATATCAATAGATTTATCTTGAAAAATATTGTTATAAACTGTATTTTATTATTTTTGTTGGTATATTTCGATACAAAGCTATAATCAAAATATTGCATTAAAGATTGTGAGAAACAATAAATAACTTACGTTTTAGGACAGTGCAAGTATTTCCTAAGAAAAAACTATAAATATTACTCTCTCCATTCTTGAACGATCTTTTAGGATTTTGTACTTCTAGCAATGCACTATAGAAATGATCTATGAGCTAATTGTCTTTTTTTATTAGCTCACTTATTGTTTCTGGATGACGTGTGTTACACTCTTCCTAGCTCACAATCTCGTTTGAAGTCGGTGTCGGATAGTCGGCGACGATGCCCCTCAGCTCCTTGCTAGTGCACTCCACCCTCACGAGGTCCTCGGCGTCGTCGAGCCTCCGCAGGATGGCTGCCTTGACGTCGCTGGGGATGGACGCGAAGTCGGTCTCCACTGCCATGCCGCACATGTCGAGTAAGAGGCCCTGGCACAGCCTGTCGGCGAGCGCCTTCCAGAGCCGCGCCCCCGCGGCCACCTCCCTCAGCGCGCAGACTGCCTTGTCCAGGCCGCCGCAGAGGACAATCGCGATTCGTGTTGCCACATCCGTTTGTTTTCGGTCCGGGCTGGTCCTGGGCTTGGGCAGCAGGGCCGACCTCCTGCCACAAAAGCTAGAGGCCCCTACTCATGTATATATACCTACTAGTCATGTGCCCATGCGTTGCAACGAAAACTCAATTTGCGACAAAAAATTTATTTGCAAAGAACACTAACTTTAGTTATGTTTCAATAGTAGGAAAAGTTTGTTCCTCCAAAGAGATTTGACTATCGGGTTAAATCCTCTTCCACCTCAACCGTTCATGTTAGATCCAACGAATCAAGTACTATGAAGGAGAACGGATGATCGCCACTAACTCTTAATTAGAATTAGTAGAGATATCAATCCTTACCATTGAAGGATGAGAAAGTTATTGCCTTCCTCTTGCAGAAAATCTTCTTGCTTCTTGCACACAGCCTTTCTCTTCTCTTCTCTTCTTGCGTGTGTCTCCACTACCGACCAGCCTGTCCTTCTGGAGATGAGAGTGGGTGCCCTCTAATAGGGAGTAGATGAAAGCAGAAGGCAGCGTACGCAGGCGGATGGAAGCCAGATCTCCCCGACATCTTCGTGATTGGCACGTGATTATTGGTTGCGTGATTCTTTTCTTTTAATTTATGCATTTCCAGATATGATGAGATATAATTCCCATATTATGGGATATGGTGAGTATATCCTTCTATCCATCAGGACATGATGAGAAGATCCTTCCATTTATAAGATATATGAATAACATCCTTCCATAGTAAGAACATGTGAATAGAGATATGCTAAATTAATATTTCTATTAAAAAAAGATATGACAAAATCCTTCCATCCAAGATATGATTAAATCCTCTTCTATCTCAGCCGTTCATGTCAGATCCAACAAATCAGAAACTCTAAAAGAGAACGGACCACTGCCACCAACTCCTAATTAGAAGTAGTAGAGATATGCATATATAGTATATAACCTATGTACTAAGGAATGAAGGAATAGATCACAAAGACACATAGGGTCCATGAATGCATCCAGTGCTCTATATCCTAATCCAACCATTACAGAGAGAACGCATGACGCATCAATCAGATATAGTCGATGCACGCAGCCTTCGTATTCCCCTCAACCCCTCCACTCCTTTTTCGGTCTTCCACGAAATGAACGTCATCGTCTGCTTGGTCATCACCATTAATGGATGAGGTGAGCCCAATTTCATCAATTACCTACCAATTCGCCTTCAATTTCTTCACTTTGCAATGGCTCTATTTGAAATCCCCTCATATAGCCATTGCATATATGATATATTTTCCTGAATTTTCGTTCCTTGATTATTTGTTAAATACCACTTTCAATCTCCAACACAACATCTACACTGTCTAGAACAAAATCTTGAACTTCCTTGTAACATGGTTTGCATTTTTATATAAAGATCTCAACTAAATATGAGAGAGAATTAAAAGGAAGGGGATTGGAATTGCATATTTTGGCTAGTTATTCATGGTAAGATTTCCTTTAGGTGATTTGATTATCTAATTTAGAGCTTTGCAATTGCACTAAGCATCTGAATATTATGTGATGTGCTATTATGTTTTGAGGACCTTTTTCATATCTATACCCCTTTATAATACACCTAAGTGATTTTTCGTATGTCCACCCTAAATAATACACCTCATTAGAGATGGCCCAATGTTCGTGCACCCAGCAAAACGTCCCTAGAAACTTGCATTCATCAAAATGAACGTCTCAGATCTTTCCTCAGTATTACTCACCCACATCCGATGGCCATTATTTAGTGTTTCTAATCATCCCTATGGTCCCTGTGGTCCACAACAGACCTCCCCCACCTACATATTTGTAACGACCCCCATTTTTACAAACTTGCAAAAATGGAAATCTAATGTGCATTTCTGTACTAGTCCCATGATCAGTAGCTAGTACGCACATACACCAATTGGAATCACAACCATACAACAAATATTATTAAGCGGAAGCTATTACATAAAGGAAACTCTTACAAATCAGAGAATAAGCAGCAAAAGAAGCAAAGTCTTGTAGTGTGCCCATCCAACACCCGCAGGCAACCGACAAGGCATAATCCCTAGAAAGATTCGACGAAGAAAAACCCGCAACTGCGATTTAAAAGGAACCTTCGAAGCTCGACAACTTAACCACCTAAAAACCACATATAAGCAAGGGTGAGTACAATCGTACTCCGCAAGACTTGAGCAAAGCCTATAATATATGCAGGCCATTTCAAAGGAGGCTACTACAGTTAAATTCGCATAAAGCAGAATTGACATTGTAAAACAAGTTATTTGCAAATGTAATTTATAAAAGCATAATTGGTGATATGAAATAAGTAAAGCATAAGTAATATATCCACAACCCATCGTGAATATCGAATAATCCAGAAATGGAATCCATCAATGTCGATCCTTTGACATGAAAACAAAAGCTACTAAACAAGTTCCATCCACAACCCATTTTAGAAAATTAAACATTTAACTAGTGCAAGTTCACCAAGTTTCCCATGACCGAGGGGACGGCTAATCGATTAGATTTACACTCTGCAGAGGTGTACAACTGTACCCACAAGTCATGACCTTTTCTTTTTGCCGCAAGTTTCACGCACTTAAAGCGTGTGGCCAGAATGTTCATGACGAAAACCTTTACATTATCTAATCTAACTTTGCACCAGCACCGGGACGATAAAACCCACGCTATAGCGGGAGAACTCGAGCATAGGAATGTTGGAACTCCCCATAGACGTGGCGCACACCGTTATATTGGTAAGTGTTGTTCCCAACACCTCGGTGTGGGCACCCGTCGAGCAAACCCGAAAGGAAAGCCCGCATTGCTTGACCTACCAATGTGCAAAGTTAGACTAGATAACTTAATTGGTTTAAGGAAGCCCCATAACAACACTTGTGGTTTGCACGAATTATCTTGGATCATACAACACTGAGTTCGGTCCTTAAATTTGACACGGGCGATACTCCACCCTAACTACGTGCAAATCCCTCTGCACCTCCGGCTATTGCCAATAATCACCCGCATCGAAACCATAGTTTTATTTTGGGTTTTTAATCAAGATACCCATAGCCAACAGCTACAATGACAACATTTTCCATTTCACAAAGAACACATTTTGATCTGATCATCATCACCATTATTTGATCTAAAAGCATGGCTAAGCATGGATAAAAGTAATCGCATATACCCATGGCGACATTAAGTAATTGTCTAAGCTTAATCTATGGTTATCAAGGTTCACATATTCATACTTATCAAGGAAGTTTCATGAGACAATAGGTATAACTACCAGTACCACAAAAATCGGGACCTTAAAAATACAATAGTCGAGCTCCCAAATCTCTTCTATGAACCCATAAAAGCTACTCTTCTTACTGCCTGTGTTGTCATAGGCATCTATGCGGACACCACTATTTTGGTAAGTGCTTTTGCTATCCTGAGATCTCGTGTAAAAGGTATATCCATTTATGTCGTATCCTTGCCATGTCAAGATTGTACCTGATGGCACTTTTGCCAACCACCTGAACATAACACTCGTTTCTTTCCCAGTCATATGCTCTTTGAACCAATGATTGAACAAACGGTTATGCTCTTTTGTTACCCAAACCTCTGATCGTCCACGATTTTCCTCTCGTAGCTTATCCTTGTGCATGTCCATATACGAGGACACCACAACTGACTGTTGCAAGACTTTGAAATGAGCTTTTTCGAACAATCCATGATCGTAAGAATTTGTTGATTCCCTTCTAATCGTCCCTTTCCCAGATAGCCTACCCTCATGGCGAGATACATCCACTCCTACCGGTTCCACCCCCTCCATGTAATCCACGCAAAACTCGATAACCTCCTCAGTTGCATAACCTTCCACAATGCAGCCCTTCGGTCGAGATCGATTGCGTACATGAAAGACCATGTGGAGGTCTATCCTTGTGTGTGATGAGTAATTGACGAGTTTTGAGCTTGGTTTGATTTGAATTGAATTGGATTTGAAGCAATTTGAGTGTTGGGTGCTCTTCTTAGTTCTACCGGCCTAGGGGTAGTAGCACCAGACTATTGAGAGCAATTATGATCGATTAATGATTTTGGGATAATCATTTAATATCTTTGTGGGCATTGCTATGTGAAAGGTTTTTCCTTGTCTTTGATGGTTGCAGGGCGACGGTGCTAGGTCATGGTGAGGCGGAGGATGATCGGGACTAGGCGAGGAGCGTCGGAGGTCCAGACGGTTGGGAGATCACCGGAAGATGATCGGAGAAGGAGTCCGGGCATGTCTAGAAGACAAGGAAAGGAGATGATGCTAGCTAGATGCCGCGTGAATCAATGAGGGCCGCCGGATTGAGGTCTAGTTGATAGGTTAGCGGGTCTAGGTAGTATACTTTGAAAACCGTGCAAGAAAACCCGGTATGAGTGTGGGTTTTGGGTTAGCCCTTGCATGGCTGTGTGTGTGGGTTAATCCTAGCCCTTAGATGAGTGCTCTAGGATTGAGGGACTCAGCCAAGGGTGGTAGGTGGCCCAAGAGTAGTATAAATAGGGTTGGAGGGGTAGCCTCCTCCCTTAGAAGGTTTTTGAGGTTTTTGAATGCTCCTTTGAGCTTTGCCCACATGAAAGTGAGGCTTTGTAACCTCTCCTTCCAGAAATGAAAGTTTTATCCATCCAACTCTGAATTTATTTTGCGCATTTACATTATGTCTTTACTTTACGCAACTTAAATTCAGCATTTACTTTCCCGCAATTACATTCTCGCAATTTACTTTCACGCAATTTAGATTTGCCTCCCCTCCTTCTAAATGTTGTTGATCTTGGATGTTTTGAGTGTGTTCATATGGTTTTACATCACTTTTGCACTCTTGGATTGAGTAGAGAATATCTTTTCTTTCAAGATCCAACTTTGTTCAGAACTTGTTCTTTGCGCAGCATTTAGTATTTGATTTTTATAAAAACCTACAAAAATAATATTTAAGTGATTCTTATTGGAGGATGTGCGGGACTCTGATATCCAGCTGCATAAAAATTTTGGAGTTCACTTGTTGCACCGTTTGGGCGCCATGAGGTGAAAACCGAGCCCCAAACTTTGTGCTCGAAGTTCTTGACTAACTGTGTTCTTCGATGTTTCCTATTTTTTCTGTATTGCTTTTTGTGGAGAAATTTGGTGGAGTTCTTCACGACTCTTCTACTCATAGGGAGAAAAATTCTCAAAATTTTGTGAGCTGCAGAAACCCACCAACCTCCTGTTCAAATTGAGGACAATTTCTGGAAATTCTGCTTTTGCTTTTCTGAAAGTGAGTTTTGTGATTTGAATTGATGTCCTTTCTAAAAGCAAGAGTTGGATTGATTCCTCTTTATCTTGGACACTAGATAACCAGGATTGTGACTCAAAAATCCCCACATATTTTATGGTACTTATCCATGCAAGCTTGGGGTACACATAGTTGTCTAGTTTTTCGGGTTTTTCACGATTTCCTTTGAGCAATCTTGTCGAGGTTTTTGTTGGAGTATTTTGGGGGAAAATTTATTTGTGACCATTCACCCCCCCCCCTCTGTTCGCCATCTCGATCATTCAATTAGTATCAGAGCCGGTTCTGCTCTTTCTAGATCTTGACCGGTCTCAAGAGCCATGGCGACGGACAAATATTCCACCAAGCCTCCCATCTTTAATGGAGTTGATTTTCCTTTTTGGAAGTCCCGGATGGAGTCATACATCTCTGCCCAGGGCTACCTGATATGGCAGAAGGTGAAACTCCCGTATGAGGTTCCTGCTAATGAAAATGTCACGGCCATCAATATGCCTGACGTTGAGGCGAATGCTAAAGCAAGGAACATTCTCATACAGGGTCTTAGCCACGGTGAGTATGATAGGATTTCTCACCTTCGCTCTACTCACGAGATTTGGGTAACCCTCGATGCTTACCATGAGGGCTCTACTCAAATCAAGACTGTGAGGCAGGACCAGTTCAAGCGTGAGTACAACAAGTTTGATCAACGCGCTGGTGAGAGTCTCGACGAGTGTTTTGGTCGGTTTACAAAGATCTTGAGCGACCTCCGAGCAGTTTGTTGCATATACCCTGACTCGGACGATGCTCGGCATTTCTTGACCGCACTCGACCTTCGGGTTTGGGAGATGAAGGTGACCACCATCAAGGACACCACCGACTTATCGACTCAGACTCTTGACGGGCTTTATTCCCGCCTCAAGACTCATGAGATCGATGTCGTCTCTCGGAAGACAAAATTTCAGTCGATGGCTTTGGTCACCGATCCCAATGGATCTTCTTCTGATTCTTTTGTCGGTCTCTCCCTCTCCACCCTTTGCGAGCTAAGCGATGACCAACTGGAAAAATTTCCAAAAAATGAGCTTGCTCTTCTTGCTCGCAAATTCTCTCATGCATACAAGAGGGTGAGAGAGAGGAAGAGAGGTGGCATGATCACTTGCTTTGAGTGTGGTGGCCCCAACCACATTCGGGCGAACTGTCCCAAGCTGGAGAAGGGCAAGAACGACGTTGGCGGTACAGGCAAGAACGACTACACCGACAAGAACCGCAACAAGAAGCCTCCCGTTCGTGAACTGGCGCACGAGAAGAAGTACCGCAACTTCTCCAAGAACAAAAAGCTCTTCCACCGCGTCCTCGCCGCGCTTGACGACATCAACATCTCCGACATGAAGACATGGAGCGACGAGGGCGAGGATGATCCGCAAGAGAAGAAAGGCGGCGACGACTTCTCCGGCATGTGCTTCATGGCCGATGTCAACGGTATCAGCGACTTCGAGCTGTACAGCGACACGGACGAGGTACCCTCCTATGACCAGCTCAATGAAGCTTTCTGCAAATTAGGAAAATTTCATGCTAGAGCTAGAGCTAGGTGTATGGAGCTTGAGAAGGAAGTAGGTACCTTGACTCGGGAGTTAGCTTCACTTAGATCTTCTCCCTCCCGAGTCACTGATGACTGTACTTTGTGTGATGCTTTGCTTGTGGAGTTAGAGAACCTAAGGACTATGCATGATAGTGTGTTGTCTGAACTAGATAGTCTTAGGTTGAAGAATGCTAGCAATGAATCTGTTGATACTCCTTTTGTAGATGCTAGTTTACTTCATGCTCACTCTACTCCCTCTTGTGCTAATTGCCCTAAATTGCTTGATGAAATTAATGCCATGAGCAGTCACCTTAAGAAGCTTTCTTCTAGAAATGATGAACTTGAATTGCATGCTTCTAAGGACCCAGTCAGCTCATGTGAGGGCTGTAAGCAACTAAAACTTGACAATGATGCTTTGAATGTCAAGTGTGATCAACTTGCTAAGGACTTACTAGATAAGTCACAAGAAAGTTGCTTGCGATGTTCTATAATTGAGGAGGACTTGGATAAAATCCATGTCGAGCTTAGGAAGAAATTAGAAGACCAAGCCCATAGAATTAGAAATGCGTCTTGCGTTTCTTGTGAGGCCCTCAAGATTGAGGCAGCTGTGCTAAGGGAGAAAAATGCACGTGCTGAGAGAGCTCATCTTTCTGGCTCTTCTCCTTCTTCCCCCTGTTCTTCTTGTGCCTCTTTCTTTCGAGATTGCCAGTATCTTATGAGCACTCTCGAGAAGTTTGTATGAGGCAAGAAGAAGCTCAATCTTATTCTAGACCAATCCAAGATTAGTAGATTCAATCAAGGTCTAGGATTTGATCCCTTGGAGCACGCTCGGGCGCATCCTCCCACCATTGTGCGCGGCTCCAAGAGTGGTGAGATTGTGGTAGCTCCCAGAGTGAGCACCACCGTGTTTAGGTTTGCTGGGGTTGTCTATAGGACTTCTGACCAGAAGGGTGTTACTCCTGTTGCTTCTCTCTAGCAAGGCGAAGTACACATGCACCTTCTGTAAGAAGGATGGTCACCTAGTAGATTTCTATTTCAGGCGCGCCAAGATCACTCGGTGTGAGCGTGTTGCTACTCTTAGGGGTATTCAGGGTCATCCCTAGACTTTGAGTGCTCCTAAGGTACACACTGCTTCTAGACAGGTTAGAGAGTCGCCTGTTTTTGGGCAGCGTCCAGGACTCGGTTTTCATGCTGGTTCTTCGAGTTTTAGTCTTGGAGCTGTTCGTAATCAGTCTTTCCGCCGTCCTTTTGATATTCCTCGTTTTTCCCATCGAGGTAGATATCCGCGGCGTGAGGTGTTTTCTGGTAGAAGATTTACGATGGCTCACTGGGATGGTCTGGCTTTTGCACCACAGCGAGCTAACCCAGTTCCAGCTCCCAGATCATCTACTAGAGTTGCTACTGATCATGATAAGGTTAAACGATAGAGAGACACACGAGTCCAGTCTTCTTCTGTGGCTGGTACTCTGAGGCGTCGTGTGGTTCAGTATTGGGTTCCCAAGTCTTCACTCTATCCCAGTACTGAGTCATCTTTCTCTCTTGTGTCTTGATCAGGTTCGTTGGATGGGGAAGGGAGATGTTTGGATTGTCGACTCCGGTTGTTCTCGTCATATGACCGGAGATTCTCGATGGTTCTCTTCCCTTGTCTGAGCCCCCGGTGATGAGTTGATCACTTTCGGGGATGCATCTTCAGGTAGAGTCAATGCTAAAGGTATCATCTGAATTAACCAAAATTTCATTCTTAAAGATGTTGCCTTAGTAAGTAAGCTGCAATACAATCCGCTCTCTGTTTCTCAGTTTATCGATCACTCTTTCGAGGTAAGCTTCAAGAGTAATGCCTGTAGAATCCTTGATTCATCAGGAGGGTTAGTTTGCGGGATTTCTAGATATGGGAGTCTTTCGTGCTGATTTTTCTGCTTTTTCTAGAGACTCTCTTCGATGCTTGATTGCTTCTGAGTCCCGTGATCTCTCCTTCTGGCATAGGAGACTTGGTCACATTGGTTTTGATCATTTGACCCAAGTTAGCGTACCACGATCTCATTCGGGTTTGCCCAAACTCAAGATGGTCAAAGACTTAGTTTGCTCTCCTTGCCGACATGGCAAGATGGTTATCGCTTCTCATCCTCCACCACCGTAGTGATGGTGATGCACCAGACAGCTTTTACATATGGACACCGTTGGTCCGGCTAGAGTGCATCAAGCAGGAGGGAAGTGGTATGTTCTTATCATCGTTGATGATTTTTCTAGATACTCTTGGGTATTCTTCATGGCCTCGAAGGATGAGACTTTTTCTCACTTCAGGGGTTTGGTCAGTAGATTGTCTATTGAGCTCCCAGGTGCATTATGAGATATACGCAGTGATAATGGCACGGAGTTCAAGAATTCCTACTTTGAGAGTTTTTGTGTGGAGTCTGGTTTAGAGCATCGTTCTATTCTCACCACGCCCCCAGAATGGCGTAGTGGAAAGGAAGAACAGGACCCTGGTTGAGATGGCCAGGACGATGCTAGATGCGTACAGTACTCTTAGGAAGTTTTGGGCTGAGGCTATAGCTACTGCTTGCCATGTTTCTAATCGCGTGTTTTTGAGAGCACATTTGTATCGCACTTCTTATTAGTTGAGGTATGGGCAAAAGCCCAGTGTGTCTCATTTTCGCGTTTTTGGTTGCAAGTGTTTTATCTTGAAGTCTGGTAACCTAGATAAGTTTGAGTCTCGCTCTTCTGATGGTGTCTTTCTAGGTTACTCGACTTCTTCTCGTAGCTATAGGGTCTGGAGTGTTGATGCGCATAGGATCATAGAGAACTGTGATGTGACCTTTGATAAGGCTAGCCCAGGAGCTAGACCTGATATTTCAGGCTCTTCTTATCCCTCCGAGACCATCTTTGTAGAAGATGAGGATGATGGAGATGATGGTGTTCCACCGGATCCAGTCCCCTCTACACCTGAGGTGCCTCCTGTTTCTATTTCTGCACCTCAGGGAGACCAGCTCTTGCCTTCCGAATCTCCTTCAGCGAGTGGCTCTATTCCTACCTCTTCTATTCAAGAGGTAGAGGCCACTTCTGCATCTCGTCCTCTGTGAGACCCCGTTCTGATGAACAGGAACCTCCATGTGATTACTGTGCTATTCCCTGGATCAGTAGCTAGCACTCACATGTTTACAACAATTGGAATCACAACCACACCACAATTAATTACAGCGGAAACTAATGCATAAAGGAAAAGCTACAACTCAGAAAATAAAGCAGCAAAAGAAATATTATCTTGTAGTTTGCCCATCCGACCCGCAGGCAACTGACAAGGTATAAACTCCAGATAGAACACGACGAAGAAGATCCGCAACTGCGACGAAAAGAGACTCAAGCCTCGCTAACTCATCCACCTAAAATAATAATTAGCAAGGGTGAGTACTTTACGTACTCAAGAAGACTTGAGCAAAACCTACAATATATGCAAAGCCATTACAAAGGAAAGGCTAATCTGATTAATTTGCATAAAGCGAAATTGAATTGTAAAACAAGTTATCATTTGCAAACGGAATTTATAAAAGCAAGTTGATTGATAATAAAATAGATACAACAGTAAGTAATACTCACAGTCCTCCATGACGTGAGTTCGAAATAAACCAAACCATAAGGTCCATCAATGCCAACCCTTCGACATAAAGCAACAGTTGCTAAAACAAGTTCAGAACAGACCCATTTTAGAAAATACCAAAGACTCTAACATGGAATAACATCTCCAAGTGTCCTTGACCGCGGACGCGGCTAATCGATTAGATTTACACTCTGCAGAGGTGTACAACTTTACCCACAAGGAATGATCAACCTTTTCGCCAGATCAATTAACACACTTCCTTTGGTGTGTCGGCAAGGAGATCATACAGAGCCGTTACATTATCTAGACGTGGCTTTACACCAGCCCGGGACGTTAACCCTCGCCCTGAAGACAGAGACACTCACCCAAGTCGTGGATCCACATTTATCACACACACACCACGTCTCGTCTGTGGCAAGGCGTACACCGCTGCATTGGTATGTAGAAACCCTACTGCATGCAGGACTGACCGGAATGCCTGTGCAATCTCCCGCCTTCCATAGATGCAAAGCCACATCTAAACAACTTAATAGGCTAAGACCCGCCCATACAAGCCCTCGTGGTTGTACGCAAATCTTGGATCTACCGTCCCATTGCTCGGTCCTTAATCCGACACGGGCGATACTCCACCCTACACTACGTGCAAATCCGTTTGCACATCCGGCTATTGCCAATAATCGCCCGCGTCAAACCATAGTTTTATTTTGGGGTTTTTAGCAAATTACCAGCAACCATTTTCCCAAAAAGGACCATTTAGGTTCCATATAAAACATTTCAGTAAACAGTTTTAATAATGATCATCTGACTCCACAAAAAGCTAAAGCATGGCTAAGCAGGTTTAACAAGATCGCATATACCCAAATTGGCATTAAGTAATGTCTAGCCCTATTCTGAGGTTATCAAGGTTCACATTTCCATAATTAACAAGGAGTTTCATGTGACAACAGGTATATCTACCAATACCCCAAAATAGCGAATTTACAAAAAGTAAACGCATGCATGAAATAATTTGATGAACAAAAGGAATATAAAATACTGGGGTCAATATGGTCAAAGGGGCGCTTGCCTTGCTTAATCATTGCTTACGGTAAAGACGAGGTCGCAAAAGATGAAGTCGACGATGGAAACGGCGACATCGGGTTCTACACGCCGTTCAACAGAAATAAAGAAAATAACAAGCTTTAATAAGGGCAAAAAGAAAATAGACAGCAAATCAAATAAAGATTCACTAAAGAAAACAGGAATATTTTAGGGTTTAAGTTGTATGATTCCACATCTTGAGTTCAAGATAATTAAGCATTCATATTGTTAATGGCTTTTATTATGAACAAAGCACGGCTTCTTTTATGGATTATCTATTCTTGCTTTACGAATTCAAGAGGCTAAAATTATGAATTCTTGTATTTATAACTTCTAATTCTAGATGCTAAAATTATTTGGATTAATAGAATTAAAACATTAGTTAAAGGATTACGCATGAAAAGCATTTAATTCCTTAAGTGATTTTGCATAAGAGACGGTTTGGACTATGTTATATCTGATAAGTTGAGCTACTGATTATATATTCAAGGTTTTAAGAAGCTACTGATGATACAAATATATTAACTACAGATTTCTTCATTATAACAAAGTTTGCTTATTCATATGACGTTCATAAAACATAATACTCTAATTGGATTTATATGAAAAGCATGACGGAACAAGATTATTTCTTCATAATAAGGTAGTTTATGCTTTGAAGAACATTTCTAAGCTCATTTCACACTTTTTAGTGTTTATACGAGACATTATATTCACTGTTGAAAAAGCTCATATGACATTAAGGGTTACGCTATAAGGAATCGGATTGAAAATGTGCAGTGAACGATTAACACTTAGGGTTATTTCACTAGCTGGATTTAGTTGAAAAGCAAGTTGTAACAAGAATGTTTTTCCAGATTATTGTAGTCCATATCCTAAAGATCATTTCTACGCTGTTTTGTTTTCCCAAATTCCGTATTTAGACAAGATGTTTTGAGTGCTACCAAAAAGGTTTAAGTGAGCACAATAGATTATGTATGAATAGCACTAAATCTTTAATTGATTTTACATAGGAATTAGTTTTGTGTTGAGTTAGATCTGTTGGTTTAGGCTAACGACTCATTTCCATGATCTTTGAGAAGGTTACCGTAATACAAATATCATAATCATTAATTTTTATTTTTATTTAAGCTCTTTCATTTATATTACGGATTACAACTTATTTGATTAATTTTAAATTCTTTGAGACACAAATAATTATTATTTTAACTGATTTTCCTAAATTTAAATTTTCTTGTTTTCTCTTCTTTTCTCTGTATTTTTATTCTCCTCATCATTTATTAACTACTGATTGATTTATGCAACTTTTAGTACACGATTGATCTTATGATTATTTTCTGCGGTCTAGAAGTAAATTTTATGCACTTTAGAACTTCCAAATTTTGCTTCTTTTTCTTCTTCTTTTACTTTTTTTCTTTTCTTTTATTTTTATTTCTTTCCTTCTCTCTCTTCATTTATCTAGTCTCCACACCTACCGATGACTTCTAGCTTCTTCCGGCTTCTTTCCCATTCTTAGCTCCTGTTCTTCATTCATTCCAACTATCTACTCTTTCTTTCCCCATTTTCTTGCTTTTGCTTCTTTCTTCTCGTTTCTTCCTAATGCAGCCTCATCTTGGTGGTTGGCTCAACGGCGCCGCCGTTGGCGCGCCATGGCCAATCTCGGCAGACCGTCCTGCTCCTCCTCCTCGCCTAATGGGTCGTGCCCGGCGCCGACGCCTTGCGCAGCGCACAACTACGAGCCAGCCATCGCCTCCCCGAGCTACGCTACTGAAGCCGCCCTTGCGCGCTCCGATGCGCTCCGGCCCTATTTGGTTTCGGCTAGAGGCGAGCCTACCCCGTCTGGCCGCCAACCCGACAGATCCGGTTTTCGCATGGTCTCGAGGTGGTTGAGCTAGCTTCGGTTTGGTTGCTCGCCATCGAGATTTTGCTAACCATTTTATATTTTCGTTACATTTTGTGCTACAAAATTGGTAGTAAGCTTCTACTGATGCGTGATGATTATGGCTAATCTGAGACTACCAACTTCATTTTCTACTACTCAGTCTCTACTGCCATTTGTTTGCTACTCTACTTGCTATTGCTACATACTAGCAAACTTGATGCTACTGGGATGATGGGTATGGATGAGTACCTGAGATCGGGGAAAAGAAAATGCGATGTAGGTATGATGTGGTTGTGCTGGTGAAGAGGATGCAGAATGGCCGTGCTCCTCTTCTGGCTTGGTTCTGTCTTGAGCTTGGGCTTGGCCTTCTGGTTGCTTCCTCTCTGGTGATGGCCTTCGCTTGTTGGCTGGTGAGCACTTGGCTGAAGTGTGGTTTGGCTAGTGTCGTACTTACCTGATGCTTGTGAGTTCCTGATGTGGGGTGATATTCTAGTGGCTTGCTTATATGTGAGATGTTCTGGTGGCTTGCTGGCTTACAAGCGAATTCTCTGGATGCTTGCTTAAATGGCTTGGAGCCTGACTGCCTTACGCTAGAAGCCTCTGGATTTTGGCTAAAGGTTCTGGACTTGCGAGCTGGCTTTTGAGCACAGCGATGCTTGTCTATCCATTTTACTATGCTCTTTTGACTGAGGGTAAAAACATTCTTACCGCGCGATATTTTCTAAAATACATGCGTCTATAGCTTTAAACACAGGTTTGTATAATTGTGGAGGGATGCTAACAAATCACTAGAGATAATTAGTTGGCCCGCAGACAACTTTTAGTACCTCAATGAGCGATAACAATTTTTTTTTGTGCTGTCGGTAATTTCTACTCAATTATATTCTTTAATTAATTTTGCATATTTACAATTTTATTCTACTGACAAAACAATATTTTTGATGTTTGCAGGTTATACGAAGATTGGAATGACATGAGCTAACACGACATAAGACTTTAGAAATAAAGATTTTTATTTTCGGCTTTTGTACCTATTCATTTTTGCAACCAAGATGTAAATGTAAATTTAAATTTTAACACTGCAGTTTATTTAATTGTACCTAGATGTTGGGACATTTTATTAAACTTTGACACTTTTACTGTTATTAGTAAAAAGGTGTCTTTTCAATTATCTTTTCATTATTCTATACATTAAAATTTATTTACCAACCTGAAATAAATCATTTGTGCATTTATGATTTTTAACATTAACTTTCCATGATTTTACTTTTACCTTTTATCTCTTTACCATTATCCATTCTTTATTCTATTTGTTTAATCTTTTTCACACAAGACATAAATCCAAGGAAATCCAAATGAGAACCAATAAAGCCAATAAAACTCATAAATAAATATTTTCAAATTTAAAATATTTATTTTTATATTATTTTATTTTTAGGGATGTTACAAATCTACCCCCCTTACAGAAATCTCGTCCTCGAGATTTGCAAGGACTAAATGGGTTATGGAACTTCTTCTTCTCGGAAGTAACTTTATCGTTTCCTTGTTTTCTTATCTTCAATGTATTCGCTTTACTCGAGTTTTCTTCTTGCAATTCGAACTAATGTCTTTGAGAATAGAGAAGGCTTCTATTTGGGTCTGTGTAAGTAGATAAGGGATATTATTATATATCTCTTTTGATTGAAAATCTAGGATTGTTAATAAGGATGATCAAATTTAGAGAATAGCACTTAGTATGCTTAGGATACTTGAGGTAAAAGAATAGATGTATTGTCATTAAATTCATTTGGGAAGAATTGAATGTTATCATCAAGAAATGATATTTGAACACAGCGGTTGATCTGTATAGTCAACATTAGTTGATGAGATTAGTTGAGAATGAATGTCATTCAAAGTTGTCTTAAGATTGAAAACGAGGCAGAGATAATCCAAGAATTTGGGTTTAGGTAGGAGGATTATAAAATGATCCTGATCATTTAATTCGTTTGGTCATCTTGGTAAAGATAGGGTTTTGATTTTCTTTGTATTTGGCAATTATGAAGGAATATATTGCACAGAGTCAAAAGGGTTGATTGCAGGAATTAACTACATGAAGGGCGTACTCAATATTACATTAAGTGCTGGGTGTAATTACATAAGGAAGATCTTTACATTCAAAGCCTGACGTCGAGGCAGGGGTTGTTCAGGCACTTGACGTTTCCTAGGTCCTTAAGATGGCTTGGAAATCACTGATGTCTTCCTTGACGAGATGAAGAACTCTACTTGGCCAGATGTTGGCGAAGTGTTCAAGTTCTTCTTGGTTAATGTAGATGACGTTATCCATCTTATTCGAAACAATAGCAAGTTTGTTTGCTAATGTTACAAAACAAATGATCAGGAAGTGACTAGGGTCAAATGGTTGACCTTGGAATAAAATTTGAATTTCTAGCAAGGTTCAAATATATATATATATATATTATAAGTATCGTATCTAATACTGCATCTGGTAGGTCATAAGTTTCTTTCGTGAATAAGTGTTGTGGGTAACTGGGATTGATGAGGTTAGTTGCGAATAAATTTGGTTTGATCTAACTTTTAGAAGCATGAGTAGGAGGCAGCTAAATCCGAGGTGTTAATTTTTCATTGATTACACAATAGATGGAGGACTTATCGGGTAATGGTTAAAGATGAAAATTGAAAGTTTAGTACTTGACCTTTTACCGGCCATTGGGGTAGACTAAGTTAAGACATATTTTGATGAGAGTTCAGTAAGATTTAATAAGCAACATTTCGCTTATCAAATTATTACCTTAAGAACAGATTCTACATGAACCTTCGGTTGACTTCAAGTAGATCTAAAGAGACAAGATGATTTCAAATTAATCTAAGTTCTGATAAAAACTGTATTTATAAGGGATGTACCTGGTATTGCGTAAGGCATGCCATGTTTGATGTCTTAAGTTGGTGTTGATGCAGACCTTAGTGCGTGTTGGCCTTCAAATTCCTGAGGTCAGTTTTAAGATTGTTGTATATCTTCTCGAGGTTGAGAATGAAATAGATTTTGTTTCTTCTTTAGGCAACTGTTGGGATATTGCCCACGTTTACTACATCAAAAGTAAGAAATTTTTGGCTTTTCGGTTTTGAGTAACAGACAGATGTTCATTGGTGTGTTGGAGGGATGACAAATGACGATTGAAATTCAACATGGAGTTGAGTAGAATCCTTTTTAGAACAAGTATCTTTGTTCAAGCATCATTTCTTTAATTGATTTTTCGAGTAAATTGCTTCGGATTTTATTTCTTTTACTCTTGGAGTCATAATGTTGACCGAGTCTTCTATGAGATATGGTCATGTTTCAAAGCTTGATGAAGATTTAAAAGAACACGATATTCGTTTTTGAAACGAACATGCGGCATGACAGAGTTTGAAAGGAATCATCACTTGAAGATGACAAGCTGTCTTTAAAGGAAGAACTTGCTAGGACAGCAACTAGTTTCAAGTTCATCTGACAGCTAGTTTTTCATCTTACATGCAGATTTGTGGAGAACATTTTCTGCAAGATGCAAGACAGGGAAAACACTAAAACGTTTGAGGTCATCGTAAAAGCAATGGTTGGTTGAGCACGATCCTTGCCAACATAGAGAAGTTTGTGGTGTTTGTAGAAAAGAAGCGGGGTAAACCAAGAGAATCATGGTTAGGTATTTAAAAAGGAATGAAAATGTTTTCACAAAATGTGAACGGGCGTGAGCAAAGGTAGTCAAGTTGCCACTGTGCGTGCAACAAGTCTTTATTTCCACTTTTGATTGACCAAAGAAACAGGAAAGCTTAATGGCTGCACGTATGCGCGGTGATGGTAAATGGCAGGGTTGAATTAGGCGCACATGAGCAGAGATGTGGTAACGGAGAGTGATACAATCTCCTGATTGAGATGTAAAGTGACCTATATAGGCACTTAAGGCAGCACAAACAGGGTTTGAACGATGACGGTTTTGGTAGTCGATCAAGCGATGACATTGGGAATTTAATGGCGTAGGACATAACTGAGACAGAGATAAGAGTATAGCGGTTGTCTCATCATCATTACTGGCATTGGTGAGTTGGGCATTGCGTTGTCCTACCACGGTGGAATGAGGGAGACGGTGCGCCCTACCGTGGTGATCATTGGGTAGTGGTAGCAAGCCACCGAAGCAGGCATCAAATGCGAACGCAAAGAAAAATTGCGCTCTACTCTGTACCTTGCTTGTTCGAAAGAAAGACAAAGGAGAGGAGAAGGAAAAGACTAGGTGAAAAGGTGCAGTGTCAAATTAATCCTTTTTGTCATGTGTGCAGTGAAGCTACGTGTTCGGTGCAATGAATTGCACTAGATGTTTGGTTTTAACAAAAAGCTGGCTGCTTGCTATCATGGAGAAGAAAAGTATGTGTCTAGTGATTTTGTTTGATTACGGCGAGTACTTGTGCTAAGGTTGGGGATTCTGGCATTCGTTTTTCTTGGTTGGGTTTCACAAAATAGATGAGTGTTAGCAATTTATACGAAGAATCATTAGCAAAAATAAGCTAATTTAAGGAGAGGTACTCAGTTTGTTAAAACGTTTGAGATGAACGAAAAGATGCATCTCAACTAGGATTATTTGGGGATAGCCAAAGGTTGATTATAAGGGCTGAAAAACATATTACTTGTTACTATTTGCGGATGCATTAATGGGTTGTGCCGCAGGTGTCTTCAAGATGTTGAAATTGGGAGGATATGGTTAGATGAAAGTTATCCATTTTACAAGGTAACATTCTGTTCATTAAAATATTATTTTGTGAATAGCCTATATATGGGCTAGGTAATTGCTGGCTAGTTCATAAGGCAATGTCTCATTCATTAAAACATCGTTTCAAGGTTGGTTATTAGGTAGTTATTAGTTCATAGGGCAACTTTTCGTTCCTTAAAACTTTCTTAATTAGATTTTCTTATTAAATGAGGGTTGGCACATCGTAAATTTCAACCTAATGGTTTAACATTTACGAGAGTAACCCGAAAGCAATACAAAAGTTTTACAACAAAGTTTCAACAACACGGTAATTTTATATATATTCAACTTAGTACGTGGGAAGGGCATCTAATATTTTTCTTCTACTAATCTAACCATACGTATTTCTGCATAAAAGGTTTACTTAGAATAACATGTAACTTAGATCATACTATCTCTTATAGCAAGCTGTTCGGCAACAAGTTTCTTTTAACGTTTGCACCACTTGCTGATGTCAATATTCTAGGATTTCTATGAAGTCAGAGAGGTTGTGGTTCTTTATTACCCCCATCTTCTTAAAGTTATTAACGTGAACGTCATGATGTTGTTGACTTGCTACTAAAACTAATTTTCAAAAAGATTTGTTGGTGGTTTCCATTAAGCAAAAGGAGAGAATTCCTTTTAGAAAGAATAACTAGAAGCAAAGAAAGAAAATTCTACAGAGAGGAATTAAGTATATGAGATATCCAATAAGAGGAAAAAGTATCTGAGATAAGGAAAATAAATCTCACAAATGGGAAAAGAATATATCTACAACTAATGCTGCTCTTTTATATTCATATTAGAAAATAGGATTTTCAATTATTATTCTTTTTCCAGATTTCCTTTTGACAACCATTCCAAGGTTTCTATTTAGAAGTATAGAACTTCTCGGGTTCTAGTTCATTTTCATGGTATATAATCTAGAAGAATAATGAGGTGAACTTTGTGGCATGCTCAGGAATTATTATTAGGAATAATTAGGTTTTAACTAGCCTAAAGCAGCTTAGGTAAGTATAACGAGATCTTGACCTTGGTTTATATACAGATAGTGTAGTCTCTAGTAATGCTAGAAATGGCATGGAGACTATACTATTAATCCTGTTGAGGCTTCATTAACCATAATGGTTTCACAAGTGAGAAGTTCTACAGAAAGAAAGGATAAGCTCGTAATAAGTCTTATAGAAAGAAAAGATGAGTTATTTTATGATTTCCAATTTATCCTATGGGTTTGAATTTTCCATATTCATACATAAGGACAACTTACTGTGAAACTTTAACCTAGAGGTTAAGTTCACATATAAATCACCTGGACAAACCAAATAAAAACCAATTCACAATAGCAAGAGAAAGACACCACATAAAAATGCTTTATATAACTCGAGTGGAATAACATGCCACGTATAAGGATTCCTTTCCTTACGAAGAACCTAATATACTCTAATCTTCTGCATTTCACAGTTGGGCGATGTTGTCCCTTCATGAAGTAGGATCTTTGAGTTTTACTTCAACTTTGTCGAGGTTAGTGAAGCATTATGCGCTTCCTTGAGATTGTTGGCGAGACATTCTAGTCTTCATTGGCAACATGAAGGGTGGTAGTGACATGTCTCGGATATCCTCGAAATGTAATCGAAGATGGGCTATATCTGAGAATTACTTTAAAGAAAGAGGAATTTATTTATAAACCAAAATGAAAGTGTAGATAAGAGTAGGATCTTAAGAAGGAGGTAAGAATAGCAAACTCTACCTTCTGCAAATACAGTAGCTTTTGGAAATAAGATTTTGAACTTACTTATTCCAACACTAACGACCATTCTATCTAGGGTTTATCCTATCAACAAGATAGCTCGATACCCTTCTTTGTGAGACCCGCTCGATGAACAGGAACCTCCATGTGATTCTTGTGCTATTCCCTGGATCAGTAGCTAGCACTCACATGTTTACAACAATTGGAATCACAACCACACCACAATTAATTACAGCGGAAACTAATGCATAAAGGAAAAGCTACAACTCAGAAAATAAAGCAGCAAAAGAAATATTATCTTGTAGTTTGCCCATCCGACCCGCAGGCAACTGACAAGGTATAAACTCCAGATAGAACACGACGAAGAAGATCCGCAACTGCGATTTAAAAGAGACTCAAAGCCTCGCTAACTCATCCACCTAAAATAATAATTAAGCAAGGGTGAGTACTTTACGTACTCAAGAAGACTTGAGCAAAACCTACAATATATGCGAGCCATTACAAAGGAAAGGCTAATACGCTTAATTTGCATAAAGCGAAATTGAATTGTAAAACAAGTTATCATTTGCAAACGGAATTTATAAAAGCAAGTTGATTGATAATAAAATAGATACAACGATAAGTAATACTCACGATCCTCCATGACGTGAGTTGAAATAAACCAAACCATAAGGTCCATCAATGCCACCCTTCGACATAAAGCAACGATTGCTAAAACAAGTTGAAACAGACCCATTTTAGAAAATACCAAAGACTCTAACATGGAATAACATCTCCAAGTGTCCTTGATCATGGACGCGCTAATCGATTAGATTTACACTCTGCAGAGGTGTACAACTTTACCCACAAGGAATGATCAACCTTTTCGCAGATCAATTAACACACTTCCTTTGGTGTGTCGGCAAGGAGATCATCTGAGCCGTTACATTATCTAGGCGTGGCTTTACACGGCCGGGGCGTTAACCCTCGCCACAAGACAGAGACACTCACCCAAGTCGTGGATCCACATTTATCACACACACACCACGTCTCTGTCCAGGGCAAGGCGTACACCGTTGCATTGGTATGTAGAAACCCCTACAGACAGACCTGACCGGAATGCCTGTGCAATCTCCCGCCTTCCATAGATGCAAAGCCACATCTAAACAACTTAATAGGCTAAGACCCGCCCATACAAGCCATCGTGGTTGTACGGAAATCTTGGATCTACCGTCCCATTGCTCGGTCCTTAATCCGACACGGGCGATACTCCACCCTACACTACGTGCAAATCCGTCTGCACATCCGGCTATTGCCAATAATCGCCCGCGTCAAACCATAGTTTTATTTTGGGGTTTTTAGCAAATTACCAGCAACCATTTTCCCAAAAAGGACCATTTAGGTTCCATATAAAACATTTCAGTAAACAGTTTTAATCATGATCATCTGACTCCACAAAAAGCTAAAGCATGGCTAAGCAGGTTTAACAAGATCGCATATACCCAAATTGGCATTAAGTAATGTCTAGCCCTATTCTGAGGTTATCAAGGTTCACATTTCCATAATTAACAAGGAGTTTCATGTGACAACAGGTATATCTACCAATACCCCAAAATAGCGAATTTACAAAAAGTAAACGCATGCATGAAATAATTTGATGAACAAAAGGAATATAAAATACTGGGATCAATATGGTCAAAGGGGCGCTTGCCTTGCTTAATCATTGCTTACGGTAAAGACGAGGTCGCAAAAGATGAAGTCGACGATGGAAACGGCGACATCGGGTTCTACACGCCGTTCAACAGAAATAAAGAAAATAACAAGCTTTAATAAGGACAAAAAGAAAATAGACAGCAAATCAAATAAAGATTCACTAAAGAAAACAGGAATATTTTAGGGTTTAAGTTGTATGATTCCACATCTGGAGTTCAAGATAATTAAGCATTCATATTGTTAATGGCTTTTATTATGAACAAAGCACGGCTTCTTTTATGGATTATCTATTCTTGCTTTACGAATTCAAGAGGCTAAAATTATGAATTCTTGTATTTATAACTTCTAATTCTAGATGCTAAAATTATTTCGATTAATAGAATTAAAACATTAGTTAAAGGATTACGCGTGAAAAGCATTTAATTCCTTAAGTGATTTTGCATAAGAGACGGTTTGGACTATGTTATATCTGATAAGTTGAGCTACTGATTATATATTCAAGGTTTTAAGAAGCTACTGATGATACAAATATATTAACTACAGATTTCTTCATTATTACAAAGTTTGCTTATTTATATGACGTTCATAAAACATAATACTCTAATTGGATTTATATGAAAAGCATGACGGAACAAGATTATTTCTTCATAATAAGGTAGTTTATACTTTGAAGAACATTTCTAAGCTGATTTCACACTTTTTAGTGTTTATACGAGACATTATATTCACTGTTGAAAAAGCTCATATGACATTAAGGGTTACGCTATAAGGAATCGGATTGAAAATGTGCAGTGAACGATTAACACTTAGGGTTATTTCACTAGCTGGATTTAGTTGAAAAGCAAGTTGTAACAAGAATGTTTTTCCAGTTATTGTAGTCCATATCCTAAAGATCATTTCTCTACTGTTTTGTTTTCCCAAATTCGTATTTAGACAAGATGTTTTGAGTGCTACCAAAAGGTTTAAGTGAGCACAATAGATTATGTATGAATAGCACTAAATCTTTAATTGATTTTACATAGAAATTAGTTTTGTGTTGAGTTAGATCTGTTGGTTTAGGCTAACGACTCATTTCCATGATCTTTGAGAAGGTTCTGGTAATACAAATATCATAATCATTAATTTCTTATTTATTATTTAAGCTCTTTCATTTATATTACGGATTCCAACTTATTTGATTAATTTTAAATTCTTTAAAGAGACAATTAATTATTATTTTAACTGATTTTCCTAAATTTAAATTTTCTTGTTTTTCTCTTCTTTTCTCTGTATTTTTATTCTCCTCATCATTTATTGACTACAGTTGATTTATGCAACTTTTAGTACACGATTGATCTTATGATTATTTTCCTGCGGTCTAGAAGTAAATTTTATGCACTTTAGAACTTCCAAATTTTGCTTCTTTTTCTTCTTCTTTTACTTTTTTTTCTTTTTCTTTTATTTTTATTTCTTTCCTTCTCTCTCTTCATTTATCTAGTCTCCACACCGGCCGACAGCTTCTAGCTTCTTCCTGGCTTCTTTCCCATTCTTAGCTCCTGTTCTTCATTCATTCCAACTATCTACTCTTTCTTTCCCCATTTTCTTGCTTTTGCTTCTTTCTTCTCGTTTCTTCCTAATGCAGCCTCATCTTGGCTGGTTGGCTCAACGGCGCCGGCCGTTGGCCGCGCCCATGGCCAATCTCGGCCAGACCGTCCTGCTCCTCCTCCTCGCCCAATGGGTCGTGCCCAGCGCCTGACGCCCTTGCGCACAGGCGCACAACTACGAGCTAGCCATCGCCTCCCTGAGCTACGCGCTGAGCTTCGCCCTTGCCCTATTTGGTTTCGGCTAGAGGCGAGCCTACCCCGGTCCTGGCTGCCAACCTGACAGTCCGGTTTTCGCATGGTCTCTGAGGTGGTTGAGCTAGCTTCGGTTTGGCTGCTCGCCTTCGAGATTTTGCTAACCATTTTATATTTTCGTTACATTTTGTGC
This sequence comes from Otatea glauca, assembly GCA_036346275.1. Taxonomy (NCBI): domain Eukaryota; kingdom Viridiplantae; phylum Streptophyta; class Magnoliopsida; order Poales; family Poaceae; genus Otatea; species Otatea glauca. The sequence goes on from CM070726.1 coordinate 8,334,637, forward strand.
TACAAAATTGGTAGTAAGCTTCTGATGCTGTGATGATTATGGCTAATCTGAGACTACCAACTTCATTTTCTACTACTCGGTCTCTCGCCATTTGTTTGCTACTCTACTTGCTATTGCTACATACTAGCAAACTTGATGCTCTTTGGGTGATGGGTATGGATGAGTACCGAGATCGGGAAAAGAAAATGCGATGTAGGTATGATGTGGTTGTCTTTGGTGAAGAGGATGCAGAATGGCCGTGCTCCTCTTCTGGCTTGGTTCTGTCTTGAGCTTGGGCTTGGCCTTCTGGTTGCTTCCTCTCTGGTGATGGCCTTCGCTTGTTGGCTGGTGAGCACTTGGCTGAAGTGTGGTTTGGCTAGTGTCGTACTTACCTGATGCTTGTGAGTTCCTGATGTGGGGTGATATTCTAGTGGCTTGCTTATATGTGAGATTTTCTGGTGGCTTGCTGGCTTACAAGCGAATTCTCTGGATGCTTGCTTAAATGGCTTGGAGCCTGACTGCCTTACGCTAGAAGCCTCTGGATTTTGGCTAAAGGTTCTGGACTTGCGAGCTGGCTTTTGAGCACAGCGATGCATGTCTATCCATTTTACTGTGCTCTTTTGACTGAGGGTAAAAACATTCTTACCGCGCGATATTTTCTAAAATACATGCGTCTATAGCTTTAAACACAGGTTTGTATAATTGTGGAGGGATGCTAACAAATCACTAGAGATAATTAGTTGGCCCGCAGACAACTTTTAGTACCTCAATGAGCGATAACAAATTTTTTTTGTGCTGTCGGTAATTTCTACTCAATTATATTCTTTAATTAATTTTGCATATTTACAATTTTATTCTACTGACAAAACAATATTTTTGATGTTTGCAGGTTATACGAAGATTGGAATGACATGAGCTAACACGACATAAGACTTTAGAAATAAAGATTTTTATTTTTGGCTTTTGTACCTATTCATTTTTGCAACCAAGATGTAAATGTAAATTTAAATTTTAACACTGCAGTTTATTTAATTGTACCTAGATGTTGGGACATTTTATTAAACTTTGACACTTTTACTGTTATTAGTAAAAAGGTGTCTTTTCAATTATCTTTTCATTATTCTATACATTAAAAATTTATTTACCAACTGAAATAAATCAGCTGTGCATTTATGATTTTTAACATTAACTTTCCATGATTTTACTTTTACCTTTTATCTCTTTACCATTATCCATTCTTTATTCTATTTGTTTAATCTTTTTCACACAAGACATAAATCCAAGGAAATCCAAATGAGAACCAATAAAGCCAATAAAACTCATAAATAAATATTTTCAAATTTAAAATATTTATTTTTATATTATTTTATTTTTCGGGATGTTACATCCTCCCCGACATATCCAGAAAGCTCATCCACCTGATCAGATCATTGTTGATCTGTTTGAGCGGGTCACTTGCTCAAAATCAGGTTTGTCCAGTTTCTACCTCCACTCTGCCTTCGTTGCCTCCTTTGAGCCGAAGGATGTTTCTCATGCATTATCCGATGAGTCATGAATTAATGCTATACATGAGGAACTTGAGAACTTTGAGAGGAACAAGGTATGGCAGCTTGTCGATCCCCCATCTGGTCATAATGTCATTGGGACCAAGTGGGTGTTCAAAAATAAGCAGAGTGAGGATGGGGTTGTAGTTAGAAACAAGGCTAGACTAGTTGCACAGGGCTTTTCTCAGGTTGAGGGTCTTGACTTTGAGGAGACCTTTGCCCCTGTAGCTAGGCTAAAGGCTATCCGAATCCTGCTTGCATTTTCTGCATCCAAAGGCTTAAAGCTTTATCAAATAGATGTCAAGAGTGCATTCCTCAATGGCTATATTGAGAAAGAGGTTTATGTCAAGCAACCTCCAGGATTCGAGAACCCCAAGTTTCCGAATCATATATACAAGCTTTCCAAAGCTCCGTATGGACTCAAGCAGGCCCCCAGAGCATGGTATGAGAGGCTCAAGTCTTATCTTCTCAGCCATGACTTCAAGATGGGTGTAGTAGACAAAACTCTATTCATCAGACACCATGAGTCGCATTTTCTTCTCGTCCAGATTTATGCGGACGATATCATTTTTGGTGGCTCGTCTCATTCGCTTGTCTCTCAGTTTTCTGATGTGATGAGTACAGAGTTTGAGATGAGTATGATGGGTGAGTAGAGCTACTTCCTTGGCTTCCAGATCAAGCAGATTTGAGAGGGCACTTTCTTGCATCAAGGCAAGTACACTCGGGACCTCCTGAGGCGCTTCGACATCTCTGACGGGAAGCCGGTGTTTAACTCCTATGGCCACCACTGCAGTCCTCGAGCCTGATGAGGATGGTGAGCCTGTTGATCAAAAGGAGTTTCGTAGCATGATTGGCTCCCTCTTGTATCTCACTGCGTCGAGGCCGGACATACACTTTACCGTGTGTATGTGCGCCCGATTTCAGGCTTCTCCTCGTGCCTCTCACTGTCAGGCGGTGAAGCGCATTTTCTGGTACCTTCGCGCTACCATTGATTATGATATTTGGTACTCTTCCTCCTCTTGTCTATCTCTTAGAGCCTTTTCCGATCCGACTTTGTTTGGTCAGGATAGATAGGAAGAGCACTTCGGCACTTGCCAATTCATAGGCACTTCTCTTGTTTCTTGGTCATCTAGGAAGCGATGCAGGGTTGCCTGATCCACCACCGAGGCCGAGTATGTTGTTGCAGCCGATTGTTTGAGCTGTGTTCTCTGGATGAGATCAACCTTGCGGGACTTTGGGTTAGATATACAGAGTGTGCCACTTTTCTGTGACAACACTTCTGCTATTTGCATTGCTAAAAACCGAGTGCAGCATTCCCGGACCAAACATATTGATATTAGATATCACTTCCTTAGAGACCATGTAGAGAAGGGGGATATCGTGCTTCAGTTTGTAGAGAGTGACCTTCAGTTAGCCGATATCTTCACCAAGCCTTTGGATAGCTCCAGGTTTGTTGCCCTGAGGAGTGAGCTTAGGGTCGTGTGCCCTTACGGCCTTCTGTGAGGGGGAGGTTGCTTGTATATTATGTATTATATTATTTTTCTTTCGGTTCTTCTTTTTTTTTTGTTCTGGGTGCTATGGGTTTTTCTCTTTAGAGTTCTGAGTTCACTTCACCTAGACTTCTGGCATGCTTCGGTATGGACCTCTCACTTTATGCTTCAGGATGCTATTCTTTTTTTCTTCTTGGTTTATCTCACTCATAGACTTATAGGTCTAGCAGGTGTTGAGCCCCCTGGGTAGACAGGGTCTGTGTTTGCTCCTGTGTTGGAGTTCAAGAGTTAGCTGTCCTTTGTCAGTCATTGGGGAAGATGAGAGCTAGTTTGAGCCTAGTGTTCACTGCTATCTTTTCTAAACTCTATAGCCATTCAGTTTGCAGTTTTTCAATCTTTCTCTCCTCTTTTTTGAGTTTTTGGCTTCAATTGAGTTCATTTGGTTTTTTCTATGCCTAACTCTGCTAATAACTGAAGGACCATGTGGAGGTCCATCCATGTTTGTGATGAGTATTTGACTTTATTTGAGCAAGGTGTGCTCAAGTTTCAGTTTGATTTGGATTGATTTTCAAAAAGAAGCAATTTGAGTTGTCTCTGCCAGGAGTGGCAGTACCAGTCGTATGGACGCGTTAGTGATGAGTTGGATGGTTTATTGCACATCTTTGTGGGCATTGCTATGTGAGGAGTTTCCTTGTCTTTGATGGTTGCAGGGCGACGGTGCTAGGTCATGGTGAGGCGAAGGATGACCGGGACTAGGCGAGGCGTCGGAGGTCCGCACAGGTTGGGAGATCGCGGAAGATGATCGAGACGGAGTCGGGCAAGTCAAGAAGACAAGGAAAGGAGATGATGCTAGCTAGATGCGCGTGGATCAAAGAGGGCCGTCGGATTGAGGTCTAGTTGATAGGTTAGCGGGTCTAGGTAGTATGCTTTGAAAACGTGCAAGAAAACCCCAGTATGTGTGTGGGTTTTGGGTTAGCCCTTGCATGGCTGTGTGTATGGGTTAATCCTAGCCCTTAGATGAGTGCTCTAGGGTTGAGGACTCATCCAAGGGTGGTAGGTGGCCCAAGAGTAGTATAAATAGGGGTGGAGGGTAGCCTCCTTCCTTGAAGGTGTTGAAGTTTTGATGCTCATTTGAGCTTTGCCCACATGAATGTGAGGCTTTGTAACCTCCCCTTCCAGAAATGAAAGTTTTATCCATCCACCTCTGAATTTATTTTGCGCATTTACATTATGTCTTTACTTTACGCAATTTAAATTCAACATTTACTTTCCCGCAATTTACTTTCAAGTAATTTGGATTTGCCTCCCCTCCTTCTAAATGCTGCTGATCTTGGATGTTTTGAGTGTGTTCATATGGTTTTACATCTCTTTTGCACTCTCGGATTGAGTAGAGAACATCTTTTCTTTCAAATTCCAACTTTGTTCAGAACTTGTTCTTCGCGCAGCAGTCAGTCTTTGATTTTTGTAAAAATATGGAAAAATCCTTTTTGAGTGATTCTTATTGGAGGAGGTGCGGCACTCTGATATACACCTGCAGAAAAATTTTGGACTTCACTTGTTGCACCGTTTGGGCGCCATGAGGTGAAAACCGAGCCCCAAACTTTCTGCTCGAAGTTCTTGAGCATACTGCGTTCTTAGATTTTTCCTGTTTTTTCTGTAAGGCTTTTTGAGTAGAAATTTGGTGGAGTTCTTCACTACTCTGATGCTCATAGGGATAAAAATTCTCAGAATTTTGTGAGCTGCAGAAACCCACCAACCTCCTGTGCAAATTGAGGACAAGTTCTGGAAATTCTGCTTTTGCTTTTCTGAAAGTGACTTTTGTGATTTGAATTGATGTCCTTTCTAAAAGCAAGAGTTTGAATTGATTCCTCTTTATCTTGGACACTAGACAACCAGGATTGTGACTCAAAAATCCCCACATATTTTATGGTACTTATCCATGCAAGCTTGGGGTACACATAGTTGTCTAGTTTTTCGGGTTTTTCACAATTTCCTTTGAGCGATCTTGTCGAGGTTTTTGTTGGAGTATTTTGGGGGAATTTTTATTTGCGACCATTCACCCCCCCTCTGTTCGCCATCTCGGTCCTTCAATTGGTATCAGAGCCGGTTCTGCTCTTTCTAGATCTTGACCGGTCTCAAGAGCCATGGCGACAGACAAATATTCCACCAAGCCTCCCATCTTTAATGGAGTTGATTTTCCTTTTTGGAAGTCCCGAATGGAGTCATACATTACTGCCCAGGGCTACCTGATATGGCAGAAGGTGAAACTCTCGTATATGGTTCCTGCTGATGAAAATGTCACGGCCATCAATATGGTTGACGTTGAGGCGAATGCTAAGGCAAGGAACATTCTCATACAGGGTCTTAGCCGCGGTGAGTATGATAGGATTTCTCACCTTCGCTCCGCTCACGAGATTTGGGTAACCCTCGATGCTTACCATGAGGGCTCTACTCAAATCAAGACTGTGAGGCAGGACCAGTTCAAGCGCGAGTACAACAAGTTTGATCAACGCGCTGGTGAGAGTCTCGACGAGTGTTTTGGTCGGTTTACAAAAATTTTGAGCGACCTCCGAGCAGTTGGTTGCATATACCCTGACTCGGACAATACTCGACATTTCTTGACCGCACCCGACCTTCGGGTTTGGGAGATGAAGGTGACCACCATCAAGGACACCACCGACTTATCGACTCTGACTCTTGACGGGCTTTATTCCCGCCTCAAGACTCATGAGATCGATGTCGTCTCTTCGGAAGACGAAATCTCAGTCGATGGCTTTGGTCACCGATCCCATTGGATCTTCTTCTTCTGATCCTTCTATTGGTTTCTCTCTTTCCGCCCTTTGCGAGCTAAGCGATGATCAACTGGAAAAATTTCCAGAAAATGAGCTGCTCTTCTCGCCGCAAGTTTTCTCATGCATACAAGAGGGTGAGAGAGAGGAAGAGAGGTGGCATGATCACTGCTTCAAGTGTGGTGGCCCCAACCACATTGGCGAACTGTCCCAAGGCGGAGAAGGGCAAGAACGGCGTTAGCGGTTCGGGCAAAACGACTACACCGACAAGAACCGCAACAAGAAGCCTCCGGTTCGTGAACCGGCGCACGAGAAGAAGTACCGCAACTTCTCCAAGAACAAGAAGCTCTTCCACCGCGTCCTCGCCGCACTTGACGACATCAACCTCTCCGACACGGAGACATGGAGCGACGAGGGCGAAGATGATCCGCAAGAGAAGAAGGGCGGCGATGACTTCTCCGGCATGTGCTTCATGGCCGACACCAACGCATCAGCGACTCCGAGCTCTACAGCGACTCGGATGAGGTACCCTCCTATGACCAGCTCAACGAAGCTTTCTGCAAATTAGGAAAATTTCATGCTAGAGCTAGAGCTAGGTGTACGGAGCTTGAGAAGGGAGTAGGTACCTTGACTCGGGAGTTAGCTTCACTTAGATCTTCTCCCTCCCGAGTCACTGATGATTGCTCTTTGTGTGATGCTATTCTTGTGGAGTTGGAGAACCTAAGGACCATACATGATAGTGTGCTTGCTGAACTTGATGGTCTTAGGTTGAAGAATGCTAGCACTAGTTATATTGATGCTATTCCTGTTGAGGCTAGTTTTCTTCATGCTCACTCCACTCCATCATGTACTAATTGCCCTAAATTGCTTGCCGAAATTGATGCCATGAGCGAACACCTTAGAAAGCTTTCTGCTAGAAATGATGAACTTGAATTGCATGCTTCTAAGGACCCAGTCAGCTCATGTGAGGGCTGTAAGCAACTAAAACTTGACAATGATGCTTTGAATGTCAAGTGTGATCAACTTGCTAAGGATTTACTAGTTAAGTCACAAACTGGTTGCTTCTTTGTGTGTTGGGGTTAAGGATGATGTGGATCAAATCCATGTCGAGCTTAAGATGAAGTTAAAAGACCAAACCCTTAGGATTAGAGATGCTCCTTGCGTTTCTTGTGAGGCCCTCAAGATTGAGGCAGCCATGCTAAGGAACAAAAGCACGTCTTTGAGAGATCTTGTCTTTCTGGTTCTTCTTCTTCCTCTCCTTCCCCCTGTTCTTCTTGTGCTTCTTTCTTCCGAGATTGCCAGTATCTTATGAGCACTCTCGAGAAGTTTGTTGGAGGCAAGAAGAAGCTCAATCTTATTCTAGACCAATCCAAGATTAGTAGATTCAATCAAGGTCTAGGATTTGATCCCTTGGAGCACGCTCAGGCGCATCCTCCCACCATTGTGCGTGGCTCCAAGAGTGGTGAGATTGTGGTAGCTCCAGAGTGAGCACCACCAAGTTTAGGTCTGCTGGGGTTGTCCATAGGACTTCTGACCAGAAGGGTGTTACTCCTATTGCTTCTGCCTCTAGCAAGGCGAAGTACACATGCACCTTCTGTAAGAAGGATGGTCACCTAGTAGATTTACGCTTTAGCGCGCCAAGATCACTCGGCGTGGCGTGTTCTTTGCTCTTAGGGGTATTGAGTCATCCCGGACTTTGAGTGCTCCTAAGACACACACCGCTTCTAGACAGTTAGAGAGTCGCTTTGTGTTTGGGGGCGCCCGGGACTCGGTTTTCATGCTAGTAATTTGAGTTTTAGCCACGAGCTGTTCAGTAGTCGATCTTTCCGTCGTATTCTTGATATTCCTCGTTTTCCCATCGAGGTAGATATCGGTGGTGAGGTGTTTTTCGGTAGGAGATCCAGCACCTTCTTGGGATGGTCGGCTTTTGCACCACGGCGTGCCAACCCGCTTTGACTCCTAGATTATCTACGAGTTGCTCCAGATCGTGTGAGAGTTGAGCGTCGAGAGACACTCGAGTCGATCTTCTTCGTGGTCGGTACTGAGGTGTCGTATGGTTCAAGATATTGGGTTCCTAAGTCTTCACTCTATCCCGATCTTGAGTCATCTTTCTCTCTTGTGTCTTGATCAGTTAAATCGGATGGGGAAGGGCGATGTTTGGATTGTTGACTCGGTTGTTCTCGTCGTATGACCAGAGATTCTCGTTGGTTCTCTTCCCTAGTCCAAGCCCCCGGTGATGAGTAAATCACTTTTGGGGATGCATCTTCAGGTAGAGACATTGCTAAAGGTACCATCTGCATCAACAAAATTTTCATTCTTAAAGATGTTGCCTTAGTAAGTAAGCTGCAATACAATCTGCTCTCTGTTTCTCAGCTTATCGATGACTCTTTCGAGGTAAGTTTCAAGAGTAATGCTGTAGAATCCTTGATTCATCGGGAGGGTTAGTTCTTGGGATTTCTAGATTTGGGAGAGTCTTTCGTGCTGATTTTTCTGCTTCTTCTGGAGACTCTCTTCGATGTTTGATTGCTTCTAAGTCCCGTGATCTCTCCTTCTGGCATAGGAGACTTGGTCACATTGGTTTTGATCATTGGACCCGAGTTAGCAGCCACAATCTCATTCGGGGTTTGCCCAAACTCAAGATGGTCAAAGACTTAGTTTGCTCTCCTTGCCGACATGGCAAGATGGTTACTACTTCTCATCCTTCAGTCACCGTAGTGATGACTGATGCACCAGGACACCTTTTACATATGGACACTGTTGGTCCAGCTAGAGTGGAGTCAGCAGGAGGGAAGTGGTATGTTCTTGTCATCGTTGATGATTTTTCTAGATACTCTTGGGTATTCTTCATGGCCTCGAAGGATGAGACCTTTTCTCACTTCAGGGGTTTGGTCAGTAGGTTGTCTATTGAGCTCCCGGTGCATTACGAGCTATCTGTGATGATAATGGCACTGAGTTCAAGAATTCCTACTTTGAGAGTTTTTGTGTGGAGTGCGGTTTAGAGCATCGGTTCTCTTCTCCCTACGCCCTCGTGAGAATGGCGTAGTGGAAAGGAAGAACAGGACCACGGTTGAGATGGTCGGGACGATGATAGACGCAGTATAGTACTCTAGGAAGTTTTGGGTGAGGCTATAGCTCTTGCTTGCCATGTTTCTAATCGCGTGTTTTGAGAGCACATTTGCATCGCACTTTTATGAGTTGAGGTATGGGCGAAAGCCCGGTGTGTCTCATTTTCGCGTTTTCGGTTGCAAGTGTTTTATCTTGAAGTCCAGTAACCTAGATAAGTTTGAGTCTCGCTCTTACGATGGTATCTTTCTAGGTTACTCGACTTCTTCTCGTAGCTATAAGTGCAGAGCGTTGATGCGCATAGGATCATAGAGACCGTGATGTGACCTTTGATGAGGCTAGCCCAGAGCTAGACACGATGTTTGAGCTCTTCTTATCCCTCCGAGACTATCTTTGTAGAAGATGAGGATGATGGAGATGATGGTGTTCAACCGGATCCAGTCCCTCTACACCGAGGTGCCTCCTGTTTCCATTTACGCACCTCGGGAGACCGGCCCTTGCCTTCCGACTCTCCTTGCCGAGTGGCTCTGCTCCTACCTCTTACGTGCATGAGGTAGAGGCTATACGCTTCTAGTCCTCCTGTCATATCCAGAAGCTCATCCACCGATCGGATCATTGGTGATCTGTTTGAGCGGTCACTCGCTCAAAATCAGGTTTGTCCAGTTTCTGCCTCCACTCTGCCTTTGTTGCCTCCTTTGAGCCGAAGGATGTTTCTCATGCATTATCCGATGAATCGTGGATTAATGCTATGCATGAGAACTTGAGAACTTTGAGAGGAACAAGGTATGGCAGCTTGTCGAGCCCCATATGGTCATAATGTCATTGGGACCAAGTGGGTGTTCAAAAACAAGCAGAGTGAGGATGGGGTTGTCATTCGCAACAAGGCTAGGCTAGTTGCACAGGCTTTTCTCGAGGTTGAGGTCTTGACTTTGAGGAGACCTTTACCCCTGTAGCTAGACTAGAGGCTATTAGGATCCCGCTTGCATTCTCTCGCATCCCGGGGTTTCAAGCTCTATCAAATGGATGTCAAGAGTGCATTCCTCAATGGCTATATTGAGGAAGAGGTTTATGTCAAACAACCTCCGAGATTCGAGAACCCCAAGTTTCGAGTCATGTATACAAGCTCTCCAAAGCTTTGTATGGACTCAAGCAGCCCCAGAGCATGGTATGAGAGGCTCAAGTCTTATCTTCTCACCATGACTTCAAAATGGGCATAGTAGACAAAACTCATTCATCGGACACCATGAGTCTAATTTTCTTGTCCGATTTATGTGGGCGATATCATTTTTGGTGGCTCGTCTCATTCGCTTGTGTCTCAGTTTTCTGAGGTGATGAGAACAGAGTTTGAGATGAGTATGATGGGCGAGTTGAGCAACTTTCTTGGCTTCCAAATCAAGCAGACTCGGGAGGGTACTTTCTTGCATCAAGGCAAATATACCCGTGACCTCCTGAGGCCCTTCAACATGTCTGATGGGAAGCCGGTGATGACTCCTATGGCCACCACTACGTCCTCGAGCCCGATGAGGATGGTGAGCTCTTGATCAAAAGGAGTTTGAGCATGATCGGCTCCTCTTGTACCTCACTGCTTCGAGGCCGGACATACGTTTTGCTGTGTGTCTGTGCGCTCGATTTCAAGTTTCTCCTCGCGCCTCTCACCGCCAGGCGGTCAAGCGCATCTTCAGGTACATTCGTGCTACCACTGATTATGGTATTTGGTACTCTTCGTCTTCTTGTCTATCTCTTAGAGTCTTTTCTGATGCCGACTTTGCTGGCTGTAGGATAGATAGGAAGAGCACTTCTGGCACTTGCCAATTCATTGGCACTTCTCTTGTTTCTTGGTCATCTAGGAAGCGATGCAGGGTTGCACTGATCCCATCCGAGGCCGAGTATGTTGTTGCGACCGATTGTTTGTAGCAGTGCTCTGGATGAGATCGACCTTACGGGACTATGGGTTAGAGATAGAGAGTGTGCCACTTTTCGTGACAACACTTCAGCTATTTGCATTGCTAAAACCCAGTGCAACATTCCGGACCAAGCACATTGATATTAGATATCACTTCCTTAGAGACCATGTGGAGAAGGGAGATATCGCGCTTGATTCGAGAGAGTGACCTTGATTAGCGATATCTTCACCAAGCCTTTGGATAGCTCAGATTTGTTGCCTTGAGGAGTGAGCTTGGAGTCGTGAGCCCTTACGGCCTTTCGTGAGGGGAGCTGGTTTGTATATTATGTATTATATGTTTCCTTCGACTTAGCTTTTCTTTTCTTTGTGTTTCTTTTGGGTGACTTTGGGCTTGTTTTCTTGAGTTGAGTTCACTCACTTAGACTTCAGCATGCCTTCCATGGACCTCTTATCTTGTGCTTTAGGTTGCTATCATGCGTGATTAGTGTTCTCTCTTCTCTCTAGGTTGAGTTCCCTCAGATCTTATAAGTCTAGCGGTATTGGGCCTCCTGGGTAGAGCGAGTGCATGTGCACTCCTTAGTTGGGATCTAGAGTCGACTTCCTATGTCGATCCTTTGGGAAGATAAGAGCGAGTCTAAGCCGTAGTGAGTCTCTTCTATCTTATCTATGCTCAATAGCCATCCGGTTTTGCGGTTTCTCGGCTTCTTCTCCTCATTCTGCTTTTTACGGTTGTTATTGAGTTCATTCGGTTTTCTTTATGCCTAATCGTGATAATAACTCAACTTTAACCAGATTTGAGCTTAAAATTGATTCATTTGTTGAGGGGAGTTTGGGAATCTGTTCATGCATTGCATTTAGACTGCATTTCTACATTTTATGAGCTTTGTCTATTATGGAATTGATTTCCTCTTCATGCTATACACCATGCTACATCATTTGAAGAAAATCACTAGCTTAGGTATGTCCAAGTTCATTTAACTTGCTAAGCTTAAAAATGAAATAAGCCTTAAATGAAAAACTTGATGAAACTTGTTGCTTTTACTTGCTAGGTTTCTTCTCAAGAGGTTTGTGCCATAATTTGAGAAATTTAGGAGTTCTCTAGAGTCCCTATAGCAACTTGGGTGAAACTAGTTTGATCCATGCTAGAGTCCTTCAATTGCTCATGAATCATTGTGCAAAAAAATGAAAATTAAACAAAATTGACTCTTCTTGTGCACATATGACTCAACACCTTGCATTCACAAGACCGCTTCCCATTGCACTTGGGATGAACTTGGAATACATCGTGTTTGATCTAGACCATCCTCTTAAGAGTTCATCTTGAGATGGTCGCATACGGCTTGAGTCAATTGGTTGTCAAAAGAAAATGCAAATAAATTAAAAACAAAGACATATGTGGGTAAAGAATGCAAATAATGTCAAACATTTGCACCCGCTATATCTTGTATGATGATAAATCAAAATTTGCATTAAGTGATAAATGAGCCGAAGGACCTTGTATGCTCTTCTAGATTCCCCAAAGTGTTGAGTAGGTTGAACTCTAGGTTTTCCTTTTGATCCTTAGAGTGGCTATTCTTCTATTTTTGAAACTAAAGCTAAGTGTTGCACTTGTCTAATCTTGCTAAAATGAAATATTCAAAACTAAGCTCGTATTTGCACTTGGACATGTCTTAGTTTAGTCATCTTCAAATTGACAAGCTTGGTGTAATATCCTTCCATTTTGATCAATTGGATAATCTTCAAAGCTCTTTCGATTGCATTTCATGCATACATAAAAAATTGATGCCTATATTGCCAAAAGGGGAGAAAACGTAGAAAAGGCATCACTAAAATGATAAAAATGTGAATGCTTATTTGGTTATTATGATCTTTGTAAAACTATGCTACTACTGTTGGATCATATTCTCATAATCACATTTGACATGTTTAGTTGGATTTTAGAGTTTTGTTGAAAACTTGCTCTTTCTTAAATTTAACTCTAAAATCTGAATTCCTCTTCGTCAACTTGGTCATGGTTCTAATTTCTATCTTTGGACCAAGTTTGACTTTGCAACTAAAATTGCTTTCTTCTTCATTTTCTTCAAACTCAAATTTATGCCTTTTGTGTGGTTTGTCAATATACTCATCAAGGGGAGATTGAAGGACCATGTGGAGGTCCATCCATGTTTGTGATGAGTATTTGACTTTATTTGAGCAAGGTGTGCTCAAGTTTGAGTTTGATTTGGATTAATTTTCAAAATGAAGCAATTTGAGTTGTCTCTGCCAGAGTGGCGACTGGTCGTATGGGACGCAGAGTGATGAGTTGGATGGTTTATTGCACATCTTTGTGGGCATTGCTATGTGAGGAGTTTCCTTGTCTTTGATGGTTGCGGGACGACGGTGCTAGGTCATGGTGAGGCGAAGATGACCGGGACTAGGCGAGGAGCATCGGAGGTCCAAAACGGTTGGGAGATCGCGGAAGATGATCGGAGACGGAGTCCGGGCAAGTCAAGAAGACAAGGAAAGGAGATGATGCTAGCTAGATGCCGCGTGGATCAATGAGGGCCGTCGGATTGAGGTCTAGTTGATAGGTTAGCAGGTCTAGGTAGTATTCTTTGAAAACCGTGCAAGAAAACCCGGTATGTGTGTGGGTTTTGGGTTATCCCTTGCATGGCTATGTGTATGGGTTAATCCTAGCCCTTAGATGAGTGCTCTAGGGTTGGGGACTCATCCAAGGGTGGTAGGTGGCCCAAGAGTAGTATAAATAGGGGTGGAGGGGTAGCCTCCTTCCCTTGAAGGTGTTGAGGTTTTTGATGCTCATTTGAGCTTTGCCCACATGAATGTGAGGCTTTGTAACCTCCCCTTCCAGAAATGAAAGTTCTATCCATCCACCTCTGAATTTATTTTGCGCATTTACATTATGTCTTTACTTTACGCAATTTAAATTCAGCATTTACTTTCCCGCAATTACATTCCCGCAATTTACTTTCAAGTAATTTGCATTTGCCTCCCCTCCTTCTAAATGCTGCTGATCTTGGATGTTTTGAGTGTGTTCATATGGTTTTACATCTCTTTTGCACTCTTGGATTGAGTAGAGAACATCTTTTCTTTCAAGTTCCAACTTTGGTCAGAACTTGTTCTTCGCGCAGCAGTCAGTGTTTGATTTTTGTAAAAATATATAAAAACAATTTTTGAGTGATTCTTGTTGGAAGAGGTGTGGGACTCTTATATACACCTGCATAAAAAGTTTGGAGTTCACTTGTTGCACCGTTTGGGCGCCATGAGGTGAAAACCGAGCCCCAAACTTTCTGCTTGAAGTTCTTGAGCATACTGTGTTCTTAGATTTTTCCTGTTTTTTCTGTAAGGCTCTTTGAGGACAAATTTGGTGGAATTCTTCACGACTCTGATACTCATAGGGAGAAAAATTCTCAGAATTTTGTGAGCTGCAAAAACCCACCAACCTCCTGTGCAAATTGAGGACAAGTTCTGAAAATTCTGCTTTTGCTTTTTCTGAAAGTGACTTTTGTGATTTGAATTGATGTCCTTTCTAAAAGCAAGAGTTTGAATTGATTCCTCTTTATCTTGGACACTAGACAACCAGGATTGTGACTCAAAAATCCCCACATATTTTATGGTACTTATCCATGCAAGCTTGGGGTACACATAGTTGTCTAGTTTTTCGGGGTTTTCACAATTTCCTTTGAGCGATCTTGTCGAGGTTTTTGTTGGAGTATTTTGGGGGAATTTTTATTTGCGACCATTCACCCCCCCCCCTCTGTTTGCCATCTCGGTCCTTCAATAACTCAATTTGTGCTTAAAATTGACTCACATGTTGAGGGGGAGTTTGAAAATCTGTTCATGCATTGCATATAGGCTGCATTTTCTTTTGTTTTATGAGCTTTGTCTATTATGCAATTGATTCAATCTTCATGTAATGCACCTTGCTACATCTTTGAAGAAAATCACTAGCTTAGGTCTACCCAAGTTCATCTATCATACTAAGCTTGTTAAAATCTGAAAATTGAAAATCTTAAATGAAAACCATGTTGCTTTTTCTTGTTAAGTTTCTTCTCTAGAGGTTTTTACCATGAATTGTGAATTTAAGGAGTTCTCTAGAGTCCCTATAGCAACTTGGGTGAAACTTGCTTGATCTATATTTTAGTCCTTCAAAATTGCTCATATGTGCTAAATTAAGAAAAAATTGACTCTCTTTTGTGCAAAATTGAACTCAACACTATATATTCTCGAGACTGCCTCCCATTGCACTTGGGATGAACTTGGAATATATCGTGTATGACCAAGATCATTCTCTTAAGAGTTACTCTTGGGGTGATCGAACATGGCTTGAGTCAATCATTAAGAAATGCAAATAACAAAAACATAAGTGGGTAAAGAATGCAAATAATGTCAAACATTTGCACCCCGCTATGTCTTTCAAAATATCAAAGAAGAAGAATTTGCATGAATTGAAAAAGAGCTCGAAGGACTCTATATGCACTTCAAGATTCCCCAAAGTGTTGAGTAGGTTGAACTCTAGGTTTTCCATTTGATCCTATGAGTGGTGTTTGCTTCTAGCTTTGAAACTTTTGCTAAGTTTTGCACTTGTTCAAATCTTGCTAAAATAAAATCTTGTAAACAAAGCTTGTGAGCAAAATGAATTTGTTATTGGAGACATCCTAGTTCAGTCATTTTCTAAATTGACTAGCTTGGTGTCATATCTTGCATTTATGATCACTGGGATAATTCTCAAAGCTCACTTAGGATGCATTTCATGCATACATATATAAAGGAGGAGAAAATAAAAAAAAATTGATGCCTATATTGCCAAAAGGGGGAGAAAATGTAGAAAAGGCATCTTCAAAGGAAAAATGTTAATCCACTTTGGTTCTTATGATCTTTGTGACAATTGCAAATTTTTATGATCATAAGCATATTCGAGTGTTCCTTTTGAGTTTTATTGGATCTTTTAGAGCTTTTGTTGAAAACTTGCTCTCTCTAAAGTTTAGCTCTAAAATCCCTTTTCTGCCAACTTGGTCATGATCTTATTTCCTTATTCTGGACTAAATTTGGCTTTGCATTCAAATTGCTTTCTTCTCTCTTATTCAAACTCAAAACTTATGCCTTTTCATGTGTTTGTCAATATACTCATCAAGGGGGAGATTGAAAGACCATGTGGAGGTCTATCCTTGTGTGTGATGAGTAATTGACGAGTTTTGAGCTTGGTTTGATTTGAATTGAATTGGATTTGAAGCAATTTGAGTGTTGGGGGCTCTTCTTAGTGCTACTGGCCTAGGGGTAGTAGCACCAGACTATTGACAGCAATTATGATCGATTAATGATTTTGGGATAGTCATTTAATATATTTGTGGGCATTGCACTGTGAAAGGTTTTTCCTTGTCTTTGATGGTTGCAGGGCGACTGTGCTAGGTCATGGTGAGGCGGAGGATGATCGGGACTATGCGAGGAGCGTCGGAGGTCCAGACGGTTGGGAGATCGCCGGAAGATGATCAGAGACGGAGTCCGGGCATGTCAAGAAGACAAGGAAAGGAGATGATGCTAGCTAGATGCCGCGTGGATCAATGAGGGCCGCCGGATTGGGGTCTAGTTGATAGGTTAGCGGGTCTAGGTAGTATGCTTTGAAAACCGTGCAAGAAAACCCATTATGTGTGTGGGTTTTGGGTTAGCCCTTGCATGGCTGTGTGTGTGGGTTAATCCTAGCCCTTAGATGAGTGCTCTAGGGTTGAGGGACTCATCCAAGGGTGGTAGGTGGCCCAAGAGTAGTATAAATAGGGGTGGAGGGGTAGCCTCCTCCCTTAGAAGGTTTTTGAGGTTTTTGAATGCTCCTTTGAGCTTTGCCCACATGAAAGTGAGGCTTTGTAACTTCTTCGATTTTTTCTGTTTTTTTTTGTACGGCTTTTTGGGGATAAATTTGGTGGAGTTCTTCACGACTCTTCTGTTCATAGGGATAAAAATTCTCAAAATTTTGTGAACTGCAAAAACCCACCAACCTCCTGTTCAAATTGAGGACAATTTCTGGAAATTCTGCTTTTGCTTTTCTGAAAGTGACTTTTGTGATTTGAATTGATGTCCTTTCTAAAAGCAAGAGTTGGATTGATTCCTCTTTATCTTGGACACTAGACAACCAGAATTGTGACTCAAAAATACCAACATATTTTATGGTACTTATCCATGCAACCTAGAGGTACACATAGTTGTCTAGTTTTTCGGGTTCTTCACGATTTCCTTTGAGCGATCTTGTCGAGGTTTTTGTTGGAGTATTTTGGGAGGAAATTTATTTGCGACCATTCACCCCCCCCCCTCTGTTCGCCATCTCGATCCTTCAGTATATACTTCTTCAGGATACCCATGTACCTTTCGAACGGGTACATCTGATGCAGGAATGCGGGGCCACATACATTTATCTCATTCACAAGATGAACAATGAGATGAACCATTATATCCAAAAATGATGGAGGGAAATACATCTCTAGCTGGTATAGTGTCTTGACCACATCATTCTGCAGTTCAGAAAGTCCGATGGGATCGATGACCTTCTGTGAAATCGTGTTGAAGAAGAAACACAACCTCATGATTGCCTCTCGGACCTTTACTGGCAAAATACCTCTAATTGCAATAGGAAGAATTTGTGTCATCATCACATGACAATCATGAGACTTCATTCCAGTTAACTTCAAATCTTTCATCGAGACCGGTTTCTTGATGCTTGCGGAGTAACCGGACGGAACTTTCACATCATGCAAGCATTTGCAGAGGTTTGTTCTCTCTTTCTTGGATAGAGTGTAGCAAGCTGGGGGAAGGTAAAGTCGCCATTTCCTAGTGTCTTGAGGATGTAGCTCAGCTCTGATTTTCATATCTTCCAGGTCCCTTCGTGCCTTCAGTCCATCCTTAGTTTTGCTAGGAATGTTCAGCAAAAGACCAATCAAGTTGTCACATATATTTTTCTCTACGTGCATGACGTCTATGCAGTGCCAAACTTCTAAGTCCTTCCAATAGGGCAAGTTCTAAAATATCGATCTCTTCTTCCAAGTGGTCTTCTCAGTACGAGATCTCGATTTATTATTACTATCCCCCTTTCCAAGTACGACATTAATATCCTTAACTATATCATATACCTCTTCCCCACGATGAGGCCTTGGAGCTATACCATCCTCTTTTGTCCCATCGAATTGTTTCTTCATATTGTGGTAGGGGTGATTCCTGCGAAGGAACCTACGGTGATGTATGTACACAGTTTTCCTCGAGTTATTGAGCCACACACTAGAGGTTTCATCCATGCACTGGGGCATGCTTTGGCCCTTTACAAGATGCTGACGGATAGATTACCAAGCGCAGGAAATCATTGATGGTGCAAAACAACAATACGCGTGAGGATGAAGTACTCGCTTGTACTCATCCCATACCATACACCTTCGTTCCACAAGTACCACAAGATCTTCCACCAATGGTTGTAGGTATACATCAATATCATTGCCAGTTGTCTCGGCCCTTGGATAGCGGCGACATCATAATGTACTTTCGTTTCATACACAACCAAGGAGGAAGGTTGTAGATACAGAGAGTCACGGGCCAAATGCTATGAATACTACTCATGTTACCGAAAGGATTCATTCCATCCGTACTCAACCCGAACCTTATATTCCTCGGTTCATTCCGAAGTCCTTCCTAAAGAGCCTATCGATGGTTCTCCACCGCGTAATCGCAGGTGTCTCGCCTTTCCATCCTTTTACGCTCTTCCGAGTGCCATCGCATCAATTGGGCATGCTTTTTGTTTCCAAATAAACGCTTCAACCGAGGTATTACTGGTAAATACCACACCACTTTAGCGGGAGCTTCTTTCTTCACCACGGTGCCCTCGCTGTCATGGCCTTTACGCTTGTATCGCGATGATTTGCACACCGGACATACATGCATGTCTGTATACTCTTTGCGATAGAGTATACAATCGTTTGGACATGCATGTATTCTTTCTACTTCCAATCCCAATGGACATACAACCTTCTTAGCTAAATAAGTTATTATCAGCAATACATTTCCATCTGGAAGTATGTCCGCTAAGAGATGTAATAGCGCCGTGAAACTCTTATCGGACCAACCATTGCTTGCCTTCAATTTCAGAAGTGAAAGCACGATGTGCAACTTTGTGTATTCCTCCTTGCAACCCGGAAACAAAGGTGTGTCCGAGTCGTCCAACAAACCCTTGAATTGATTAAACTCTCTCTGACTAGTGTAGTTCCCTTCTGCATCGCGCAACATCTGAGCAAGATTATTATCGTCATCAATGTCCAATCTATCCTCATCAGATCCATAACCGATGTCAGCTGCCATAATGCCTTCTCCATCATCCAATACGTTATCACCTTCATGTATGTTTTCCTCTTCACCGTGACTTGTCCAACGTGTATAGTCAAGTACAAAACCCCTTCAAATCAAGTGCAAGTGGATGTGCTCTTTGTCTGAAAACATTTTCTCATTCTTGCAATCAATGCATGGACAATGTATGTACTCCGTCTTCTTGTGCAACTTGTTCTCCTCAGCGGCTCTTAGAAAAGCAGATACCCCGCCGATGTAATCTCGGCTATAACGGTTCGCATTGTACATCCTTCTCCGGTCCATCTAAAATTAATTAACATATAAAAATTGATTAAAAATCTAGTCTAATTACTTATCATCTAAAGGAGCTAGATAATAAATTCATCATCTAAAAATGATGAGCACTTACCAAATTAACTAAATTTCATGTATATTAATATCCACTAATCTTAAATAAATAAATTTAATATATACAAGATGTATATTATATGTCCACACTAATGGAACCAAATTAATAGTAATTAAAAAACTAATCTAATTACTTATCATCTAAAGGAGCTAGATAAAAAATTCATCATCTAAAAATGATGAGCACCCACCTACCAAATTAACTAAAATTTCATGTATATTCATATCCAATAATCTTAAATAAATAAATTTAATATATGCAAGATGTATATTATATGTCCACACTAATGGAACCAAATTAATAGTAATTAAAAAACTAATCTAATTACTTATCATCTAAAGGAGCTAGATAAAAAGTTCATCATCTAAAAATGATGAGCACCCACCTACCAAAATAACTAAAATTTTATGTATATTCATATCCAATAATCTTAATTAAATAAATTTAATATTTGCAAGATGTATATTATATGTCCACACTAATGGAACCAAATTAATAGTAATTAAAAAACTAATCTAATTACTTATCATCTAAAGGAGCTAGATAATAAATTAATCATCTAACAATGATGAGCACCTACCTACCAAATTAACTAAAATTTCATGTATATTAATATCCAATAATCTTAAATAAATAAATTTAATATATGCAAGATGTATAGGTCCGTTCACTAATGGAACCAAATTAATAGTAATTAAAAAACTAATCTAATTACTTATCATCTAAAGAAGCTAGATAATAAATTCATCATCTACCAATTTAACTTAAAATGCAATTTATATTAAATATATGCTTCATCATAATTCATCATCTATAAAAAGAACACAACATCATCTAATGAACCTAGCTAGGAAATAAATTCATCAACTACAAAATGGTAGGTAAATAAAAATAAACAAAATCTAAACTTTTCATCTCATTTACATATAAACCTTAATTAAACTAGGTTTAAAAATTAAATTGCAATAAGATTAACACAAATCAAGAGAGGAGAAAAAATAACTCACCAAGGAACAGCTAGAGGAAGTACAAGCACAAGAATTGGAGAAAATGAAATCTGAAAATTAGAAGTTTTGGTTTGCTCTCGGGAGGAAGAAGACCAGTGCTGCTACTGACCACCTATTTATAGGCAATATTATCAGTGACGGTTGTTAACTAGAACCGCCACTGATAAAATTATCTGTGGCGGTTCTATCCTCGAACCGCCACTGATAATTAATTATCGATGGCGGTTCGAGGATAGAACCGCCACTGATATTCTTCCTGCCATTTTCAATATAGAACCGTCACTGATAATTATATTTATGGCGGTTCAAAAAAAACCGTCACAAATAGACTGTTAGCTATTGCAGGTTTTGGCGTAATGAATGCAAGCTAAATAACCAACTAGTCTAGCTAGGTGAACACCATGCAAGCGACTAGATAACAAAAACAAAACTGACACATGCATGTACACAGTTCTAACGTGTATTATTTTAACAACAAGATTAACACTAACAAGGGCCTGGCTTGGCACCGTAGGGCAGGAAGCCGACGTGGAGGAAGGCGGCGTGGGCGACGATGCCCAGGCGGCCGAGGAGGTCCTCGGCGTCCCACCGCTCGCCGTCGGTGACCCTGTGGAGGGGCGAGGACTATGCCATTGCCATGAAGTAGATAAGTTGTCTCTTTCTAGTCGGATGCTGTATATGGGCTCAATAGATGTATCTCGAGGTTTAGGGACTCGAGATAAAATTGTTATTTAGGAAACTTACGGCCCGCTCGCCATAGACTCATGGTAGTCTCTAACCGAATCAACAAGGAAGAAGATGTCTTTGCTGTGAGCCATGAATAATTAAGTGTCATTTGTAACAGTTGGATGCCGTCACGAGATTAGTGATCCGGCAACGGCTGGAGCCGGAGGCCTCTCCGGCGAGCTTCAGCAGTAAGGTCTCTATTTTAAGGGAGCAAGCAGCGACTCCATCAAGACTTGGTCCAGCCCAATGACAAAATGGGTCGGCCTAGGATAGTCTAAAATTCATAAAGCCCAGCCAATAGGACCGGGCCAACCCATCAGCATGGTTGATACTTTCGGCCTGAACAAGCTTGTATGAGATCTAGTTAGCCTGATCCGTAAATTAACCTTCTTTTACATTGTAAACTGTAGCAACTTTCTTATGGGAAACGCTGAAACATCAATGGCCACGGCTTTAATGTGCAGCCAGGTTTCAAATTTCGTTTTCGATTTATATCTCGCTCCTCACCGAAATCCGAAATTTCGACGCAATCTTATTATTTCGGACAAAATCAGGACGAAATTCAAAAATAAAAATTCAAATCCTGAATTTTTGGACCGAATTTCGGGCGAAATATCCGAAATTTCGGTAAATTTCACCTGAAGAAAAAATGGTCCAAACGATGTCAAATTTTTTTGAAATTTTTTATGGAGTTTCCTGACACAACAGTGATGTTTTCATAAAAATTTTAGATGATTATCATGTTTGAGAAATTTTCAAAAATTCAAATATTGTTACTGTCCTCATAAAACACTAACCAACAAGTTTGAACCGAGTGAAAAATGGTTCAAACCATGTTATAAAATTTTGAATTTTTTTGTGCATAGTTATGATGCATCACTAATGTTCTCATAAAATTTTCAGATGATGATTAAGCATCATGAAGTTTCAAAATTTTGAACAGTGCTACTGTCCTGTTAAAAAGCTTACCGTCAAACTTGAACAAAATGAAAAATAGTTCAAACTATGTTAGAAAATTTTGAATTTTTTTTGGATGGTTCTGATGTAACATTAATGTTTATATAAAATTTTTATATGATGATAATGCATAAATAATTTTTAAAAATTTTGATAGTGCTACGTTCTAATAAAAGCCTAATGATCAATACATAGATTTGCTTTAACAATCAAAAAAGGTTTAAAAATTTTGAAACTTTTACAGAAGGGTGATAAGGAAATTTTAAGATCTCATAAAAATTTTGAATTATGATCACACTCTAATGAATTTATAAAATTCTTACAAGGCACAGTACTATTTATGTTCTTTCTCTTTTTGATTTTTGAAATATAATATAACAAATGAAGTTCAATGCATACATATGTTTTGATTTACCAAAACAAAAAAAAATTTGAATTTTTTAAAAATTTTATATAATGGTACTGAGACAATTCTTACTCTCTCATAAAAATTTTAGATGATGACCATACTCGAGAAAATTTATAAAATTTTGACAATGTTGCTGTCCCAATTATGTTCATTATGTTTTTAATTTTTTAAAGATAACAAATGAAGTTCAATTATTTTGAAAAAATTTATGTATGATCCTAAACTACTAAATATAGTACCATAAAATGTTCAGATCATTATCAAGCCTGTAAAATTATGTAAAAATCTGACCGTGTTTCTGCCAAAATTTTTAAATGTCTCAAAAATTCGGTTTTTCAACAAATTTTCATAGAAGATGACTTTCTTAAGGGTTATTGGACCAAATCAGGCCCTAAAAGTTCAAAAACCGGCACTGTAGCAATTTCAAATTTTTTTATCCGACCGGTAATTTGGATTTCGTGGTGGCCTGAAATCGAAAAATTCGGCGAAATTTGTATCCATGTGGCACAGACGTGCCTGTGGGCCATTGGATCCCCATCCTACATTCCCACCATTTCTCCACTTTAGGATTTTCATTTTTGTCTTGTTTCAAGGGTCTTTCCTACGACACGGTTTAGGTGCAGTCCCGTAGGATAAGCAGTCCTCTGCGAACCGTTCGGTCGAAAAACGACGGTTTAGATCTTCCAAAAGGACTATAAAATACAATCTACCTTTTTTACTGTATCAACACAATATAGATTGATTTGGACTAATTGTTGTTTTGATCGGACATTCCGTACCTACAAAGATTGCTTAAATTACAATTCCCCTATAGACTGCACCTGAACCACCTCCCTTCGCTATTATATCACCACAACCCTAAACTCATCTCCCCTCCCCTTAACATGTAGAATTGTTTTCCTCACTTTCCATCCCCCGATTTGTTTTCCGCACCACCTGCCTATCCAACCATGGGGGCCCGCCGCCAGACCATGCATGCCATTGTTGGGATGAAGCGGTGACTCCCACTCCATGCACCACCTGCCCGGCACACCACCCCATCGGATCTAGTGTGGCCGGATCTCTCGCCCGTCATCTCGCCCTGAGGATTTGATTTTCTCCTCTTGAATTTTTTGCCCAGATTTTAGTTGAAAGTTCAAATCTAGTTGATTTTAGTTGAAAGTTTAGAATCACCAACAACCCCCTCTCCCCGGTTAGGATTTGACTTTCTCCTAATTAATTTTTTTCTAGATTTTAGTGAAAAGTTCAAATCTTGTTGATTTTTGTTGAAATTTCCAATTGAATGTTCCAACTACAGAGCGTTGTTATGTTGACTGCAGGCAGAGGCATGCCAAGCATAGATACAGCACATAAGCAAATTTGTTCCTATACGGCTGCTTCCAACCAACCTTAATAAGTTTCTAGACCTGCATTGGCGAAAACATAATTAAAGTTGGTTGTATTCAAATGCTCTCGGTCACGAAATGCAGGTCATTGTTTATCCAATGTATGGCTTTGATCATACTTGTTAATAATAAAAATTATATATTAGAAAAGTATTTTCTAAGACAAATATAATGGTATTATTTTTATATGGTTAATCCATACAATTTTACCTATATCAATGATCAAAGATTCAAAATAAGACCACATGTATCTAAGGTCAGCATGATATTAGTGGATTTTGGACCACATTTATCTAAGTAAGACAGTAGGAGAGGCATGATGCAAACAAGACTGAACTTGGCCATTCACCACAGTGAGCCTAGTGCGTGGCACAGACTGAGCCCAATGATAGAGGTTCAACGTGATAGGGTAATTTTTTTCGGGAGCAAGGTATGAGCATTGCCGATGTCCGATGATAATACTTTTCTCAAGTGTTTAACGAATACACTTGTATATAAATATCGACGGTTAAAGAACCAAAAGTTTGACCGCATGTCCAACGGTGACCTATAACTACTAAAACATATATAGGTATTACAAAGAGACATACACTATACTTGAGCAAACAGTGCAAACTAGACCATAATTTACTTTAAAATTTGTGTGTTCCATTTTTTTTAAATAGCAGCGAACCAAATTCTTCTTCTTCCATGATGACAAATTAATCTTAATTTTGTGCCATACAAGGGATCCAACGTAAAATAACCATGGAATTTCCAATATGCTCTGGTCTCAGCTGTAACCTTGCCATATTTCACAAACCTGCAAAACAGAGAGACGAACATTCAGTTCCACTAACACATCCCTGCAATTTCCCGATGCACCCAGTGAAGGGGAATGCGTTGCGCCATCACGACGTCCTTTTGTCATATTGGAAGAATCAAGGAGGAGCTCTGCTATTTCCTTTACTGATGAGGAAAAGAGATCAAAGTCCAAAGCCGGAGAAAAGAGAAAGCGGCAAAGGAACACACTGAAGCACTGTAACAAGAATTTTTCTCTTTTTTCTTAAGCTCTGGCACCTTTTTTTTTTAATCTAATCTCTGTCCGAGTAAATGTGAAAAAATAGATCTCTATTTGACCGTGATAGTCACAGTAACCAATCCGATAAGCGCAGCCTGACGACCCGGGATATTCCTATAGGGCAAGTACAATAGCAAAGCCAATTACTGACTAATAGTAAGCTAAAAACCAGCTTGTACAATAGCTGTCTCTAAATATTGTGCAATAACTATCCTTTCTCTCTTGTACATAAATGATCTACCTATGCTCCCGTGCAAAGCTGTCTACTAAATAAGAGCCAGCTCTATTATCATTCATCTTTTCTCACTCTTCCACATAGACTAAAGCTGATATGTACAGATTAAAAATCAGCTGACATAACCTTATTGTACATACCCGTCCTCTATACCTATCGAGGCCTTCAACTGCTGTCCTCCACATATGCGCAAATGATCCAACCTCCACAGAAGATTCTCCATAGCATAAGTTTTGATCATTACCTTTTAAAAAAAAATCTAGCTAGCTGCTCTAGCATTCAGACTACGAATGAATGGCGCCTGAGTTCAAATCCAGTTGGATAGAGTGGTCAACAGTCAACACCACTTCCTAACATTTGGCTCCAACCTTTTCTCTATATTTTATATTACTAGGTAGATACACCACACGCACTAGCTCACAAGCGAGTGTGCCCACTAAGCACACACACTGACACACCTAGAATTATAGAGTTAGGGATGAAAACTACCACCCCACCAAGAAGCAAGTGGTGGTTGGGTCCTACCTTTCTATTTATATGTTAACAAGACTAATTAAAAATGCAATGATGTGGTTTTCATTCAACAATTCTTGTTAGAGATAACTTAATATCTGAACTTATCATTTCTTTTGATTTTATCTAAATAGGTTGTTAGTCTAAGTTTTTTACAACAAGAACTTTTTTAACTATATAAGTCAACCTTTGTACATATAAATATGGAAGAATTGTAGTGGATTGTTTTTCGTGATTTTTTTCGTAAGGATTTTTCTATATTAAATCTTCTCTCCGGTTATTTTACCGTGCTACTAATCCTAACAAATGGTATCAAATTGAACCGACGCCAGCTCCATCCACCGTTCCCGAGAAGCCAAAGTCGGTCGGCTGCTTCCGCAGCATGTCGCGCTCGTGGCGCGTTGTGCTGTCGTCGGCTTCGTTCGGCGAGCTCCACATCCGGTGAGCCAACAGGCCAGGCCACCCCAAGCTTTTCTTCTGACCGGCAGGAACTGTGGAGTACTGCTGCTATGCTTGGCAGCCCAGTGGTCCGGTCAAGAAGCTCACGCTCCACGATTTCCTCGATGGAATTGCTGTTCCTACCACCAAGCCTCTCCATGGTCTCGTCTTGATTGTCTACAGTCTACACTGTCTTTGGCGGTTTGCGTGCGTGGAGGCTAAGGTTTCTTAGTCCAATCTTGCATTTGTTCCTGTTGGGATGCTGCGGTTGTTTGGTGGCATGTTTCGTGTGCTTGTTGTGATGGGTGCCGTACAAGCAAGATCAAGAAAAAAGCCTATTGTATATATTTTTGACGGATTCTTTTTGCAATTCAGACCATTGTGTTTATTATTGGCAGCATTCATGCAGATTTATCATTAGTGGATTCTTGGCAATTTATTCAATGTTTCATCGTCGGTTTATTTGATGTTTTATCGTCTATTTGGGGAAGAAAAAAACGTCAGTTGAGAAGACAACTGAATTTGGTGTTTCATCATCGTTAATTGGAATTTGGTGTTTCATCACCATTATTTTGGTGTTTTATTCACCGTTTGGATACATTGACCATTATGGAGGTTTTAACAACATTTATTAGGAATTTGATGACACCCTGATGGTGCTATTATACTCTTAGGATTTTTTCTAGTGAAGGTTTTGCTCCAATATTAATTTGAGATGAAGGTTTAAAGTACAAAAAAGAGGTTGTTTCTGCGTAGATACTACAACATTGTTTTGTTGTCTTTGCTCGATATGAGAGGTCTACTGCAATGTATACTCCATTGATGGCACAAGATTTTTTCTTCATATTGACATTTTTAAGCAGTTCCAACTATGTTATGGATTTTCGGTAGGCAATTTGCCGAATTTTATGTTTCATGCGGAGTATGTCAAAAATTCATGTTATGTTTTCTTCGCTATCTACCTAGCACCACAGGTGATGTCTTGGCTTATGCCGTTTGATGATCGAGTGTTTGTTTCTGGAGGTCAGTTGCACAGACTCAGACTTTACTGGGCTTATGAATCTTTGAAGACCCAGATTTCTTTGTCTGTTTTGTTGATAGCTGTGCGTTTGGATTGACGTTCTAGTCTTTCTCTTGACCTACGGGTGGTTTTCTCAATCTGGCTTCATTAGAGCTGTTTGGATAAGATTGTTCCAGTCTTTTATATCTTTTGTAGTTTTTTTTGCACTACAAGTATTTGGATTGACTGTTCCAGTCTTCCTTATTCAGTAGTCCTTTGGACTTTTAATGTACTTGTATTCAATGCTTAATTACCCTTCGGAGTTTTCTGGAAACAATTTTGTTATAGATTTTGAGTTAAGGGGAGGTTTGTTAGAGATAACTCAATATCTCAATTTACTATATCTTTTTGTTTTATCTAAATAGGTTGTTAGTCCAAGTCTTCTATAACTAGCACTCTTTTGACTATATTTGTTAAATCTAGCTTTGTGCAAAAGAACAATTTTAAGCCATCTTTGGAAGGCCTTGCATCTTGCATACTTCCAGACTTGCTAAGTACATTTGTACTCACATGCTACAATAAATTCTTTCGTCAGAAGCTTTCCAATATGCCACGAACGATGGTGAGTTCTACGATGTGGAGTACGATGAAGACAATCCAGAGCGCTAGGTGCACGTGTCTTTTAAGTCGACTGCCTATGGAGTTTATTGGCTTTACCTTTTTGCTTCTTATTTCCGCTACTGTAAACTTAAGGTCATGTGATCTGGTTTTGTAATAATGGCTTTTCAGTCGGTACTCAGTATTTATCTTTTCAATTCGTGCTTTTCGGTTATGTTTCATCACTATGAACTGTGTGTACTAGCGTTGATCTAGGACTAGTACAGAAATACACAGGGGATTCTGGATAGCAAATCTGGGGTCCCACAGTTATTCTGCTAACAAGGTTTATATCCAAAACATGATGAAAAGAGATTATTTCTTCATAATAGCGTAGTATTTACTTTGAAGAACATTCCTAAGCTAACTTTATAAATTTTAGGATTCAGAATAGACATTATATTCATTGCTGAAATAGCTTATATGAAATTAGGGTTTTTGTTATATGGAATCGGATTAGAAGTGTAGTGAACGATTATCACTTAGGGTTATTGCACTAGCAGAATTTACATTAACAACAAGTTGTAACTAAAATATTTTTCTAGATTATGACTGTTCATATCCTAAATATTATTTCTAAACTGATCTTCATAATA
Organism: Otatea glauca; assembly: GCA_036346275.1. Lineage (NCBI taxonomy): Eukaryota > Viridiplantae > Streptophyta > Magnoliopsida > Poales > Poaceae > Otatea > Otatea glauca. Next base: position 8,363,107 of record CM070726.1, read on the forward strand.
TTTGCATTTAGACGAGATGTTTTATGAGATGCCGAAAAGGCTTAAATGTTTCTAAATTCTACGCGATAAAGGTTCAGTTTTCGCTTTAAGTTTGCGACTGCAACTTATAGGATTATTTAACCATTTTTCAGGTATTATTAGGGGATGACTGTAAGAGTGTTTTAAAGTTAGTTCCGTGATATTTGGCTTTTATCCGAGATAGTTTATAAGCATATGAAGATTAAAGTCTTTTACAAATTCAATTCAAATTAGTTCTTTTTGCTAACTATCATGATCATATCTTTAAGAATATACTGAAATTAGCTTTACCTAATTTGATACTTAATTTATGAGGTTTTATACATATATTTTTGATTCTTAACTATATATATATATATATATATATCATAGGATGGCATATTTCGGTTAAGTGACTGAAGCATAAGATATAACCCATTTTACTGACTTTGCTACATCATATAGTCTGATTATGTAACGTCTGATTTATTCATGACTTCACTCCTTATTATATATACATATTCTTTTATATAGATAGAGCTTACGGTCTTTATGCAGATTAAATTTGTACCTATATAATACTTTATTGCTTTGTTCAAAGACACTTCATCAATAATAATTCAATTTCATAACTCATTCTGGAATTTATATATGTATGTATATACTACTGCTAGCTAATATATGCATATATATTTATACATACATCTTTTTCATTTGGATAGTTTACTATTCATAAAGCAGGTTTAGATCGAGTTCATTCCTTAATAATTTCAGCATATTAAAGTAGCATACTGATATTTTTATATATTGAAATCACTTTCATTCATTTTAGATTTCATTTGCATAAATTATACTCTTTTGAACATTTAGTGCATTGATATTAGCCTTTAATAGAAAACATTTCAAACAAACTTAAAACTTAGATATTTTTATATATTTGAGTTCCTGAGAGCATAAGGACTCCATTAAAATTGGTTTCATTCAATTCCGAGTTTGTTTCTAAGATTTTTATGTATAGTCTTTCTTCATGTCTTTTCTTTAAGTTTAAATTTCAAATTCACCCCCTGATCATTTTCAAAATATTATTGCATATTCTGAAGGTACTTGATTTTATATGAATATATAAATTTATTTAATTCAATTTGGATCTATGGTTCAAACGTTATAGCCATTTGATTTAACTCAGTTTCTGAAAATAATCTAAAAATCGAAATACCCTTTCACTTTTGGAAAACAGCTTTCACTATTGCACGCGCTGGCTCAATAGAATCGGTCCACGGACACTGACAGCACGAGCCAAAACGTCAGTGGGCCAGCTCGGCTTTAGTGACTGACTACTGGGACCCGATGCGCAGCGATTGGGTGGCTCAAGGGAGACAATGCGCCTGACAGCCTAACCCTACCGTGCAGTGAGACAGAACAGGGGGTGGCTGGACTTGGGCTCATCGGCAACGAATCATCTCCAGGTTAGTGGAATGGGTAGCACCTAAAGCTTCAGTGGATTATGGCGCATCTAGGGGTGGTACTCACTCGACTGGAGATGGCCGGGAGGTAGGTCGCCACCGCGGGGGGTGCGGCGACGCCATGTTTGGTTCAGTGGAAACTTCACATGCGACTTCATTTTCAATGGAAGGGCTTTGGGTGAGCATCAATGGAGTAGGAGGATCCCATTTTACCTGTTAATGAGGTTGGGGATGGATCGGGTTGTTCTACCACTAGTGACCGTGCGCGAGGAAGAAGGACGGTGGCGACGGGAGCGTTCTGGTCTGCCTGAGCTGAAATCAGTAATGGAATAAATTCAGGAGGGCATAAGGTAGCTCTGTACCAAAGTAATTACAGAATCTCTCAATAGAGTGATGGATCCAAGCTTTTGCCCCCTTTCTAGTTCTTGGCGGCAATGGCAAGGAAGAAAGGAGTTCCTGGCTTTTGAGCTCGAGCGTGGCCAGATTAAGCTTTAGTGGCATAGGGGACTTCCTTTTTGCCGGTTTTCTTGGATGGAAGTCGGCCGGGTTGCTCCGCCATCGATCACCGGTCTTGAGGAAGAAAGGCTCTGAAGTAACTGCTTTCCTCTAGTGAACTCTAAAGCGAAAAGGGGTCAAATGATCAATAGGTGATCGACGCATGGTTGTACAAAGGAATTGGAAAGAGACTCTACCAATTACTCAATTGAACCCAGATCTTGCTCACGGTGTTCGGCGGCAAAAATGGCATAAACGAGCTCTGACAATGAACCAGTTGAGCAACGGTGGCAAGGGTGTTTTGACGAGTTGCTAAACTAAGAAAAGAGCACAGGACGCTGGTTAAATAGAGGACCATAAGGTTAGAGCACAGGGTGTGAATGGGCGCATTTCTTGCGACTCGGTTCTGTGCGCAGAGGAGAGGTGACGCTCTTTGGTGAGCCGTCCCGCGAATCACTGGTTTTGTAGCGTCCTTATCAAATCTAAAGCTCATCCAATTGCTCGATTGTAGCATTTGGAGGCTCAAACACTACGCCGTCACCGTTCTTCTTCCTTAGATCCGGTCACATGGTGGTGGAGCACCTCGGCCAACCAGGAATTTCACCAATAGGTAAAATGGAACCTCTAGTACCCCTTGATGTTTAATTTGCTACCGATTCGAATCGAGACTCATCTGTTTTCTTCCCCGACGAGCTGCCATTTCTGCTGCCGCACCCTCTCGGTGATGAGGCACCTCTGGCCTACTCTGGCGATGGTAGACCCCCAGGAAGATGTGTAAGAATGCCTCGGTGTTATTCCCGCTACCGACCGGCCTGCTCCGCCGCGCCTCCGTCGCCAGTGCGATGCCCTAGCTCATCCTTTGTCTCCCCTATTTTGCTCTCTCTGGCATGCCGGCCCAATGTCAATGGCTGTGAGTCAAATTCAAAGGCTCTCGCGCCATCTGAAGGAAGGGGCTTTCCGTTATGCGAAAGCGTATTTTTGTGATTTCCAGAATTTTGCATAACCGAGATAATTCAACTAATTGTAACTTTTGCATTATAACTCCAATTTGAATTAAGTAAATTTATAAAATAATATAAAATCAGTTAATTTCAGAATATGCAAACTATTTTGAAAACGATCAATGGGTTAATTTGAAATTCAAATTTAAAGAAAGGTCCTTAAGATATGCTACATATAAAAATATTGTAAACAAACTCCGAATTGAATGAAACTGAATTTATTGGAATTATTAGACTTCCAAAAACCCAAATATATAAAAATATTTATATTTCAACTTTGTTTGAATCATTTTCCATTAGGGGTTGTTCTCAATACTATAAATATTCAAAAATACATAGTTTATGCAAAATAAATCCAAAATGAGTAGAATTGATTTCAAAATGCTAATAAGTCAGTAGGGATGCTAAATATATCAAAACATTTAAATAATGATTTTGATTTGAATTGTTTCATGAATAAAATATGATCATAAAGTAGAAGATACATGGGTATATATAGATATGCATATGATAGCTAGCACTAGTACACATATGTATAAGTGCATATATTTCAGAATGGATTATGAAGTTGAGTTATTACTACTAAAATGTTTTTGAGTGAAAAACACTTAAATGTTACATAGGCACAAACTTAACCTGCATAAGGATCATAAGCTATCTTCACGTAAAAGAATATATATATGTTTATATATATAAGGAAAGGTAAAGTCATGAGTCATGAGAAGGTAGATTCTAAATATCTTATATAATTAAACTACTCGCTCTATCAGAAATCATTATAATAAGGTCATAATTAACACTTAACCAAATAGTTGAAGTTCCAATACTTAAATAATCCAAATAGTTATATCTTGCATAAACAAAGTTCAAATTTGGCGAAACCAAATTCTTATGCAAAATCAATGAAGGATTAAAGTTCTATTCAATCATATCACTCAACAAGGTAACTAATGTCTTAACTCTATTAATCCAAATAATTTTAGTATCTAGAATTCAAAATTATAAATTCAAGAGTTCATGATTTTAGCCTCTTGAATTCGTAAAGCAAGAATAAATAAGCTATAAGAGAATCTGTGCATTGCTCAACCTAAAAGCTATTAATGATTTGAATGCTTAATCAGCTAAAGCATGAAAATGTGGAATCATTCTATTTAAATCCTAAAATATTCTTGTTTTCTGCAGTAAGTCTTTATTTGGTTCTCTGTTTGTCTTCTTTTTGCCCTTATTAAAGTTTGTTATTTGCATGTAGCATTTTTTCATTATGTAAATATCCATGTAGCATTTTTTTTCCAAAATTTCAGCATACATCAACCTTTTTTCACTATGTAAATATCCATCTGGCAAATTTATTTATTTGCAAAATAGAAAATAGTTGTGAATAATTAGGACATATTTTTATTATATTAAAAATATCTAGGTAGCAATTTTTAAATTACTTTCATAATTGATAATATCAATGTTGCAATTTTTAATGACTTTAAATATTGAGAGTAAGCATATAAATGAAAATACAGGATGTATTTGTAAATATATCGATTTACAAATGTATCTTGCAATTTTCATTATTGAAAAATTCACCTAGCCATTTTCACCATTCAAAAATCCACTAAATCACTGAAATGAATAAGAATTGTAATGATCTAAATCTAAAACAATCTACAAAGTAAAATCCAACTAGAAATATAATGTTATTAAAATTACTAACCTTGAAAACAAGTAGATATGAATTTTACTACAATTTTCGACAGCAAGTGGACACAATAATGGAGCAGAGACTCCTCTCTGTTACGCTCGATTGGTCGGGGGGAAGGGATGGCAGGCATATAAAGGACTTATCACTGCCGGTTCTGCCCAGAACCGGCAATGACAGGGTTCGCATTGCGCGGGAAAATAAAATTAGGCAGGAAAATAAATATCACTGCTGGTTCTGGTTTAAAATCGGCAGTGGAAATCCCAATATCATTGCTGGTTGAAACAAGAACCGGTAGTGATATGAGTTTATCACTGCCGGTTGTTTCTACGAACCGGCAGTGATAAGTTCACCCCGCCGGCTCAACTTTCGAACCGGCAGTGATATGTTCTCACTGCCGGCTCTGTCCTAAACGGTAGTGATGTGCCGGCAAGGATGTGCTGTTCTGTAGTAGTGCGAAAAGACTGGAGAAGAGATGAAAAAGAAAATTAAGATGTTGGGGAGATCATCCATAAGGTGTTGATGTTTGGCACTTCGGCCGGACCAGCTGCATCTTACTTTACGCGACCGCCGGAGAGTGACGATGCCGCGGCCAGGGCTGCATGCATCCGAATCGATGGATCATCCGGACGGCCACGGGAGGAACGAGGAGGAATACGCTGATGCGCTGACGCCCGGGTGGTTAGACACGTTATTTCAGAGTTTTGCTCGATCATTGGGTGTCAGGGAATTTCAGAGTTCTGTATGTAATTTATATTAGTCTGAAAAACTTACATTGACAACTAAAAGTTGATAATTGATGCTAAATAGCATTATTTAAGGACTCAGGTGTTAGTGAATATGAACTGAGTAGCTCGATTAACAGTCTGAATTGATAGGAAGACTGGATTGATTCCTTTTGCCGGGGCGAGCACCCCACCTCCTGAATTCCTTTGTGCCTTTGTTCCTTTATGCCTTTATTCCTTATGATCGCTTACTTGACTGCATTGCTACCTCTGTTGCCTTAACTTTATTCCTTTTAAGCATGTCTACGACTTGCCTGGGCTACCCTTGGGGAAAATTTCTTGGAGGTTGGGAACTAATTGTTCGTATAATGGCACCGATGGTTCAAACCCTAACTGACTTTTTGGAGGTTGGGAACTAATTGTTCATCTATGTTAGAGGGAATAACAGTTTCTATGGCTGTAGAATCCTGAATTCTGATCAAAATCTCCATTGGACGTGGTGGAAATGTCACTAATGGCTTCGAAGCTGAATATTACCCTGCGCACGGTGGAAAGGAGCTCTTAGCAAGCAAATATGGGATCATCGACAGTCCACATGACATAAGGGTATTTGTTATACTTGGATGCCCCTTTTTTAAGTGCAGTACCCCTCGGATCGTATCAGTTATGTCCGATACGGCACGAGTGGATACAGTCTCAAGAACGAAGAAAATATATCTCATAGAGAACCAATACAATAGCGTTGAAACAACCACGACAAGAGAGTAAAGATTTGGCGAAACCGACCACAAATTATTTAAATATAACCTCAAAAGAGCAAGTATTGTTGCTCTCTCATAACTTCTCGAGCCTTTTAGGATCCTTCAGTTCTTGCACTATACAAAAATCTAGTACTAAAAAATAATATAGCCTCTAATCCTCTCGTGCACCTCTTGTTTTGGATGAGTTGGCTCGTGGCTTCTTGGTTACTTGGGTTCTTCATGACCATTTTATGAGTTTATATAGCCTCCTTAGTCCTCTTCAAAGCAACTAGGAATCCTACTTTGAAAGAAAATAAGAAGCATAATCCTATTAGGATTCATCTTGCACATATTTCTAAATCCTTGAAGACTAGATATTAGTCACTATAATTAACAATCTTCACCTTGACTCTTATATGTTGAAATCATTGTGCTCCTCCAAGAACTCTCCCTCTAAGTCGGCTTTGCATCTTTTTTTGTTTTTCCTCCCACCTTTGAGAATGTGCCCACTACAGGGGCTCATGCATATCACCGTAATGTGCGTGTTGGTATTTGGACTTGGCCTCCAAAACCCTCTACTGAGAGTCTATTCTTTGTGTAGTTTAGTTAACCATATCTCTTGTTCCTATAGCCCTCCAAACTATAGGTTAGTAGACAATGGAATGATATGTGTGTGTGTTTATATATGCTATTCTATAGCTACAGTCTAAGCACCAGCCAGTAACGCAGACCGACCGATCCACGTATACAACTAATTAGCGCATCGGGCTGCTCCAGTTTGACTGAGCCATGTATTACTTTCTTATTTACTACATTTTACTATAGGACAACAAATGAAGTTACTACTGAATCAGTAACGTGGCCAAACCAACTAATAAATATGTTTCATAGTTTGTACATGAATATATTTTTTCTTTATTTTACCCATAACTTTTATAATTCGTAGCTCCGATTAACAAACGATTTTTATCAGTAGCTTACTAACGATGAGAGAAATAAAACGATATAAGTCTCGCTAATAAACAGTAATTTTGTTGGTTGGTAATAGATTTTACTATCCACACACACATGTGTGTGTATATATATTACTATCATATAGTAAAGTGATGTTCATTTGATAGTAAATTTTGATTTTATACGACATTTATTATTGAGACTAATATCATGTTGTTCCTCTCGTTATCAGTAATCTACTGATAAAATTTGTTCGGGAATCAGAGCTACGAATAAAAAGTTGTGGCTAAAATAAAGAAAAAACATATTTATATACAAACTAAGAAACGCATTATTAGTTGGTTGGTGATGGTACTATAGTAAAAATGTAGCTTCAGTCATTGTTCTATAGTAAAAATGTAGTAAATAAGATAGTAAACGTTAGTGTATTAAATAGTAAAATGAGGGATTCATGATTACTGTCCATATATATATATATTTTTTTTATTATTTATAGATATATCTTTTACTGTTATATAGTAGTAAATTGATGTTCATTTGACAGTAAAATTTGATGTATACGACGTTTATTAGCGAGAGTTATATCACGTTATTGAATATTTGGATCACTAGCATAAGGTGACATACAAATCACTTACCATGAGTTGGATTTTTGTACCACTAGCATAAGGTGCCCTTATTATTTTTTTTCGCTCACATGTGCATGAGGATAGTTAGAGGCTACGCCTAGTGTAGGCCTGTAAACGAGCTGAACTTAAGCGAGTCAGATCTCTTAGACTCGAGCTTAGTAAAAGCTCGAGCTGAGCTCAAGTTGGGGTCTGAGCCCAAACCCAGGCTCGAGCTCAACTTTGTCCAAGCTCGAGTAGGCTTGAGTAAGCTCAGTAACAATAAATAATTCGATATGCACTATTTTTCAATAATAAAAATGCTCAAACTTGATCCCAACTTGAGTAAGCTTGGTAAAAGTTAACATATAATAATATTATTAGGCTTGCAGGCTATTTAAGTTCGGCTCGGTAAAACTCGCGAGCTTGGTATCAAGTTCGAGTTCGGATCGTTTAGAACTTGAATCAAGTTTAGAACGAGTCGAGCTCGAGCAGCTTGGGAGTCTCAAGCTTTTTCTTGCCCTAGATTAGTGCGGACGCAAAAGGTGGTCGTCAGCTCCATTCCCGGCTTATTTTTTTCTTGTATGTACAAAATCAGAGGACTTGTGATGACACACGAGTGTATAAGTTTCACAATTTTTTTACTATATAATTTTTTTCCAGGGAAAACAAAAATTTTGCCCCTTGGTTTGGCCTCGACGAGATGAACATTGTTTGGCAGACCACGCAAAACGCGCCCGCCAGAGAGCGACTATGCCGTGGCCAGCTCTGCCTGAAAACGAATCGAACTTCTCCTCCGGAAGCAAGCAAGGCAAGGAGGTTGATGAAGATGGCCTGCTGACGACCACGATAGAACGAGGAGGAATGGCATGTTGTAACATCTTTTTTTAGAGCTTTTGCCAAAAATTAATTTAAATTAATTAATTCAAGGATTTGGATTTTCTTCGGAGTTTTAGTTAACCTGGCATTCCTTTTCATCCAAAAATGGAATTTATTCCATTCGCATCCGGAAATTCTATTTTAATCCGGATATCCAAAATTCAAATTCAATTCTAGAATTCTCTAAAAATTCTAAAACCAATTTTATTAGGTTAAAAATATTCTAAAGTATTTTTGACATTTTTCCCAGAATTTTCAGAACCATTTTACTATTTTTCCCAAGCCTATTTAATTTTCAACATTTAAAAATTAATTATTGTGCTATAAATAGTAATTTTATATTATTTAAAAATATTTATTTTTTCTTTTATTGCTGAAACCGGTATCTCTTCAAATTCTCATATTTAATAAAATTTATTTGCTAATTTTCGGATTTAATATGTATTATCAGTGGAAAATTAATTATTTTCGGAATTAATAATTTTGGGTACTGTTTATTATAACTTGATCCATTTCTCCTTCCCGTCAGCTATAGTACGCCTGTTGTTACAGTGTCCGACCCGCATTAATCATCCTTTTCACTCATTTACTCCGGCGATCTCGGTTACTATTACAGTGAAAACTTCGGCGAGCGTTTCCCGATGATCCGCTGGTCCGATTGTCTTATAACTTGAACCCCAAGTTCCCCTTCTCATTCCTCATATCCTCAGCTTAGAGTTTTTCCAATCCATCCAACAGATCTCCCTATGTAGGTTATTCTTTCTGAACTCCGGCGAAATTTCGGTGAGCTCTCCCGGCTGCTCCCGACCTCCATTTGTCCTCAAATTTTTACTAGAGCTTTCTCTGAGTGCCCTTTACATCTGGTAAAAATCATATTTTAAAAATTCCCATAGGAGCTCTGTTGGAAACCATTTCTTCACTATGCCCGGCGAAAGGTCAAATTTTGAATTCAAAATATCCGATCTCTGTCATCTTACGTCCGATTGACCTCATTCTTCTTCCTAAATTCAAGCTCTATTTGTCAGTACTAATTTTATAATTTTTAGTTTTTTTTATTTCTTTTATTTATTGGTCGCTCCATTTTGCGCGTAGTCGAAGAAGCTGTCGCCGTCGCCGAAGAAAGTACCAATCTGCCGAGCGACCTTTCTCTCCTCATTAACGAAGGCAAGTCTCTATGACGCATGTTGATCCCATGTTTTATAAATGCTTTACAATGTTTTACAATTTGCATCGCTATTTATTTAAAAGATGATGTTAAATTTAGGTTGGTAGTTAATCCCAATTGTTATTACCACCTTGATATTGAAATCCTTGACTGTTGTAACCCTAGGTTGTTGTGATATGTCATAATAATAATATGTTATGATATACTTTGTTTAGTGCGCTAGATGTGCCTAAATGCAAAGTCGATCAAATACCTATGGATGGGTTACTTTCAAACTGTGAAAAATTATGAATTTGGAAAGTTGTGACAATATGTATGCCACTATATTTGCAAAATAAAAATAAAAATAATTTAGACTTGGGCGAATCGGTTTGTCTGACGGGTGCAGATGGAGCACTGGTTTTTGTTGTGTTTGTGCCGCCCAAGTCAATTAAGGACCGATGCTTATGATTGTCCATTCTAAGCACAACCGTAAAACCACATGTCTAAATTGGTACGACCTGGCTGAATAATTTGTAATAATTTAATCGCCAGATAGTGGAATGTGGGTGCCAGATGGAGGCAAGTTTGTTTTTCCGACACGGCGCAAGAGGTGGCTTCTGTACTGGGTAGATGGAACCCTAACAGCGGTGAAACTTCAGCGGGTGGAGTCAGGTTAGATTATTACATTGTAAAAGCCTTGTCATGATCTCTCTGCCAACACACCAAAGGAAGTGTGCTTATTGCGCATGGCAACAAGAGACGATCATGTCTTGTTGGTAAAGCTGTACACCTCTGCGGAGTGTAAAACTATTCGAATAGCCGTGCCTACGGTCAAGGGCAAGCAAAGAATGCTTTCATATTGGTAGAGTTTGTTTTTGGTTTTAAAAACTAATGTTTTGGGATCTGGGAGTGGTTAGAACTTCCGAATGTATTCCTGGCGGCTAGAGCCAGTCAGGTGGTTGGAACCTGTTTTGAATCATGACAGATGGAGTCATGTGATGGTGAAACAAGATCTTTTAAAATGGGTGGTTAGAGCCTGTATACTAGTGTTCGTAGTCGGAACCTTCACTAGTTATAAATAATTTCAATTGTACAAATAATTGTTAAAACTGCTTTCTAAAAATTATAATTAATAATGTTTGTTAAATCTGGCTTTGTGCAAAAGAACCATATTAAGCCATCTTTGGAAGGCCTTGCATCTTGCATATTTCCCCGACTTGCTGAGTACATTTGTACTCATATGCTATAATAAATTCTTTCATCAGAAGCTTTGTAAGATGCCACGAACGATGGTGAGTTCTTGGAAGTAGAGTACGATGAAGACCATCTAGAGAACTAGGCGCACGTTTCTTTCAGTCGACTGCCTGTGGTGTTTATTGGCTTTACCCTTTTTGCTTCTTATTTTCGCTACGGTAAACTTAAGGTCATGTGACCTGGTTTTGTAATAATGGCTTTTTAGCCGGTACTCAGTATTTATCATTTTAATTCGTGCTTTTCGGTTATGATTCATCACTATAAACTGTGTGTACTAGCGTTGATCTGGGACTAGTACAGAAATACACATGTGATTCTGGATAGCAAATCTGGGTTCCCACAGCGGTGGTATCAGAGCCATGTTAACTGTAGGACGTGACCTAGTTAGAATGGCAAAACCCTAAGGATGATTATTTATATAAAATATATTTATAAAATTCTAAGTTTTCTTGCTTCTATCTTTTCTATCTTAGCATCTTGCTCTTGTCTTGTCTTCTATTTAAAATGTTTTACTGACCTTGTCTTATTTCAAAATTTGTAGATGCCTTCCTATACCTCGTTTGCTCAGAATGAGGGAAGTTTCTGTCAGGAGTTATCCTTGATGCTTCAGGAGCTGGTTTACACTCGTCGCCCAGAGTACCATTGCACTTCTGTGGTCAGCAATGGCATCAACATGTGGAGGGTGAGGTTGCTTATTTTCTCCAAGGGTCAGCAAGAGGACGATCACCCTCACTACTTTACAGTGGAGCGGCAGAAGCTTGGTGATTCTTTGCAGGACGCTGCCAGACAAGCTCTTATTCAGCTGGGTGACATCCATTGTAACCAGTTGGATACTTCACCGTACCGGCTCTTTCCTTATCATTAGGTGGGGAGGAGTCACAACCGGTTCAGGAGTTTGGAGGTGGAGTCCGACCCCACCATTGTGCACATGGGTTTACTTATCCGAGCTCAGGATGAGGCCTATGTCCACATATCTTTTGAGCTTCAGGATGCCTACAAGGATCTAGCTGCAGCCAGACGAGAGATCCTTCAGTTGAAGGAAGCACAACAGTCTACGCCACCGCCAGTCCCTATGTAGGAGGCACAGCAGGTACCGCCGCCAGTACCAGTTCTGGAGGAGCTTCCGTCTAGAGGGTTGACTCCAGACGCCTCTCGGGTCAAGCGTCACCGTGGACCTTTGATCAGGATGACAGCGTGCAAGTCTGTGCGCCATGTGGAGTGTTCAAAGACCTCGACTGAGGCATATCAAGGGTGTAGAGCTGCCCTTGATCAGCCAAATCCATCTCAGGCTATCAGAGGAGTCCTCATCAGCAGTGATGAGCCTAGTGAGGAGGATCCTTCCCCTCGTGTTCCTGAGGAGGGTGAAGGGAGTAGTTAGTTAGCCTTGTCGGTAGCACCCATCTTTTGTTCTTGTTAGTATAATAATTGTGTGAGATGGACTGTATCGTGCTTTATGCGCTTGTGATACAACCATCCTATCAAAAATATTTTGTTTTAATTGAGATTTCAGTTGGTGTTCCTTTCTTTGCTGTTGTACTTGTCTTTGTGGTGGGTGTTGTTTAGTCCCTCTGTCTATCTTATCTTTGCTTTTCCCTCTTTCCTTGTGCTTCTTCCATCTCTCATTTCGGATGGTTAACCCAAGAAGAGGACGTGGAGCTGGTCGTGTAAGAGGACGTGGTCGTGGACGTGGCCAGGTAGCGCCACAAGATCAGCAGGAATATCAAGTGCCACCGTCCCTGGTCCAGCAAGATCAGGTGCCACAGGATCAGCAGGATCAAGTGCCACCGCCACCCCCAAATCAACCACCAAGCATGGAACAGATGATGGCCATGCAGCTTTAGATTATGCAGGCCTTAGCGCAGAACGTACTGAATCCACCTCAAGCCGCCCCAGTGCAGGTCGCAGCACAGCCACCACAATCCAAGTATGGGGAGTTCATGAGGACCAGACTCCGATTTTTGCTGGGTCAGCCGATCCTTTGGAGGCTGATGACTGGCTAAAGGAAGTAGAGAAGAAACTCTACTTGACCCAGTGCGATGAGGTAGAAAGTGTGCGGTTTGCTACGCACCAAGTTAAAGGAACAGCTGTGAGTTGGTGGGAGAACTATTGTGCTGTCCACGAAGAAGCTCAGAACATTACGTGGGATGAGTTCGTTGAAGCCTTTCGTGCCACCCATATACCTAAGGCAATTATGGAAATGAAGAGGAGGTAGTTCCATAAGTTGCAACAGGGAAATCTCTCAGTGTCAGAATATCTGAACAGATTCACTCAACTATCCAGATATGCTGCAAAGGATGTCTCAACTGATGAGGCGAAGATTTGGCATTTCATGGTGGGTCTTGACCCTAACCTCAAAATGCAGTTGGTCTCTAATGACTTTCCCACCTTCCAGCACATGGTGAACAAAGCTTTGATTCAGGAGGATGCTCAGCGTCAGCTCTTTGAGTCAAGAAAAAGGAAGATGATGTTTCAAGCTCAACGTGGTGCTAGTAGCTCTAGACCTCGTTTCTTTCAAATTGATCACCCAGACCGGCGAAGTGTCTAGTGCCGCGAACTCCAAATGTCAAGACAATGACGGCTTGCTCAAGATTCGCTAGCAACCCAGGAGATCAAGTTCAGAAGAGCAACACAGCTACAACAAATGTCCAGTGTTTTAACTGCAGAGAATTGGGACATTATGCTAGTAATTGTCCTCAGAAGCGCCAAGTTATGACCCCAGTTCGTTTCAAACTGGGGACCACACCAGCCCGCGCATCTGCATCAACTCAAGGAAGAGCAGCACCGCAGACCCGGCGTACACCTCGCACTGTTGGAAGAGGACGTGTTAATCACGTCACTGCTAAAGAAGTTCAGGACGCACCTGATGTGGTGTATGGTATGTTCTTTGTCAACTCAGTACCTGCTTCAGTATTGTTCGATTCTGGTGCTACGCATTCTTTCATATCAAAGTATTTGGTCAGAAAGCATGGTTGGGGTACAGTTCGGCTTAGAAACCGTTTATTAGTTCAATCTCTTGGAAAAGAATTAAAAACTACTGTTGTTTGTCCAAAATCGGATATAGTTATAAATGGGGTAAAGTTCCTAGTGAACTTAATATTATTGAATACCATGGGAATAGAGGCAATCCTTGGGATGGATTGGTTAACCAAGTTTAAAGGATAGATAGACTGTGCTAATCGATCTATCTCCCTTACCAGTCCTGATGGAATTCGTGTAGAATTCTTGTCTAATCTTTCCTCAAAGAAGGGTAGTACCCTGAACAGCTTGAAAGGTACAACTTTGGAAAAAGTGCCTATAGTAAATGAATACCCAGATATATTCCCAAAAGATTTTCCTGGTATGCCACCAGACTGGGACATCGAGTTCATAATTGAGCTTGTACCTGGTGCAGCTCCTATATCAGGAAGACCTTATAGGCTACCCGCCAATGAGTTAGCAGAAATGAAGCAGCAGATTGAAGAACTGCAAGAGAAAGTATTTATAAGACAGGGTTCTTCACCTTGGGGATCACCAGTAATCTTTGTTAAGAAGAAGGATGGTAGTTTGAGAATGTGTATAGATTACAAATCTCTGAACGAGGTTACAATTAAGGACAAGTACCCTATGCCAAGGATAGATGATCTGTTTGATCATTTGAAGGGAGCCCAGGTTTTCTCAAAAATTGATTTGAGATCGGGATATCATCAGCTTAAGATAAGGAAGGAAGATATTCCTAAGACAGCTTTCACGACCCGGTGTGGACTGTATGAGTTTACAGTGATGTCCTTTGGATTAACAAATGCACCTTCCTATTTCATGAATATGATGAACAAGGTGTTCATGGAGTGTTTGGATAAATTTGTAGTTGTCTTCATTGATGACATTCTTATCTATTCTAAAAGTATGAACATGAGGATCATCTGAGGATAGTTATGGAGAAATTAAGAGAGCATCAGCTTTATGCTAAATTCAGTAAGTGTGATTTTTGGTTGAAAGAAGTTGCTTTCTTGGGTCATGTTATTTCTGCTGGAGGAGTAGCTGTAGATCCTGCAAAAGTGAAGGATGTTTTAGATTGGAAGCAACCTAAGTCATTTCCAGATGTCAGAAGTTTTCTTGGTCTAGCAGGCTATTATCAGCGTTTCATTGAGGGTTTCTCCAAGATAGCCAGACCTCTCACCCAACTCTTGAAGAAGTAGAAGAAGTTTGAATGGACGAAATCTTGTGAGCAGAGTTTTCAGGAATTGAAGAAGAGGTTAACTTCAGCACCTGTGCTTGTTCTGCCAGATATTCGAAAGGATTTTGAAGTTTTCTGTGATCCTTCAAAGCTAGGTCTTGGTTGTGTTCTGATGTAGGAAGCAAAAGTTATAGCGTATGCTTCAAGACAGCTGCGACCCCATGAGGAAAACTACCCAACTCATGACTTAGAGTTAGGTACAGTTGTTCATGCACTCAAGCTTTGGAGACATTATCTTATTGGTAATCGATGCGAGATCTACTCGGATCATAAGAGTTTGAAGTACATTTTCACGCAGTCTGATTTCAATTTAAGGCAGAGAAGATGGTTAGAGTTGATTAAAGACTATGACGTCGGCATTCATAATCATCCAAGGAAAGCTAATGTTGTTGAAGATTCTTTGAGTAGGAAGAGTTATTGCAACAATATTATGGTTTTAGAAAGTCAGCCAGCACTTCATGAAGAATTCCAATGTCTCAATCTGGAATTAGTGAGTGAAGGTTGTATTTTCAATGTGGAAGTGCACTCAACCTTAGATGATCAGATCAGAGAAGCTCAAAAGGATGATAGTGGTATTGCAGACATAAAGAGTGATTTGGAGAAAGGAAAAGCTTCTGAATCTTCTGAGGATGAGAAAGGTACCACTTGGTTTGGAGAAAGAATTGTAGTTCCTAACCAAAAAGAAATCAAGGATGTGATTTTAAAGGAGGCTCATGATTCCGTTTATTCTATTCATCCGGGAAGTACGAAAATGTACTCGGATTTGAAAGAAAAATATTGGTGGTCGAATATGAAAAGAGAAGTTGCTGAATTCGTGGCTCGTTGTGATATTTGTCAGTTAGTTAAAGCAGAGCATCAGAGACCAGTAGGATTGTTACAACCCTTGCAGATTCCTGTTTGGAAATAGGAAGAAATTGGAATGGATTTCATTAGTGGACTTCCCAGAACTAAGTCTGGATATGATTCTATTTGGGTCATTGCGGATAGGTTGACAAAAGTTACACATTTTATTTCGGTGAAGACCACCTATTCTGGCGATAAACTTGCAAAGTTGTACATGGCTAAAATAGTATGTTCACATGGAGTGCCAAAGAAGATTGTGTCAGATCAAGGGTCCCAGTTTACCTCGAGGTTCTGGAAGAAATTCCATGAAGTATTGGGCACAAATCTGAATTTCAATACTGCTTACCATCCTCAAACAGATGGTCAAACAAAAAGGATAAATCAAATTCTAGAAGATATGTTGAGAGCTTGTGCGTTGATGTATAGTGCCTCTTGATATCAGAATTTGCCGTATGCAGAATTCTCCTACAACAACAGTTATGAGCAAGTTTAAAGATGGCACCTTTTGAAGCTCTTTATAGAAGAAAATGCCAAACACCGTTGTATTGGAAAGAGACAGAGGGTGGACAAGTAATCGAGCCTGATATTCTGAAGGAAGCAGAAGAGCAAGTTAGAGTGATTCGTCAGAATTTAAAAACAGCTCAGTCAAGGCAGAAAAGTGTAACATCCTGAAAGTTTAGAACAGTAAAAGGTGTACGGTATAAAATTGAGAACAAGTGTTTCTGAGGTTTTAACGTTGTTTGCTCCAATTAAAATTTCTTAGACTTTGTGTTATGTGAAAAGATTTAATAAAAAGGGGAAAACAAAGAAAAAGGTAAAAAGATGAAAATAAAATTTAGAAAATTTTACCATGAGTCTTACTTAAGCTTGTCATAATGTTTGACCAGTAAGTAGAATTTTTATGAACTTAGGGTCAAGGTAAATAAAATATGTATCTACTTTTTGGCTAAAAACAGTGAATCAAAAAGTGGAAATAAAAATAATCAATATCAAGAAAAGCCAAGAAAATTTATATAAATCCCTGGAGATATGATGCATCACTGGTAAAAATTGTATAATTAAATGAATTGAAATAAGCCTCGTAAAAATTCAAATACAGTGGGTCCAAAATGTAAGGAAAATGATTGTCAGAATTTTTATAAAATAATGGATCATGTTTTTGATTTGAAACCTTTATAGTGATCCAACTATGAGGATGGGAACCACTCCAAAAAGTTTCAAAAATAAATCCTAGAAAATGAACCTGTAATTAAATCAAAAACCGAAATCAAAGTTTGGAACCAGGGTAGAGTGTCAGAATTTTAACAAATTGCCTAAAAGGAATTTTTGTCTCACAAGTTTCCAGTAGACGTCTGACTCTCAGTAAGACTTAGTCAAAAAGTTTGAAAAAATCTGGAATTAGTTTAGGGCTTAAACAAATACGAAATCTAGAGTTTTCCCGTTCTGTCTAATCACATTAAACGTCCTCTTCTCGCTGACAGGTGGGTCGGTACTGTAGAAACGTTGACGCGCTGGCAAGCTGAGGCGAGGATGTCTCGCTGCCAGTAGGGCCCCGGCCCCACATGTCATCCTCACCCCGTGTATTCTTTCCCCCTTTCTTCTCTTCCCGACCGAGGCGAGTCGCCGACAGCGTCGACGCCGCTCGTCCTTTGTGTCCGATCTCTACCTGCTCCCGTCCGGCTGAGCTCACTGCCCTCCAAATCGCGAGTAGAGCCCCTCCTCTTCGCCTGTGCCCACTTGATCCCGGCCGAGCCGCTTCGGAGGTGAGGCTGAGCTTTGTTGCGCGCGGTACAGGGAATGACGACCGAGGCTACGCGCCCAAAACGTGGAAATCAGTCACTCCAGTGCAGCTTTAAGCTTCTTCCTCGCGTCGCATTGCTCTTATGCCCCTCACTTTGCCATTTCACCGAGCTGGGAGCCTGGGAGACGTCATCTTCCTCATTGAGCCGGAGGAACTCGAAAAGGGGGGGAATCGTCGAATCGGGTGAGTTCCTCCCCAATCTTCCGAATCAACCGCACCTCGAGCTTCTCTAGCACCCAAGGGTTACTCATCACTCGCCATTTTGGTTTCATTTTGCCTGCAGCGCCGTCGAGCCGCCGCTCTTCTTCCTCATGGTGGCGACGGTGGGCGAGCCGTTCAACTCTTCTCCGACCCGGCTATCCGGTGAGTCATCCCTAGTGTCATCGTAGCTCACCTAGCTCTAGACCGCCGGAATCGTAGCCTCTAGCCAAGTTTTCGCCGTCGCGGTCATGGCGCCGCCGCACCTCACGGTGGCGGCCACCTTCCCGCCGCCACCGGCAAATGGGTACCACCATGGGTGCGCGCGGGTGTCTTTGGTGCCCATGGTCTTGGCCATTCGCTTGTGCGTGAGCCGCTATTGCGGCGAGCAAAGAACCGCGATGCTCGATCTCGAAGTCGATTGGCGGGTCCCTACGTCGGCAAAGTGGGGATTTTAAACTCGCTTTTTGGCGCAGCGAAACCGTTTCCTCCGAACAACGTATTTTCAATTTTTGAATGAATTTCAGAAACCGGCTAAAATTCAAACGCTTGTAACTTTTGAATCGTCTGGCCAAATTGAGTGAAACTAATTTCTAAATTCGTATAAAATTCTTTAGTTTCAGAATATACAAAAATTTCTGAAGATGATTAAGATGTGATTTTAGGAAAAATTAGAGAGAAGCTTAAGTGTAAATAGGGTGATATGAATAAAATATTTTTGGGATGATCCAATTAAGGAAAAGTAAATTTTTGTAGAGTCCCTGGGTTATGAGTATTCCAAATAAACAAAATGTTCCCATGATACCTTATTGTATATCATGTTTGCTCAAAAATGAATTCTAAGCATGAAAAATGAAATTAAGTAAATAAAAGAAAGGATTATGGTTTGAATGATTAAAAGTTCATCCTATTGAGATATATATCATGGGAGTTGCTCTTGCGAAAATACTTAAATAAAAGTATATGTGGTAGTTGTTTAAATTAAGAAAAACAGTACTAGTTATAACCGAAATAGATGTAATTTGCTATGAACAAGTTCAAAATACTTCAAATTCACTTTTAGAATGTTTTTAAGATCATGCCCTGATGTCAGGAAGAAAATGGATAAAAGATGTTGAATGGTTTAGTAATAAATGAAAGTGAAAGATTGAAAGGTTATAAGTTAGTTTTTGTTTTCATTTAGCCCTTTTCAACATATGATAAAATGGATTATATTAATAAGAAGAAATGTAAAAATGGTATAGAAGCACTTCACAAAGTATATTCTAGTAGATTATGAAAAAAAATGATATTTTGTTAAGGCTTGTATGCAAAACAAGTTAAGGGAATGAGTCTACTTTTTATGTTTTGCTGAATGATTGAAACAACTAAGCTTTTTCAACTATGTGTAAAATAACTCATCCAAGTAAGAAATTTTGGAAGAATAGTGTAGAAATGATAACCAATGTTTTTTCTACCATATTCCAGAAAAATATTCTGTTTTAGAGCTTTGGTTCACTTGGTTTTCATAAGTGTAATAACCTTAAGTGATATGATTTTGTCCTCTTTCCTTGGCCAGTTTTGTAGCCAAGTCTAGAGTTCAACCAAGCCTTTTCAACAATAGTTTTCAAGCTTCATCCAGACCCCAAAAGTTAAAAGAAGTTGTTGGATTTGATAATTAAAGTATGCTCTAGCTAATTCAAGACTTAAACTTTAATTTCTGTAGTTAATGGACATCAATCTTGTTAGGTTTATAACCCTAGATGATATAGTTTTTCAAGTGCTATCTTCTTGGAAAGTTTGAGAAAGACAGAGAGCTCTGGTTTTGTTGTTGTGTGAGCATAGTTTTCCTTCCAAAGAAGCTAATGAACAATCTTTTCATTTCAAATAATTTTAGCATCTATAATTCGATGTTTAAATTCAAATATTTCATGAATAGCAGTCTCCTGTTTGATTCGAGTTGTGTTTGCCTGTTTATCTGTCTGTTTTATTTTTGCCATTTGGAGTTGCTGATATTCTCTTTTTCTTTTGTTCTCGACGAGTAGAAACCGACATCATCGAAGAAGAAGAAGACTGTTCTGCAGATCCGGATTTTATTCCTGACAGTGATTTGCAAGGCAAGCAACTCCTTGATCACGTTGAGCCTGATAATTCACCTACTTTATGTTGTTTTTGCTTATGTATAGTGCATCCGGATAATTCCCCCTAAAAGTGCTATTTTAGGGTAGAACTGTAGTTAATCCTGTAAATTATGGTTTGTCTCAATCTGTATGGACTTGTGAACCTTGTAAACCTTAGATTGAGCTAGACATATTTAATGTCATGCTTGGGTATAATCGCTAGCATAATAATATTTCCTGCTTAAGCCTCTCGTTGGTGTTTTCAGTCTTTTCAACCGTCATATAATCTTTTGGGAATTGGTTGATGATAATTTGCTAAAACCCTTAAACAAAACTATGGTTTGACGCGGGTGATTATTTGGCGCTAGCCGGTTGTGCAAAAGGATATGCACGTAGCTAGGGTGGAGTATCGCCCGTGTCGGATTAAGGACCGAGCAAATGGGATGTTGTAGAACCATGTTTTCGTGCAACCACAAGGGCTTGTATGGGCGGGTCTTAGCTTAATAAGTTGTTTAGATTTGGCTTTGCATCTATGGAAGGCGGGAGATTGCACAGCAGTCCGGTCAGTGCATGTTCGTAGGGGTTTCTACATACCAATGCAATGGTGTACGCCTTGCCACGGACAGAGACGTGGTGTGTGTGTGATAAATGTGGATCCACGACCTGGGTGAGTGTCTCTGTCTTCAGGGCGAGGGTTAACGCCCCGGCTGGTGTAAAGCCATATCTAAATAATGTAACGACTTTGTATGATCTCCTTGCCGACACACCAAGGAAGTGTGTTAGCGGCCCGCAAAAGAGGTTGATCATTCCTTGTGGGTAAAGTGTACACTCTGCAGAGTGAAAAATCGATCGATTAGCGCGCGCATGCGTAATGGGCACTTGGGGAAAATCCTCCCAATGCTAGAGTTTTGGTGATTTCCAAAATGGGTTGGGGTTTTGGAAACTGTTTTTCAACCATCTTTTGTGTCAAAGGATCGACACCGGGGTTATATGCAGTCGGGTAGATTGGGTTGAAAATCTGGAATATTTGCTTATCATTCTGTCTTTCAATTGCTTTTATTAAAATACGATGTTGCAATCTATTATGCTTACTCTTTTTAATGTTTCATGCAACTGCAAAATAACCATAGCTTGTCCACCGCTTCACCTGCATATTATTTATTTGCATCGTGAACCAATATAAGTCTTCTTTGAGTACCAATGTACTCAATCTTGCATCTATTGTCTCGGAGGAAGAAGATCGCGATTTGCTTGGACGACGCGTTCTTTCAGGCAGGTCTCGGGGGTTTTGACGATAGTGTCTTCTAGGTTGCCTAGTCAGTGCCTGAGGGTTTAGTGGGCAATCGCAAGGCTGTTTGGAGTTTTAGTTTCCTTTTGGTTTCTGTTTTTATTTCCGCTGTTAAAATGGTTTAAATTTGTACTGACCTCTGTATAATTATTTCAGTTATGTAAGTTCTTCTATGTGTTTGGGTGTATGATTTTGATACGAGTGTTGTAAACATGTGAGTGCTAGCTACTAATCCAGGGAATAGCACAGTAATCACATGGAGTTTCCTGTTCATCAGAACGGGGTCTCACAGCAGTGGTATCAGAGCCATACTGACTGTAGGAACCTTGGGGAGAAATTGTCGCTAGTTAGAAGTGTGAAAACTTAATTTGGAAGTAAACAAAACTCTATCCACTACTAATAATGAAATTTTGCCTACTGCTAATTTTCTTGTTTGTAGTTCCTTAGCTCTTCCTAATTATGTTTATAAGCTTATCTTGTCTTGTATTTTGTAGATGGCCCGGTTTGTTCCTTGCCACGAGTCGAGAGTCCCCGAGCACTCAGGTATGATGGGAGTGCTGCAGTCTTTACTTGAGAGCTGTCAGTTTGAGGGGTGCCCGAGATACGTGGTTTTCCAGGCGTACTTGAGCCCAGTGACCAAGGAGTACGCCGCTCGTGTGTTTATTCCTCCTAGGCCGGCCCACAGTGAGGGAGAGAGGAGCTATATGGGTAGTGGGTCGTCGATAGACGCTTCTATGAATGAAGCGGCATACCTAGCCATAGTACGACTCCGGCACGTGCTACCTGACTTGAGCCATCACCATTACTACCTACCTGGGAGACCGTTGGTAGGGAGTAATGTGTATAGGGATCACGTTGGAGTGGGTAATGGCAACTTGAAGGTCATGGTGGAGTTTACAAATAGGTTAGATAGTCACTATGTGAGGTTGGCGCAAGAGTTGCTTGAGACTCGGCGTCGTGTGGCATTCTTGGAGTCGCGAGTAGAATTGTGTGTGGCGAGGCGAGCCTTACCACGCACGGTGTTAACTAGTGAGGCTCCGAGGATTCCGGCGGCGCAACGCCCTCCACCCATGTCTTATGTGCCTACGCCGGGAGTGGGTGCAAATGCTATGATGTCAACTATTGGGAGTTGCCCTAGGCTCATCAATGACAAGGGCATCAATCCATATAGTATTTGCACCTACCGCCCTAGCACTCCACGGGTGTATCGCCGAAGGAAATGTGTGGTTAGGAATGTGGGAATATGAAGTAGTGGAATGAAATGTAGAAAAATCTAGTAGTATGTGGTAATGTAATTGCTAAGATGTGATTTTGATGTAATATAAGTGTTGCAAGAACCTTGTAAATATTGAGGGTTGTGCTGAAATTATTAGTTAAAGTAGTCTCATTTTGTAGCTAAGAATAGGACTTGTAAATATGTAAGTGTGAGATTAAGCTCTATGTGATCAAACTAGTTTGTATGCTTCTAAACAAGGTGCTAAATTGCTGAAAATGGAGGTTGCTGCCGAAATGCCAAAGGAAATGGTTTTATTGGTGCTGGTAGTAACATTTGAAAGTGTGATTCTGTATTGTCTAGTGTATTGAGTGTATGTATGTAAGAATATGTGTTGTTTTCCTTTTCTGTATTGCAAATTGTGATGGTTTTTGGTGGAAGAACCAAGGTCACAGGATATAGCAATGACTTCTATGTGAAAGTAATCCATATCTATGTGTGTAAATGATATGTGCTATGATGTGTAGTGTTAAGGTTGCTGTTAAACATAGAAGTTGAAAAATGCTTGGGACCTTCTCTAATTGATTAACATTTTGTATGTGTGTTTGAGGGAGAATGTCTTAAAATTCTTACTGTGTGGTTGCTTGTGCTGGCAATGGGAGTAAAGTTACAGATAAGGGCTAGTAAGAATGAATGGAAGTTTATGCTTCCTGTGTTTGCTTAGTACCTTTGAATAGGTTGTGAAACTAGATAAATGCATGTGTTCTGGTAGTAGGAGTAAAGTCAGGAAGAAGAATTATTAGGGGCTGTTGTGTGGAGATAATTTTTATGCACATGTTTTAGTGGTAACTAAAATGTGAACTAATCAATATGTATATGTGTAAGTAATATATATGTAGCATGTTTTGCAGTATAAAGTTTTTGAGTTGCTTCTTTTCTGTGTGAATTAATAGTGGTGATTTTCACTCGCAAATTTTAGCTTTGAAGTGGAAGTTTTCGATGAGATAATCATTCACGACAATTAAGAGAGCATGAATTAGCTATGTGAAATATTGTGCCGGCCATAAATTTTAAAGCGATGTTCTTTTCCTTAGTGTACTAAAAGAGTGTAATTGCAGGATGAGGCCGACGAGATCCCTTAGTCAGATTTTGGGTTCGGGTGCGGCTCAGGATGCTCGTGACCCTCGAGCGAGTATTTCTACGCCGGCCCAGCCGAATCCTCAACATCCCACGACACGGGCTTCTTCTTCGAGAGCTGCTCGTCATGATGTCCCGGATCCACCACCTGTTCAAGAGGAAATCCCGGAGGGACAGTTGCCTCAGCCGCCTACAATGGCGCAAGTCCTGGCTATGATCGAGCAAGGAAGGCAGGCGAATACCCTGTTGCTTCAGCAGATAGCCCAGAATACGGCGCCTCAGAATGTGGTTCGTGGAGGAAATGGTGGAGCACCTCAGGTGTCTAAGTTGAGTGAGTTCTTAAGGACACAGCCACCAGTTTTCTCCCCTACTGCCGAGCCTCTCGATGCTGATGATTGGTTGAGAGCTGTGGAGAGCAAGTTGGCCATTGCACAGTGTGATGATAGGGAGAAAATTTTGTATGCCTCCTATCAGTTGCAAGGGACCGCAGCAGTTTGGTGGGAGAACTACCAAGCAGTGCTTCCTGAAGGTCGAGTGGTCTTATGGCCTGAGTTCAGGGCTGCTTTCCGCCGCACTCACATTCCAGCTAGTGTGATTGAGGTGAAAAAGCGGGAATTTCTGGACCTGAAGTAGGGGTCAATGTAACATCCCAAAAATCTGCCAAATATTATTTTATTTGCTTAATTGTGCATTTGTGATTTTCTGGAATTTATTTGGATTTTTCTGGATTTATTGGAATTAAATTCAAATCAAGTTTATTGCCTTTTATTCAAATCTATTTAAATCTGTGCAAAGTTAAAATAAAGTTTTGCCAAAAATATTTTATTTAAGTCCGAATATCTCAAAGTATTTTTGAGATTTTTCTTGATTTTTCCGATTGTTTTGTTGCCTAAAACAAATTAAATGAATTTTGGAATTATTTTAAATAAGAAAACCTTTTGGAAATCTTGAACGTTGATGGGCTCGGCCGTGCACTCGTGCTGCGTGTGGTCGGTGAAGCGCCCGTTTGGCCCATCTCGGGTAAACCCTAGGCGATTGATTCTCGCCGTTGGATCGGATCGCACGGGTGAGATCATTTCGCATCGATTCGGGACTCGGGAGAATCTTCGCCGTTGGAAAGAAATCGCGCGGTTGAGATTAGATCGGCCGTGTGATCCTCGACCGTTGGTAGCGATCGAGCGGTGTGGGTTGTCGTCTCCGACGCGAACTCGAGTCCCGCCGACACGACTTCGCCGCCGTGCCGACCTAGGGTTCCGTTTTAGCGCGTTCGTCGAGGCTATAAATAGGAGGGTAGCGCCCGAGGTTCCCGTGAGCCGCGCATCTTTTCTCTGTCGCGCCATCGCCCGAGGAACTCGTGGAAGCCGCCGACCGCCGAAGTGGAACACCGGAGCTGCCACGGTTTTTGCTCGAGTTCGCCGACGGTGCGTCGGTTTTCGTCGTTTTGATTCAAGATTTGGACTCGTCGGAGTGTGCCGCGTCGACTACGCCACTTCTTCACGACGGGAACACGCCGGAACGCCGTCGCCGAGTCTTCTTCTTCGTCTCCGGTGACTTTCTTCGCCGCACTTTTCGCAGTGAGCTTCGGGTGAGTTCGTGACCGCTGGATCCGGACGAACGGGAGGATTGAGCCACGTTGCATCGTTTCGCCACCGCTCGATTAGATCGGGCTATAGATGCGCGCCGCGTGTCATGCATCGGAGGGCGCGCTGCGACCAATCGAGTCGAGACGCGTGGCGGCTGCGGTACCGAGGCGTCGTCGCGCGGGTTCACGGTGGACGGAGGAGGTCTCGTGGACTGTGTCTATGCGCCGAGGCCACGTGTCGAGTTTCGATTGGTTGACCGGTGGCGATGTCACGCCGACGTCATGCTTGCGTCATAATCATATTTTCAATTGGAAAAATAATCCGATTGGAAATTCGTGATGATGACGTCATCATGAGGTCACGCTGACGTCATAAATCGCTTTTCGAATAAAAACAAATCTGTTAAATTCGAATTTCGATTTTACGATTTGAGATTTATTTTAAACTTCAAAAGGCTATATCTTTTGCATCGTAACTCGGTTTGAGTGATTCCAGTTTCTAAAAATTTGTAAAATTGAGATCTATTTAATGGTGAATTTTATTTGATTTTGGAGTTCAATTGCTCTCTGTTTTGGTATTTATTTGCTTTTCTCTTTAAGATGCGCGTAGGCGTTGAATTGTGCGACGCTTGGAGGAAGATCAAGCAACCCAAGAGCAATCTTCAGATCAAGATCAGGACCTATTCTAAGGCAAGTTGTGCTTTGATCATGTTGAACCCATGTTTATAAAATTGCTATGTTTGTTCTACCCTATTGCATATATTTCAAATATACAATTGTTTTAAATTAAATTGGGCGTAGCTAATATACAGATTGATCTATACCCTACCTTGTCATTGTATGCCATGATCCATTGTCACCCTAGATTGGTTCAATATAGTTGGTTAATAATTATGATCAACATTGGAGGATTAGTCCGTATTAGTTGCTTAGCCATGCCACGTCATCACATGTGTCGGAATCATTGATAATTAATCTTGATTAATGGAATATGGAACAATGTTAATAACTTGTGTGTCATGTGGAATCACACGATGAGATTGAGTTGTTGTGGCGAGTCATGTCACGCAATGATGTTGAATTGTTGATGGCACGTGGTGCTTGGTAACCAACCGGGTGATAATAATTTAGATTGGGGCAAGTGACAAGGGCGAGTATGCCAAGGTGGGCCCAATGGGCGAGGGTATGTGGATGTCTTGCCCGATCACTCTAAGGACTTAACCTTACAAGCCTTTGACTGAGTCAATCATGCAACCACGTGTTGTAATGGGACAGACCTAGCCGATTAATTTGTAATGTCTTAACTTGGTACTATCATTGGTGGTGTGAGTTCCGGTCGTGGTGTAATTCACATGGCGCAAGAGGGGGCCCTGGTTGTGGTTTTCGGACCCACCGGTGTTGAAACCTTAACGGTAGTCTTGGATTAAGCGAGCATTGTAAAGGCTTTGTCATGATCTCTCGCCGACACACCAAAGGAAGTGTGTTAACCGGAAGGCACCAAGAGACGATCATGTCACGTGGGTAAAGTGCATAACCTCCGCAGAGTGTAAAACTATTCGAATAGCCGTGTTTCATGGTATTGAGCAATGCTCGGGAATTACAGATTAAGGGTTAGCTTAATTAAAATGAACAACTTGGTTGGGATGGCGAATGCCATATGGAAGATGGGATTTGACTTAAGATTGGAAACTTGGTTTACTTGAGAAAAGATGAATCTATCATTATTGTTATTTGTTTTACCGTCTTTACAATCTATTTATTGTATTTGTTCAGTAAATCTTTGCTTTGTTGCAAAATAGCCATGATAGCCTATCCTTTGGAATAAGCCTTGCATATAGTTACATAGAATTGCATTACATGCACAACTTGTTGAGTGCTTTAAGTACTCACCCTTGCCAACAATAACATCACCGGTTGAAGAGTCTACATCAATTTGGAGCAAAGATTCCGAGGAGGAGACGAATGTTTAGGGCGCAAGCCTTGTCGATTACTGTGGTATCTTGAGGGGTTATCTACGCTTCCATTCATTTGCAGATTTAATATATTATTCACCTTGCAGGCATAGTCATGTAAGTGGACCATAAGGTCATTCAACTAGTAGTATGTATCATATGATGTCTTTCATAATATTTCCGCTATGTATGATTGTGATATTTACTGATGTTGAACCTGTGTGCACTAGCGTGATCCTGGACTAGTGCAGTATACACAGAGGGTCTGGATTTGCATATTCGGGTCCCGACGTAGTGGTATCGAGCCATCCGATCGTAGGCCTTGACCTAGATAGTGCAGTCGTCTCTATAGGAACTTCAAAATTATTTTCTAAAAGAAAAGAATTAACTTGGAAGAATAATATGTTCTTAACTTATCTTATTCTTCTATTCCTTCCCTAGTCAAAATTTCTCTCTTTTCCCCTACTGAATTTCTTTCTCTCTCCCTTGCTGGATCGAGTTAAAAACCTTATCTGAGTTGTCTTGGTAGTTGACGTGCCACATCATAGAAGAAAGTATCAAGTGCTTGCTGTCAACCCTGGAAATCATGAAGAAGGGGATCATCGTGCTCAAGGAAGGAGTAGATCCATGAAGCGTTCAAGAGCTAGAAGATCTATGCTTGAGTAGTTAGTTGGGACTCGGTGTGGGAGTCGCGTCCGCTTAAGATAGAAGTGTTACCCCAGTAGGTGGTAGTTTTGTGTGTATAGGTTGAATTGGTTCTTCCTTGATTCTTTGAGTGTGCGGTATGTGTTGCGAGCTTTTAGGCTTATACAAGCAACCATACCAAGTTATTAATATTGTTTGCTTAAGTTATTGGGTTAAACCTATCTCCCCGCTTTAGGATTCACGCTTCTTACCTATGCTATTTTCCTCTTCCTATTCCAAGTGAAGCAATCAAGCGAGGGTTGATTCGTGGAAACAACATAATCGATGGCGTGAAAATCAATCCAAGGAGAATCTCAATAGTGGATTAGTTCTTCAACCATCGATCAGATGGATATGCAGAGTTTCGAGAGTTCTTGACCGCTCGGACTCGGTTGATGCATGCAATGATGAAGCGATGCGAGAATATGGTGACCCAACTAATGTCAACCAAGTGTCCCAAGCGCTACCAATGATTTTCGTTCCTACTTAAGGTTATCGAATTCATAAGGACTCGTCGCCGACGTTTCGTGAAATGAGTTACCCTCGAAGTAGATGATTGGCTCAAGACCATTGAGAGGAAGCTGCTCATTGCTCGGTGTGAAGACGATGAGAAAGTCTGTATGCTTCTTATCGATTACAAGGAATCATTCTTTGAATGGTGGAAGAAATATTGTGTTGCTCATGAAGCCCCATGAGTATCACTTGGAATGAATTTGTTGTTGCTTTTGTAATCTCTTTGCTTCACCTAGAGACAGTATGGTCACGATAAATACGAACAGAATACTATTCTTGCACCTTGTTCAACATCTAAGAGTTGCTCTCAAGTCTTCACAACCAAACAAATCGAGAAGATCGTGCGTGCATTATTTGTGGAGAGATAGGACATACCACCGACGAGCATGCGATTAATTGCTCCGGTTGTGAAGGAAGTCATTCTCGGGAGAATGTCCTATGAGTGACATCACATGTTACCTTTGTGAAGGCCGAGATCATGGTCGACTCAATGTCCTCTGAATCCAATAGTCACGCTGTAATTCGGCATCGGAAAAGAATCTTGAGCCGTAGTTGCTCCAGAGTCGTCAAGAAGAGGCGGAACGTCGGTTGCAAAAGTGGTGCCACTCGAAGAGCTAAGGACACAATACCTTAATCTGTTGACCCTCATCAAGAAAGAAGTAATTGGCGATCACCAACAAAGATGTTTCTGTGCGATGAAGAAGGCCATTGGGCTAGTGAATGCCCTATGAAGCAACCAGTTCGACGCAACAAGAAGACAACAATGTACTGTAGTCTGCACAACAGCGAACACGGTGTGTTATAAGCTGTCATGAGGAAGGCCATTTTGTTAAGAAATGCCCGCGAAAGAATCTAGAGTCTCCTCTGACGCGGTCCTTCCGAAGTTACCTCGATCAAGTTCATAACGCCAAGAGTGAGCGAGAAAGTCGCAAGAGAAGTTTGTACGGAGAATCGGTTGAAGAAGAGGCATCCGAATGAAGACACCGCCTTAGTCGACAAATGCTCAAGGAAGAGAGGTGGACCTAAGCTTTGTTACACTGCAACAAGCACAGGCATTTTGCTAACAATTGCCCTCATAAGGAAGTGATCGCACGGTGCAAGTCAATCTCAATTCATTTCGATCAAAAACTTGGCGCCAATACCAATCGAGGAAGTTTAGATCGATGATTTTAGCCTATGCAAGTGTCATACCCTCGTTTGTAAAAGAAAAGTGACTAGAGGTGAATTCCATGTAAAGATTTTCGTGCCTAAATAAATAAAGTAAAGATGGTTGAGAGGTTGATATGCGAAGTGTTGGAATAAAAGCATTAATGATAAAGGATGTTTCGAGTATTCCCTATGTTGACGGTTCACTTGAAGATGTTGCGTGTGCAACGATGATCAGTTCAGTGGTGTTTGTAAAGATTGTCAGCTTGAGGAATTATCATGGTCAGAAAGTACACTATTGCCTGATCTAACCTAGAATGTGATGGAGTTAAGTTGGAGAAAAGTTTCTAGCGAGCGATATTGGATATCAAACACGAGATGCTACTCCCGAAATGAATTGGTCGTCCAGGACATAAGGCGTCCCGAGTTTGGTCAAAGAATTGTGTCCGCTAAAAGCCCCGAAAGCGGAAAATGGAATTTCAAATGACTACAATTCGTGTTGGTCAGCGGAAGGTCAATAGTGTGGAAGTTGTCAGCTTTGAAGAGGTATCAGTTGTTGGAGAGTATCAAGATGTGTTTAGAAGAATCCCACCGGATCGAGAGATCAAGTGTGTGATGGAGTTAGTCCACAGTACAACGCCAAAGTAAAGAGACCTCATCGAATGCCTATTGATGAGCTAGTTGAGATGAAGAAGCAGACCGAAGAGTTGCTAGAAAGGTGGTTCGCTAGAACCAATTTGTCACCATAGGGAGCGCCTGTTCTATTTAAAAATGGGAGCTTAGGGAGGTGTATCGACCGTCGAGCATTTAATGAAGTGATGATTAAAAGGGTAAGTATTCACGCCGGGATCATAATTTGTTTGATCGGTTAAAAGGAGTGGAGTGTCCTCAAGAATAGATCTTGATCGAGTTATCATTAGTTGTAACATGCGAGAGAATGTTCTTAGGTCGAGTTTTCACGCAGTATGGGCGATATAAGGTTACAGCATGTATCGCTAGAATGATCAATGCCATTACAGAATTTATGGACATGACGAACGGAGTTCCATGGGAAATTGGTCAAGCTGTTATGGTGTATAGGTGGGATGTCTTTGTTGCTTCAAGTCAAAAGGAAAGTATGCAGTACAGTTGGGATTAGTGTTGGAAAGATGGCTAGACCCATGGCTGTATGCTAAGCTTAGCAAATGTGACTTTTGGAAGGAGAAAGTTGAATTTCTTGCCAGAAGATGTACGCTAAAGGAGTTATCGTGGATCCAACAAAAGCGATGTTACGTGGGAGCGGTGAGACCGCTTAGGCATGTAGGAGAAGTGTGCATGGGCGCCGCGGTGCGAAAAGAGTTTTTCGTGATTGAGGAAGCGTTTGACGATAGCTTTGTCTTAGTGTTGTCGGATGTGCAAACGCAGATTGTGATATATACTATGATGCCTCAAGACAAAATCTTGGATGTGTGTTAATGCAGAAAGGTAAAGTTGTTGCCTGCGCGTCGGACGCTTGAGGCCACATGAAGAGAACTATACTACGCATGAATTGGAAATTGCTACCGTAGTGCATGCTTTGAAGTCATTGCGTCACTATATTATTGGGGATAGGTATGGACCATAAGAGTTGAAGTGCGGACCTTGATATAAAGCGAAGAGGATGGTTGGAGTGATTAAGTATTATAAGGTGGGATCTGTTACCATCTGGTAAGGCTAATATGGTATCCGATATCTTAAGTCGTAAAGGCCATAGTACCAATACACCAATATCAAGTGATCAATAGAAATTGTGCAAAGAGTTTCAAAAGTTGAAATTAGAAGAGGTTTCACAAGGATTTATAGTTGCTTTGAAAGTTAAGCCAATGCTTGAAGATCGGATCGAAGTGGGTCGAGAAGGATGAAGGCTTAGGTGAGGATTTTACCGAGGATAACCAAGGAACCACACGGTTTAAAGGTCAAAGCTATGTATTGAATAAGAAAGAGATTAAAACAGTTGATTTTGGAAGAAGCTCATGATTCTCGAGTATTCAATTCATCCAGAAGTGCTAAGATGTACGAGATTTGAAAGAGGGATTTTGGTGGCCTAATATGAAGCGTGAAGTAGTGAGCATGTTGCTTTATGCGACGTATGTCGAGAGTAAAAGCCATGCATCAAAGACCATTGGTTTATTGCGGTAGTTGAAAATTTCGAAATAGAAGTGGGAGGAAATCGAATGGATTTTATCACGGTCTACCTAAGACTCGTAAAGGTTACGATTCCATTTGGGTTATTGTGGATCGTTTAACCAAGGTCGCTCATTTCATCCCAGTAAAGACCACTTACTCCGGAGATCGTTTAGCAGAATTGTACATGTCGAGGATTGTATGTTTGCATGGAGTGCCCAAGAAGATTGTGTCGCATGAGGTACCCAATTTACCTCGAGATTTTGGAATAAGTTGCACGAAGCAATGGGAACCCGTCTGAATTTTAGTCTGACATATCACCCGCATGGATGGTCGACCGAGAGAGTAAATCAGATTTTAGAGGATATGTTGAGAGCTTGTGCTTTAGCTTATGCTACCTCTTGGGATAAATGTTTGCCATACGCAGAATTCAGTTATAATAATAGTTATCAAGCTAGCCTCCAGATGTCACCATTCGAGGCGTTGTATGGACGTGCTTGTCGTACCCCGTTGAATTGGAATGAAACGGGAGAACGTTTGGTTTTTGGGCCAGATATTCTCGAAGAGGCAGAAAGTCAAGTTGCAATGATCAGAGAGAGGTTAAAGATAGCACAGTCAAGACAGAAAAGCTACGCAGATAATCGTCGTCGAGATTTGAGTTTCGAACCAGAAGATCATGTGTATCTCAGGGTTACCCCTCTTAAGGGCGTTAAGAGATTCCACGTTAAAGGGAAGCTTGCACCAAGATATGTCGGTCCGTTCAAGATTCTGAGCCGTCGAGGAGAGGTGGCTTATCAGTTAGAGTTGCCTCAGTCATTGGCAGGAGTGCATGATGTATTCCATGTATCGCAGCTTAAGAAGTGTCTTAGAGTGCCAGCAGAGCAAACCCCGTTGGATGCAAGAGAGCTGCAAGAAGATTTGACTTATAAAGAGCAACCGATCAGAATTTTGGATGTTATGGAGCGCAAGACCAGAAACAAGTCTATTCGCTTTGCGAGTTCGATGGAGCAATCATTCAAAGTGAAGCCACTTGGGAGCGAGAAGAAGATTTGAAGTCGAATTCGAACCTATTCTCTAGTTAGCCCCAATCTCGGTCGAGATTACATTAGGGGAGGTTTGTAACATCCCAAAAATCTGCCAAATATTATTTTATTTGCTTAATTGTGCATTTGTGATTTTCTGGAATTTATTTGGATTTTTCTGGATTTATTGGAATTAAATTCAAATCAAGTTTATTGCCTTTTATTCAAATCTATTTAAATCTGTGCAAAGTTAAAATAAAGTTTTGCCAAAAATATTTTATTTAAGTCCAGAATATCTCAAAGTATTTTTGAGATTTTTCTTGGATTTTTCCTGATTGTTTTGTTGCCTAAAACAAATTAAATGAATTTCTGGAATTATTTTAAATAAGAAAACCTTTTGGAAATCTTCGGAACAGTGATGGGCTCGGCCCGTGCACTGTGCACGTGTGGCCGGTGAAGCGCGGCCCGTTTGGCCCATCTCGGGTAAACCCTAGGGCGATTGATTCTGCGCCGTTGGATCAGGATCGCACGGGTGAGATCATTTCGTACCGATTCAGGACTCGGGAGAATCTTCGCCGTTGGAAAGAAATCGCGGGCGGTTGAGATTAGATCGAAGCCGTGTGATCCTGACCGTTGGTAGCAGATCGAACGGCTGTGGGTTGTCGTCTCCGACGCGAACTCGGAGTCCGCCGCCGACACGACTTCGCCGCCGTACCGACCTAGGGTTCCGTTTTTAGCGCGTTCGTCGAGGCTATAAATAGGAGGGGTAGCGTTCCGAGGTTCCCCGTGAGCCGCCGCATCTTTTCTCTGTCGCGCCATCGCCCGAGGAACTCTGTGGAAGCTGCTCGACCTCGCCGAAGTGGAACACCGGAGCTGCCACGGTTTTTGCTCGAGTTCGCCGCCGGTGCGTCGGTTTTCGTCGTTTTGATTCAAGATTTGGACTCGTCGGAGTGTGCCGCGTCGACTACGCCACTTCTTCACGACGGGAACACGCCGGAACGCCGTCGCCGAGTCTTCTTCTTCGTCTCCGGTGACTTTCTTCGCCGCCGCTTCGCCGTGAGCTTCGGGTGAGTTCGTGACCGTTGGATCTGGACGAACGGAGGGGATTGAGCCACGTTGCATCGTTTCTGTCACCGTTCGATTAGATCGGGCTATAGATGCGCGCCGCGTGTCATGCATCGGAGGCGGCGCTGCGACCAATCGAGTCGAGACGCGTGGCGCTGCGGGTACCGAGGCGTCGTGCGCCGGGTTCACGGTGGACCAGAGGAGGTCTCGTGGACCAGGTCTATGCGCCGAGGCCACGTGTCGAGTTCTAATTGGTTCGATCATACCGATGTCACGGCGTCATGCTTGCGTCATAATCATATTTTCAATTGGAAAAATAATCCGATTGGAAATTCGGTGATGATGACGTCATCATGAGGTCACGCTGACGTCATAAATCGCTTTTTCAGAATAAAAACAAATCTGTTAAATTCGAATTTCTGATTTTCTGATTTCAGTATTTATTTTAAACTTCAAAAGGCTATATCTTTTGCATCGTAACTCGGATTTGAGTGATTCCAGTTTCTAAAAATTTGTAAAATTGAGATCTATTTAATGGTGAATTTTATTTGATTTTGGAGTTCAATTGCTCTCTGTTTTGGTATTTATTTGCTTTTCTCTTTCGATGCAGCGTGAGACGTTGAATTGTGCGGCGCTTGGAGGAAGATCAAGCAACCCAAGAGCAATCTTCAGATCAAGATCAGGACCTATTCTAAGGCAAGTTGTGCTTTGATCATGTTGAACCCATGTTTATAAAATTGCTATGTTTGTTCTACCCTATTGCATATATTTCAAATATACAATTGTTTTAAATTAAATTGGGCGTAGCTAATATACCAGATTGATCTATACCCTACCTTGTCATTGTATGCCATGATCCATTGTCACCCTAGATTGGTTCAATATAGTTGGTTAATAATTATGATCAACATTGGAGGATTAGTCCGTATTAGTTGCTTAGCCATGCCACGTCATCACATGTGTCGGAATCATTGATAATTAATCTTGATTAATGGAATATGGAACAATGTTAATAACTTGTGTGTCATGTGGAATCACACGATGAGATTGAGTTGTTGTGGCGAGTCATGTCACGCAATGATGTTGAATTGTTGATGGCACGTGGTGCTTGGTAACCAAGCGGGTGATAATAATTTAGATTGGGGCAAGTGACAAGGGCTAGTATGCCAAGGTGGGCCCAATGGGCAGAGGGTATGTGGATGTCTTGCCTCGATCACTCTAAGGACTTAACCTTACAAGCCTTTGACTGAGTCAATCATGCAACCACGTGTTGTAATGGGACGACCTAGGTGATTAATTTGTAATGTCTTAACTTGGTACTATCATTGGTGGTGTGAGTTCCCGGTCAGGTGTAATTCACATGGCGCAAGAGGGGCCCCTGGTTGTGGTTTTCGGACCCACGGTGTTGAAACCTTAACGGTAGTCTTGGATTAAGCGAGCATTGTAAAGGCTTTGTCATGATCTCTCCACGACACACCAAAGGAAGTGTGTTAACCCGGAAGGCACCAAGAGACGATCATGTCACGTGGGTAAAGTGCATAACCTCTGAGAGTGTAAAACTATTCGAATAGCCGTGCTCATGTATTGAGCAATGCTCGGAATTACAGATTAAGGGTTAGCTTAATTAAAATGAACAACTTGGTTGGGATGGCGAATGCCATATGGAAGATGGGATTTGACTTAAGATTGGAAACTTGGTTTACTTGAGAAAAGATGAATCTATCATTATTGTTATTTGTTTTACCGTCTTTACAATCTATTTATTGTATTTGTTCAGTAAATGTCGCTTTGTTGCAAAATAGCCATGATAGCCTATCCTTTGGAATAAGCCTTGCATATAGTTACATAGAATTGCATTACATGCACAACTTGTTGAGTGCTTTAAGTACTCACCCTTGCCAGCAATAACATCACCAGTTGAAGAGTCTACATCAATCTTTGGAGCAAAGATTCCGGAGGAGACGAATGTTTAGGCGCAAGCCTTGTCGATTACTGTGGTATACCGAGGGGTTATCTACGTTTCCATTCATTGCGCTTTAATATATTATTCACCTTGCGAGGCATAGTCATGTAAGTGGACCATAAGGTCATTCAACTAGTAGTATGTATCATATGATGTCTTTCATAATATTTCCGCTATGTATGATTGTGATATTTATCGATGTTGAACTGTGTGCACTAAGCGTGATCTGGACTAGTGCAAGATATACGAGGGTGCGGATTTGCATATTCGGTCCCGACGATCAATGATGATGATGGAGTACGCACCGCTTCAATCAGCTATCCAGATATGCCACATATGAAGTAGCTGATGAGGCAAGGAGGATTGAAAGGTTTCGGGAAAATCTGAATGAAGAGATTAAGTGGGCCTTGATTGCCCAAGATATCGATGACTTCCAGACCCTCGTTGATAAGGCGGTGAGGGTGGAACACGGTAGCCGCAATGTGCTGGAAAGCCGAAAGCGCAAGTGGCTGGCGCGTAGTTCTACTGGAGCTGGATCAACTCGATCACCAGGGTGGCAGTCGACTAATGTTCGTCGACCACCACTGATTCAGGCCCAAAGGGTCCAGCGCCAGGCTCAGCGGGTTCAGAGTCGACTTCGCTTTTGGTGGTAGTCATCGCGACCCGGCCGTCGGCAAAAGAACCGAGATCGGTCGCCGTTGTTGTAAGCGTGCCGCTAATGTCACTTGCTTTCATTGCAACGAGCGTGGGCACTACACCAACGCTTGTCCTAAGAAGAAGGCTGGACAGCGACCTCAAGCTCAGGGCCGCTCACAAGATGGGGCGAAGCGGCAATCTCAGGGATCGGCTCTACCACCTACTCAAGGTGGTAATGTTGGACGTCTTCATCACGTGACGACTGAGGAGGCGCAAGAGGCGCCGGATGTCGTGCTTGGTATGTTTCTCGTGCACTCCATTTCTACCTTGGTTCTGTTTGATTCAGGAGCTTCTCATTCTTTCATCTCAAAGAAGTTTTCTGAGCAACATAATTTGGAAGTCTCTCTTTTGCCTGTTCATATGATTGTGCAATCACCTGGAGCTACTATTAGAACTGCTAGTTTCTATTCTGGGGTTGGCATAGAGATCAATGGAGTTATGTTTTATGCTGATCTCATCATGATAGAAACATCTGGTTTGGATGTGATTCTAGGCATGGGTTGGTTAGCTAAAAGTAAGGGTTGCATAGACTGTGCTAATCGATCCATAACCCTTGAAAATCAAGAGGGGGTGCATGTAGAATTTACCTCAAGTACTGAAATTTTAACACCTCAGACAGTCTGGTATTCTGCATCTATTTCTAGTTTAAAAGAAGTGGCAGTCGTTAGTGAGTTCCCGGATGTCTTTCCTGCTGAATTGCCGGGAGTGCCTCCGGATCGCGATATGGAGTTTGTGATTGATTTGGTGCCAGGAACTGCACCAATATCAAAACGACCATATCGGATGCCTCCAAATGAATTGGTAGAGTTGAAAAAGCAACTTAAAGAACAGCTTGACAAGGGGTTCATTCGTCCCAGTTCTTCGCCCTGGGGGAGTCCGGTTCTTTTTGTGAAGAAAAAGGACAATAGTCTGCATATGTGCGTAGACTATCGTGCCTTAAATGAGGTGACCATTAAAAATAAGTATCCGCTTCCCCGGATAGATGATCTGTTTGATCAATTGAATGGGGCGCAAGTCTTCTCCAAGATAGATTTAAAATTGGGATATTTTCAATTGAAAATCAGACCCTCAGACATTCCAAAGACCGCCCTCACTACGCCATACGGTTTATATGAGTATACCGTAATGTCGTTTGGGCTAACAAATGCTCCAGCAAGCTTTATGAATCTGATGAACAAAGTCTTTATGGAGTATTTAGATAAATTTGTGGTGGTCTTTATTGATGACATCCTCGTTTATTCCAAGAGTGAGGAAGAGCATGGGCAACATTTGCACCTGGTCCTTAGTAAGCTTCGGGAGAACAAATTGTATGCCAAGTTTGAGAAGTGTGAATTCTGGTTGAAAGAAGTCGCTTTTCTGGGGCATGTTCTGTCCGAAGGCGGAGTTGCCGTTGACCCAAGTAAAGTAGAAGCAGTATTGGCTTGGGAAAGGCCGCAATCAGTGCCAAAGATTTGAAGTTTCCTAGGCTTCGCCAGATATTATCGCCGGTTAATTGAAAATTTCTCTAAAATTGCTAAGCCGCTAACTCAGCTTCTAAAAAAGGAAAGGAAGTTTGAATGGACTCCTGGTTGTGAGGAAAGTTTTCAGAAACTGAAGGAAAAGTTAACATCTGCTCCAGTGCTCATCTTGCCAGATATTCATAAGAGTTTTGAAGTGTACTGTGATGCATCGCTTCACGGCCTGGGTTGTGTGTTGATGCAAGAGGGTAGGGTTGTCGCTTATGCTTCTCGACAACTCCGTCCTCATGAGCAGAATTATCCCACACATGACCTAGAGCTAGCTGCAGTTGTGCACGCCCTTAAAATCTGGCGGCACTATCTCATTGGAAACAGAACAGAAGTTTACACCGACCACAAGAGCCTCAAATATTTCTTTACTCAGCCAGACCTGAATCTGAGACAAAGAAGATGGCTAGAGCTAATCAAAGACTATGATCTCGGCATTCACTACCATCCTGGCAAAGCCAATGTCGTAGCCGATGCTCTTAGCCGCAAGCTTTATTGCATGTTGGGTTCAAATCAGTCTGGGTTAGTTCATGAGTTTCAAAAGCTCAATCTGAATTTGGTTGAGAATGGTTATGTGGCCACTCTGCGATTGTACCGACTACGAAAAGTCAAATTAAAGCGCACGATTTAAAGATGAAGCAGTTGTTGAGATTCGGAATCAGTTGAAAGAAGGCACGGATTTTGAGTTCTTGGAAAGCCCTGATGGGATAATCATGAGAGGAACTCGAATATATGTGCCGAATGATCCCGAGATCAAGAAACTAATTTTTGCAGAAATTCATGAGTCACCATTATCTATTCATCCTGGTAGTACTAAGATGTACCAAGATCTTAAAAGAGAATATTGGTGGCCCGGTATGAAGAAGGATGTCGCTGAATATGTCGCGAAATGCGATGTATGTCAACGAGTCAAGGCTGAACATCAGCGTCCAGCTGGACTTCTTCAGCCATTGCAAATTCCAGAATGGAAGTGGGATGACATCAGTATGGATTTCATTACTGGTCTTCCTCGAACCCAGAAGGGGAGTGATTCCATTTGGGTTGTTGTCGACAGGCTGACAAAGGTAGCTCATTTCATCCCTGTCAAAACTAGAGATTCTATAGTTAAACTGGCAGAGCTCTATGTTTCAAACATTGTGCGCTTGCATGGTGTCCCAAAGACGATTGTGTTCGACCGTGGATCACAGTTCACATCTCATTTCTGGGAACAGCTGCACAAGTTATTGGGAACCCAGTTGAACTTTAGTTCTGCCTACCATCCACAGACTGATGGGCAGACTGAAAGAACGAATCAAACTCTTGAAGATATGTTGCGGGCTTGTGTGCTGTCTTATAGCACCAATTGGGAGAAGTGCCTCGCATTTGCAGAGTTTTCTTACAATAATAGCTTTCAAGCTAGTCTGCAGATGTCGCCATTTGAGGCCCTTTATGGAAGAAAATGTCGAACACCACTTTTCTGATCCGAAGTGGGTGAAAGACAGTTCTTCGGTCCTGATTTGATTAATGAAGCCCAAGAGCAAGTGGATTTAATCAGAAGCCGGTTGAGGGAAGCTCAATCTCGCCAAAAGAGTTATGCCGACATTCGTCGACGTGACTTAAGCTTTGAGGTTGGCGATTATGTTTACCTTAAAGTTTCACCTCTTCGCGGAGTTCGTCGGTTCTAGATTCGAGGCAAGTTAGCTCCTTGGTATATTGGACCTTATTGCATCCTGGAGAAGATGGAAGAGAAGGCATATAGATTGGAGCTGCCTACTCAGTTATCCAGTGTGCATAACGTCTTCCATGTGTCGGCGAAGAAGTGCCTCGAGTTCGTGAACTTACCGGTTGGAAGATCTTGATCTTCACCGACTTAACCTATCGAGAGCGTCCGGTGAAGATTCTTGAAGAAGCGGAGCGCCATACTCGAAACAAAGCCCATAAGATGCTAAAAGTGCAGTGGAGTAATCATACGGAAGAGGAAGCGACATGGGAGCGAGAGGATCGCCTTAGGGAAGAATTCCCGGATTTCTTTTAAACCCCTTTTTTCCTTTTAGCCTGTCAAATCTCGGGGGCAAGATTTCTGTAAGGGGGGTGGATCTGTAACATCGAAAGTTTAGAAC
Organism: Otatea glauca; assembly: GCA_036346275.1. Lineage (NCBI taxonomy): Eukaryota > Viridiplantae > Streptophyta > Magnoliopsida > Poales > Poaceae > Otatea > Otatea glauca. The sequence goes on from CM070726.1 coordinate 8,403,218, forward strand.
GATAAAAGGTGTACGGTATAAAATTGAGAACAAGTGTTTACGAGGTTTTAACGTTGTTTGCTCCAATTAAAATTTCTTAGACTTTGTGTTATGTGAAAGATTTAATAAAAAGGGAAAACAAAGAAAAGGTAAAAGATGAAAATAAAATTTAGAAAATTTTACCATGAGTCTTACTTAAGCTTTTCATAATGTTTGACCAGTAAGTAGAATTTTTATGAACTTAGGGTCAAGATAAATAAAATATGTATCTACTTTTTGGCTAAAAACAGTGAATCAAAAAGTGGAAAGAAAAATAACCAATGTCAAGAAAAGCCAAGAAAATTTATATAAATCCCTGGAGATATGATGCATCACTGGTAAAAATTGTATAATTAAATGAATTTAAATAATCCTCTTAAAAATTCAAATACAGTGGGTCCAAAATGTAAGGAAAATGATTGTCATAATTTTTATAACATAATGGCTCACGTTTTTGATTTGAAAATTTTACAGTGATCCAATTATGAGGATTGGAACCTCTCGAAAAAGTTTCAAAAATAAATACTAGAAAATGAACCTGTAATTAAATCAAAAACCGAAATCAAAGTTTGGAACCAGGGTACAGTGTCAGAATTTTAACAAATTTCCTAAAAGGAGTTTTTGTCTCAAAATTTTCCAGTAGACGTCTGACTCTCAGCAAGACTTATTCAAAAAGTTTGGAGAAATCTGGAATTAGTTTAGGCCTTAAAAAAATATGAAATCTAGAGTTTTCCTGTTCTGTCTAATCACATTAAACGTCCTCTTCTCGTGGATGGTGGGCCCGCATTGTAGAAACGTTGACGCTTGGCAAGCAAGAGGGAGGCTGTCTCGCTGCCGATGGGGCCCGGCTCCACATGTCATCCTCACCCCGTGTATTCTTTCCCCCTTTCTTCTCTTCCCGACCGAGGCGAGTCGCCGACAGCGTCGACGCCGCTCGTCCTTTGCGTCCGATCTCCACCTGCTCCCGTCCGGCCGAGCTCACTGCCCTCCACGTCGCGAGTAGAGCCCCACCTCTTCACTGTGCCCACTTGATCCGGCCGAGCCGCCGGAGGCGGTGAGCTTTGTTGCGCGAGTGCGATGGAATGACGACCGAGGCTACGCGCCCAAAGCGTGGAAATCAGTCACTCGGTCGACTTTAAGCTTCTTCCTCGCGTCGCATTGCTCTTATGCCCCTCACTTTGCCATTTCACCGAGCTGGGAGCCTGGGAGACGTCATCTTCCTCATTGAGCCGGAGGAACTCGAAAAGGGGGGAATCGTCGAATCGGGTGAGTTCCTCCCCAATCTTCCGAATCAACCGCACCTCGAGCTTCTCTAGCACCCAAGGGTTACTCATCACTCGCCATTTTGGTTTCATTTTGCCTGCAGCGCCGTCGAGCCGCCGCTCTTCTTTCTCACGGCCGGCGCACGGTGGCAGGCCGTTTCAGCTCTTCTCCGACCCAGCTATCCGGTGAGTCTGCATCCCCTAGTGTCACTGTAGCTCACCTAGCTCTAGACCGCCGGAATCGTAGCCTCTAGCCAAGTTTTTGCCGTCGCGGTCATGGCGCCGCCGCACCCTCACGGTGGCGGCCACCTTCCCGGCCGCCACCCGGCGAATGGGTACCACCCATGGGTGCGCACGGGTGTCTTTGGTGCCCATGGTCTTTGGCCATTCACATGTGATCGCTACCGCCGGCGAGCAAAGAACCGCGATGCTCTGATCTAAGTCGCTGACTGGCGGGTCCCACATGTCAGCGAGGCTGGGGATTTTGAACTCGATTTTGGCGCGCGCAGGGAAACCGTTTCCTCCGAACGAAAACGTATTTTCAATTTTTGAATGAATTTCATAAACCGGCCAAAATTCAAACGCTTGTAACTTTTGAATCGTCTGGCAAAATTGAGTGAAACTAATTTCTAAATTCGTATAAAATTCTGTAGTTTCAGAATATACAAAAATTTCTGAAGATGAGTAAGATTTGATTTTAGGAAAAATTAGAGAGAAGCTTAAGTGTAAATAGGGTGATATGAATAAAATATTTTTGGGATGATCCAATTAAGGAAAAGTAAATTTTTGTAGAGTCCCTGGGTTATGAGTATTCCAAATAAACAAAATGTTCCCATGATACCTTATTATATATCATGTTTGCTCAAAAATGAATGCTAAGCATGAAAACTGAAATTAAGTAAATAAAAGAAAGGATTAAGGTTTGAATGATTAAAAGTTCATCCTATTGAGATATATATCATGGGAGTTGCTCTTGCGAAAATACTTAAAGAGAAGTATATGTGGTAGTTGTTTAAATTAAGAAAAACAGTACTAGTTATAACCGAAATAGATGTAATTTGCTATGAACAAGTTCAAAATACTTCAAATTCACTTTTAGAATGTTTTTAAGAACATGCCCTGATGTCAGGAAGAAAATGGATAAAAGATGTTGAATGGTTTAGTAATAAATGAAAGTGAAAGATTGAAAGGTTATAAGTTAGTTTTTGTGTTCATATAGCCCTTTTCAACATATGATAAAATTGATTATATGAAAAAGAAGAAATGTAAAAATGGTATAGAAGCACTTCCCAAAGTATATTCTAGTAGATTCTGAAAAAAAATGATATTGTGTTAAGTCTTGTATGCAAAACAAGTTAAGGGAATGAGTCTACTTTTTATGTTTTGCTGAATGATTGAAACAACTAAGCTTTTTCAACTATGTGTAAAATAACTCATCCAAGTAAGAAATTTTGGAAGAATAGTGTAGAAATGATAAAAAAAAGTTTGTTCTACCATATTCCAGAAAAATATTCTGTTTTAGAGCTTTGGTTCACTTAGTTTTCCTAAGTGTAATAACCTTAAGTGATATGATTTAGTCCTCTTTCCTTAGCCAGTTTTGTAGCCAAGTCTAGAGTTCAACCAAGCCTTTTCAACAATAGTTTTCAAGCTTCATCCTGACCCTAAAAGTTAAAAGAAGTTGTTGGATTTGATAATTAAAGTATGCTCTAGCTAATTCAAGACTTAAACTTTAATTTCTGTAGTTAATGGGTATCAATCTTGTTAGGTTTATAACCCTAGATGACATAGTTTTTCAAGTGCTATCTTCTTGGAAAGTTTGAGAAAGACAGAGAGCTCTGGTTTTGTTGTTGTGTGAGCATAGTTTTCCTTCCAAAGAATCTAATGAACAATCTTTTCATTTCAAATAATTTTAGCATCTATAATTCGATGTTTAAATTCAAATATTTCATGAATAGCAGTCTCCTGTTTGATTCGAGTTGTGTTTGCCTGTTTATCTGTGAGGACTCGAATCCACTGATTCGAACCCACTGTGTTTACCGCACTAGTCCCAGGATCAACGCTAGTGCACACAGCTCAATATTGGTACATATCACATCATACTCAACGATAATAGAATAATAGTTCATTCATTGATATATCTAAAGGTATGATCTTATGACCAACTTACATTATTAAGCCACGCTTGAGGCAAGGCGAAAAATATAAACTAATAATTATGCAGCGGAAAGTAGAAAACGTAGATAGCTCATCAGTTCACCACAGGCAACCGACAAGGCTCGGACCCTAATGACTCGAGTCTTCCTGGACTTCCTCTTCCAACACAGGTGTAGATTCTTCAACTGTTGATTATTGTTGTTTGGCAAGGGTGAGCACTTAAAGCACTCAACAAGTTGTGCACAGAATGCAATTCTATGTATCTATATGTAAGGCTTATTCCAATGGATAGGCTATCATGGCTATTTTGCAATAAGCAGCATTTATGAACAAGTATAATAAATAGATTGTAAAGAATGTAGAACAAATAACAATAATAAATAAATTCAGCATTTTCCAAGTAAACCAAGTTTCCAATCCTAAGTCAAATTCCATCTTCCATATGGCCTTCCGCCATCCCAACCAAGTTGTCCAATTAATTAAACTAACCCTTAACTGTAATTCCCGAGCTTTGCTCAATACCGCGAGCACGGCTATTCGAATAATTTCACACTCTGCAGAGGTTATGCACTTTACCCACGCGTTACAACCAAACACCACCAAGGCGAGTGATTATAACAAAGCCTTTACAAAGCTCTGGCTTAACCGGATACAACCCGCTAAGGTTTCAACACTGGTGGGTCTGAAAACCATAACTAGGGCCCCCCTCTTGCGCCATGTGAACTACACCATAACTCGGAAACCCACACCGACCACGATAGTACCAAAGTTAAGACATTACAAATTACTCAGCTAGGCTGGCCCATACCAGACATGTGGTTGCATGATTGACTCAGGTCAAAGGCTTGCAAGGTTACGTCCTTAGTGTGATCAAGGCAAGACTTCCACATACCCTCTGCCCATCGGGCCCACCTTGGCATACTCGCCCCTTGTCACTTGCCCCAATCTAAGTTATTATCACCCCGTTGATTACCAAGCACCACGTGCCATCAACAATTCAACATCGTTGCATGACATGACTCGTCACAACAACTCAATCTCATCGTGTGATCCCACATGACACACTAGTTCATAACATTGTTCAATATTCCATTAATCAAAATTAATTATCAACGATTCTGACTCATGTGATGACGTGGCATGGCTAAGCAACTAATACGAACTAGTCTTCCAATGTTGATTATAATTACTAACCAACTATATTGAACCAATCTAGGGTGACAATGGACCATGGCATACAATGACAAGGTAGGGTATAGATCAATCTGGTATATTAACTAAGCCCAATCTAATTTGAAACAATTGTATACTTGAAATATATGCAATAGGGTAAAACAAATATAGCAATTTTATAAACATGGGTTCAACATGATCAAAGCACAACTTGCCTTGGAATAGGTCCTGATCTGGTTCTGGAACTTGCTCTTGAGTTGCTGGATCTTCCTCCGAAGCGTCGCACAATTCAACGTCTACGCGTACCGAAAAAGAAAAGCAAATAAATACCAAAACAGAGATCAATTGAACTCCAAAAATCAAGTAAAATTCACCATTAAATAGATCTCAATTTTACAAATTTTTAGAAATTTGAATCACTCAAATCCGAGTTAAATTGCAAAAGATATAGCCTTTTGAAGTTTGAAATAAATACTGAAATTGCTAAAATCAGAAAATCGGAATTAATAGATTTATTTTTAAATCGAAAATAGATTATTGCGTCATCATGACGTCACGCTGGCGTCAGCCCTGGCCCGAACCAATCAGGGCACGACACGTGGCCCCGGTGCATAGACCTGGTCCACGGCTCGGAGCCAGTCCACCGTGAACCCCGTCCATGGCGCCTCGGCCTCTGCGCCCGACACATGTCCCGATCCGATTGGTCGCAGTACCGCCCCCATCGATGCACGACACGAGGCGCGCATCCACGTCTTGATTAGATCAAACGGCTGCAGATGCTTGCAACGCGGCTCGATCTCCCCTTCGCTCGGATCGACGACCACAAACTTACCCGAGACTAATGGCGGCGGCGGCGAAGAAATCCACGGAGACGAAGAAGAAGCTTGGCGACGGCGTTCCGCTGCGTTCGGCGTGAAGAAGTGGATTGGTTGACGCGGCACACCCGGCGAGTCCAAATCCGAGACCAAAGCGTCAAAACCGACGAACCGGCGGCGCGCTTGAGAAAAACCCGGCGACCTCGGCGTTTACTCCGCGAGCTCCGAGCACGCTCCTCGGCGCTCTTGCGAAACTTTACCGATCAAAAGCTGCGACACACGGATGAACCTCGGTACTTGCCCCTCTATTTATAGCCTCGATGCGCGCGCCCAAAGGAAACCCTAGGTCGTTCTGGCGGCGGAGACCGACCGACACGGCGGCGGCTCGCCCGAGTCCTGCGCGAAGGCGATTCACCACAACCGTTCGATCGCAATCTCACGGCCACGATTTTACGGCTGAGATCGGCATCCAACCGACCGTGATATTTTCCAACGGCGGCGATTAAATGAGGCCCGAACAGTGCGCTTCAACCTTGCCGCGCGATCTCGATTGAGCGGGCGATCAACCCTCCGAAGGTGGGCTAAACAGCCGCGCTACTGCGGGCCAGCCACGCGACAAACGAATGGGCCAAGCCTACTATTGTTCAAAGAAAGAAAGGATTTTTCAATTAAAATAATTCCCGAAATTCATTTTGTTTGTTCTAGGCAATAAAACTATTAATAAAAATCCAAGAAGAATCTCAAAAATACTTTGAGACATTCTGGACTCAAATAAAATGTTTTTGGCAAAACTTTATTTTGACTTTGCACAGATTTAAATAAGTTTGAATAAAAGGCAATAAACTTGAAATAAGAATTAATTCAAATAAATCCAGAAAAATCCAAATAAATTCCAGAAAATCACAAATGCATTTTTAAGAAATAAAAACTTAATTAAGCTGAATTTTGGGATGTTACAAACCTCCCCTTAATGAATCTCGACAGAGATTGGGGCTAACTAGAGAATAGGTTTGGGAATTCTGACTTCAAATCTTCTTCGCGCTCCCATGTGGCTTCACTTTCGGAATGATTGCTCCACTGAACTCTGCAAAAGCAAATAGACTTGTTTCTGGTCTTGCGCTCCACTACATCCAAAATTCTGACCGGTTGCTCTTTGTACGTCAAATCTTCTTGCAGCTCTATTGCATCCAACGGGGTTTGCTCTGTTGGCACTCTGAGACACTTCTTAAGCTGCGACACATGGAATACATCATGCACTCCTGCCAAGGACGGAGGCAACCCTAACTGATAAGCTACCTTTCCTCGACGGCTCAGAATCTTGAACGGACCAACATATCTTGGTGCAAGCTTCCCTTTCACCTGAAATCTTTTAACGCCCTTAAGAGGGGTAACCCTGAGATACACATGATCTTCTGGTTCAAAACTCAAATCTCGACGACGGTTATCTGCGTAGCTTTTCTGTCTTGACTGTGCTATCTTCAACCTTTCTCTGATCATTGCAACTTGACTTTCTGCCTCTTCGAGAATATCTGGCCCAAACACCACACGCTCTCCTGTCTCATTCCAATTTAACGGAGTACGACAAGCACGTCCATACAACACCTCGAATGGTGACATCTGCAGGCTAGCTTGATAGCTATTATTGTAACTGAACTCTGCATATGGCAAACATTTATCCCAAGATGTAGCATAAGCTAAGGCACAAGCTCTTAACATATCCTCTAAAATCTGATTTACTCTTTCATCGACCATGCATGCGGGTGATATCTTCAGATCTTGAAATTGAGACGAGTTCCCATTGCCGTGCAACTTATTCCAAAATCTTGAGGTAAATTGGGTACCTCTGTCCGACACGATCTTCTGGGCACTCCATGCAAACATACAATCCTTGACATGTACAACTCGCTAAGCGATCTCGAGTAGGTGGTCTTTCTTTGGGATAAAATGGGCGACCTTTGTTAGGCGATCCACAATTACCCAAATGGAATCGTAACCTTTACGAGTTTTACGTAAACCGGTGATAAAATCCATTCGATTTCCTCCACTTCCATTCGAATTTTCAATGGTCTGCAACAAACGGGTGGTCTTTGATGCATGGCCTTTACCCTCTGACATACGTCACATAAAGCAACATGCTCAGCTACTTCACGCTTCATGTTAGGCCACCAAAATCTCTCTTTTAAATCCTGGTACATCTTGGCACTTCCTGGGTGAATCGAGTACTTAGAATCATGAGCTTCCTCAAGAATCAGCCGTTTCAGTTCCTCTTTATCCGGCACACAGATTCGGCCTTTGAAGAACATGGTTCCTTGCTCGTCCCGAGTGAAGTCTACGGCTAGGCCTTCTTCCTTTTTAGCCTTGATCTTAGAAATTTTATCGTCATCTTTCTGGCCTTCTCTAATTTGATCCTCTAATGTTGGCTTCACTTCCAGTGCAGCTACCATTCCTTGCGGAACGACTTCCAACCTTAGTTTCTGAAATTCCTTGCATAATTCTGGTTGGTCCTCCACTGTCAATGTAGTTGCGCTATGGCTCTTTCGACTCAGAGCATCTGCTACCACATTGGCTTTTTCGGGATGATAATGGATTCCCACATTATAATCCTTAATTAGCTCTAGCCACCTTCGTTGTCTCATATTCAGATCTGCTTGAGTGAATATGTATTTCAGGCTCTTATGGTCCGTATATATCTCATATCTATTTCCTATGAGATAATGACGCCATATCTTTAAAGCATGCACTACTGACTAACTCCAAATCATCGTTGGGTAATTCACTTCATGCGGTCTTAAGCGTCTCGACGCATAAGCAACGACTTTGCTTTCTGCATTAACACTCACCCCAAGCCTTGCTTTGAAGCATCGCAATAAATATCAAATCCATTTTGCACATCTCGCAACACTAACACGGGTGTTGTTAAGCGCTTCTTTAACTCCATAAAACTTTCCTCGCACTCTGGCGTCCATGCAAACTTCTTTTCTTTCTTCAACAAGCTGCGTAAGGGGTTTAGCAATCATTGAGAATCCTCTATGAACCGGCGGTAATATCCGCCATTCCCGAAAACTACGGATCGGGTAAGACTTCGGTTGCTCGGTGCAACATCTGCGTCCACTTTGCTTGGGTCATTGCAACTCCTTTAGTAGTCATTACATGACCAAGAAATTCAACTTTCTCCTTCCAAAATTCACACTTGCTAAATTTAGCATACAGCTGATGCTCTCGCAGCTTGTCTAAAACCATTCTCAGGTGTTCCGCATGCTCTTCCTCTGTCTTTGAGTAGACCAAGATATCGTCTATGAAGACTACAACAAACTTATCCAAATATTCCATGAAAACCTTATTCATCATGTTCATGAAATATGCCGGGCATTAGTCAATCAAATGACATGACTGTGAACTCGTAATGTCCATAGCAGCGTAGAAAACGCAGTCTTAGGCACATCCTCCGCTCGGATCTTCAAGCGATGGTAAGCGAGCGAAGATCTATCTTGGAGAAAACTCCAGCTCCTCTTAAGCGATCAAATAAGACGTCGATCCGGGCAAGCGGATACTTATTCTTGATCGTTACTTCATTAAGTGCACGATAATCGATGCACATTCGAGACTTCCATCCTTCTTACGAACAAACAAAGCGGTGCTCCCCATGGTGATGAACTAGGTCTAATGAAACCTTTCTCTTGCGGTTCCTCAATCGCTTCTTCATTTCCACTAACTCGTCGGTAGGCATCGGTATGGTCTCTTTGATATCGGTCTTTGTCCACGGTGCTAACTCGATCACGAACTCGATATCACGGTCGGTGGCAATCTGGCAAATCTTCCGAAACACATCCGGGTATTCTCGCTCTTGGCACATCTTCCATCTTGATGGCTTTCACTGCGTTGACCATTAATTGCCCATCTCGAGCAGTGGTCGCTTGAAACTCCACTTTCTTGCCACTAGGGCCTTCCAAAGTCACGATCCTTCGCCACAATCCAAAACGACCTTATGTTTGGACAGCCAATCCATTCCAAGGATGGCGTCTAGGGATTGCGCATCTATCAAGATAAGATTCGCTAGAAATTCTATCCCATCCATAAGCAACTTAGCTCCCAAACACCCAAGGCTAGATCTAAGCTCGGATCACGGGGCTTGGACTAAGAGCACACACTTAAGATTCACCACTTTAAATCCATTCTTGGTTGCAAAACTTTGAGAAACAAGCGAATCGAAGCTCGAGAATCAAACAAAGCAGTAGCAGTCTTGAGTTGACCGGGAACTTACCCGATCGACGTCTGTAGCTTCACGAGCTCCATCTGCGGTGATGTGGTTGATCCTCCCGCCTGATTGATGCGGTGTTGCTCGGCTTGACTTGGCGCACGATTTCCTCCGAGGTGGTGCCTTGGCGGTGTTGTTCCCAAGTTGAAACGAATGGCGTGATGCCTCCCTTCTGTGGACACCTATTAGAAAAGTGCTCTGGCTCATTGCATGTATAGCATCTTTTCACTGCAGACTGCTGACTCCCTCCTGGCGCATTGTTACCCTGTGCTGGGGTCTGAAAGTTTTGATTGGCAGGGCGAGGCGCAGGGGTTGATGTTTTGTTCACGGTGGTGGTTGGAATCTAGCAAATTCTTTGTGGTGACATCCTCAAACGTAGATGGTTTGGACGTCCACCCTGATTAGTCATTAAGCGCTTACGGTTTTCACCCAGCTCTTTGCGCTTATCCTCTAGGATTAAAGCCTTATTGACTAACTCCTGAAAATCTGGAAAATTGTGGGTGATCAGTCCCACTTGCAGTCCTGAATTCAGTCCCTTCATGAAACGAGACTACCTAGCTTTATCTGTCGCTACGTCTTCAGGAGCATAGCGAGCTAACTGGGTAAACTTGTTCAGGTACTCGGGCACTGGTTGGCCTCCTTGTTTCAAAGCCCTAAACTCTTCCTTCTTAAGGTCCATCATTCCCTCGGGACATGATCTTGGCGGAAGCGATAGTAAACTCCTCCCAGGTGATCTCTTGCGGGGCTCCATGAGCGGCACAATAATTCTCCCACCATTCTGCGGCAGTTCCTTCAAGTTGATGAGAGGCGTAGAGCACCTTCTCATTTCCTTCACATTGCGTGATGTGCAGCTTCTTCTCAATAGTCCTAAGCCAGTCATCGGCTTCCAAAGGATTCACATTTCCTGAGAAGTTTGGTGGCCTAGTCCTCATAAAATCTGACAGCTTTGAGTGAGGTCGAGGTCCACCATGGTTGTTCTGAGCTACAGGGTTGTTGTTGGTTGCTGCTGCGTTGGTCATCTGCTGCATCTGCTGCATCATAGTCTGCATTAGTTGAGTCTGCTTGTGCAAGAAAGCGCTCCTGTGTTACGCATGTCCTTGGCGGTGGTTGAGGCTGCCTCCGTCATTGGGGTTGTCATTCTAGCGCAATCCACTTCTGAAGCACCGTTGTTCCCTCGAGTATTCACCATCTGATGATTGCCTCTTGGGTTAGGAAAGGTAGATGTAGCATAGATAAGAAGTAAGAATTTCTAAAGCGGGGAAATAGGTTATACCCAACTGAAATAATTCTTTATTTATTCTTGGTATGGCTGCTTATTTAAGCCTACAAGCTTTGCAACACATACTGCACACTCAGCGTTACAAAGAAGCAAACTAAACACGAAATCTTAACGTCAACTAAAGAGGTAAAGATTAACTTAAAGACGCGACTCACACTCGAGTCTCAACACAGCTCCAAGGATGACACTCACTCATCCAGCCACCCTGGCTGAGACTGATCCGGCGCATACACCGGCGGGTGAGCTGGCATAGGAGCAAACCTATCCTGATGACCTCCTGCTGGGTCCTCTGCGACCACAGGGTCTGCACTCCCCTCTGGCTCCCACTCTCGCTCCTCTGGATCCTCCTCAGACTCCTCAGCTGGCTCCTGAACTCCTCGAGTCACGCGCTCCAACTCGTCCTCGACCGCCTCCAGGGCCTCTCCCAGCTCAGTGATCATTCCGATGGCTGAAGCACGGGTCACCTCAAGCTCCTGCTCTGCCACTCTAAGTGCCTCGTACACAGTCTCCAGCTCCTGAGTAGTATCTCTCATATGATCTTCCTGGGCAAGGGCAAACTCTGCAAGGTGTGTTGCGGTAGCACATTCGTCCTCCACGATCCGTCGGCTTCGGCACGCTTGAACGTCTGGGTGAAGTCGGAACACTGAGTCGTGAAGCTCGTCGGCGTAGTCGCGGCAGACACGGCGAAGAGCAAGTCGGGCAACCTCCAGAATTGCAACCTCGTACGAGAATCTTCTGGCGAAGATGTTGATTGGTCTGCTGGCTTCATCATTCTCCGGCGTGAACAATCGACTTGCAAATAAATCCTCGGTGTACACCATTGGCGGTCCAAGCGCCTCCCGTAAAGCGGACGGTAGAAGCCTCAAGCGTCGAAGAACTCTCCACGGCTCCATGCGCGTAGCCCGGTGACTCCTCGAAGGTCGAACGATCGGCATCTGCTCCACAAGAACTTTGAATAAGTCCTCCTCCCGAAACGGCAAGTAAATCGGTAAATTCAGCAAAGGCGAGAAGTAGAGAATGAGATGAGTCAAGAGTGTTTTATTAGTCAAGTTTAAATTTTCTTTAGAAAATAGATTTGGACTCACACAGGACACCTTCATACTATCTAGGGCCAAGACCTACAGTCAGTATGCTCTGATACCACCTCTGTGAGGACCCGAATCCACTGATTCGAACCCACTGTGTTTACCGCACTAGTCCCAGGATCAACGCTAGTGCACACAGCTCAACATTGGTACATATCACATCATACTCAATGATAATAGAATAATAGTTCATTCATTGATATATCTAAAGGTATGATCTTATGACCAACTTACATTATTAAGCCACGCAGGGCAAGACTGAAAAATATAAACTAATAATTATGCAGCGGAAAGTAGAAAACGTAGATAGCTCATCAGTTCACCACAGGCAACCGACAAGGCTCGGACCCTAATGACTCGAGTCTTCCTGGACTTCCTCTTCCAACACAGGTGTAGATTCTTCAACTGTTGATTATTGTTGTTTGGCAAGGGTGAGCACTTAAAGCACTCAACAAGTTGTGCACAGAATGCAATTCTATGTATCTATATGTAAGGCTTATTCCAATGGATAGGCTATCATGGCTATTTTGCAATAAGCAGCATTTATAAACAAGTATAATAAATAGATTGTAAAGAATGTAGAACAAATAACAATAATAAATAAATTCAGCATTTTCCAAGTAAACCAAGTTTCCAATCCTAAGTCAAATTCCTTCTTCCATATGGCCTTCCGCCATCCCAACCAAGTTGTCCAATTAATTAAACTAACCCTTAACTGTAATTCCCGAGCTTTGCTCAATACCGCGAGCACGGCTATTCGAATAGTTTCACATTCTGCAGAGGTTATGCACTTTACCCACGCGATACAACCAAACACCACCAAGGCGAGTGATTATAACAAAGCCTTTACAAAGCTCTGGCTTAACCGGATACTACCCGCTAAGGTTTCAACACTGGTGGGTCTGAAAACCATAACCAGGGCCCCCCTCTTGCGCCATGTGAACTACACCATAACTCGGAAACCCACACCGACCACGATAGTACCAAAGTTATGACATTGCAAATTACTCAGCTAGGCTGGCCCATACCAGACATGTGGTTGCATGATTGACTCAGGTCAAAGGCTTGCAAGGTTAAGTCCTTAGTGTGATCAAGGCAAGACTTCCACATACCCTCTGCCCATCGGGCCCACCTTGGCATTCTCGCCCCTTGTCACTTGCCCCAATCTAAGTTATTATCACCCCGTTGATTACCAAGCACCACGTGCCATCAACAATTCAACATCGTTGCATGACATGACTCGTCACAACAACTCAATCTCATCGTGTGATCCCACATGACACACAAGTTCATAACATTGTTCAATATTCCATTAATCAAAATTAATTATCAACGATTCTGACTCATGTGATGACGTGGCATGGCTAAGCAACTAATACGAACTAATCTTCCAATGTTGATTATAATTACTAACCAACTATAATGAACCAATCTAGGGTGACAATGGATCATGGCATACAATGACAAGGTAGGGTATAGATCAATCTGGTATATTAACTAAGCCCAATCTAATTTGAAACAATTGTATACTTGAAATATATGCAATAGGGTAAAACAAATATAGCAATTTTATAAACATGGGTTCAACATGATCAAAGCACAACTTACCTTGGAATATGTCCTGATCTAGTTCTGGAACTTGCTCTTGAGTTGCTGGATCTTCCTCCGAAGCGTCGCACAATTCAACGTCTACGCGTACCGAAGAAGAAAAGCAAATAAATACCAAAACAGAGATCAATTGAACTCCAAAAATCAAGTAAAATTCACCATTAAATAGATCTCAATTTTACAAATTTTTAGAAATTTGAATCACTCAAATCCGAGTTAAATTGCAAAAGATATAGCCTTTTGAAGTTTGAAATAAATACTGAAATTGCTAAAATCAGAAAATCGGAATTAATAGATTTATTTTTAAATCGAAAATAGATTATTGCGTCATCATGACGTCACGCTGGCGTCAGCCCTGTCCCGAACCAATCAGGGCACGACACGTGGCCCCGGTGCATAGACCTGGTCCACGGCTCGGAGCCAGTCCACCGTGAACCCCGTCCATGGCGCCTCGGCCTCTGCGCCCGACACATGTCCCGATCCGATTGGTCGCGATGCGCGCCCCGTCGATGCACGACGCGGCGCGCATCCACGTCTTGATTAGATCAAGCGGTGCAGATGCTTGCAGCGTGGCTCGATCTCCCCGCCGCTTCGGATCGACGGCCACAAACTTACGAGACTAATGGCGGCGGCGAAGAAATCCACGGAGGCGAAGAAGAAGCTTGGCGACGGCGTTCGGCAGCGTTCGGCGTGAAGAAGTGGATTGGTTGACGCGGCACACCCGGCGAGTCCAAATCCGAGACCAAAGCGTCAAAATCGGCGAACCGTGGCGCGACTTGAGCAAAACCCGCGGCGACCTCGGCGTTCTACTCCGGCGAGCTCCCGAGCACGCTCCTCGACTGCTCTTGCGAAACTTTACCGATCAAAAGCTGCAGCACACACGGATGAACCTCGGGTACTTGCCCCCTCTATTTATAGCCTCGGTACGCGCGCTCCAAAGGAAACCCTAGGTCGTTACGGCGGCGGAGACCGACTCCGACACGGCGACGGCCTGCTTCCGAGAGTCCTGTGCGAAGACGATTCACCACAACCGTTCGATCGCAATCTACCGGCCACGATTTTACGGCTGAGATCGGCATCCAACCGACCGTGATATTTTCCAACGGCGGCGATTAAATGAGGCCCGAAGCCGTACGCTTCAACCTTGCCCGCGATCTCGATTGAGCGGCGATCAACCCTCGGAAGATGGGCTAAGCAGGCGCGCTACTCGGGCCAGCCACGCCTGGTGAATGGGCCAAGCCCACTCTTATTCCAACCGAAAAGAAAGGATTTTTCAATTAAAATAATTCCGAAATTCATTTTGTTTGTTTTAGGCAATAAAACTATTAATAAAAATCAAGAAAAATCTCAAAAATACTTTGAGACATTCGGACTCAAATAAAATATTTTTGGCAAAACTTTATTTTGACTTTGCATGATTTAAATAAGTTTGAATAAAAGGCAATAAACTTGAAATAAGAATTAATTCAAATAAATCCAGAAAAATCCAAATAAATTCCAGAAAATCACAAATGCATTTTTAAGAAATAAAAACTTAATTAAGCTGAATTTTGGGATGTTACAAACCTCCCCCCCTTAACAGAATCTCGACCCGAGATTCAGGGCTAACTAGAGAATAGGTTTGGGAATTCTGACTTCAAATCTTCTTCGCGCTCCCATGTGGCTTCACTTTCGGAATGATTGCTCCACTGAACTCTGCAAAAGCAAATAGACTTCTTTCTGGTCTTGCGCTCCACAACATCCAAAATTCTGACCGGTTGCTCTTTGTATGTCAAATCTTCTTGCAGCTCTATTGCATCCAACGGGGTTTGCTCTGTTGGCACTCTGAGACACTTCTTAAGCTGCGACACATGGAATACATCATGCACTCGCCAGGGCGAGGCAACTCTAAGCGATAAGCTACCTCTCCTCGGCGGCTCAGAATCTTGAGCGGACCAACATATCTTGGTGCAAGCTTCCTTTCACTGAAATCTTTTAACGCCCTTAAGAGGGTAACCACGAGATACACATGATCTTACGGTTCAAAACTCAAATCTCGACGACAGTTATCTGCGTAGCTTTTTCTGTCTTGTGTGCTATCTTCAACCTTTCTCGATCATTGCAACTTGACTTTACGCCTCTTGAGAATATCCGCCCAAACACCACACGCTCTCTGTCTCATTCCAATTTAACGCAGTCGACAAGCACGTCCATACAACACCTCGAATGGTGACATCTGCAGGCCAGCTTGATAGCTATTATTGTAACTGAACTCTGCATATGGCAAACATTTATCCCAAGATGTAGCATAAGCTAAGGCACAAGCTCTTAACATATCCTCTAAAGTCTGATTTACTCTTTCAGTCTGACCATCTGTCTGCGGGTGATATCCAGACCCTAAAAGTTAAAAGAAGTTGTTGGATTTGATAATTAAAGTATGCTCTAGCTAATTCAAGACTTAAACTTTAATTTCTGTAGTTAATGGACATCAATCTTGTTAGGTTTATAACCCTAGATGATATAGTTTTTCAAGTGCTATCTTCTTGGAAAGTTTGAGAAAGACAGAGAGCTCTGGTTTTGTTGTTGTGTGAGCATAGTTTTCCTTCCAAAGAAGCTAATGAACAATCTTTTCATTTCAAATAATTTTAGCATCTATAATTCGATGTTTAAATTCAAATATTTCATGAATAGCAGTCTCCTGTTTGATTCGAGTTGTGTTTGCTGTTTATCATGCATTTTCTTTTGCCATTTGGAGTTCTTGATATTCTCTTTTTCTTTTGTTCTCGGCGAGTAGAAACCGACATCATCGAAGAAGAAGAAGGCTGCTGCAGATCCGGATTTTATTCCTGACAGTGATTTGCAAGGCAAGCAACTCCTTGATCACGTTGAGCCTGATAATTCACCTACTTTATGTTGTTTTTGCTTATGTACAGTGCATCCGGATAATTCCTCCTAAAAGTGCTATTTTGGGGTAGAACTGTAGTTAATCCTGTAAATTATGGTTTCTCTCAATCTGTATGGACTTGTGAACCTTGTAAACCTTAGATTGAGCTAGACATATTTAATGTCATGCTTGGGTATAATCGCTAGCATAATAATATTTCCTGCTTAAGCCTCTCGTTGGTGTTTTCAGTCTTTTCAACCGTCATATAATCTTTTGGGAATTGGTTGATGATAATTAGCTAAAAACCCTTAAACAAAACTATGGTTTGACGCGGGTGATTATTTGGCGCTAGCCGGTTGTGCAAAAGGATATGCACGTAGCTAGGGTGGAGTATCGCCCGTGTCGGATTAAGGACCGAGCAAATGGGATGTTGTAGAACCATGTTTTCGTGCAACCACAAGGGCTTGTATGGGCGGGTCTTAGCTTAATAAGTTGTTTAGATTTGGCTTTGCATCTATGGAAGGCGGGAGATTGCACAGCGGTCCGGTCGAATGCATGCGTAGGGGTTTCTACATACCAATGCAGCGGTGTACGCCTTGCCACAGACAGAGGCGTGGTGTGTGTGTGATAAATGTGGATCCACGACTTGGGTGAGTGTCTCTGTCTTGAGGCGAGGTTAACGTCGGGCTGGTGTAAAGCCATATCTAAATAATGTAACGACTTTGTATGATCTCCTTGCCGACACCGAAGGAAGTGTGTTAAGCGGCACGGCAAAGAGGTTGATCATTCCTTGTGGGTAAAGTGTACACCTCTGCAGAGTGAAAAATCGATCGATTAGCGCGCATGTAATGGGCACTTGGGAAAATCCTCCCAATGCTAGAGTTTTGGTGATTTCCAAAATGGGTTGGGGTTTTGGAAACTGTTTTTCAACCATATTTTGTGTCAAAGGATCGACACCGGGGTTATATGCAGTTGGGTAGACTGGGTTGAAAATCTGGAATATTTGCTTATCATTTTGTCTTTCAATTGCTTTTATTAAAATACGATGTTGCAATCTATTATGCTTACTCTTTTTAATGTTTCATGCAACTGCAAAATAACCATAGCCTGTCTATTGCTCAGCTTGCATATTATTTATTTGCATCTGTGAACCAATATAAGTCTTGTTGAGTACCAATGTACTCAATCTTGTATCTGCTGTCTCAGAGGAAGAAGACTGCGATTTGCCGGACGACGCGTTCTTTTTGGCAGGTCTCGGGGGTTTTGACGATAGTCTCTTCTAGGTTGCCTAGTCAGTGCCTGAGGGTTTAGTGGGCAACCGCAAGGCTGTTTGGAGTTTTAGTTTCCTTTTGGTTTCTGTTTTTATTTCCGCTGTTAAAATGGTTTAAATTTGTACTGGCCTCTGTATAATTATTTCAGTTATGTAAGTTCTTCTATGTGTTTGCGTGTATGATTTTGATACGAGTGTTGTAAACATGTGAGTGCTAGCTACTGATCCAGGGAATAGCACAGTAATCACATGGAGTTTCCTGTTCATCAGAACGGGGTCTCACAAAAAGTTATGCTGATAATCGTCGCCGGGATTTGAGCTTTGCACCTGGTGATCATGTGTATCTGAAAGTTTCAACCCTAAAGGGAATACATCGTTTCAGAGTCAGCAGGAAGCTTGCACCTCGCTATATCGGTCCATTTCCAGTGGTTGCCAGAAGAGGAGAAGTTGCGTATAAATTAAAACTTCCTTCGCAGTTGTCAGATGTGCATGATGTCTTCCATGTTTATCAGCTAAAGAAATGCCTTCGAGTGCCTAAAGGACAGTTGCCATTCGAAGAGATGGAACTGAAGAAAGATCTCTCTTATCCCGAGTATCCGGTCAGAATCTTAGATGAAGCGGAGCGTAGAACCAGAAGCCGTGTGAACAAGTTTTGCACGGTTCAGTGAGCAATCATTCCGAGAAGGAAGCAACCTGGGAGCGAGAAGAGGATCTTAGAGCTGAGTTCCCCGATCTTTTTCTTTCTCCGTCCGAATCTCGGGGTCGAGATTCTCTCTAAGGGGGGTAGGTTTATAACATCCCTTTTTTTAGTGCTTTTGCAAAGAATTAATTTAAATTAATTAATTCAAGGATTTGGGTTTTCTTCGGAGTTTTAGTTAACATGGCATTCCATTCCATCCAAAAATGGAATTTATTCCATTCCCATCCGAAAATTCCATTTTCATCCGGATATCCAAAATTCAAATCCAATTCTAGAATTCTCTAAAAATTCCAAAACCAATTTTATTAGGTTAAAAAGATTCTAAAGTGTTTTTGAGATTTTTCCTAGAATTTTCAAAACCTTTTTACTATTTTTCCCAAGCCTATTTAATTTTCAACATTTAAAAATTAATTATTGTGAGCCCCTATTTTTTATAATAAATATTAATAATGGGTTTCATGTGCATACAGTACTAGTCCCATGATCTGATCAGTGGCTAGTACGCACATTCACAAATCGATATCACAACCACAAACATATTATTATTGCAGTAGCGGAAGTAGTTCTTACATATTAATCTTACAAACCGAAATAAACTCTTGCGGTGGAGACATATGTATCTTGTAGTATGCCTTTAACCCATAATCCCCACAGGCAACTGACAAGGTAAACCCTAGAAAAACTGATCATTAATATCCCCGAATCCTGCATCAAAGTATGTATCGTCGGGGTAATTTGTTTCTTCACCTAAAAATAGTAAATAAGCAAGGGTGAGTACTTTCGTACTCAGCAAGACTTTTTCTAAACCTATAATATATGCAGGCCATTTCAAAAGACAGGCTTCCACGGTTAATTGTAAGTTCAAGCTCTATTGGTTTTGGTGATTGGTTTAATATTAATGTTTAATCATTGTTTAATGACAAATCTAATCATTATGAGACTAACATGTTTTATTAAGTCTTATTCTTATTAGTCTCATACTTGGATGGAAAATGGAAAACCTAAGGTATGCACTCGTATTCATTCTATTATATATATGCATACTTAAAATTCAAGTTAAAGTATGAACTCTTCTAGTGCTTTAGACCAAATATGTGCATTATGTTTTTAATTCATATATACATGAATGCACACATCTAGGGGGAGTTTATAATTTAACTTGATGTTTCAATTGTATTGATCCATATCCTCTTGTCATACAATATAAAGGATCAAGACCTTGAAACAATCTTTTGAGTATATATGACTTGTGTAGTTATATACTCATGTCAATTTAAATGAGTTTAAATTGAGTCGATTGTCTCTCAATCAATCAAAGAACATTTCATCATGTGTTGATGGTGTTTCCTTGTTGATTAAAGACAAGCGAAAAGTTCTTGAGTATAATGAAGCATTAGTTGCATCAAAGTACTCAAGACACAATTAATCATTCAAATTGATTAGGGTTGTGCTCAATCGATCTTGGAGGCATCCATTATGTGTTAATGGAGTGCGGTGATGATTGAGACAACAGTGTTTGTTGGACTAACATCTTCCATGAGTTGTGAAGTAGGTTAAGTCCAAGATGATGAAGAATCGGGAAGAAGTCATCATGTGTTGATGAGCTTCAAGAGGTGATCCCGAAGTGAAGAGAATGGCTAGAGAAGGTTCATCATGCGTTGATGACCAAGAAGAAGAAGAAGAGGTGATCCTGGAGAGAAGATGATTGAAAATCATAAAAGCTCCAAGTGGATCAAGTGTGGCAAAGGTATGACTAGCTAGGGCTAAGGGTGTGTTCCTAGTCTTTTACCGGTCTCCGTGTTTGGTTGTGAGACCGGGTTGCTTGTTAGGTGCCGTACTATTAAGAGGGGTTGAGTCTTTTAGCTTGAGCTTCATCATGTGTTGATGAACTCGATCCGGTTCACTCTAGCTCACTCTCTTGTTTGATGTTTGCATGAAGTTAACCATTTGGCATGTGTTGCAAATTGGTGAAGCTTGTGCATTGGATTTTGTATGAGTTAAGTATTTGCATGTGTTGCAAATAAGGGTGCTCATACTTGCATCTTATTTGAATCTTATTTGATTTGGTTTTTGCTTGGAGCTAAGTTTTGCATGTGTCGCAAAAGGAGAGAGCTCAAGCAATTTGGTTTAGAGTGGTTGCATGGAGTTAGAGATTTGCATGTGTTGCAAATAGAGAACTCATGCACTTATATTTGTTGTGGTTGCTTGTATGGTGCTAGAGATTTGCATGTGTTGCAAATAGAGAGCTCATGTTTTGGTATTGCTTGGAGCTAGGTTTTTGCATGTATTGCAAAGAACAATGCTCAAGCATAAAATTAGTTTAATGTGTATTTGCAAGTTCGTTGTGCGAATAAACCGAGGTCTATGAGTCCGGAATCCGAGAGCATGTGAGTAGGGCTTGCAACGGTGTTTGCAAGTTGACTGGTCTTGTGTTGACCTTCACATGGCTAGGGGATTAATCTCATAGACTCGGGTTTGATTTGCTTATCGTTTTGCAAATAGATCTTGAGTTGTTTACTGAAATGTGTTTTCGTTAGTTGGTTTTGTTATTTGCAAATGTGTTTTGCAAATGAACTTGAGATTATGGGTTTCGATCCTAGAGCATGTGAATAGGGTTTGCAAATGTGTTTTGCAAATTGTCTTGATCATGTGTTGATCATCACATGGCTAAGAGGATTGATCTCATAAGTTCTTGGTTTATTGGCAAATGTGTTTTGCAAATAAGTTGTGTTAATGAGATTCTTTGGAGTATGTGATTAACATATGCAAATGTGTTTTGCATAGTGTTGTGATCATGTGTTGATCCTCACATAGCTCAAAGAATTTATCTTGAATGGTTTGGAGAAAAGTTTTTGAAAAGCAGTGTTTTCTCCCCGAGGAGGTCGTCCAGCCCTTGTAAGGCAGTAGCACCGGGGTCCGTGCTACTGCAGATTTGGCGGGTAGCACTTTGGAGGTCGGTGCAACCGCTCCTCTGGCCGTGTGAAAAATCCAGAGGAGGTGTTTTGAGTTCGGCTGAGGCGGTGTGCCGAGGTTGAGGCGGTGCTGCTGCCGAGCAGTAGCACGGCTCCCGATTGGCGGTGCTACCGAAAATCCTGTAACGGCTAGTTTTGTAGCCGTTGGCGAGGAGGCCGGTGCTACCGGTCCTAGTAGGGCGGTAGCACCGGGAATTCTGGTTTTGTCCAGAATTTCCCCCCAACGGCTAGTTTTGGCTTGAAGGCTATAAAAGGAGGCCTTGGGGGCAAGGGCAGGAGGTTGGCTGTGTGCTAGAGCATTTGGGTGTTTATAGGAGTTGTGTGCATGTGTTGACTTCTCCCATTTGCTTCTTGAGCTAGTGTGAGCCTCTAATTGCATGTGTTGCAATTAGGAGAGGATTGAGAGTCTCTTGTGCATGTGTTGCACTTGAGGAGGATCCTTGTGCATGTGTTGCACTTGGTGATCACCGGAAGCACATGTGTTGTGCTTGGTGAAGTTCAAGCGAGAGGATTGACTTGTTACTCTTGGAGGTTGCCGACTCCTAGGCGGCGTGGGCGTCGTCTTGGGAGCTCTCAAGGTTGTGAGAAGCCCCGCGAAGTTTGTGAAGGTTCGGGTTGAGCCTACGCGAAAGCGTGAAAACCACATCTAGTGGATTCGAGGTGGGTGCTCAATTCGTGGAGCCGGTCCAATGTGTTTGGGCTAACCTCAGCGTGGACTAGGGAGACCGGCAAGTCTCCGATCACCACGGTAAAAAGTATTGTGTCTCTTGTGCTTGCCTTGTTCTCTTTATTTGTATTCAAGCAATTTACATTCATAGAATTAAATTGATTGATTGCTTGTCTTTAGAATTGCTTTTTGTTAGAGACATAATTAGTTAGTACACATAGTGAGCCTAGTTGATTTAGGCTTTAATTGTCAAAACCTTAGTTTATCGCTTCCGCATTATTATTGATAGGTTTTGGCATAGGGGTAATTAGGGGTGAATTGCTTTGTAGAAATTAGAAAGGGAAAGTTTTTTTTAAAAAGCCGCCTATTCACCCCCCTCTAGTCGGCATCCTCGACCTTACAAGTGGTATCAGAGCTTGGTCTCTCATTTTATTAGACTTAACCGTCTAGAGAGTAAAGGATGGCGACTAGTGGTTTAGTGCACTACACCGATTCACATATTTTTGATGGCTCAAATTATGCTTCATGGAAATTATTTATGATATCTCATTTTAAATCCATGAGCTCTAAAATATGGTGGATCGTAGATGTGGGCTTTTCTCTTCGGTTGAATGAATTCGCTCCAGCTAAAGGAGAAGAGAAATGCCTACATCTCGACGCTCAAGCTACTAATGCTTTATTTAGTTTTGTGAGCGTAGATGTTTTTAATTCAATATGCAATCTCAAGAGTGCTCATGAAATGTGGATCAAGCTTCAAGAATTATTTGAATTATCCACATCAACAACCGATGATTGCTTTGAGGATAGGACATCGGTAGAAGAAACCTCCACTTCTACCTCAAGTGATGAAGAAACCTCAGCCTCCGCCTCAAGTGATGACGAGCAACAAATTCTTTCATCGTTAACTCGTTGCTTCATGGCTAAAGGTAAAATTGAGGTAAGTGATAGTGATGAGGATGATGAGCCCTCCTATGATGAACTTATGAATATGTTAGAGAAGCTCAATAATTATATTGGGAAGGAGAAAACAAAATACAAAATTTTAAAGC
Organism: Otatea glauca; assembly: GCA_036346275.1. Taxonomy (NCBI): domain Eukaryota; kingdom Viridiplantae; phylum Streptophyta; class Magnoliopsida; order Poales; family Poaceae; genus Otatea; species Otatea glauca. The sequence continues at coordinate 8,426,388 of CM070726.1, forward strand.
TTGAACATGACTCTCTTCAAAATGATTATAATGTGCTTAAAGAGAATCATGAATCTCTCCTTCTCAAAGAACTCACTAAGCCTAGGGTGGACATAGGAATTACATGTGATTTAATTGATGAAATGCCTTGCTTAAATGTCAATCCTATTATTTCATCAAAAATTGACATGTCCACCTCTTGCAATAATTCAATTGATATGCCTTTTTGCTCAAATACAAATATCGCTTCTACTTCCTCTATGTCTTGTGAGACTAATCTTGTAGAGGAAAATAAAGAGCTCAAGGAACAAGTCACTCAATTGAGAAGTGACTTAGAGAAGTGCTACAAAGGAAAGGTCACCCTCGACAACATTCTAAGCAATCAACGAAAGTTGGTTGACAAGAGAGGGATCGGCTACATCTCCAAGAGGGAGAAGAAAATGAAGGGCCACTACGCCTCCGTGCGCCCTCATCAAGTGGAAGTCAAGTCCACATGACCATTGGAGAGGCACACCGGCAAGAAGCAAGTCAAAACGGTCAAGAGAGGGCCAAATAGCGTGACGTGTTTCAATTGCCGGGAAAGGGGACATTTCGGTAAGGATTGTTCCAAAGGTACTACTCCTAAGCCCATTATTGTAAATGATCATTATTTGCTTAGGAAGGACAAAAATGGCAATGTGTTTGCCAAGTTTGTCGATTCTCCCAAGTACTTGCAAAATTATGATATTCAATTGCTTAGGAGAAATGAATCTAGAAATGTGTTTGCTCAAAATGCTAGATTTCCTAAGACCAAGAAAAATCATGTTGATCATGTGCTTAGGAAAAATAACAATAGCAAAATATTTGCTAGATTTGTTAGATCCTCTAAGCATTCTCATTATAATGATCATCATATGCATAGAAAGGATCAAACTAGAAATGGGTTTGTGAATTTTACTAGACCTCCTAAGCCTTCTCTTTACAATGCAAATAATTCGCTTAGGAGGAATAATAACCTCAAACCCATTGCTAGTCATGTTAGTTCACCTAAGACTATTAATGTTAGGGCCATTTGGGTTCCTAAATCACTTGTGACTAACATTCTTGGACCCAACAAAAATTGGGTACCAAAAAGCGCCTAAAAGAATTGTAGGTGCTTAGAGATGCATTGCAAGCTTTGGCTTGATCAAGAATGATTCCATCATGTGCAAAAAGAAGTCAAGCTTGAAGACATTCACATCAATCATGAACCAATGCCATCTCGGGTAACAAGTATTTAAATTGATTCTTATAGCTTTTAGCCTTGTGTAGGTTAAGCTACGTTTTCAATGAAAATCAATTTAAATTACTTGCTTATGATTCTTGCTCATGCTTGTTAATTGTATTGATTGTAATCTTGAGCAAGTTTGGGGTAGTGGCACATTAAGGGGGAGTGCTAAATCATAACCATGTATATTACATCCCTAGGTGTGCCCATATTTATATAAGTGCCAATATATATTTTCAAAATGAAGCCATTTAGCCAAAAGTCAAAATTTTGTATACTATTAGTAATCTTTTGAAAACTAGTTCAAAAATGTATACAAATGCTTTCAAAAGGTCTTCCAATAGTTTTGGCTTCACAAAAATCTATTTTACAAAGAAAATGAGTTTCATGCCCAAAATCAAGTTACTAGTATCTTGTTTTGGATTTAAACTTATAACTTTCATAGAATTAAATGTAAAATGATTTTGAAAATAATTCCAAAACGAAAAACCTAGTGTTGGTCATTCTTAGCAACTTTCGTGTTCAAAAGATTTTCAAAAGACCAACCAATCAAAAGTTATTTGATTTTGAAACTCACCCAAAAACTATACTTGACCCATAATGGTCATATTGTTGCACTTTGTGAGTTTCTTCATTTGGACTAGATCTTATGTAGTATCTTAGTTCAAAATGATATTTAAGACTCATACACAAAATTCAAATCTCTATATCTCATCTTATTCTTCATTTGAATCTTGTGTTGAAATATTTGGCTTTGTTTTACAAATGGCTATTTCAAAAGAACCATTTTGCTCAAAAGTCAAATCTTATGTTTAAAAGGCCTAAAATTGTAAAAAGCTTTGTAAAAGTATTTTAATATGTATTTCAAATGTTTTACAAGCTTTCAAAATGAAAATTTTATGTTGAAATCAAAATTGATCAAAATTCTTGTTTTCACCCAAAATAGCCTATTTAAGCATATTGCTCAATCTTGGCTTTCAAATTGGATTTCATTATCTTTTCAAATGGTATCATGGTTTCTAAAAGTATTTCAAATCCTACAAGCCATGAGGATTCAATTTTTATGAAATCCGAAATTAAAATTGCACCTTGAGGCCCTTTATGTTTGTTAATCTCATTTTCATGCCTCAAAGCACAATTTGCCATATCTTTCAAAATAAAATTCTTTTTTCAAAAATTCTTTTTGTAAAACATTATAAATAGTCCAAAGTTTATTTCTGGAAATTTTCAAATCATTTGGACTTCATTTGAATTATTTTTGCAAAAATTTGCGAAAATTTAGTTTTTCAGTCTGTCAGAGCTGGTTGCACCGCTCTGAACCGTGGTAGCACCGGATCCCGGTACTACAGTACCTAAATGGCGGTAGCACCGGTGGCCGGTAGTACCGCACCTGAATGGCGGTAGTACCGCCCCGCAGATCTGATTCGAATTTTGGACTTTTGAAATTAATTCTAGGATATCTTTTGAATGAAGTTTCCTTCTTCAAAAATTCTTTTTGGAAAAGCTTCTCATGATCCCAAAGTATCTTTTTACAAAATTTCAAATCATTTGAAAATTATTTGGCTTAGTTTCAAATGGTATGCATTAAGTTTCCCTTGATATATTTTAAGTGGTATCCTTTTGGGGTCTTTTTGAAATATCATTTCAAAATCAAAACTTGTAAATGTCTAAATGCTAATAGCTCCATGCTTCAACTCTTGAACCTTATGAGAGCTTATTTTAATCAAGTTTTGTGCATTTATCTCTAAATGGTATCTCTAATGTTATTGCTCTGATACCTTCAAATTTTTCCAAACCTTTGAGAAAATTAAGGGGTATTGATTTCTATCGAGTGGTACCAACTTTTTCTTTGTTTTATAAATTCTTACAAATGGTATCCACCTATACCCCTCATGCATTTTTATGAATTTTAATGATATCTCAGACTCATATGGATTAATTTCCCATTTGAAGCTTAATTGTAAGTTCAATCTCTCAAGGACTCTCTGTGTGAGATCCTTTGTATGATTGAATTATCTATGAGGATAAATTCATATTAAGCTGAGTTTAAATGAAAATGCTTTATTTTAAAATAGTTCATTTGACATTGCTTATCTTACAAGTGTTTCTTCAAGCAATGTCTCTTGAGATTTTTCTCATTGATATCTTTCTTTCTCAAGTGGTACCTCATGTTTTAATGATCTTTCAAGTGGTATCTTTTTCATATAGTATCACTTGAAGAAATATTTATATGTGGTATAATTTGAAAAGTAAGCATTACAAGTGGTACAAGTTTCTTATTCTCCTTAAAGTAGTACTACAAGTGATGCTTCTTCAAAAAGATTTCTTTTAAGTAATTTCATTGAAAATCTTATTAGAAAATTGGTATCAGGCCTTCTTTTAGATAAATTCCTTGTTTAAGTCATATTAGGCAAATTATGGACTCTTCAAGTGAGTCATGATGAATTCATTGAATAGCCTAATAAAATGAGGAGTTTTATTTGAATGTGTTTCAAATAATCCTTTTGAGATTTAACTCTAAATATGGCCTCCTTCTAAAAATGGTTTACTCTTTTAGGTCATATTTCAAAAGTTTAAAAACATTGGCCTTAATTCTTTAAAACCAAAATTCCTTGCAATGGTCGCATGATTTCATTTCAAATCATTTTATGACCAAAAAGGGGGAGAATTATTTCATTTCAAATAACTATATTCGATTGCTTCTCTTACCAAGCTCTATACTCTTTTTAATTTGACATATGATCTCCGAAGTAATGCTTAGCCCTCGATATTTTCAAGTGGTACAACCTCCTTTTGGATTGGTTTTCCATTTTTGGTGTTTAATGCCAAAAGGGGGAGAATTATTATGAGCTTAATTCCCTCATTTGGATCTTTGAGTTTAATGCCTATTAAGGACGAGAAATTGATGTGTGCACTCGATTCTCATTGGTTAAAACTTTATAAGTGATATGAGTGCTTGGTTTGGTTAAGCAATATAAGTTAAGTGGTATTAAAGCTAAGTTATGTAGTATTAGAGCTTATATTGGTATTAGAGCTTATTTTTTTATAAATGGTTTTTATAAGTGGTAAAGACCTTAAAGGTTTTATGCCATAAGGGGATATGCTTTTGGAAATTTTATTTGTAATATTCGATCTTTAAGTTTCAAAACCCCTTCATAAATTGTTTTTCATCCAAATGAGCAATTAATGATGAAGAATCGGGAAGAAGAAGTCATCATGTGTTGATGAGCTTCAAGAGGTGATCCCGAAGTGAAGAGAAGGGCTAGAGAAGGTTCATCATGCGTTGATGACCAAGAAGAAGAAGAAGAGGTGATCCTGGAGAGAAGATGATTGGAAATCATAAAAGCTCCAAGTGGATCAAGTGTGGCAAAGGTATAACTAACTAGGGCTAAGGGTGTGTTCCTAGTCTTTTACCGGTCTCCGTGTTTGGTTGTGAGACCGGGTTGCTTGTTAGGTGCCGTACTATTAAGAGGGGTTGAGTCTTTTAGCTTGAGCTTTATCATGTGTTGATGAACTCGATCCGGTTCACTCTAGCTCACTCTCTTGTTTGATGTTTGCATGAAGCTAACCATTTGGCATGTGTTGCAAATTGGTGAAGCTTGTGCATTGGATTTTGTATGAGCTAAGTATTTGCATGTGTTGCAAATAAGGGTGCTCATACTTGCATCTTATTTGAATCTTATTTGATTTGGTTTTTGCTTGGAGCTAAGTTTTGCATGTGTCGCAAAAGGAGAGAGCTCAAGCAATTTGGTTTAGAGTGGTTGCATGGAGTTAGAGATTTGCATGTGTTGCAAATAGAGAACTCATGCACTTATATTTGTTGTGGTTGCTTGCATGGTGCTAGAGATTTGCATGTGTTGCAAATAGAGAGCTCATGTTTTGGTATTGCTTGGAGCTAGGTTTTGCATGTATTGCAAAGAACAATGCTCAAGCATAAAATTAGTTTAATGTGTATTTGCAAGTTCGTTTGTGCGAATAAACCGAGGTCTATGAGTCGGAATCCGAGAGCATGTGAGTAGGGCTTGCAACGGTGTTTGCAAGTTGACTGGGTCTTGTGTTGACCTTCACATGGCTAGGGGATTAATCTCATAGACTCGGGTTTGATTTGCTTATCGTTTTGCAAATAGGTCTTGAGTTGTTTACGAAATGTGTTTTCGTTAGTTGGTTTTGTTATTTGCAAATGTGTTTTGCAAATGAACTTGAGATTATGGGTTTCGATCCTAGAGCATGTGAATAGAGTTTGCAAATGTGTTTTGCAAATTGTCTTGATCATGTGTTGATCATCACATGGCTAAGAGGATTGATCTCATAAGTTCTTGGTTTATTGGCAAATGTGTTTTGCAAATAAGTTGTGTTAATGAGATTCTTTGGAGTATGTGATTAACATATGCAAATGTGTTTTGCATAGTGTTGTGATCATGTGTTGATCCTCACATAGCTCAAAGAATTTATCTTGAATGGTTTGGAGAAAAGTTTTGTGAAAAGCAGTGTTTTCTCCACGAGGCGGTCATCGCCCTTAAGGCCCGGTAGCACCGGGTCCGTGCTACATGATTTGGCCGGTAGCTAGCGGAGGTCCGTGCAACCGCTCCTCTGGCCGTGTGAAAAATCCAGAGGAGGTGTTTTGAGTTCGGCTGAGGCGGTGCAACCGAGGTTGAGGCGGTGCTACTCGCCGAGCGGTAGCACGCCTCTCGATTGGCGGTGCTACAGAAAATCCAGAACGGCTAGTTTTGTAGCCGTTGGCGAGGCCGGTGCTACGGTCCTAGTAGGCGGTAGCACCAGAATTCTGGTTTTGTCGAATTTCCCCCAACAACTAGTTTTGGCTTGAAGGCTATAAAGGAGGCCTTGGGGGCAAGGGCGGGAGGTTGGTGTGTGCTAGAGCATTTGGGTGTTTATAGGAGTTGTGTGCATGTGTTGACTTCTCCCATTTGCTTCTTGAGCTAGTGTGAGCCTCTAATTGCATGTGTTGCAATTAGGAGAGGATTGAGAGTCTCTTGTGCATGTGTTGCACTTGAGGAGGATCCTTGTGCATGTGTTGCACTTGGTGATCACCGGAAGCACATGTGTTGTGCTTGGTGAAGTTCAAGCGAGAGGATTCGGCTTGTTACTCTTGGAGGTTGCCGACTCCTAGGCGGCGTGGGCGTCGTCTTGCGGGAGCTCTCAAGGTTGTGAGAAGCCCGCGAAGTTTGTGAAGGTTCGGGTTGAGCCTACGCGAAGCGTGAAAAACCACATCTAGTGGATTCGAGGTGGGTGCTCAATTCGTGGAGCCGGTCCAATGTGTTTGGGCTAACCTCAACGTGGACTAGGGAGACCAAGCAAGTCTCCGATCACCACAGTAAAAGTATTGTGTCTCTTGTGCTTGCCTTGTTCTCTTTATTTGTATTCAAGAAATTTACATTCATAGAATTAAATTGATTGATTGTTTGTCTTTAGAATTGCTTTTTGTTAGAGACATAATTAGTTAGTACACATAGTGAGCCTAGTTGATTTAGGCTTTAATTGTCAAAACCTTAGTTTATCGCTTCCGCATTATTATTGATAGGTTTTGGCATAAGGGTAATTAGGGGGGAAAGTTTTTTTTAAAAAGCCGCCTATTCACCCCCCTCTAGTCGGCATCCTCGACCTTACATTAATTCGCGTAAAGCAAAATTTTATTTGCAAATCAAGTTGTATTTTGCAAAACGAAATTTATAAAGCAAATTTGACTGATATGAAAGTAACAAGTAAATAAAGCATAAGTAATAACTCACAGTCCTCCACGACGTGAGCATCGAGACTCCCAATTCCTGTCAACACCATTCTTTGCCAATACGATGCAAACAGATGAAACCAAATCATTTTGAAAATAATAAAACATCTAACCATGAGATGACTTTACCAAGTGCCCATATCCGCGGACGCGGCTTTTCGATAAGATTAACCCTCTGCAGAGGTGTACAGCTTTACCCACAAGAAATGATAATCTCATTTTGCCAGTCCAGTAACACACTTCCTTTGGTGTGTCGGCAGGGAAATCATTACATAACCGTTACATTACCTAGCCCTAGCTTTGCACCATCCCGGTGACGTTAAACCCATACTATGGTGTAAATATTTGTACAGTCACTGTACAATAGATGATTAAGCATATCCATAGTATAGCATACACCGTTGTATCAGCAAACGTTGCTCCCAACACCTCGGTGTGGGCACCCCTCCGAGCAATCAGTCACTGAAAGCTCGTACTACTCTAGCCTACCAATGTGCAAAGCTAGTTCTAAGTAACTTAATAAGTTAAGGCTGTCCCATACCAGCACTTGTGGTTGTACATATTTCTTGGCTTGAAAACAATCCATAGTTTGGTCCTTAATCCGACACGGGCGATAATCTTCCCCTACACTACATGCAAGTCCATGCACCTCCGGCTATTGCCAGTAATCGCCCGCGTCTAAACCATAGTTTTGTTTTGAGTTTTTATGCCAAAATACCAGTAACCATCATCATGTCTGAAAATACCAAAGTTTGATCTGATCAGTTTACCCAATTTGTTCAACCCAGATCTAAAGCATGGCTAAGCATGATTATTATCCATCGCTTATACCCAAATTATATATTGTCTAACCTTAATTCTAGGGTTATCAAGGTTCACATGTCCATACTTATCAAGGAAGTTCCATGAGTCTACACGTATAATTACCATTTCCCACAATATAGCAAACTTTAATGAACATACGCATGCAATAAAACATTTGCAAAACTGGGATCAACATGGTCAAAAGGGGGTGCTTGCCTTGCTCGCTGATTTCAGTCGCGAAGTCAGAGTCGATCGTCGCAGACTCTAGAATGTCGGAATCTACGCGTAGTTCATTGGAAATATAGCAAATAACAACTTTTAATAAGGGCAAAAAGAAATCAGATAGAAAATCCAATAAAAAAATCTACTACAAAGAACCGGTGTGTTTTAGGCTATGGTTTCTTGGTTGTATGTGTAAATATCTTAACATGAATTAAGCTTTTGTTACACTTCATGACATGAACCATTGTTTCTATATATTAGTTATTCTTATCTTTCGAATTCAAGAGGCTAAAATTATACATATGTGTGTTTATTTACGAATTCAAGAGGCTAAATTATGTGTTCTTATTTTTATAATTTCGAATACAAGATGCTAAAATTAATTGGATTAAACATAAGTCATCTTTTGGCAAATCATGTATTTAGCGTTACTTACTAAATGTGTTTGTATATTTTAAAGTTTGAATTGGTTTAGGGAAAAAACAATAAAATTTATATTTGTTCTCTATTATTTTCTTGACCCATTATTCTTTTATTCTAGCTTATGTTGATATATATTTATTTATTTATTTAATTTATTTATTCATCCTTATATAACTATTTTTGTTTTTCTCTCGACGGGTCGGCCCAGAACTTGGCCCAATCCAGCCTGGCCGAAACCCCTTTTCTACCTAGCTTAACCCTTCTCCTTTTCTTCTCCCAGCTGCCGCACCAACTCCCCTCTTCTCTTCTTTCTCGCACGGCACGCCCGTGCCTTCTCCTTGCGTCGCCGCCTGCTCTCAGTGCTGCCCCCTTTTCCTCGCCATCTCCGGTTTTCTCCTTCGGTTCCCGGCCGACCACGTCTCTACCGGCTCCGAGCGCCGTCGATTTTCTGCGCCGAACCGGCCGTCTCCCGTGCCAGATCCGGCCCCCTCGACGCCAGCGAAGCTAGGCCGCCCCGGTCATCATCTGCGCCGCCTCCTCCCCGAGGTCTCCCCCTTTCCCTTTCTCTCTCTCTCTTCCTTCTAACCTACTCTTCTTCTCCCATTCCATTTTGCCCTAGGTCACCGGGGTGCGGCCCCAGTGCCGACGCCCAAGACCAGCGGCTCCCCCGACTTCGTGGCGCAGCGGTCCTCTCGGCCCCCCTCCCCACGGCACCGGCAACCTCAACTACGGTTCGACCACTGCTAGGGTTCATACCCTTCCGCATGCTAAGTACCCGAATTCCCTTCTTTTCCCATGCATGAACCGCAAGCACTAGCTATGAATTTGCATTGGTTCAAAGTTTATCTATGGATGTATGCCTGAATTGATTGTTTAGGTTGAAGACCTTAGGGTCAGTTTCCTTATGCTCTTTATTCATAGATCCTGCTTGTGGTGATTTAGTAATTGCCTGACAGTTATGACTTAACTTTTGCTCAAAGATTGTGTACTGCCCCATGATTGCTACTTGTTGTGCTGTGATTGAGATAGGGGATGTGTACTTGACTTCTGTGATGAACTTTGTATGATTCAGAAATTAATCTCTGTGCTTTTGTGTTCATAGATGTATGTATAGATTACAATGTTTTTTATGTGCTTCACAGTGATATTTATCCTTATTGATCAATATTCGGTTTCAGAGATACTAGCTTTGTATTAATTCTATTGAGCAAAGACTTATATGAATTACATCCTGTTCAGTTGATGAGTAGCATTATGTTTTTATACATGTACATGAATCTTTTGCTAGAGAAAAGATTAGTGCTAAAGGGCTATTTACAATATGCAATCAGGATATAATCGATGGTCCATGTCTATGCTCATGCCTTCATTTCTCTAGTGGTCATGAGAGAATCAAAAACACGGTTTCTAAATTATTGCGGTTATGTTTAATTTTAGAGGGGGAGCAAAAGCTGAAATTGAGAGTTAGTATAATTTGCATTCAGATTTTGAGAAAGGTACTTGACTAATGGTGCTTGCGATAGGGGAAAATGTCTTAAGGTCAACATGATACAGACCTTTGCTTGCTGGTGGTGATTGCTTATTTTGCCTAGGTATATTTACATGATAACCTAGCATAATATGATTGTGAAGCTTGATGCTAGAGTCTTGGCTTGGTATAGATCTGTCCTCATTGTGAAACTAAATATTTTGCATGCTCTTGTATTGCTTGCTCACGTGTTCTTTGATTATCACATTCTTTGTTTACAAGAAATAGAGCACCAGAATGTTGATTTATGCTTTGGTTAATCTGAATGAGTAGTATTGGTTTTCATTGGTTAGAGGGGAAAAGAAATGCAGCTACTAATGATCAGTACCTTTTCTGCAGGGAAGATGTAGAGGGAGATTGGCAGGAGGGATATAAGGGGCAACTAATCGTTGCCTTGCTCCTTGTCTTAAATTGATAGCAGCCAGGGAATAGCGAAGATAAAGCCAACAGCAAAGGTGTGTGGGTGGTTGACTCTGAGGTGGTAAGAACTTTGGGGTGAATGAAGTTTTCTTTTTATACCACAGGTGACCGACATTGAAGTGGTGTTGCCAGTGGTTTTGAAATCCAAACCAGGGGCTAAGTAGTGATCCTGTGGGCTGACAGCAGGTGGCAAGCATGCGCTAGTCACCTAGTCTCCTTCTCTTACGTGTTCAAAGAAGGCAAAAAGGGTGGCCACCTGTGCTGGCAGCAGCTTGAAGGCCAAGGAATGAGAACCAGGGATTGTTTTGTGAGGGTTTTGGATTGGTGCAGTGTACTCTGTTTAGTGAATGATTAAGAACTCATGTAATAGTTGCATGAGATTTGGACTGTAATTGTAGGTTTTAGGCGATATGCATATGTATGACTGTTGTATCAAAATTTGTGATTTGGTTTCCATCTTTTGTTAATTATGGATGTGATCGATTAGATTTGATTACTTTCTACTGTATGCTAAACTGGATGTTTAAATAGAGAGGATATGTAATTGAATTGCGTTAGCGTATAGGAGTGAGTACACACATATGTATACATTTATCTCTACTAAAACTTTTGAGTGATTGAGAAAATTGAATGTGTGATAATATATTGTCGAGGTTGTACAAGAAATTTGTGCAATTATTGGTATATCTTGCTGATAATTGAATATGTATGTGCATGTTTGGTTTTAAATCTTTAAAGTTGAAACTTTACCATTTTAACCAATTAAAAGCTTTCTTTAAAATGGACAGAAAGTTTTAAATTAAGGTCATAATTCAAATTGAAATTTAATTTATTATATATATATATATATATATATATATATATATATATATATATATATATATATATATATATATATATATATATATAAATATATTTAATTCTCTTCTCTTTTTATTTTGAGGCTGTTACAATTATTGTGCTATAAATAGTAATTTTCTACTATTTAAAAATATTTATTTATTCTTTTATTGCTGAAACCGGTATCTCTTCAAATTCCCATATTTAATAAAATTTATTTGCTAATTTTCGGATTTAATATGAATTATCAGTGGAAAATTAATTATTTTTGGAATTAATAATTTTGGTTACGGTTCGTTATAACCCGATCTGTTTCTCCTTCCCATCAGCTACAGTACGCCTGTAGCTACAGTGCTCGACCCGCATTAATCATCTGTTTCACTCATTTACTCCGGCGATCTCGATTACTATTCTGGAGAAAACTTCGGCAAGCGTTTCCCGACGATCCGCTGGTCTGATTGTCCTATAAATTTAACCCCAAGTTTCCATTCTCATTCCTCACATCTTCAGCTTGGATTTGTTCAAATCCATCCACCAGATCTCTCTATGCAAGCCATTCTTTGCAAACTCTGGCGAACTTTCGGTGAGCTCTCCCTGCTGTTCCCGACCTCCATTTGTCCTCAAATTTTTACTGGAGCTTCCTCTTAGTTCCCTTTACATCTGGTAAAAACACACTTTAAAAATTCTCATAGGAGCTCTGTCGGCAACCAATTCTTCTCTAAGCCCGACGAAAGGTCAAATTTTGAATTCAAAATATCCGATCTCTATCATCTTAAGCCCGATTGACCTCATTCTTCTTTCTAAATTCAAGCTCTTTCTGTCAGTACTAATTTTATAATTTTTAGATTTTATTTGTTTTCTTTTATTTATTGGCCGCTCCATTTTGCGCGTAGTCGAAGAAGTTGTCGCCGTCGCCGAAGAAAGTGCCGATCTGCCGAGCGACCCTTCTCTCCTCATCAACGAAGGCAAGTCTCCATGACGCATGTTGATCCCATGTTTTTATAAATGCTTTACAATGTTTTACAATTTGCATCGCTATTTATTTAAAAGATGATGTTAAATTTAGGTTAGTAGTTAATCCCAATTGTTATTACCACCTTGATATTGAAATCCTTGACTGTTGTAACCCTAGGTTGTTGTGATATGTTATGATATACTTTGTTTAGTGCGCTAGATGTGCTTAAATGCAAAGTCGATCAAATACCTATGGATGGGTTACTTTGAAACTGTGAAAAATTATGAATTTGAGAAGTTGTGGCAATATGTATGCCACTATATTTACAAAATAAAAATGAAAATAATTTAGACTTGGGCGAATCGGTTTGTCTAGCGGGTGCAGATGGAGCACTAGTTTTTGTTGTGTTTGTGCCGCCCAAGTCAATTAAGGACCGACGCCTGTGATTGTCCATTCTAAACACAACCATACAACCACATGTCTAAATGGATACGACCTGGCTGAATAATTTGTAATAATTTAATTTAGACTCGTCAGAGGGTGGAATGTGGGTGCCAGATAGAGGCAAGTTTTTTTTTTGACACGGCGCAAGAGGGGGCTTCTGTACTGGGTAGATGGAACCCTAACAGCGGTGAAACCTCAGCGGGTGGAGTCAGGTTAGATTATTACATTGTAAAAGCCTTGTCATGATCTCTCTGCCAACACACCAAAGGAAGTGTGCTTATTGCGCATGGCAACAAGAGACGATCATGTCTTGTGGTAAAGCTGTACACCTCTACAGAGTGTAAAACTATTTGAATAGTCGTGCCTACGGTCAAGGGCAAGCAAAGAATGCTTTCATATTGGTAGACTTTGTTTTTGGTTTTAAAAACTAATGTTTTGGGATCTAGGAGTGGTTAGAACTTCCGGATGTATTCCTGACGGCTGGAGCCAGTCAAGTGGTTGGAACCTGTTTTGAATCATGACAGATGGAGTCATGTGATGGTGAAACAAGATCTTTTAAAATGGGCGGTTAGAGCCTGTATACTAGTGTTGGTAGTCGGAACCTTCACTAGTTATAAATAATTTCAATTGTACAAATAATTGTTAAAACTGCTTTGTGAAAATTATAATTAATAATGTTTGTTAAATCTGGCTTTGTGTAAAAGAACCATATTAAGCCATCTTTGGAAGGCCTTGCATCTTGCATATTTCCCTGACTTGCTTAGTACGTTTGTACTCATATGCTACAATAAATTCTTTCGTCAGAAGCTTTCCAAGATGCCACGAACAATGGTGAGTTCTTCGATGTGGAGTACGATGAAGACAATCTAGAGAGCTAGGCGCACGTTTCTTTCAGTCGACTGCCTGTGGTGTTTATTGGCTTTACCCTTTTTGCTTCTTATTTACGCTGTTGTAAACTTAAGGTCATGTGACATGATTTTGTAATAATGGTTTTTCAGGCGGTACTCAGTATTTATCATTTTAATTCGTGCTTTTCGGTTATGATTCATCACTGTGAACTGTGTGTACTAGCGTTGATCTAGGACTAGTACAAAAATACACAGGGGATTCTGGATAGCAAATCCGGGGTCCCACACATGTCGAGGCAATAATTGCTTGGCTTTATTCCTTATTATCACCGCATTCCTTATATTTATCTGTGACTTTGTTCTTTCTTACCACTTGTATTTTTTTAATCAAGTTCTTGTTCGAATTAATCTCGTACGAGTAAAAAAAACGGATTCGTTTGCTAGTAGGTTAGTTAGTAATACAAATGTATAACCAAGGTACTAATTGCTTGTAAGCCATAAGGAAAAACAAGAAAAGAAAAAAAATGCCAAGTCTTGGCGACATTGGAAAAAAAAAACTCATTATGGTGTATGTGCTCATAATGTAGGACTAAAACCAACAGTTCTTATCAATTGCTTGATTCCATAGCAGTATGTTTCTTAACAACAGAGAAAGATAGAAGGCAACCGGGAAACCTTGTGGGATTTTAATTTTAGCTTAAACCTCATATTTGAATTGCCATGGGAATTAGGAAGTACAGGAGATTTTTTCTTTCCTATGAATTTATTTACTTGAAGCATGCAATTCTTAAAACCAAACACACTTGAAAACGAAATTTTACCAATGGATTCCAATCCTTGTTATTCTGTTGGCACCAAGTTCTTTTCTTGCGCATCCCATATTCCCATGTTCTGTCATTTCCCCTTTCCTCTTTGTTCTCCATTGATTCTTAACTGCTCCCAACTCTTCTTCCCTCTTCTTTTCCCACTGCAGTTGTGTTTCCCTGTGTTGAGTGCGTGTGGTGTTGCAAGTTGTGAGAGCAACAATGGCTGAGTTGGTGATCGGGCCACTGGTCTCCATGGTGAAGGACAAGGCGTCCAGCTACCTTCTGGACCAGTACAAGGTGATGGACGGTATGGAGGAGCAGCGGAAGATCCTGGAGCGCAACCTGCCAGCTATCCTGGACGTCATCGAGGATGCAGAGAAGGGAGCTTACCGATCCGGCGTGAGTGCTTGGCTCGACGCCCTCAAGGCAGTGGCCTACGAGGCGATTGATGTCTTTGACGAGTTCAAGTACGAGGCTCTCCGGCGTGAAGCCAAGAACAATGGACACTACAGCAAGCTTGGCATGGATATTGTAAGCCTCTTCCCTGCTCATAACCCCATTATGTTCCGTTACAGGATGGGCAAGAAGCTGAGCGCAATTGTGCAGAGAATTGAGGCCCTTGTCATTGAGATGAATGCCTTTGGTTTCATACACCGGCAGCAAGCACCACCATCCAAGCAGTGGCGGCAGACAGATTCCATATTGGCTGACTCTGAGAAGGATATCGTTAGCAGATCCAGAGAAAAAGAGAAGAAAAAGATCGTGAAGATGTTGCTTGATCAAGCTACCAACAGGGATCTCATGGTCCTTCCTATTGTTGGGATGGGTGGGTTGGGCAAGACAACCTTTGCGCAGCTCATCTACAATGACCCTGAAATCCAGAAGTATTTCGAGCTACAGATGTGGTGCTGTATCTCAGATGATTTTGACGTTGGTAATATTGCAAATGACATCTGCAATACCAATGAGAAATCCCATGAAAGAGCATTGCAGAATCTCCAGAAAGAAGTAAGTGGAAAGAGGTATCTGATTGTGTTGGATGATGTTTGGAATCAGGATGCTGATAAGTGGGGAAAACTGAAGACCTGCCTTAAGCAAGGTGGCAAGGGTAGTGCAATACTGACAACAACTCGTAATGCAGAAGTAGCTCGAGTTATGTCCATGGGTATAGTTGAAGCCTATAATCTTGAGAAGCTGGGAGATGAGTATCTAAAGGAATTGTTCCATAAGAGAGCTTTCAGTTTGCAAAAGCCAGAGAGTGATGAGCTTGATGGCATTGTTGAGAAGATTGTGGACAGGTGTGATGGCTCTCCTTTGGCTGCAAAAGCCTTTGGCTCTATGTTGAGTACCAAGATTAGCATGGAAGAATGGAAGGCTATACTAGCCAAAAGCAACATTTGCAATGAGAAGACAGGAATTTTACCTATACTCAAGCTCAGCTATGATGACCTACCGCCTCACATGAAGCACTGCTTCGCATTCTGTGCTCTGTTTCCCAAAGATTATGAGATTGATGTGGAGACTATGATCCGATTATGGATGGCACATGACTTCATACCACTGCAGGAAGAAGTCCACCCTGAAACTGCAGGCGAAGAAATTTTCAAGGAGCTTGCTTGGAGATCATTCTTTCAAGATGTGAAGCAGACCCCTCCAACTAGATCGTTGATATATGAAGGGCGACTACTTCGTAATAGAACCATATGCAAGATACACGATCTTATGCATGACATTGCTCTGTCTGTTATGGGAAAAGAATGTCTCCCTATAACTGATAGGCTCAATCACAATAAGTTATGGTTAAATTCTACACGCCACTTGTTCTTATCATACAATGAAATCGGACCTCATTTGGATGATTTTCTCAAGAAACAATCTCCTAGTCTCCGGACGTTGTTGTATCCAGCACACTGGTATTCTAAAGGTTCGGCACCACGTTTATCGAAGTGTAATTCTCTACGGGCACTACACCTCTTTGAATTGAAAGAACTGCCAATCAGACCAAGGCACTTACAGCACCTAAGGTATCTTAATCTCTCAAACAACGCGATGATCAAAGAACTTCCTGAAGAAATAAGCATACTGTATAATCTACAGACATTGGACCTTTCTAATTGCAGCAATCTTGATCGACTTCCAAAGAACATGAAGTATATGACAAGCCTCCGACATCTCTACACTAATGGATGCGTATCATTAAAGTGCATGCCTCCAGATCTTGGACATCTCTCTTCTCTACAAACTTTGACATATTTTGTGGTGGGTTCTAGCTCTGGTTGTAGTACTGTCAGAGAATTGCAGAACTTAAACCTTTGTGGCGAATTAGAGTTACGTTGTCTAGAAAATGTAACTGAAGCGCATGCAAAAGCTGCCAATCTTGGAAATAAAGAGAAACTCAAACACTTATCTCTTCAATGGAGTGATCGCAGCAGAGTGGAACCAGCATCAGATTTTTATAGGAAGGTCCTAGATGCTCTTAGACCTCATAATGGACTGCTGATGCTAAAGATAGTTTCTTACAAAAGCACTGGTTTACCGATATGGATGACAGATCTTGGTGTGCTACAGAACTTGACTGAACTCCATCTAGTTGGGTGTACAGCGTGTGAGGAATTTCCTCACTTTTGGCATTTGAAGGCTCTTCAAGTTCTTTATTTGATTAGATTGGATAAATTGCGAAGCCTATGCAGTGACACGGCATGCACAGCATTTCCAGCATTAAAAGAACTCCGATTACATAATTTGGAGAGGTTGGAGCAATGGGTGGCAACGGAAGGAACAAACCAAGAAGAACTAACATTTCCTCTGCTGGAGAAGATCGATATTGAGAGCTGTCCAATGCTGACAACTCTACCTGAAGCACCAAAACTCAAGGTTGTAGAGCTAGAAGAAGAAAAGGCACAGCTATCCCTATCAATAGTTAGATCCAGATACATGTCTTTGCTGTCGAGGTTAACACTGTCTTGTGATGACAGGGAAGCAACACCAACACTGCAGCTCGATGAGAACCATGAAGCATCTGTTTTGGAAATGAAGTTGTCTGGCTGCGACTTTTTCTTCCCCTCAAGTCCATCGCATCCAACAATTGGGATTTGGAGGTGGTTTGGAAAACTCGTAGATTTGAAAATCATGTCATGCGATGCTCTCATCTACTGGCCAGAGGAATTCCTATGCTTGGTATCCTTGAAGAATCTAGCCATTCAGAAATGCAGTAGGCTAATAGGCCCCACACAGGTCAAAGGAGATCGGCTCCTGCCGCATCTAACCTCACTAAACATATGGGGTTGTGAAAGATTGACAGAGCTCTTCATTCTTCCCCCATCTCTCACATTTATTCAAATTTTGGGCTGCCCTAATCTCGCGTCCATATGGGGGAAGGAGTCAGAGAGTGTGCAGGTGGAACACCTTGATACATTTCCATCATGCCTAGAAAGTCTACACATAATTTTTTGTTCTAAATTGGTAGCACTTCCGTATCTACCACCGTCCCTCAAGCAATTACGCATTATTTCTTGTGAAAAGCTTTGCTCCGTGTCAGGGAAGCTGGACGCACTCGAGTATTTAGGTATCGATGGTTGCAATACGTTGGAGTCACTTGAGTGTTTGGGCGACCTGCCATCGTTACAAAGGCTCGATCTTGAGAGGTGCAAACGGCTGGCATCCTTACCAGCTGGTCTTGCGAGTTACGGAGGTCTTCGGAGGATTGAGATTAAATATTGTCCAGATTTAAATATGAAGCCGATTTATGAATACCTAAAACAAGATTTCGACAGCCTAGAATTCAAAGACCTATCCCATGCTCGTTCAAGCGATCCTAGAGAAGGTACCTTTCGATTTGCTTTCCTTCTTTTTATTGTTTCCCCATGCCTACAAATCTACACCTTGTGTGGCCTATACATTGAAATTTTATTCATGTCCCATTGTGTTTTTGTCTTTTGGAAAAAAATTTGGTATGGCTTGTTATTTATTATTCAATGTCATTTTCAAGTTTGTCAACAAACTTTTCTTATGTTTTGAGATGAAGGTGCATTATTTTGCACCCCGGAGGGGTGGTTTGCTTTCAGTTGGAATTAGGAAGGCAGCCCATTAAAATCATACATTAAAATTTTGGATTGCATGTAAATCATGATTTGCACTACGTATGCCCCCTTTTTCAGTGGTTAACGTACTTCAGCACAACACGTATGCCGACATCTATTATTTAGTACTGATCTATAAATTGGTAACTGCCAATACAATGGAAATATATTTCTCGTGTGTACACAATTCATTTTGATAGGCCCCCCCCCCCCCCCCCCCAATTTCATTAGTTTATATGGTTGTTCAGTCTACTTTTTAATAAATATACTTACTCAGTTCTGGGTGTAAAACAGATATAGATTCAACTTAAATGCAGCTCATTTACACTGAAAATTCTGACATCATTTTTCCATCTTTAGGGCCTAAACTAAGGGATCCAAAATCTTGGAAATATGTTATTCCTGGATGTGGGCATTATTGAAGCCCCAAGTGGAGAATTAGACACCATGAAGGTATGTGGAATTAATTATACATCTTGAATCTAATTAGTTTGGTAGTTAAGCTAAAAACATCTGGTATTGTTGGTGCTTCTTTCCATTGCTGATCGTGTGCGGCTTCCTCGCAGGGTTGCTCCTAGACATACTAATGAGTGATGGAGAGGTGACTGGAAGTAGAATAATCTTCTACTTATCCTCCTAAAGACAATGTCCAGCATGAAGTTTTAATCTTCTACTTATCCTCCTAAAGACAATCTCCATCATAAAGTTTTTGCCTATTTAGATCTAAGATCTGATAAATTGAAGCTGCCCGAAACCTCAGGCCTTCACAACATATATATCCTAATTGGTGAAGGTCAAGCCGAAATTTATTTTGTGCTTTAGATGTGTGCTCCGGGATAAATCTTGTTTGTGCTTGTACTCATGTAGACTTGTGTTCTGATTTTTCTTGTGTATGCTGTGGTCGTTTCTGAGCGCACAGGATGTATTAAATAATCTTGATGTCATTTGTCTCCAAGGAGAGAGGATAGTACTCCAAATGGCTAATATTATTGAATGGATCTGGACATCTTAAGATGGGTTTCCCTAATGCAAATTCTAGTTTGGTATTATTGTCCCTGTCACGTCATCCTCCTGAACTTCTCAAATCTGATTCTCTTGCCTGTCAGTGACCTTGCAGAGCATGCTGATACTGTATACCATGCCAAAGCTTGCACTGTGAATTTAGACTAAGTTTAGTCCAGTCGAATCTTCAGTTTTTGTGGAGGCTTCGCCTGGTACTGTATAGGGTTAATTTTTATATGCTACTGGAAATTTCCAAAATTCCTCATCGACAAGTATGCCAGAGCAATTCCTAGAAATTCTAAACATAGCTCGTTGTGCTAAATTGGTAGCACTTCCGTATCTACCATCGTCCCTCAAGCGGTAACACCTTTCTTCTTGTGATAAGCACGTATTCAGCACTGCAATACGATGGAATCACTGGAGTGTTTGGTAGACCTGGAAATCCTGGGAGTTACTACTCACTTCTTCGGAGGCTTGTGATCAAATATTGCCAGCTATAAATATGAAGCCACTTTATGAATGCCTCCAACAACGGCCTTGAAGAAAGCTATCATGAAGGTACCTTTCAATATTCTTTGTTTTTTGTTTCTTTTTTTTCCTTGTTCATTATGCTACAAATCTACATCTTGTGGCCTGCACATTGAAATTTTATTCACCTTCACTTGTATTTTGTCTTTTTGGAAACACGTTTGGCATCGCTGATTATTTATAATTCAATGTCAACTTCAAGTTTGTCAACAGAACTTGAAGGTTGTGTGCAGGCCAAAAAAACAAGAGCTCTTTAACAGTGGATTAAAATCAATATAAGCCGTCCATTCCTTTGAATCTAATAGTTGAGATCAATTTAGATCTAGTTATACTACCACCTGTAGTATTGGTAGTAAAATTGAAAGATGGGTAAAAGGGTAAAAAATTCTGTCATACTATCTGTCCTCTACGGTAAAACACGTCCTGTGATCCTGATGTATGACGGATGAATGGATAAGAAGTCTTTGAAGATCAATAGGTATTCGGTGAATCCAAAACTGTAAACGAATTAGGAAAAATCTAAAACACCCATGATAAATGGATAGAAAAAATCTAAAATACCCTTGAGAATGAATGGTTAGATTTGATTTCTACTACCGCTACTTACTACCTATGTAATCCACTGTAAAATTTCTCAAAAACAAAGGGGCCTGGGAATCTTAAATTTGCAAACTCAAAACAGAGCCTTGCTCTTCAAGCACTTACACAATTTCTACAACAAAAATATCCCATAGGTCCGCCTGTTATGGAACACCTATTATAGACAATGAGCGCCCCACTTTCTGCAACCAACTTAGGCTCATTCTAGTAGAGGGATATCATGAGCATGAGCACCGAGTTCCGAGGCATAGTGGAAACAATTTTTTTTTAAATAATACTATTTTTATTCTATTTTACAAAAATAATATGCCGAATTTTTTTTTACGAAACTACCCAGTTGTCGCCATTTCAAAAAGCGACAGACAGTCTGTCGCCATTTGAAATGGCGATAGACAGCCTGTCGCCGTTTCAGATAGGGACAGGCGACAGAGAGTCTGTCGCCGATTGAAAAACCGACAGACTTTGTGTCGCCATTTGAAATAGCGAAGAACTCTCTGTCGCCGTTTGAAACGGCGACAGAGAGGTTTAGCCCATTTTTTTATTCGAATTGCAATGTATGTAAATTATGAGTGTAGTGTAGTTAATAAAAAGTCGGTATTAGTTGTTGTGATGTTTACGAGAGGAGATTAAAAGAGTGCGAATCGAGATGCAGGAGAATGATTTTTAGCCTTTTCTGACTCAGTAAAATTTAATGTTTAAATGTAATTTTTAGGAAGAGTAGACCAGATTTGCTCTTTGATATGTGCACTACCATATTACGCAAAATATTTAATTTACACCTTGCTTTGCATCTAATTTCCACTAGTGCAACAACCCTAAGTATTATAGTCGACAACAACGCATGTTATAAATAGTTCCCACGAAGCACTTAAATTATTTGTTGAACATATATATAAGGGCACATACATCGAAAGTTCGGATGATAAAATAAGCAATAGATAGATTATATTGCAAGGGCATTACAACGATGTGAAATTGCTTGCCGAACTAACTAACGAAAGCCTTGGTTGTCATGGTGGAACAAATGATCGTTCGCCTATCTGATACGATCGAATGATGTCCCACATTTTACGCATATTACGACCGTGTAAATTTGGAGATTTGTCCTCGAACACCGCTCAATCCCCACTATGAAAGAACTCCATGGGGATCCGCGGTGCTCCAGTGTCGCCGAATGGGTGGCCTATGCCGTACGTCTCGGGTGTCTAAGGCGAGTTTTTGGTCTTTTGATGTGGATTTCGCCCTCCCACATGGGCATGTCATCCCAATTCGGCGTCCCTTATGTTATTACCACAGGTTCCGGATGGTGCGCGTAGCGTCAAGGATTTGTTGCGTGGTGCGGACCTCGGCCGGCTGCTTCCCCTTGTCCCTTCCTCTTCGAGAGGAGGTACCCTCTTGCACCTCTGGTGTGTTGGCCGTTGGCGGACACTTGCCGAGACGTCTGCTCTGTTTTGGCTCGCACTCCACTATATGGTGCAGGAGGTGTGTGTTGGGCTTATCGTTGTACTGCCGGAGCGTGCCTGCGATCAATGCGGTATGCCCGCGTTGGCGTTGAATAACACCGTGGCGTACTCGAGTGCAGCTTTTCTAGGCGGTAGTAGCACTCACGGGAGGTTGCCCCCGATTATCCCATACGGGAAGTTTGAGGTGTGGGTGGTACGTCTCCGGGTCCACCCAGTTGAAGTAGCCGCACCATTCATCCTCGGCCAAGGGGCACCGGTAGAATCTCCAGTCCGCTAGTTCATCACGGCAGGTATCAACCACTGCCTGAAGGCCGTGTTCGCGAAAGTCAGGGCTTTCGGGTGGCCCCTGGGGAGGTTTCTCCTTTGACTCGAGCAATTTCGCAATTTTCTTTTGAACTCTGTATGGGATGAACTGGTTTAAATTACTACTTTGTGAGTGAAGCATGGGTTCATCACATGAAACTCACCGATTGGTTGGCCTCTTGCCCACCGGCCCTGAACTCTGAGTCGCTCTAGAGCGGGGATGTATCTGGCGGCCTCTCCACGGTTGAAGTTCTCGGCGAAGCGGGTTGGCGTCGTGGCGATTGTAGACAAATTCGTAATCACGTTGTTCCGGGCCGTCGATCCATTGGAAGAAGCAACACCGGTCCTTGTGCTGAGAAAGGAAAGAACATTGCGTGAAATGGTACCGTTAGCCTGTATTTTATGGATACAAGTAGGTTTACAGTAGGCGAGCTGCTTGATGAGGAGCGGGCGGCGTCTCTCGTGGGTAGATTGCATCATCTTCGCGGAAGGTTGCGATCGCATTTGGGTCTGGGCAACTCCGGCAAAACTGGGGCGTGCGCGCTACTGGTATCCGGGTATTCGGGGCGGGATGACTTACGCTTCTTTCAAGAGGCGCGCGAGAATGACATCGTGCCCTAATTTGTGTAGATTCAGATGGTGTGTATTGCTTGTTTGGCGGTGTTGGATGTGTAACCCTAGGCCGGTTTTATAGTGGTGGTGAGTGGTTACTCCGCACGACTACAACACTTGTCCAGTTTGACGTCCTGGCATCCTCTGTGAAAAGCTGCACGACATGTCACCCATCATCAAAGCTACACCGCCTATCACCTTCTACGAAAGGCTGCACGATTTGTCACCATCTGAGAAAAGCCACACGACCTGTCATCACAAACAAAAGTAGGCAGTGAGTGGTCACTTTGAACTGTACCTGCATGTGTGACAAAGCCTGTGTGCGAAGCTTGATGAGTCTGTCGTCGTGTGGTCAAATCGGCCTGAAAAGGTTGAAAGCATTGCGCCCGTGAGTTGTCTAATCGCGCGTGGAAAGCTGCTACAAGGTCGTACATATGTCGAATGGTGTTTCAGGGCTATTACTCCATAATTTATCATGTAAACCTGTTATTTTACGGAATCCACGAAAAGCTATAGTGATCATACCGTAATATAACATAACTTATGTAAACAAAATTCTATAGCTGAATTTGGCGTAATATGAGGAAATAAAGCATCATTTTGTGTTGATTACAAAATATATGAAAGAAGCTTGATTTATTTGGGATAGCTGCAATGAGTGTCTTTGTCGCATCGACTTGACAAAGTAGCTACGTGTGTCTTTGTCTATCGGCGTGACAAAGTCTTGGTAGCATATTTACAAATAGCGCCACGGAGTAAAAGATTATATATAGCACAAAACTTCATAAATAAAACTAACATATGTGATATTACATGAGCTAAGGAAGTAAATGGCGAGATTGTTTACGGTACATCATGTGTAAAAGAAACAAACTAGCTAGGGCCTGCGGCGGTGCAACACCTCGTATGGTCCCGGGCCTCTCTGACATTGCACATGTCGAGACGGATATGTGAGCTGGTCAGGGGCCTATCCACGAGTACTCCTAGGAGGCCGGACCGGGTGGTGAGTGCGAAGGTGTCTGTGTCGGTGAGATGGGCCGGGGCGATGGGTGAGTGGCCGATGCGAGCTGCGACGAACCAAGTACCGCACCCGCGGACTGCTGATAAGGATCGACGAGAAAGTCGAAGTCCTCGTCCTGGAAAGTACCGTAGTCCCCCGAGGTGCTCGCACTCTGGTCAGGGGCGGGATCGGCCGCTGTTGACAAACTTTTCAAGTTAGAACGACACGTTATGTGAACAACAAAATATATGAAAAAAGAGATCACCTGATGTACCTGCGGTCATCGGGACAAACGCCGGTCGGTACGGTGGAGCCCCGGTGTAGGTCTGGACGAGGCGGTCGGGTGCTGCTGTGTCGACCTCGTGTGTGACGAGCGAGGGGATCTGTACCACGTCGTCATACTGGGCCGCCTACGGCGTCGGTGTGCGGCGCGGTAAGTCAAGTCTGAATATGGCGCAGCGCCCTCAAAGGCCGTCCATTGTGACCCTATCGTATGGGTGGCACC
Organism: Otatea glauca; assembly: GCA_036346275.1. Taxonomy (NCBI): domain Eukaryota; kingdom Viridiplantae; phylum Streptophyta; class Magnoliopsida; order Poales; family Poaceae; genus Otatea; species Otatea glauca. The sequence continues at coordinate 8,450,741 of CM070726.1, forward strand.
GACCGCTGTATCAACGCCGGCGTCGCCTCGTGTGCCTCCTGGCAAGGTCGCTCTGCAGCGAAAAGAGGCTAGTTAGTTGGCATAATTTTCAAGGCGTTACGTTGAATGACAAATGGAGAGTCTGAACTGCGCGGTGGAAGCGAGTGCGGTGGGTGAAGTGCGTGTCGGAAGTGGTCGGATCGTGCACGGAGGTGACTCCACGACACGCACAACTTCGAGCGCGGTGCGCGTCTTTGTACCACTCGATATATGTGTCGTGCGTGCGTGGTCGTAGAGGCGATCTCGTCGATCACATCCGCAAGAGCCGATGCCCACTGCTGCGCATGAGGTACCATCGTGCTACCCACTCTGCGTCTTAAGCCGAAGCCTTTGTGTGTGTACTGTAAAAGCGAAAGCGCAACATTAATTCGCAAGCCACCGAGATCGTAAGTACTAGCGAGAAGGAAAAATGTAGAAATACGAGCGAGTGCGCAATTGCTTTGGGCAGCGGCGCTGGAGGTGCGGGAGCGCTGCCGTAGACCAAAGCGCCTCAAGGCGCGGTGGGCGGCGTCGGCTCGACGAACACGTCGAACACCAAGTGACGTCGGGTCAACGATCGCCGCGTCGTCGATGCTGCTCGCAATGACAGCCAAGCGGCGCGCGATGCTGCACAAGCTCGAGGCGTGGGGCGCCATATGGCCGCGATCGTCCGTGAGTGGTCCAACATCGCTACGTCTTGAGGGTACGGCGTGCGTCGTCAGAAGGGTGAACGCGGTACGCAAAAAAACACCGGCGATGAGCGTTAGTACAACCGTGGAGAATTAAAAAACAACATACGGCCACGATAAGTATCTTGACTGTCGGCGACACCACAATGTCCCCATCGTCGGACAATCAACCTCGTCCCGGGAACCTGCAGAAATCTGCGCGGTGGTGGCGAGGTCTATCGATGGTCGTCCGATCTGGAACTTCTCGAGCGACCACAGTTGCGGTAGCAAAGGGGGGCGGCGAGAGTGGGCGAGTCGGACACGCGCGACGACACCGTCGCACAAAGCACGATGCGTCGCGGCAAGTACCGCAGGTCCCCAAGCCAGCTGCGGGATCTCCTCCAAGTCGGCGTCGGCGATCGTCCTCGCAAACTGGATCATGTGCATGTCGACAGTGTCCCCGTGCGACGAGCAGAACAAGACCCACCCGAAGAGCCACAGAAGGTACGCCTCCAATTGCCGGACGACGGCCTGCTCCCCAGCTCCGGGTACCATCCTCTCGGGCTGTAGAAAGTAATGGTTAGGTTGTAAAATGCAATGAAAATCACACACGGTGAGTTAAATCAGATACGACAAGGAAAAATCGTGCTTATGTAGAACTGCACAAGCCACCGTTGCGTCGGACCGTGCGCAGCTGCGAAAGTCGTGTACTGTGGCTGGGGTAGCACCCCCTGGAACCGGCGGAGGATATCTGCCTGCCACTCTGGGTGGATGTCTGCAGGAACCACCGCATCTCCTGAGCAGGGCAGGCCCAGGAGGTAACTGACGTCCTCTAGTGTCGGCGCCATCTCACCACACGGCAGGTGAAAGGTGTGGGTCTCAGGCCGCCACTGGTCCAATAGAGTAGTCAGCAAGCTCCTGTCGTAAGGGAACCGCCTAGAGGCACTCCGTCGGTCCTGCGCATCCGCGGCGGTCGCCTCGACCATACGGGCAACAGGTAGTAGGCCAGCCGCCCTCAACCTGCAAAAGAATGTGAGAAGTATTATTGTGGTGTCGAAGGGGACATGAGTACAACACTGCGACGATATTGAACTAACCTCGGGATCCATCGCGGATCGAGACGCCACGCCCTCATGGGGGTGCGCAAGCGCAGGGCCCCAAGCTCCAAGGCCGCCTCCCCATCCTGCGGGCAACAGCGTCGTTAAGCGGCTCCGGTGAGTCGCGTCGACCGACAGGTCAAGCAACTCGTATAACCGTGTCGCTCGCCATGCACGCAAATAAAAATGTTTATGTTACATAAGGTGTAAAAAGGTGCAAAATAAATACAACAAATACAAATAGAATATGAATGGAGCAATCTTGTCATAATTTAGAGCACACGTAATACATGGAAGTAAAAATGTTCATCTATGTGCAAAGCGTTAAAAGATACAAAATGAATACAACATACTACACTCTCATTTAATCAAGTACAATAACATTCGTATTACATATTTTGACCACACGTCTGAATTCGATACAAGCAAAATGAAATTCTAGTGCATCAAGTAAACCATAGTTCGATCTAAAAGAACATATAACACTTCACGGCTTACAATCTTGGGCAACTCTTGAAAGAGTGCCTGTCTCCTTGCAAGCGAGAACATTTCTTTCTGCTGCGGCCACTTTGTGGCGTCCATATCATTCCTTATACGCTGGATTGCCTTCTTCCCACTCCCTTTAGCTTTGCTCATATGCGGGACCCAGCGTGTATCCTCGGCTTTTGTGCTCGTGAATAAACCCACCACTCGGAAACCGTACATTTCGCGCTCCGAGTTGCGACCACGACTTCCTTACTAAAGAATTGAGACATGAATATACGGATCCATATGAATCATCGAGCGAGCAGCCATAACATGGGAGCATGGCACATGTAATAAGCGAGGCTTATTGCGGTGCAGACACAAGTTTGCTGTGTATGATGCATTCGTGAGCAACTTTTCATCGGTTCGTCCCACGACCGGCTTTCTCCTTGCACATCACCTCGAAACGGAGCTCCCTCGTACCCATCTTCGTTGCTCCGTGCATCTCCCCCTTCTTGCCTTTGTCCTCCATGTATGCAGAAATCATCTCTGAGTACTTCATAGCAGGATCGTTCATGCGTGTGATCGCCCTTGCATGGCGATCAATGAAGTACTTTGTGATGCCACGAAGAACACCCTCAACAATACCAACCAAGGGAAGGGGTCTCAACTCTCGCATCACCCAGTTGTAAACCTCCACAAGGTTTGTTGTCATGACACCATACCTCGCACCATCGGTGTCGTAAAGCAGAGCCCATTTCTCCCTAGGCTCATGCTCTATCCATTCGGAGAAGCGTTTCAGAGCCCTTCCATTCCTTCGAACCAGGTGGGGAGGGTCAGTGGGTGACTCCTCCAGCGCGACTGGGGCCTCCCCTAAGGCTGGGGCTGCCCTCTTCATTGCCTCGTTGTGTGTGCCTCGATGTCACTCATCCAATTTCTTCAGTACATCAAACTTTCTCTGCTGGTTCTGGTCGCAGAGACTCTTGAAAAGCTTTGTTAGCTCCTTGTTCCTGAACTGCTTGTAGAAGTTGGCACCCATATGGCGCTTGCACCACCTACTACGCAAATCGGGCCATGGATGAGTCTCATCCACACCTTCTTTCGCAATGAATAATTGCCCTCAAAAGCCGGAATGCCGATCGTGTATGATACACACTCCGGGCGATGAACGACACGGCTTTGACATTCCGTAGGAACCAATGCCGACTATCGTGTTTTCACCCTCCACAAATGAGGCGCTACGGGAGAACTTGATTATTGCCATCCACTCCTATGGCGGTCAATATCGCCCTTTGTATTTACCGATCCAAAATGTCCCATCGACACATAACAAGGGCGACAATGCACGAACGCATTGATGCATGGACCTAAAGCGAAGAATGCTCGCTTCAAAACCATCTTCCCGAGAAGCGCTGCGAAGGATGCTCACAAATGTCCACATAAGTTCCGAGATTTGGTCCTTTATCACTGAAGCAAACACGGCAAGTTACGGTAGGAGTCTTCGTACGCGTCGAACCGTGTTTCCAATGCCTTACGCTTTGCTCTCCATGCCTTCGCGTAGCTTATTGTATCTGGAACCTCTGTTGTATTGCGAGTACGATGGCGTGGCTCTAAATCTAGGTTGCCTACAATCTCTCCGTACATTGCATTGGCAATAAAGCGATGATATGTTCCGATGTGATTGCTTGAGACTCCGTTAGTACACATGTATGTGGAGCGACTATAGAACACTTCAAATGGTGTCCCATTTAGGGTGGTGCGCATGGGCGCGCCACGGGCAACCCTCCGTCGGCATCTTACATCATACACCCACTGATCGGACTTTACAACCTTGAAGGCTCTGCGCAACGACACTGACCATGCTATTACTGCTTCTTGAACCTCACTCTTATTCTTGTAAATTGCATCTTTTCTCACCTCATTCGATCATATCGCGAAGAAGGCTGTTCGTCATCGTTCACCACCGACTGTCGAGCGGATACTCATCCCACTCTACGGGAATAGATCTTGGTGGCTTCATCATTACTTAAAGCCTCATAGTCCTCATTCTCTGTGTCCATCGCTCCGACCACTGACTCAATGTTTTCGCCCTCGTCTGCCATGCCCATTGCTTCTTGAACCTCTCCCGTTGCAACATCAGCTCTCCCACCTTGCACTTCGTACTGACCCGAACCTACATCCTGCTCTACTAAGCCTTCTCTACTTCTACTGCTCTCCCCAACTTCCTCTGGTTCTTCATCAACAATCTCTTGCTGCGTCGCATGCCCGGTATTGACTTTCTCAAATGCTTGTGCCAATAACACTAATGGCCATCCTTTCTCAATTGCAATTCTTACGTACGAACTCCAAGATTTCGGCCCTCTCATTTCCATTAACTCCCAGTATGTGCAATCTATTCTTCGGCAAACTACTCCATGTAACTTCAGATCATGCAATTCACGGTCCAAAGAGAACATGTGGTACAACCATCTCATAACCGTAGCCCATGAATGCTCCCCTGCGCTTGATAGGCTAGCCTCTACACTTGCGAAATGACTTAGATCTACCCCTTCAACACCCATGTGCGGAACTCCTTCTCCATAATATATTTTAAATTGCACTCTATCATCCATACCTGTCATGCAAATTCATCGAATTCTTAACATTTGCACAATTTAACTCTACATTGTACGACTAATAATGATCACAAATTTTTAATCGATCAGATTGCAATATTTCAATTCTTACAAATTCTTGATTCCGTGATCATTTTCAAATTTCTATGAGAACATAACTAAACTAATGTGTCGGGAACCTCTGATTGAGTTATATTTCGTCCCGACAATTTTAGCCATCCAACTCTACATGACATCTCGAATTCTCGATTACACAAATAACCGAATTTGGATTCTACATTTCCCATTAAGTGAAAATTTATCCATGATCTCTAATCAAAAACTATTATTACAATCAAAATTTTAATCCCTACCTCTAGGTCATCCCTACATCGAAAATTAATTACTAACTAAGTCGCATAACTAAACATCTGTCCATACCGACATAACTATAAATTCCTGACTAATTCATCTAACTAAACATCTATTCTTACCGAAATAAATATAAATTTCTAACTAAGTCAACTAGCTAAACAACTTGCATCAGGTTCTCATTCCTAACTAAGTCATCTACCTAAATAACTATTATTACTCTATTTAATCTGATTACTATATTACATATTCAACATTTAAATACTTAAAAATAAATTAGTACCTGACGAAATGCAGATCTTCGAAGTCCCTCTCCTTCTCCCTCTCCCTTTCTCCTCCTCCTCCTTCTCCTTCTCCTTCTCCCTCTCCCTCTCCCTCCCCCTTCTTCTCCTCCTCCTTCTCCTTCTCCTTCTCCTTCTCCTTCTCCTTCTCCTCTCTTTTCTGTTTTTTTTTCTCTGCGCGTTGGCTGGCACGAGTGAGGGCAGGGGCCGCGCGCGGCTTTATATAGGCGCTGTCTGTCGCCATTTCAAATGGCGACAGACTCTCTGTCGCCGTTTGAAATGGCGACAGACAGGCTGTCGCTATTTAAATAGGCGACAGAGGTGACGTTTGCTCTCTGTCGCCATTTGAAATGGCGCAGAGTCATCCCTATCTGAAACGGCGACAGGCTGTCTATTGCCATTTCAAATGGCGACAGACTGTCTGTCGCTTTTTGAAATGGCGACAACTGGGTAGTTTTGTAATTTTTTTTTGGCATATTATTTTTGTAAAATAGAATAAAAATAGTATTATTTAAAAAAAAAATTCTAGTGGAAACCACCATTGGATCTGGGAAAAATAGTACCATTCTGGAAAGACACGTGGAATGGCCTAATCCCGTCTCAAAGGTATCCGAGACTATTCTCCTACGCAAACGATGAGGACCATTCGATTTCAAAGTTTTTCCAGCATCCTCATTGGTCTGATCACTTCAATCTTCCACTTTCCCTGCAAGCCCTCTCAGAACTCCAAGACTTGACAAATCTCCTGCAAAACTTTACCTGTGAGGTGCAATGCAGGATCAATTGACATATATCTGGGGAGAAACATCTCTTTCTTCAAAAAGACATTACAACCATCAGTTCCAAATGCCTAATGCACCCGTGCCTCTAAAATGGTTATGGAAAAATAAATGTCCCAAACTCAGAGTTTTTAGCTGGCTCATGCTGGGGGAGCGTTAAACACAAAAACTATGTTGAGACGAAGAAACTAGGTTACCCCAATGACACTGCCTGCGTTTTGTGCCAAGCAAGGAAGAAACAATATCACATATTTTTAAACTTGTGCTTTCAGGCTCTCCTGATGTATCAGATTGGTGTTCAGAAGAATTTCGAAGGGGATATAATGGACATGATCCGGCACGCCCAACAGAGTTTCGGCAACCTCTTCAATGAAATAGTTCTCACTGATTCTTGGCACATCTCGAAACAAAGAAATAGAAAGATCCTCGATGATAAGCAACCTTTAGTTCAGTCTTGGAAGAAAAACTTCATTGATGATGTTTTGCTGCAATCCTATAGATTTAAAAACCCCGACAATCAATCTATAATCCAGTGGGTTAACTCCATGTAATTCTGCTCTTCTGGGTGGACCTCTTTTCCTATATTTTTATACTAGTAAGGTGCCCGTGCGTTGCAACGAAATTCTAAAAGAGGGTGATAAATGTCAGTAAAATGTGCAACAAAGAAAAAGATAAAATAATTTGCAATGAATGTGCAAGCATTTTCACTACATATGCTGCATACTCCTATTATTTCAGTACAAAGGACCAAAACTACATTAGATATCTCATCTTAGTAACAACACGTACCTCATCTTCAAATTATATGCATTCTTGGTCAATGTGATATGGTAAAACTGTTATAGCACTCAACCATTTCGTTATCATACTATAAGACACACTACTACAGAAAACATCATCTCAGACGGTTCAAAATCGTCATCTCAGACGGTTTTATGAACTGTCACTAACAATGTGTCAGTGATGTAAGGGCACATCATAGACGGTTTTTGAACCGTCTGTGAAAATTCTCATCACAGGCGGTTTTACATCATAATCGTCTGTAATGAGTACTCATCACAGACGGTTTATGAATAGAACTGCCTGTGATACATAAACATCACAGACGGTTTATGAATAGAACCGTCCGTGATACAACATCACAGACGGTTTATGAATAGAATAAATCGTGATCCTCTGTGAACTTCCATCATTATTATCTGTTGTTCAAAATTTTCTTCTGCTTAGGTATTTCTGCAACGAAATTTACAAGGCACAACCAAGTTATAGATTTAGTAATTGAATATCTAAACTTCCTAGATGCATCGAGGCAACAACTTGTCTAATTAGGATCGTCTTAAAATATGAAGTTTTGTAGCACTTTCATCTCTTTCTTATTATAATATTGATGGATTCTAAGGTAAAATCCATTTCATTCCACAATTCATCATGAACGCTGTTAAGCTCTGATTTATCGATTCCACTTTATCCTCATCTCCGAACGAGAATACCATAGGCAACCATTCTTCTTGAACTATAGAGTTGATTAAGTCATCATATGGAGTTGATTAAATTATCGTATAGAGTCATACGATAATTTAATCAACTCAATATGATGACTTAATCAACTCTATAGTTCAAGAAGCATGACTGCCTATGATATTTTCATTCGAGGATGAGGATAAAGTGATAACGATAAATCAGCGCCTGACACCTTTCAGGACGAACTGTGGAATGAAATGGATTTTACCTTAGAATCCATCACTATTATAATAAGAAAGAGATAAAAGTGCTACAAAACTTCATATTTTAAGATGATCCTGATCAGACAAGCTGTTGCCTCGATGCATCTAGGAACTTTAGATATTCAATTACTAAATCTATAACTTGGTTGTGCCTTGTAAATTTCGTTGCATAAATACCTAAGCAGAAGAAAATTTCGAACAACAGATACTAATGATGGAAGTTCTGCTCGGGGTGTAGGGAAAAACAGAGGATCACAAACGGTAGCGTGCTGAAGAATTGGATTAGGTAAGAAAGATAGTTTTGGATTAGGTAAGAATTGGATTAGGTAAGAAAGAAGTGCAATAGTATCCATGTGAAGAGGAGAAGAGAAGCTACAAGAAATTAATTTGGTGATCGACAATAATTATATTCTTGAAGTAGTTTGATTTCACGTTATTATTATTTTTCGAGCAGGGACAATTGGCTAATGTAATAATCTTTCTCACAACCCATATGTCAAAGGTTTTAATCCAAAACTTAACATGTTGTTGCCTCTGTGATTACTTCACACAATATGTACTTCACATGATCACATATTCACATCAACAACACATGGTCACATAATCATTAGCTTAATGCATGTCACGAACAATTATTTAATACTTGTCAATTAGTTTCAATTTCGATTCTACTAGTTTTACACAAAGCTATGCTTTAGCAAGCTCCTCTTTCTTGATCAATCATCAAACACAACGATAAATATACCTACTGGTTCTATGGCTCTATTTTCCAGTACATGAGTAGACATAATCCATGTGAAATTGACAAGACAAATGCAAAGATGTATGTTCTAAGAGATATTTGTCTTCAGAAATCATGTATAAAAATATTTATCTTCACGAATCATGTATATTCTAAGATATACTTTGGTCACCCTTCGAATGATCCATGGTATTAATCCTTGCAACATATATCAATATTAAACATGAGAAGCGATTTTCTTCGCCCAAGAACCGTATATCTTAGAACATACATCAATATTAAACACTCAACATATATCATCAAAGAAAAATCTGGTAGCAACCCACCCATTCGTTGGAGTTGGACAGGACGACATCCATGTGACAGCCGACGAAGGAGACGACGAGGCCGAGGATGGTGCTAGGGTACTCGATGATGACATTGCTCTGGCCCTCGGCATAGCTCACCTTCTGCTGGGACTCGCTGGTGAGACTCGCGAGGAGGGCAACGAAGGGGTCACGGTTGAGGCCGCCAACGGCATCCTTGAGCGGCGGCGCAGGAGATGCCATTTGATACGTGCCCTCGAGCGACGGCGCAGGCGTCCCTTGTTCGATCGAGGAGGCCGAAGCGCCGGGGAGGAGGTCGAGAATCGCTGGGGGGCAAGCTAGGGTTTGCGGGAGACGAAACACATAGGTCTACGCTATGAACCTCTATCGATATGTTTATATAGTGGTCTGAGGTCATATCACAGACGGTTCGTAGTTAGAACCGTCTGTGATGTGACTTATCACAGATGGCTCATATTTAAAACCGTCTGTGATATTATCACAGATGGTTTTTAACTAAAACCGTCAGTGATATGGATGTATGTCACTAACGGTTCATGAAGAGTACCGTCTGTGATTATATCACTAACGGTTTCACTATAGAACCATCAGTGATGTTCTTTAGCACAAAAGGTTTTTTCAAACCATCTGTATTGAGGCGTCTAATATAAGCCTTTCTGTAGTAGTGACATGAAGTGGCTTGCATCTGATATGATCAGTGAAAGTTGCAGCTCAAGTAATAAGGCATGTAAATACTACCTTCATTGTAATAAAAATCACACATGACAAGGCTGCCACCTAATGAGAAAAATTCATTGATAACAAATACGTAGATCCTGAATAGGATGAGACAACAGCCCTGAATAGGATGAGACAACAGGAGATGGCAATTTCTTGCAGCGTATATATATCCACAAAATTACTGATTTAGAAAGTGAAGGACCATGTGGAGGTCTACCCAGGTTTCTGATGAGTATTTTGACTAAATTTAAGCTTAGTATGCTTTGGTTTGAGTTTGATTTGAAATGGATTTTCAAATAGAAGCAATTTGAGGTCTTCCCTGTTTTCCCGGTGCTACCGGCCATGGTAGCGTGGTGCTACCGGGCGAGCGGTAGCACTAGACCATATGGCCGTGCGATATTTCCAGAGAGGGTAGATTTTTGGGTTTTTGGCTAGGCGGTGCTACCGTATGGTAGCCGGTGCTACCGGCGAGCCGGTAGCACGGACCAGTCTTGATGTGGAAAATCCAGAGAGGGCATTTTGGGGTTTTTGCGGCGGTGCTGCACGGGCATGGTATCCGGTGCTACCACGCGGTATGCCGGCTTTGAGGGCGGTCGAAAATTCTAGAGAGGGTGTTTTACGGTTTTGCGTGAGCGGTGCTACCGGCCAGGGAGCGGTAGCACCAGTCCACCATGGGCGGTGCTACCGGCCTAAGGGCGGTAGCACCGGCCAGATCAAGTAAAAGTGAATTTTAATGAGTGGACTTTGATGAATTTATTGCACATCTTTGTGGGCATTGCTATGTGAGGAGTTTCCATATTTTTGATGGTTGCAGGTCGACAATGCTAGATCATGGTGAGGCAAAGGAAGACCGGGACTAGGCGAGGAGCGTCGGAGGTCCAGATGATCGGGGATCGCCGGAAGATGATCTGAGACAGAGTCGTGGCAAGCCGTGAAGACAAAGAATGGATGAGATGCTAGCTAGACACTGCGTGGATCAATGAGGACCATTGAATCTTGGTCTAGTTGATAGGTTAGCAAGTTTAGTTAGTGTGCTTTGACAACTGTGCAAGAAAACCCATGTGTGGTAGGCTTTGGGTTAGCCCTTGCATGGTTGGTTGAGTGGGTTAATGCTAACCCTTGATGGATTGCTCTAGGGTTTAGAGGCTCATCCAAGGGTGGTAGGTGGCCCAAGAGTAGTATAAATAGGGGTGGAGGGGTAACCTTCCCCCTTGAGGGTTTGGGGTTTTTGATGCTCCTTGAGCTTTGCCCACATGAAATGTGAGGCTTTGTAACCTCTCCTTCCAAAAGTGAAATGTTCTTTATTTATGTTCATGTTTCATTCCCATTACGCATTTACATTACGCATTTAAATTACGCAATTTAAATTCTGCATTTAACTTCTTGCAAATTACATTTATGCAATTTGGATTTGCCTCCCGTCCTTCTAATTGCTTACGAATCTTTTGCTGAGGTTTATGATTGATTCTTTCTTGAAATCATGTTTCAATCATTTAGGCTATCCATGCGTTCTTGTTGCAAGAAGTTGATCTTTTGCGTTCTTGAATGCTTAATCTTGTAGATTGTGTATCCTTGCATTTTTTTTGTTCTCTTGCTTGTTGGGACGTGTGGGAAGTCATTCAAGATCATTTTGATCATCAAAATCGCACAAGCAAGCCTTGATCGAAGATCTTTTGATTTTTGTCTAAACTTGGTGCGTTCTTCCTTCCCGGGCTTAAAGGTCGGAACTTTGATGTCCATCCCGGTGATTGAAGGTTGGAATAAGTTCCAGACATCGCGAGGACCTTATCTACCAAGTTTCGTGAGTTTTCACCCAGCCGATCAAAAGATACCTTGATTTTCCTTCTTAGATCGTGCTAATTTTTTAGGGTGTTCTTCACGCTGTTCTTGAGCCTGGTGCTACCGTCTTCCAGAAAGCGGTGCTACCGGACTTTGTTGCTACCGGCCTTCCAGCGGTAGCGCCGGCCAAACAAACATTTAGCTCATTTCAATCAGTTCTTTTTGAGTATTCTCTCCGCGAGGTTATTTGGAGTATTTGGGGGAGTTAATTTTAAAGTTGCGACCATTCACTCCCCTCTGATTGCCATCTCGATCTTTCAATTGGTATCAGAGCTTGCTTTGCTCTTTCATAGATCTTGACCGGTCTCAAGAGCCATGGCGATGGAAAAGTATTCCACCAAGCCTCCTATTATTTCTGGAGTTGATTTTCCATTTTGGATGTCTCGAATGGAGTCGTACATCACTGTCCAGGGCTTCCTGATATGGCAGAAGGTGAAGCTCCCGTATGAGGTTCCTGCCGATTAAAATGTCACAGCCGGCAATATGACTGACGTTGAGGTGAATGCTAAGGCAAGGAATATCCTCATACATGGTCTTAGCCGTAGTGAGTACGATAGGATTTCTCACCTTCGTTCTGCTCATCAGATTTGAGTGACCCTCGATGCTTACCATGAGGGCACCACTCGAATCAAAACGGTGAGACAGGACCAATTCAAACGTGAGTACAACAAGTTTGAACAATACGCTGGTGAGAGTCTTGACGAGTGCTTTGGTCGGTTTACAAAGATTTTGAGCGACCTCCGAGCAGTCGGCTGCACATACCCTGACTCGAATAATGCTCGATATTTCTTGACCGCACTCGATCTTTGAGTTTGGGAAATGAAAGTGACCACCATCAAGGACACTACCGACTTGTCGACCTTGACTCTTAATGGGCTTTAATCTTGTCTCAAGACTCATAAGATCGACATCATCTCTCACAAGATGAAATCTCAGTTGATCGCTTTGGTCACTGATCCCACTCGATCTTCCCTTGATCTTTCTGCTGGTTTCTCTCTTTCTGCCCTTTGTGAGCTAAGCGATGACCAATTGGAAAAATTTCTAGAAAATGAGCTTGCTCTTCTTGCTTGCAAATTTTCACATGCATATAAGACGGTGTGAGAGAGAAAGAGAGGTGGCATGATCACATGCTTCGAGTGTGGTGGCCCCAACCACATTCGGGCTAATTTCCTCAAACTGGAGAAGGCAAAGAACGACATCGGCGGTTCGGCAAAGAACGACTACATCGACAAGAACAGCAACAAGAAGACTCCAGTTCGCGAGCCGGCACGTGAGAAGAAGTACCGCAACTTCTCCAAGAACAAGAAGCTTTTCCACCGCGTCCTCGCCGCACTTGACGACATCAACCTCTCCGACACGCAGACATGGAGCGACGAGGGTGAGGATGAACTGCAAGAGAAGAAGGGCGATGACGACCTCTCTGATATGTGCTTCATGGCCGACGCCAACATCATCAGAGACTCCGAGCTCTACAGCGACTCGGACAAGGTACCTCCTATGACCAGCTCAATGAAGCTTTCTGCAAATTAGGGAAATTTCATGCTAGAGCTAGAGCTAGGTGTATGGAGCTAGAGAAGGAAGTAGGTACATTGACTCGGTAGTTATCTTCTCTTAGATCTTCTCCCTCTCGAGTCACTGATGACTGTTCTTTGTGTGATGCTCTTCTTGTGGAGTTGGAGAACCGAAGGACTATGCATGATAGTGTGTTGTCTGAATTAAATAGTCTTAGGTTGAAGAATGCTAGCGATGATACTATTCATGCTATTCCACTAGATGCCAATTTTCTTCAAGCTCACTCTACTCTATCATGCTCTAATTGCCCTAAATTGCTAGCTGAAATTGATGCCATGAGCGATCACCTTAGGAAGCTTTCTTCTAGAAACGTGAACTTCAAATACATGCTTCTAAGGACCAAGTAAGCTCATGTGAGGGCTGTAGGCAACTAAACCTTGACAGTGAATCTCTAAATGTCAAGTGTGCTAATGTTGCTAAGGACTTACTAGCTAAGTCACAAGAAAGTTGCTTACATAATGTGATTGAGGGGGACATGGACAAAATCCAAGTTGAACTTAGGAAGAAATTATAAGACCAAGCCCATAGGATTAGAAATGCGTCTTGCGTTTCTTGTGAGGCCCTAAAGATTGAGGCAGCCGTGTTGAGGGAGAAAAATGCACGTGCTGAAAGAGCTTCTCTTTCTGGTTCTTCTTCCTCTTCATCCCCCTGTTCTTCTTGTTCCTCTTTCTTCCGAGATTGTGAGTATCTCATGAGCACTCTCGAGAAGTTTGTTGGAGGCAAGAAGAAGCTTAATCTTATTGTAGACAAATCAAAGATTAGTAGATTTAATCAAGGCCTAGGATTTGACTACTTGGAGCACGCTAGGGCGCATCCTCCCACCATTGTGCGTGGCTTCAAGAGTGGTGAGATTGTGGTAGCTTCCAGAACGAGTATCACTGTGTTTAGGTCTGCAGGGGTTGTCTATGGGATTTCTGACCAGAAGGGTGTTACTCCTGTTGCTTCTGCCTCTAGCAAGGCGAAGTACACATGCACCTTCTGTAAGAAAGATGATCACGTAGTAGATTTCTGATTTAGACGAGCCAAGATCACTCGGCGTGAGCGAGTTATTGCTCTTAGAGGTATTCATGGTTATCCCCAGACCTTGAGTGCTCCTAAGGCACGCACTGCTTCTAGACAGGTTAGAGAGTTGCGTGTTTTCGGGCAGCGTCTAGGACTCGGTTTTCATGTTGTGTCTTAGAGTTTTAGTCCTGGAGCTACTCGTGGTCAGTCTTTCTGCTGTCCTCTTGATATTCCTCGTTTTTCTCATCGAGGTAGATATCAGCGGCGTGAGGTGTTTTCTGTTAGGGGTTTTAGGCAGCCTTACTAGGGTGGTCCGGCCTTTGCACCACGGTGGGCCAACCCAGTTCCAGCTCCTAGATCATCTACTAGAGTTGCTACTGATCTTGTTAGGGTTAAATGTTAGAGAGATACTCGAGTCCAGTCTTCTTCTGTGGCTGGTACTCTGAGGCGTCATATGGTTCAGTATTGGGTTCCCAAGTCTTCACTCTATCCCAGTACTGAGTCATCTTTCTCTCTTGTGTCTTGATCAGGTTCATCGGATGTGGAAGGGAGATGTTTGGATTGTCGACTCCTGTTGTTCTCGTCATATGAACGGAGATTCTCGTTGGCTGTCTTCCCTAGTCCAAGCCCCTAGTGAAGAGTTGATCACTTTCGGGGATGCTTCTTCCGGTAGAGTCATTGCTAAAGGTACCATTTGCATTAATCAGAATTTCATTCTTAAAGATATTGCCTTAGTAAGTAAGCTGTACTATAATTTGTTTTCTGTTTCTCAGCTTATCGATGATTCTTTTGAGGTAAGCTTCAAGAGTAGCGCCTGTAGAATCCTCGATTCTTCAGGAGGTTTAGTTTGCGGGATTTCTAGATTTAGGAGAGTCGTTCGTGCTGATTTTTCTGCCTCTTCTGGAGACTCTCTTCGGTGTTTGATTGCTTCAGAGTCCTGTGATCTCTCCTTCTGGCATAGGAGACTTAGTCACATTAGATTTGATCATTTGACCCGAGTTAGCAGCCATGACCTCATTCGTGGTTTGCCCAAACTCAAAATGGCCAAAGACT
This sequence comes from Otatea glauca, assembly GCA_036346275.1. NCBI lineage: Eukaryota > Viridiplantae > Streptophyta > Magnoliopsida > Poales > Poaceae > Otatea > Otatea glauca. The sequence continues at coordinate 8,465,993 of CM070726.1, forward strand.
TAGTTTGCTCTCCTTGCCGATATGGCAAGATGGTTGCTGCTTCTCATCCCCTAATCACTATTGTGATGACTGATGCACCAAGACAGCTTTTACATATGAACACTGTTGGTCCAGCTAGAGTGCAGTCAGTAGGTGGGAAGTGGTATGTTCTTGTCATTGTTGATAATTTTTCGAGGTACTCTTGGGTATTTTTCATGGCCTCGAAGGATGAGACTTTTACCCATTATAGGGGTTTGGTTCATAGGTTGTCTTTTGAGCTCCCCGGTGCCCTATGAGCTATACGCAGTGAAAATGGCAAGGAGTTCAAAAACTCCTATCTTGAGAGTTTCTGTGTGGAGTCTGGTTTAGAGCATCAGTTCTCCTCTCCCTACGTCCCTAAGCAAAATGGCGTAGTGGAAAGGAAGAACAGGACCCTAGTAGAGATGGCCAGGACAAAGCTAGACGAGTACTGTACTCCTAGGAAGTTTTGGGCTGAGGCTATAGCTACTACTTGCCATATTTCTAATCGTGTATTCTTGAGAGCACATTTGCACCGCACTTCTTACGAGTTAAGGTATAGGCGAAAGCCCAGTGTTTCTCATTTTCATGTGTTTGGTTGCAAGTGTTTTATTTTGAAGTCTAGTAACCTAGATAAGTTTGAGTTTCGCTCTTCTGATGGTATCTTTCTGGGTTATTCGACTTTTTCTCGTAGCTATAGAGTCTGGAGTTGTGATGAGCATAGGATTATAGAGACCTGTGAGGTGACCTTTGATGAGACTAGCCCAGGAGCTAGACCTAACATTTCAGGCTCTTCTTCCACTTCCGAGACCATTTTTGTAGAGGATGAGGATGATAGAGATGATGGTGTTCCACCTGATCCAGTCCCCTCTACACCTAAGGTGTCTCCTGTTTCCATTTCTGCACCTCAGGAAGGCCAGCCCTTGCCTTCTGACTCTCCTGCAGCTAGTGGCTTTGCTCCTACTTCCTCTTTGCATGAGGTTAAGGCCACTTCTGCTTCTGTACCTCCCCGTCATATTCAACATTCTCATCCACCTGATCAGATCATCGGTGATCTGTTTGAGTGGGTCACTCACTCAAAATCAAGTTTGTCCAGTTTCTGCCTTCACTCTGCCTTTGTTGCCGTTTGAGCCGAAGGATGTGACTCATGCATTATCTGATATGTCTTGGACTAATGCTATGCATGTGGAACTTGAAAACTTTGAGAGAAACAAAGTTTGGCAGCTTGTAGAACGTCCATCTGGTCTTAATGTCATTGGGACCAAGTGGGTGTTCAAAAACAAGCAAAGTGAGGATGGGGTTGTCATTCGCAACAAGGCTAGGCTAGTTGCACAGGGCTTTTCTTAGGTTGAGGGTCTTGACTTTGAGAAGACTTTTGCCCCTGTAGGTAGACTAGAGGCTATTAGAATCCTGCTTGCATTTTCTGCATCTCGGGGCTTCAAGCTCTATCAAATGGATGTCAAGAGTGCATTCCTCAATGGCTATATTGAGGAAGAGGTTTATGTCAAACAACCTCTAGGATTTGAGAACCCCAAGTTTCCGAGTCATGTATAGATGCTTTCCAAACCTCTGTATGGACTCAAGCAAGCCCCCAGAGCATGGTATGAGAGGCTCAAGTCTTATCTTCTTAGTCATGACTTCAAGATGGGCGTAGTAGACAAAACTTTGTTCATCAGGCACCATGAGTCGCATTTTCTTTTCGTCCAGATTTATATGGATGATATCATTTTTGGTGGCTCATCTCATTCGCTTGTGTCTCAGTTTTCTGAGGTGATGAGCATAGAGTTTGAGATAAGTATGATGGGCGAGTTGAGCTACTTTCTTGGTTTCCAAATCAAGCAGACTCGGGAGGGTACCTTCTTGCATCAAGGCAAGTATACCCTTGACCTCCTAAGGAATTTCGATATGTCTCACGGGAAGCCAGTAATGACTCCTATGTCCACCACTGTTGTCCTCGAGCTGGATGAGGATGGTGAGCCTGCTGACCAAAAGGAGTTTCGGAGCATGATTGGCTCCCTCTTGTACCTCACTGCTTCGAGGTCGGACATACATTTTGATGTGTATCTGTGCACTCGATTTCAGGCCTCTCCTGGCGCCTCTCACCGCCAGGTGGTCAAGCGCATCTTCAGGTACCTTCGTGCTACCATTGATTATAGTATTTGGTACTCTTCTTCTTCTTGTCCATTCCTTCGAGCCTTTTTCGATGCTGACTTTGCTGGCTGTAGGATAGATAGGAAGAGCACTTCTGGCACTTGCCAATTCATTGGCACTTCTCCTGTTTCTTGGTCGTCTAGAAAGTAGTCCGGAATTGCACAGTCCACCGCTGAGGCCGAGTATGTTGCTACAACCAGTTGCTGTAGACAGGTGCTCTGGATGAGATCGACCTTGCGGGACTTTGGGATAGAGATAGAGAGTGTGTTACTTTTCTGTGACAACACTTCTGCTATTTGCATTGCTAAGAACCCAGTGCAACATTCCCGGACAAAGCACATTGATATTAGATATCACTTCCTTAGAGATCATGTCGAGAAGGGTGATATCGCACTTCAGTTTGTAGAGAGTGACATCCAGTTAGCCGATATCTTCACCAAGCCTTTGGATAGCTCCAGATTTGTTGCCTTGAGGAGTGAGCTTGGAGTCGTGAGCCCTTACGGCCTTTCGTGAGGGGGAGCTGGTTTGTATATTATGTATATAACATCCTGAAAAATGAATAAACATAAGAAATTAAATGATAAATTTTCAAAAGTCTTAATTTGTTTTTCTCTAGATTTTTCTATTGATTTTCTTGACTTCTTTTGATTATTGCTTATAAGGAAAATTCTTTTTCTAATCAATCAACCATTACTTAAGTAATAAGAAAAGATTTGTAAAAAAATAATAAAAATTACTGTGAAAATTCATGGAGCTATCCAGAACTCAAAATACAATTTTTAAAATCATGACAAAATATTAATTGATGAAAAGAAAGGTAATTATAGAAACAAGACTAGTAATAGTGAAAATTTCAGAAATTAAATGTTCATAATTTCGATGGGAAAATATTTATATTATCTTCTCCCTGGATAGATTCATCTGCATTAAAAATATCAGGAGATGATCTTTAGGTTTGATATTTATAAAAATTCAAAAACTGAATAGTTAGAAATCTGGAAACCTCAATGTCAGAATTTTATTAAATAAAATGTCGGGAATCTGAAGCTCAAAATTTTACAGGAGGATAATGGGCATATAAGGAACCTTCTAAAAAATGTTCTAAATTTTTGTGTAAGATACAGGTATCTTAATAAATAGAAAATAGAATGCATGAATATGTGCACAGTGCACTGTCAGAATTATTGTAAATTCCTCAGGCGTGAAATAGGTCTGAAATTTTTATGGTAGATCCTAAACTATCTCAGGTACACTCAGTAAATTTCTCATTAATTTACCGATTGGATAGGCAGCGGATTCAGTGAATCAACTCAGCCTTTCTGCAGTTCAAGCCGAAATTTTCCTTCTCTCTCTGCCGCGTGGGCCCGATTCACTGTGAGGTCTCACGTGTTAGTCTCGGCTTGTGTCGTCTTCCTCCCGCAGGCGAGCTCGCGCGTGGCTGACATCAGCTCACTGGCTGTAGCATCGCCACCGCTGCAACCTCGTGCCTCCCGAGGAAACCGCCTCATCAAGATCTTGCCACGCATCGTCCTCGCCCAGAAATTCCGCGAATCGGCCCATCCTTTCTCCTGTTCTAGCGCCGCAAAACCCCGCCGAGTTCACATCCTGTGCAATCTCGTCTACAGCGCCTCCCCCGACCTATAAATACCGAAGCGTGATCGCCAAGACCTGTGCTTCAAAACCCCTCTCACTTCATCCCTTCTACTCCACTTAGCATCGTTAATTTCTCATTTTTCTGAATCGGCCGAAGAACCCTTGAAATTGGGATCATCTCGATTTTAGTCGTTACAATCTTTTACCTTCCGATCAAGCTTCGCATTAACATCAGTGACTCATTGTGATCAAAAGCCCTCTGTTAGTTTCAGGGATCATCGACCGGAGCTCCGCCGCCACTACGCCCCCTTTTTCTCTGATACCGACGATCGGTGGTGAGTTAATCCAACACTCCCCTGTGCTCTCTATTGATAAAAAAGGAAAGTTTAGGATCCCCTGATGCTAGAACTGGAACCGATTCCGCCGGAGAGGCTTTCTACCGACGGCGCGGCTCGTCGCCCTTTCCGCCACCGCATAGCCACGGTGGCGAGGTAGTTCGGCTAGTCGTCGGTAGGAATGAGTACCACCATTAGATGCGCAATAGTGCACTGACCCTAACTGTGCCCTCGACCGGACCGGAACGCCACCAGATCTTCGCCGCCGCCGAGCTCGGGCTCAAGATCTGTCTCGGCCGAATGACATGCGGGCCCGATATGTTAGTAGCTTACCGCAATTTCACCTTGAGAGTCGACGGTTGGGTCGGGATGTCGATCGCGATGGATTGAGAGCAGCGTCGTTGGCGTGATGCAGAAGACGCTTTCAGCGTAGCGAAAGCGTATTTTGCTATTTCAATTGATTTTTGAATGGGTTAAAAATTCAAACTTGAATATCTTTCATATTTGAAATCCAAATGAGATGAAATCAATTTCTAAATTCATCTAAAATCAAGAGATTCCAGAATATGCAAAAATATTTTGATAACCTATTTCGAAAAAATATTTTAATATAAAGGTGAATAGCACATATGAAAGTAGACTAAGTATGGAAATTTTGCAAATAAGGCTAATATTATTTGGAACCAATTTAATTAAGATCTTTATTCTGCTGTGAACCTATTTCTATAAAAATATTTGGATAACTAATTGTTCTATGTCTTTTCTATTGAAGGTTAACATTATTAGTAACTATGCTATAATGACTAATGGTTAAGAAAAGAGTTTGGTAATTTGCTAAACATATTTCTTTTCAGCATAATGGCAGAATAATGATAGGCTAGGTAAAAATATTGAACTAATAAGGAGCTATGCAAATGGAATGAAATTTAGTATGAAAAGTATATATATATATATATATATATATATATATATATATATATATATATATATATATATATATATATATATGTGTGTGTGTGTGTGTGTGTGTGTGTGTGTGTGTGTGTGTGTGTGTGATCATTGAGATCATGTTGACATCTATGATTACTTCATAAAAATGAGGTAGATCACTTAGTGCGCTATGCCTAATAATATGACAGTCAGAAATTTAATAATGAATGTTTGATTTTAAAAATCTTTAAATGCATTGCTTTGCATCTGAATCCTATTAACAACATACTATTTTACGATATCACTGTAAGACAAATCTTTCTGTTTCAAATAATTTTAGCATATATAATTCGAAATTATAAATACAAGAATACATAATTTTAGCCTCTTGAATTCGTAAAACAAGAATAAATAATCTTTAAAATAATATGTGCCTGTTTCTTAGAACATGTTCTATTTGATGTTCCATCTGTCTTCTTTTTGCCCTTATACTTGTTTGCTATTTGTGGTATGTTATGCTTGATGGTCGACGAGTAGATTCCGATGAACCTAAATTAGCAGGCGATGACCTCGCCGACGATCCGGACTTTATACCCAACTACGATCAGCAAGGCAAACACCCCCTTGATCATATTGGTCCTAATACTTCAAGTATTTACTTACAATGATTGCAAAACTATTATGCATGCGCGTACTTGTGATAAAAATGCTACGTTGGAATATTGGTAGATATACCTGATGTTCATGGAACTTCCTTGATAAGTATGAATATGTGAACCTTGATAACCATAGAAATGGGTTAGACAATACTTAATGTCAACTTGGGGTATATGTGAATATTAACTATTCTTAGCCATGCTTTAGAACCGACGTTGAATATGATCAGATCAAAAATTATTCTTGAGAATTGAAAATGGTTGTCATGACATGATGTCAATTATTGGTATTTTGACTAAAAACTCAAAATAAAACTATTGTTTAGATGCGGGCAATTATTGGCTATAGCTGGTTGTGCAAGGGCTAGACTTGTACGTAATGTTGGGTGGAGTATTGCCCGTGTCGAATTAAGGACCGAGCTATGGGTTGATTTCAAGCCAAGAATTCCGTGCAACCACAAGTGCTGGGATGGGGCAGCCTTAACCTATTAAATTGCTTAGGTCTGGCTTTGCACATTGGTAGGCGAGAGATAGTATGAGCTATCCTTTCTAGGTTTGCTTATGAGGGGCTTCCACACTTCGTTGTGGGTAAATGCATATCGGTATAACGATGTATTCCTTGATATGGAAAGGGACCCTTATCGCAGGGATTTACTGCCTTCAATGTAGGGAATTACTGCTTGTGCTACCACTTTAAATGACAGGGATTCACTATCATGTTCCTTCTCCATAATAAGGATCTAACGTCATCGGGCTGGTGCAAAGTTAGGCTTAAACAATGTAACGGTTATGTTATGATCACCATGCTGACACCCCAAAGGAATAGTGTCAACTGGCCTGGCAAAAATGGCAGATCATTTCTTGTGGGTAAAGCTGTACGCCTCTACAGAGTATAAATCTAATTAATTAGCCGCGCCTTTGGTCAAAGGCACTTGATAAAGTCATCACATGGTTAGAATTTTAATATTTCCAAAATGATTTGATGTGAAAATGGTGTTTCGGAATATGCTTGATTCATGTCAGGGGATGACATGGGAATGGATTGAATCAGTCGGGTAGAATATGATATGATTATTGATTTACGCTAAATTAATACTTGCTCATTACAATAAGATGCTTCTTTACAAACTTCGGTTGCAATATATTTTATGCTCATGTTTTATTTTGCCAATGCAAAAATAACTATAGAAACCATTCCATTGCTATGTCCTGCATTTACTTATAATTGCATTTGTGATACACTATAAGACTTGCTGAGTACACAATGTACTCAATCTTGCTATCAATGTTGTTTTAGGTGAAGATATCAAATACCCCAATGATCTTTACGACGATTCAGGATTTGGGGGTTATGATGACGATGTTTTCTGGGGCTTTACCTTGTCTGTTGCCTGAGGGTGAATGGGCATACTACAAGAGAAATAAAGTTTTCGCTGTTGTTTTTCCAAGTTTTTGGCTTGTAATACTAATGTGTAAATTTCAAGACGCTTAGCATATGTAATATTATTGTGTATGGACGTGATTTCAATTTGTAATCTGTGCGTGCTAGCCACTGATCATGGGACTAGTACTGTATGCACAGGGAACACATTGTTGATATTTAATATCGAAAATAGGGGCCTTACAAGTTGGTATCAGAGCCATGCAGACTGTAGGAAAACCTTAGTTAGCATGATCGTTAGCCAAAGAAAAATTTAATAACCTTAAAAACTAGTGCTTAATTTATAAATATATCTTTATTAATACTTCTCTTTATTCTAGGTATCTGCTAACTTCCTTATCTGTTCTTAATCTTCTCTTTGTTTGAATCAGATGAATATTATCCTATGCTTCGAGTCGAATGCTCGTGAAGAAGCGGGAATTAAGGGAGTGCTAGCTAAGATGTTGGACGTGGCTCAGTATGCCGAGAATCCTCGCTATATGGTGTACTATGTGGCCCTTAGTTCCTCTACAATTGAGTATGCAGCCCGACTGCATATTCCAGCCCGCCTTTCATATGATGAAGGGGAGCGCAATTTTGAGGGCTATGGCTCAACTATGGACGTTGCCATGAATGATGCTGCTTACATCGCCGTTGTCCGCCTGCACCATGCTCTCCCTGAGCTGCATTCTGCCTATCGCCTGTATCCTTCCCGGTTGCCACTTGGAGAAACCACTTACCCAGACCCTGCAAGCATTCACCTGGATAGACTTCACACCTTGGTGGAGTTTACTAATGCTAGTGATGAGCACCACCGCCCCATAGCCCAGGAGGCAGTCGTCTGTCACCGTCGTGTGGGCTACCTGGAGGAAGTGATCGCCCCATTTGTAAACATGGGGTTTATCTCTCGCTCAGTCTTAGGAAACTCCGCACCGGAGGCACCTCAAGTTCGGCCCTTTCTTGCATCACTGCCATCTTGCACCCACCAGCCTCGCTGCCGTCTGCTTTGTATGTCAGTGGGAGGTAGCCGACCCCGCCTTGCCAAACGCGCAGCATAATCCGGACCTTCTTCTTCCCGTCGCCCCAAGACAACTCAGACACCATGAGAGGCTTGCTCTGCTTGAGTAGGAAGCTCCTTGGAGAAGTTTCCACCACTGAATGAAGATGACCTCAACACGGGATTTGTTGGTTGGCTCGAAACCAGTGATTAGGGAAGCTTAGGCGCCGTAGGAATAAGAAGTGACCCTATGTAATATACTTAGCAAGGCAGACTTTTGGTATTGTACGGTATTGTATTATGTAATGTATTCAGCAAGGAAGTCCTTAGTATTGTACTGTTAGGGATGTAAAATATTATCTATATGAATGAAAACTTTTGGGTTTGAGAAACTTTCGTATTCCTTGGATTGCATTTATAAACATTTAACATAAAAGATAAGTCTTTACAATATTACAAACCTTCTAACAAAAGATTCATGGTGAGAGAAAAATAACTATTGTAATCCTTTTCTCCTCATTTGAAATATTATATTTTGTTACTAATTATTTTCTTTTAATAATTTTAGATGGCTAAAAACATGAACTGGTCTGATATTGCAAGAGAGTTGGCTGAAATTTTGGGACATAAAAAGCATGCACCTATTTTTGATATCAAGCAAACACCATTTGGATATAAAGTTTCTACTTATGCTTCTACGATTCTTGAAGGCCAAAAATTGCATCATAATGTGAAGCACCATAATGAATCTAAGCATGAAGCAATTCAAGAATCAGGTCGTAAGCTTGTGCGCCGAATATGAAAAGTACATCATATTAATATGAAGGCATATGTCTGCTCATATGAGGCCCATTTGGAATCTCAAAATCAAGCAAGAGAACTAAGGCGACGAGTTGGAAATCGACGCGAATATTTACGCCAATTCCGACCAGCTGGAGTGCAGAACCCTCCACCCTTACCTTCCAGTTCGAAGAGTAGCTGTGATAGAGATTCACCACCTTCATATCCAGTAGTTCGAGGCGTAGGGATCATATCAAGCGACTCTAATTAAGGAAGAGATAGAGTCTTATGTTATAGGAATAAAGCATTAGTTAAGGTCGGTCAGTTTGTAGTACCTATGCAGATGTATGAAAACTTATGTGATCTTTTGGTATTGTATGACATTTTGTTCGAAATTTCTCTTTGTGTTATCTTATGGATATCTCTTGCTAATATAGCTTTGAGGTGAAAATTTTCGATGAGATAATCCTTGAAGTGGCATGAGTATATAAACCTATTACTTATTGCAAACAACTGCTATATATTTAACATCCATCAGTTCTAATAAAATAATTCTCATTATATTGCAGGATGCCAGTAACGCGATCGCTTAGTCATATTTTGGCAAGTGAGGCTTCCTCCGAAACCCAACCTCAAAGGAATGTAATCCCGACACCAGCCCAGCCAAATCCAATGCATCCCTCTATGAGAACCTCATCATCCCAACCCGTGAGTCAATCAAATCCAATCCCAGAAAATCAACTACCTGAACCCCCAACCATGGCTCAAGTTCTCGCCATGATTGAACAAAACCGTCAAACTCAGACTATCATTCTCCAGCAAATGGTTCAGAATACTGCCAACATAGGCATAGCCATTGCAAGAGGTGGCAATGGGAACGCTCCCCATTACTCCAAGTTAAATGAGTTTCTTAAAACTCGGCCACCCATCTTCTCCTTCACAACTGATCCATTGGAAGCTGATGACTGGCTTCATTCAGTCGAAAGTAAGTTGGCCATTGCTCAATGCAACGACCAAGAGAAAGTACTCTATGCCTCCCACCAGCTGCAAGGAGCTGCGGCAGCTTGGTGGGAAAACTTTCAAGCCATGGTGCCACCAAATCAAGTCATTCTTTGGGAAGCTTTTAAGGAGGCTTTTCGCAAAACTCACATTCCGTCAAGTATGATGGAATTTAAGAAAAGAGAATTCTTGGGTCTTCGCCAAGGAAACATGATAGTGGTGGAGTACCTCCATCGCTTCAATCATTTGGCTCGATATGCCCCTTCTAAGGTTACCACAGAAGAAAAAAAGGTTGAGCGCTTCCGCGAGCATTTGAGTGATGAAATTAAATAGACCCTGGTGGCCCATGATATCCATGACTTTCAAACTTTGGTGGACAAGGCCCTTCGAGTTGAGCAAGGCACTCGAACCATCTCTGAGTCGCAAAAGCGAAAATGGATGGCCAGAAAGAACATGAGTGTTAATCCTCCTAGACCGTGATTTGGGCAATCATTCAATCCCAAATCTTCTGCTCCACCATTTCAGCAAAAACGTCAAAGTCAACCACCTCGACCTCAAGCTTCCCGCCAACAGCCTCATGTCCGCCCTGTCGTTAATGTTGGCAAGCGGCCTTCGAGTGGTCAAAACTCGGTGGTCAATGTCACCTGTTTCCATTGTAATGAGCTGGGGCATTATGCTAATAAATGTTCTAAGAAGAATTCATCTCGTTAGCAAACCCAGGGAGTTCAGCAACGACCCCCAGGTTGCCCACAAGGATCTGGAGGACCACCACAACCTGTCAGGACAGCCCCTAATAATTTTCAAGGCTCTGCTCATGGACGGTTGCATCATGTGACCGCTGAGGATGCAAACGAAACACCTGACGTGGTGATAGGTACGTTGCTAGTCCACTCTGTTCCAACTTTGGTATTATTTGATTCTGGAGCTTTGCATTCTTTCATATCCAAGAAATTTGTGGATCAAAATGAAATTCCTATTGATCTTTTGCCTTCTACCATGATAGTATCTTCCCCTGGAGCAAAAATTAAAACTTCCAGTCTTTGCCCTAAAGTCAGCATTGAAATAAATGGAGTACTATTCCATGCTGATCTCATCGTTATCAAAACACAAGGCTTAGATATAATTCTTGGTATGGATTGGTTGTCCAAGCATAAAGGCTGTATAGATTGTGCTAATCGATCCATATCCTTGCTAAGTCCAGAAGAAATTATGGTAGAGTTTTCATCTAACCAAAACAAATCATTTCCCCAATCATTCCTTTGTTCTACCTCATTGAAAGAACTTTCTCAAGTACCGGTAGCTTGTGATTATCATGATGTTTTTCCATGTGAGCTACCAGGTTTACCTCCAGATGGAGATATGGAATTTGTTATCAATTTTATTCCCAGGACCGCCCCAATTTCCAAGCGCCCTTATCGAATGGCCCCAACCGAACTAGTTGAACTTAAAAAGCAAATTGAAGAACAATTGGATAAAGGGTTCATTCGCCCCAGTTCATCGCCTTGGGGAAGCCCAGTTCTTTTTGTTAACAAAAAGGATGGTGGTCTACGCATGTGCATAGATTACCGTGCTTTAAATGATGTCACCGTTAAAAACAAATACCCTCTTCCTCGCATCGATGATTTATTTGATCAATTGAGTGGTGCTCAAGTCTTTTCAAAGATTGATTTGAGACATGGATATTACCAACTAAAAATCAGGCCCTATGATATTCCAAAAACTGCATTTACCACTCGATATGGTCTCTTTGAATATGTCGTGATGTCCTTCGGGCTGACCAATGCTCCCGCAAGTTTCATGTGCCTTATGAATAAGGTCTTTATGGAGTATTTGGACAAGTTCGTTGTGGTATTCATCGATGATATTCTCATCTATTCCAAATCTGAGAAAGAACATGCACAACATTTGCACATGATTCTTGAAAAACTTCGAATTCACCAACTCTATGCCAAATTTGGAAAATGTGGTTTTTGGCTGAAAGAAATTGCATTCCTTGGGCATATCCTTTCGGAAGGAGGAATTTCCGTTGACCCCAGTAAAATTCAAGCTGTTCAAGTCTGGGAACAACACAAGACTGTTCCACAGATCTGAACTTTCCTTGGTCTAGCGGGATATTATCGCCGCTTTATCGAAAACTTCTCCAAAATCGCTAAACCAATGACTCAGCTATTAAAGAAAGGAAAAAAGTTTGAATGGACACCCGAATGTGAATCAAGTTTTCAAGAGTTAAAAGACTCACTTCAACACTTGTCCTCGTGTTGCCGGATGTTAATAAAAATTTTGACATCTTTTGTGATGCATCATGACACGATCTGTGATGCGTGTTGATGCAAGAATCCATAGCTGATATGCTTCTCGACAGCTTTGTCCCCATGAACAAAATTATCCTACCCTTGATTTGGAACTAGTAACTGTGGTTCATGCTCTAAAAATTTGGCGTCATTACCTCATTGGTAATCAATGCAATGTATACACCGATCATAAGAGCCTGAAATATTTCTTCACTCAATCGGATTTGAACCTTAGACAAAGAAGATGGTTGGAGCTGATCAAGGACTATGATCTTAGCATAAATTACCACCTAGGTAAAGCTAATGTTGTAGCCGACGCCCTTAGTCGAAAGCTCCACTGCATTTCCATCTCGGCTTACACTTATCAATCTGAGCTGCAAGATGAATTTCAGAAACTTAACTTAGGGATTATTGAAAAAGGATTTTTGGTCGCACTAGAAGTGCAACCAACCATGAAATTCAAAATCAAAGTTGCCCAGCTTGTTGATGAAGCCATTATCAAGATCCGAAAAGAATTAAAGCAAGGCATTGAATCTGAGTTCAGGGAAAGTTCTGATGACATGCTTATGCATAAGAAACAAAATTATATTCCCAATGATCCCGAGCTTAAGAATCTGATTTTACAAGAAGCTCATCAATCACCACTCTCAATCCATCTTGGATGTACAAAAATGTATCAAGACCTCCGATAAGAATATTGGTGGCCCGGCATGAAAAAGGATATCGCAGCATATGTTGCAATTTGCGACGTATGCCAACGAGTTAAAGCCGAGCATCAACGTCCTGCTGGACTCCTTCAGGCCTTAAAAGTTCCTGAATGGAAATGGGATGATATCAGTATTGATTTCATCACCGTCCGCCTGAAACGGGAAAGGGCATGATTCTATTTGGGTGATCGTAGATCGATTAACCAAGGTGGCCCACTTTGTTCCGGTCAAGACCACTCATTCTGGAGATAAGCTCGCTGAGCTATACAAGGAAAATATCGTTCGCATGGTGTCCCAAAGACCATAGTCTCGATCGGGATCCGGTTTACATCCGTTTCAGGAAAATTTACATGGTCTTCTGGGGACTAAGCTAAACTTCAGTACGGCTTACCATCCTCAAACAAACGGTCAAACAGAAAGGACTAAACAAATCTTGGAGGACATGTTAAGAGCATGTGTACTGTCTTATAGTACTAATTGGGAAAAGAGTTTAGCCTTTGCGGAATTCTCATATAATAACAGTTTCCAAGCCAATCTCCAAATGTCACCATTTGAGGCACTGTATGGAAGAAAGTGTAGAACACCTCTCTTTTGGTCTGAAGTAGGTGAAAGAAAATTCTTTGGACCCAATCTCATTCAAGAAGCCCAAGGGCAAGTGGATATGATCAAAAGTCGATTAAAAGAGGCCCAATCTCGCCAAAGGAGTTACGCCGACAATCATCGACGTAAACTCAGCTTTGAAGTCGGTAATCATGTCTACTTAAAAGTCTCACTGCTCCACGGAGTCCGTCGTTTTCATGTTTGTGGAAAACTAGCTCCCCAATATATTGGTCCATATCAAATTCTTGAGTAGATGGGCGAGATGGCTTACAAGTTGGAACTGCCTCCCCAATTATCTGAAGTGCATGATGTATTCCATGTGTCCCAACTTAAAAAGTGCCATCTCATTCCTATTGAACTCACCAATCTGGAAAATATTGATCTTCAACCCGATCTATCCTATCGGGAGCACCCAATCTGCATTCTTGAAGAAGCATAACGCCATACTAGAAACAAGGCCCACAAAATGCTAAAAGTGCAATGGAGCAACCACACCGAAGATGAAGCCACATGGGAATGTGAAGATCAACTCAGAAAAGAATTCCCAGACTTCTTCTAAACCTTCGCCAAATCTCGAGGACGAGATTTTTGTAAGGGGGATAGGTTTGTAACATCCTAAAAAATGAATAAAAATAACAAATTAAATGATATATTTTCAGAAGTCTTAATATTTTTTTCTATGGATTTTTCTGAATTTTCTATGGATTTTCATGACTTCTTTTGATTATTGCTTATAAGGAAAATTCTTTTTCTAATCGATCAATCATTACTTAAGTAATAAGAAAAGATTTGTAAAACAACAAATAAAAAAATTACTTTAAAATTTGTGGAGTTATCCAGAACTCAAAATATAATTTTTAAAATCATGAAAAAATATTAATTGATGAAAAGAAAGGTAATTATTGAAACAAAACTAGTAATAGTGAAAATGTCAGAAATTAAATGATCATAATTTCGATGAGAAAATATTTATATTATCTTCTCCCTGGATAGATTCATCTTCAGTAAAAATATTAGGAGATGATCTTTAGGTTTGATATTTATATGAAGGACCATGTGGAGGTCCATCCATGTTTGTGATGAGTATTTGACTATATTTGAGCAAGGTGTGCTCAAGTTTGAGTTTGATTTGGATTGATTTTCAAAAAGTAGCAATTTGAGTTGTCTCTGCCAGGAGTGGCTGTACCGGCCGTATGGGTGCGGTAGTGATGAGTTGGATAGTTTATTGCATATCATTGTGGGCATTGCTATGTGATGTGTTTCCTTCTCTTTGATGGTTGCAGGGCGACGGTGCTAGGTCATGGTGAGGCGGAGGATGACCGGGACTAGGCGAGGAGCGTCGGAGGTCCAGACGGTTGGGAGATCGTCAGAAGATGATCGGAGACGGAGTCCGGGCAAGTCAAGAAGACAAGGAAAGGAGATGATGCTAGCTAGATTCCGCGTGGATCAATGAGGGCCGTCGGATTGAGGTCTAGTTGATAGGTTAGCGGGTCTAGATAGTATGCTTTGAAAACCGTGCAAGAAAACCCGGTATATATACGGGTTTTGGGTTAGCCCTTGCATGGCTGTGTGTGTGGGTTAATCCTAGCCCTTAGATGAGTGCTCTAGGGTTGAGGGACTCATCCAAGGGTGGTAGGTGGCCCAAGAGTAGTATAAATAGGGGTGGAGGGGTAGCCTCCTCCCCTTGAAGGTTTTGAGGTTTGTGAATGCTCCTTTGAGCTTTGCCCATATGAAAGTGAGGCTTTGTAACCTCTCCTTCCACAAATGAAAGTTTTATACATCCATCTCTGAATTTATTTTGTGCATTTACATTATGTTTTTACTTTACGCAATTTAAATTCAGCATTTACTTTCCATAATTACATTCTATAATTTACTTTCACGCAATTTAGATTTGCCTCCCCTCCTTCTAAATTCTGTTGATCTTGGATGTTTTGAGTGTGTTCATATGGTTTTACATCTCTTTTGCATTCTTGGATTGAGTAGAGAACATCATTTCTTTCAAGTTCCAACTTTGTTCAGAACTTGTTCTTTGCGCAGCATTTAGTATTTGATTTTTATAAAAATCTAGAAAAATTATTTTTAAGTGATTCTTATTGGAGGAGGTGCGGGACTCTGATATTCACTTTCATAAAAATTTTGGAGTTCACTTGTTGCACTTTTTGGGCGCCATGAGGTGAAAACTGAGCCCCAAACTTTCTGCTCGAAGTTCTTGACTAACTGTGTTCTTCGATTTTTCATGTTTTTTTTGTTATGTTTTTTGAGGAGAAATTTGGTGGAGTTCTTCAAGACTCTGATTCTCATAGGGAGAAAAATTCTCCAGATTTTGTGAGCTTCATAAACCCACCAACATCCTGTTCAAATTGAGGACAAGTTCTGGAAATTCTGCTTTTGCTTTTGTGAAAGTGACTTTTGTGATTTGAATTGATGTTCTTTCTAAAAGCAAGAGTTGGATTGATTCCTCTTTATCTTGGACACTAGACAACCAGGATTGTGACTCAAAAATCCCCACATATTTTATGGTACTTATCCATGCAAGCTTGGGGTACACATAGTTGTCTAGTTTTTCGGGTTTTTCACGATTTCCTTTGAGCGATCTTGTCGAGGTTTTTGTTGGAGTATTTTGGGGGAAAATTTATTTGCGTCCATTCACCCCCCCTGTTCGCCATCTCGGTCCTTCAATTGGTGTCAACTTTTGTAGTCGGCAATGAATTTATGGGGTAGGCGCTCGATCTCAAACTCGAAGGTTACACAAGACAAGGTGTTTAGACAGGTTCAGGCCCTCAGCGATGGAGGTAATACCCTAATCCTGTGTGCTGGGATTACATGGATCACTTGGATCGCGGACTGCTCAAAGCGTAGAGTGCTCTGGGCGATATCAGGTGCTCTATGCTCTATTGCTTGATGATTGGATGATCGGATCCCTATGTTGTTGCCCGCCCTCTCCCTTATATAGCGGGGGTGGGGCGGCTTACAGAGTCCTAATCGGTTAAGAGATTCTAGTCGGTTACAGGATAGAGTTTACATCTTTTAACTACCCTGTTAACGACTCGTATTACAACTGTCTCTATTATATCCAAATATACGTTCAACTTCCTATAGGATATGTCCCTTTCCGCATGGTAAATGAAATCTGACGCGGGGAATTATCTTCTGGTCCTTCTTCTTGGGCCTGTCCCGAGGACCCCTTGGCGCCTTTATTCCACAATTGATATCAGAGCCGGTTTTGCTCTTCCATAGATCTTGATCGGTCTCAAGAGCCATGGCGATGGACAAGTATTCCACCAAGCCTCCCATTTTTTCTGGAGTCAATTTTCCATTCTAGAAGTCGCCCATGAAGTCATACATCACTGCCCAGGGCTTCCTGATATGGCAAAAGGTGAAACTCCCATATGAGGTTCCTGCCGATGCAAACGTCACGGCCGGCAATATGGCTGACATTGAGGCGAATGCCAAGGCAAGGAACATCCTCATACAGTGTCTTAGCCGCAGTGAGTATGACAGGATTTCTCACCTTCATTCTGCTCATGAGATTTGGGTGACCCTCGATGCTTACCATGAGGTCACTACCCAAATCAAGACGGTTCGACAGGACCAATTCAAGCGTGAGTTCAACAAGTTTGAACAGCATGCTGGTGAGAGTCTTGATGAGTGCTTCGGTCGTTTTACCAAGATCTTGAGCGATCTTCGAGCAGTTGGTTGCATATACCCTGACTCGGATAATGCTCGATATTTATTGACCGCACTCGATTTGCGTGTTTGGGAGATGAAAGTGACTACCATCAAGGACACCACCGACTTGTCAACTCTGACTCTTGACGGGCTTTATTCCCGCCTCAAGACTCATGAGATCGATGTCGTCTCATGAAAGACGAAATCTCAGTCGATGGCCTTGGTCACCGATCCCATTGGATCTTCTTCTTCTGATTCTTCTATTGGTTTCTCTCTTTCTGCCCTTTGTGAGCTAAGCGATGACCAACTGGAAAAATTTCCAGAAAACGAGCTTGCTCTTCTTCCTCGCAAATTCTCTCATGCATACAAGAGGGTGAGAGAGAGGAAGAGAGGTGGCATGATCACCTGCTTTGAGTGTGGTGGCCCCAACCACATTTGGGCGAACTGTCCCAAGCTAGAGAAGGGCAAGAACGACGTTGGCGGTTCGGGCAAGAACGACTACACCGACAAGAACCACAACAAGAAGCCTCCAGTTCGTGAACCGGCGCACGAGAAGAAGTACCGCAACTTTTCCAAGAACAAGAAGCTCTTCCACCGCGTCCTCGCCGCGCTTGATGACATCAACATCTCCGACACAGAGACATGGAGCGGCGAGGCGAGGATGATCGCAAGAGAAGAAAGGCGGCGGCGACTTCTCGGCATGTGCTTCATGGCGGCGTCAGCGGCATCGGCGACTCGAATTTGTCAATGACACTGACGAGGTACCCTCCTATGACCAGCTCAATGAAGCTTTTTTCAAATTAGGAAAATTTCATGCTAGAGCTAGAGCTAGGTGTACAAAGCTTGAGAAGGAAGTAGGTACCTTGACTCGGGAGTTAGCTTCACTTAGATCTTCTCCCTCCCGAGTCACTGATGATTGCTCTTTGTGTGATGCTATTCTTGTGGAGTTGGAGAACTTAAGGACTATGCATGATAGTGTGTTGACTGAATTAGATAGTCTTAAGTTGAAGAATGCTAGCGATAATTCTGTTGATGCTATTCCACTAGATGCTAGTTTTCTTCATGCTCACTCTACTCATTCTTGTGCTAATTGCCCTAAATTACTTGCTGAAATTGATGCCATGAGCACTCACCTTAAGAAGCTAATGATGAACTTGAATTGCATGCTTCTAAGGGCCCAGTCAGCTCATGTGAGAGCTGTAAGCAACTAAAACTTGACAATGATGCTTTGAATGTCAAGTGTGATCAACTTGCTAAGGATTTACTAGTTAAGTCACAAACTGGTTGCTTGCTGTGTGTTGGGGTTAAGGATGATGTAGATCAAATCCATGTCGAGCTTAGGAAGAAGTTAAAAGACCAAACCCTTAGGATTAGAGATGCTCCCTGCATTTCTTGTGAGGTCCTCAAGATTGAGGCAGCCGTGCTAAGGGAACAAAAAGCACGTGCTGAGAGATCTTCTCTTTCTGGTTCTTCTTCTTCCTCTCCTTCCCCCTGTTCTTCTTATGCTTCTTTCTTTCGAGATTGCCAGTATCTTATGAGCACTCTCGAGAAGTTTGTTGGAGGCAAGAAGAAGCTCAATCTTATTCTAGACCAATCCAAGATTAGTAGATTCAATCAAGGTCTAGGATTTGATCCCTTGGAGCACGCTCGAGCACATCCTCCCACCATTGTGCGTGGCTCCAAGAGTGGTGATATTGTGGTAGCTCCCAGAGTAAGTACCACCATTTTTAGGTCTGCTGGGGTTGTCCATAGGACTTCTGACCAGAAGGGTGTTACTCCTATTGCTTCTGCCTCTAGCAAGGCGAAGTACAAATGCACCTTCTGTAAGAAGGATGGTCACCTAGTAGATTTCTGCTTCAGGCGCGCCAAGATCACTCGGCGTGAGCGTGTTGCTGCTCTTAGAGGTATTCAGGGTCATCCCCAGACTTTGAGTGCTCCTAAGACACACACTGCTTCTAGATAGGTTAGAGAGTCGCCTGTTTTTGGGCAGCATCCAGGACTTGGTTTTCATGCTAGTTCTTCGAGTTTTAGTCCTGGAGCTATTTGTAGTCAGTCTTTCCGCCGTCCTCTTGATATTCCTCGTTTTTCTCATCGAGGTAGATATCAGCGGCGCGAGGTGTTTTCTAGTAGGAGTTTTAGACAGCTTCACTGGGGTGGTTTGGCTTTTGCACCACGGCAAGCCAACCCAGTTTCAGCTCCTAGATCATCTACTAGAGTTGCTACTGATCTTGTTAGGGTTAAACATCAGAGAGACACTCAAGTCCAGTCTTCTTCTATGACTGGTACTCTGAGGTGTCGTATGGTTCAGTATTGGGTTCCTAAGTCTTCACTCTATCCCAGTACTGAGTCATCTTTCTCTCTTGTGTCTTGATCAGGTTCGTCGGATGGGGAAGGGAGATGTTTGCATTGTTGACTCCGGTTGTTCTCGTCATATAACAGGAGATTCTCGATGGTTCTCTTTCCTAGTCTAAGCCCCCGGTGATGAGTTGATCACTTTCGGGGATGCTTCTTCAGGTAGAGTCATTGCTAAAGGTACCATTTGCATTAATGACAATTTCATTCTTAAAGATGTTGCCTTAGTAAGTAAGCTGTAATACAATTTGCTCTCTGTTTCTTAGCTTATCGATGACTCTTTCGAGGTAAGCTTCAAGAGTAATGCCTATATAATCCTTGATTCATCAGGAGGGTTAGTTTGCGGGATTTCTATATTTGGAAGAGTCTTTCGTGCTGATTTTTCTGCTTCTTCTGAAGACTCTCTTCGATGTTTGATTGCTTCTGAGTCTCGTGATCTCTCCTTCTGGCATAGGAGACTTGGTCACATTGGTTTTGATCATTTGACCCGAGTTAGCAGCCACGATCTCATTCGGGGTTTGCTCAAACTCAAGATGGTCAAAGACTTAGTTTGCTCTCCTTGCCGACATGGCAAGATGGTTCTTGCTTCTCATCCTCCGACCACCGTAGTGATGGTGATGCACCAGACAGCTTTTACATATGGACACTTTGTTGGTCCGGTTAGAGTGCGATCGGCGGGAGGAAGTGGTATGTTCTTGTCATCGTTGATGATTTTCTAGATACTCTTGGGTATTTTTCATACCCTCGAAGGATGAGACTTTTTCTCACTTGAGGGTTTGGTCGATGGGTTGTCTATTGAGCTCCCGGTGCATTACGAGCTATCTGCAGTGATAATGGCACGGAGTTCAAGAATTCCTACTTTGAGAGTTTTTGTGTGGAGTCTGGTTTAGAGCATCAGTTCTCTTCTCCCTACGCCCCTCAGCAGAATGGCATAGTGGAAAGAAAGAACAGGACCCTGGTTGAGATGGCCAAGACGATGCTAGATGAGTATAGTACTCCTAGGAAGTTTTGGGCTGAGGCTATAGCTACTGCTTGCCATGTTTCTAATCGCGTGTTTTTGAGAGCACATTTGCACCGCACTTCTTATGAGTTGAGGTATGGGTGAAAGCCCAGTGTTTCTCATTTTCGTGTGTTTGGTTGCAAGTGTTTTATTTTGAAGTCTGGTAACCTGGATAAGTTTGACTCTCGTTCTTCTGATGGTATCTTTCTGGGTTATTCGACTTCTTCTCGTAGCTATAGGGTCTGGAGTTGCGATGCGCATAGGATCATAGAGACCTGTGAAGTGACCTTTGATGAGGCTAGCCTAGGAGCTAGATCCGATATTTTAGGCTCTTTTTCTTCCTCCGAGACCATCTTTGTAGAGGATGAGGATGATGGAGATGACGGTGTTCCACCTAATCCAGTCCCCTCTACACCTGAGGTGCCTGCTGTTTCCATTTCTGCACCTCAGGAAGGCCAGCCCTTGCCTTCTGACTTTGATTCAGCTAGTGGCTCTGCTCCTACCTCTTCTGTGCATGAGGTAGAGGCCACTTCTGCTTCT
Organism: Otatea glauca; assembly: GCA_036346275.1. NCBI lineage: Eukaryota > Viridiplantae > Streptophyta > Magnoliopsida > Poales > Poaceae > Otatea > Otatea glauca. The sequence continues at coordinate 8,487,013 of CM070726.1, forward strand.
GGACCTCTCCGTCATATTCAGCATTCTCATCCACCTGATCAGATCATCGGCGATCTATTGAGCGAGTCACGCGCTCAAAATCAGGTTTGTCTAGTTTCTGCCTTCACTCTGCCTTTGTTGCCTCGTTTGAGCCGAAGGATGTGACTCATGCATTATCTGACGAGTCTTGGACTAATGCTACGCATGAGGAACTTGAAAAGTTTGAGAGGAACAAGGTTTGGCAGCTTGTCGAGCCTCCATCTGGTCATAATGTCATTGGGACCAAGTGGGTGTTCAAAAACAAGCAGAGTGAGGGTGGGGTTGTCATTCGCAATAAGGCTAGGCTAGTTGCACAGGGCTTTTTTCAGTTTGATGGTCTTGACTTTGAGGAGACCTTGGCCCCTGTAGCAAGGCTATAGGCTATTAGGATCCTGCTTGCATTTTATGCATCCCGGGGCTTCAAGCTCTATCAAATGGATGTCAAGAGTGCATTACTCAATGGCTATATTGCGGAAGAGGTTTATGTCAAATAACCTCCAGGATTCGAGAACCCCAAGTTTTCGAGTCATGTATACAAGCTCTCCAAAGCTTTGTATGGACTCAAGCAAGCCCCCAGAGCATGGCATGAGAGGCTTAAGTCTTATCTTCTCAGCCATGACTTCAAAATGGGCATAGTAGACAAGACTCTGTTCATCAGACACCATGAGTCGCATTTTCTTCTCGTTCAGATTTATGTGGACGATATCATTTTTGGTGGCTCATCTCATTCGCTTGTGTCTCAGTTTTCAAATGTGATAAGCACAGAGCTTGAGATGAGTATGATGGGCGAGTTGCGCTACTTTCTTGGCTTCCAAATCAAGTAGACTCGGGAGGGTACTTTCTTGTATCAAGGCAAGTATACCTGTGACCTCGGAGGCGCTTCGATATGTCTGATGGAAGCCGGTGATGACTCTTATGGCCACCACTGCTGTCCTCGAGCCCGATGAGGATGGTGAGCCTGCTGATCAAAAGGAGTTTCGGAGCATGATCGGCTCCCTCTTGTACCTCACTACTTCGAGGCCGGATATACATTTTGCTGTGTGTCTGTGCGCTTGATTTCAGCCTTCTCCTCGCGCCTCTCACCGCCAAGCGGTCAAGCGCATCTTCAGGTACCTTGGTGCTACCAATGATTATGGTGTTTGGTACTCTTCTTCTTCTTGTCTATCTCTAAGAGCCTTTTTCGATGTCGACTTTGTTGGCTGTAGGATAGATAGGAAGAGCACTTCTGGTAGTTGCCAATTCATTGGCACCTCTCTTGTTTCTTGGTTATCTAGGAAGCAGTCCGGAGTTGCACTGATCCACGGCGAGGGTGAGTATGTTGTTTGACCGATTGTTGTAGCAGTGCTCTGGATGAGATCGACCTTACGGGACTATGGGTTAGAGATAGAGAGTGTGCCACTTTTACGTGACAACACTTCACTATTTGCATTGCTAAAAGCCAATGCAACATTCCGGACCAAGCATATTGATATTAGATATCACTTCCTTAGAGACCATGTGGAGAAGGGAGATATCGCGCTGATTCATAGAGAGTGACCTTGATTAGCGATATCTTCACCAAGCCTTTGGATAGCTCAGCATTTGTTGCCTTGAGGAGTGAGCTTGGAGTCGTGAGCCCTTATGGCCTTTCGTGATGGGGAGCTGGTTTGTATATTATGTATTATATGTTTTCTTCCAGCTTTTCTTTTCTTTGTGTTTCTTCTGGGTGACTTTGGGCTTGTTTTCTTGAGTTGAGTTCACTCACTTAGACTTCTGGCATGCCTGGCATGGACCTCTTATCTTGTGCTTTAGGTTGTTATCATGTGTGATTAGCTGTTCTCTCTTCTCTCTAGGTTAAGTTCCCTCACAGTCTTATAAGTCTAGCAGGTATTGGGCCTCCTGGGTAGACAGGGTCTGTGTGCACTCCTTAGTTGGGATCTAGAGTTAGCTTCCCTATGTCAGTCACTAGGGAAGATAAGAGTGAGTCTAAGCCATAGTGAGTCTCTTATATCTTTTCTATGCTCTATAGCCATCCAGTTTTGCAGTTTCTCGACTTCTCCTCATTCTATTTTTCTGGTTATTATTGAGTTCATTCGGTTTTTCTTTATGCCTAATCTTGATAATAACTCAACTTTAACCAGATTTGAGCTTAAAATTGATTAATTTGTTGAGGGGGAGTTTGGGAATCTGTTAATGCATTGCATTTAGACTGCATTCCCTGCTTAATGAGCTTTGTCTATTATGCAATTGATTTCTTCTTCATGCTATACACCATGCTACATCATTTGAAGAAAATCACTAGCTTAGGTATGTCCAAGTTCATTTAACGTGCTAAGCTTAAAAATGAAATAAGCCTTAAATGAAAAACTTGTTCAAACTTGTTGCTTTTACTTGCTAGGTTTCTTCTCTAGAGGTTTATGCCATAATTTGAGAAATTTTGGAGTTCTCTAAGTCCCTATAGCAACTTGGGTGAAACTAGTTTGATCCATGCTAGAGTCCTTCAATTGCTCATGAATCATTGTGCTAAAAATGAAAATTAAACAAAATTGACTCTTCTTGTGCACATGCGACTCAACATCTTGCATTCACAAGACCGTTTCCCATTGCACTTGTGATGAACTTGGAATACATCATGTTTGACCTAGACCATCCTCTTAAGAGTTCATCTTGAGATGGTCGCATACGGCTTGAGTCAATTGATTGTCAAAAGAAAATGCAAATAAATTAAAAACAAAGACATATGTGGGTAAAGAATGCAAATAATGTCAAACATTTGCACCTCGCTATGTCTTGTATGATGATAAATCAAAATTTGCATTAAGTGATAAATGAGCCCGAAGGACCTTGTATGCTCTTCTAGATTCCCCAATGTGTTGAGTAGGTTGAACTCTAGGTTTTCCTTTTGATTCTTAGAGTGGCTATTCTTCTATTTTTGAAACTAAAGCTAAGTGTTGCACTTGTCAAATCTTGCTAAAAATGATATATTCAAAACTAAGCTCGTATTTGCACTTGGACATATCTTAGTTTAGTCATCTTTTGAAATTGACAAGCTTGGTGTAATATCCTTCCATTTTGATCAATTGGATAATCTTCAAAGCTCTTTCGATTGCATTTCTTGCATACATAAAAAGAGGGAGAAAATTCCATTTTGATGTCTATATTGCCAAAAGGGGGAGAAAATGTAGAAAAGGCATCAATAAAAAAAAAGAGATAAAAATGTGAAAGCTTGTTGGTTCTTATGATCATTGTAAATCTTTGCTATTTCTTATGGATCATAATCACATGCGGCACTTACAATTGGTTTTTAGAGCTTTTGTGGAAAACTTGCTCTTTTCATGATCTTGCTCTAAATTCTTTCTGCCAACTTGGTCATGATTTTATATCATTCTCTCTGGACCAAGTTTGGCTTTGCAATCAAATTGCTTTCTTCTTCTCTAATTCAAACTCAAATTTATGCCTTTTGTGTGGTTTGTCAATATACTCATCAAGGGGGAGATTGAAGGACCATGTGGAGGTCCATCCATGTTTGTGATGAGTATTTGACTTTATTTGAGCAAGGTGTGCTCAAGTTTGAGTTTGATTTGGATTGATTTTCAAAATGTAGCAATTTGAGTTGTCTCTGCCAGGAGGGCAGTACCGGCCGTATAGGCACGGTAGTGATGAGTTGGATGGTTTATTTCATATCATTGTGGGCATTGCTATGTGATGTGTTTCCTTGTCTTTGATGGTTGTACGGCGACAGTGCTAGGTCATGGTGAGGCGGAGGATGACCGGGATTAGACGAGGAGTGTCGGAGGTCCAGACGGTTGGGAGATCGCCGGAAGATGATCGGAGACGGAGTCTAGGCAAGTCAAGAAGACAAGGAAAGGAGATGATGCTAGCTAGATGCCGCGTGGAGCAATGAGGGCCGTCGGATTGAGGTCTAGTTGATAGGTTAGCGGGTCTATGTAGTATGCTTTGAAAACCGTGCAAGTAAACCCGGTATGTGTTTGGGTTTTGGGTTAGCCCTTGCATGGCTGTGTGTGTGGGTTAATCCTAGCCCTTAGATGAGTGCTCTTGGGTTGAGGGACTCATCCAAGGGTGGTAGGTGGCCCAAGATTAGTATAAATAGGGGTGGAGGGGTAGCCTCCTCCCAGGTTTTGAGGTTTGTGAATGCTCCATTGAGCTTTGTCCACATGAAAGTGAGGCTTTGTAACCTCTCCTTCCAGAAATGAATGTTTTATCCATCCATCTCTGAATTTATTTTGCGCATTTACATTATGTCTTTACTTTACGCAATTTAAATTCAGCAATTACTTTCCCGCAATTACATTCTCGCAATTTACTTTCATGCAATTTAGATTTTCCTCCCCTCCTTCTAAATGCTATTGATCTTGGATGTTTTGAGTGTGTTCATATGGTTTTACATCTCTTTTGCACTCTTGGATTGAGTAGAGAACATCTTTTCTTTCAAGTTCCAACTTTGTTCAGAACTTGTTCTTTGCGCAGCATTTAGTATTTGATTTTTATAAAAATCTAGAAAACTCCTTTTTAAGTGATTCTTATTGGAGGAGGTGCGGGACTCTGATATCCACTTTCATAAAAATTTTGGAGTTCACTTGTTGCACCGTTTGGGCGCCATGAGGTGAAAACTGAGCCCCAAACTCGAAGTTCTTGACTGAGTGTGTTCTTAGATTTTTCCTGTTTTTTCTGTAATGTTTTTTGAGAAAAACTTTGGTGGCGTTCTTCACGACTCTTGTGCTGATAGGGAGAAAAATTCTTCAAATTTTGTGAGCTTCAGAAACCAACCAACATCCTGTTCAAATTGAGGACAAGTTCTGGAAATTCTGCTTTTGCTTTTCTGAAAGTGACTTTTGTGATTTGAATTGATGTTCTTTCTAAAAGCAAGAGTTGGATTGATTCCTCTTTATCTTGGACACTAGACAACTAGGATTGCGACTCAAAAATCCCCACATATTTTATGGTACTTATCCATGCAAGCTTGGGGTACACATAGTTGTCTAGTTTTTCAGGTTTTCACGATTTCCTTTGAGCGATCTTGTCGAGGTTTTTGTTGGAGTATTTTGGGGGAAATTTTATTTGCGACCATTCACCCCCTCTCTTTTCGTCATCTCGGTCCTTCATTATAAAAATTCAAAAACTGAATAGTTAGAAATCTGGAAACTTAAATGTCAGAATTTTATTAAATAACATGTCAAGAATATGAAGCTGAAAATTTTACAGGAGGATAATGTGCATATAAGGAACCTGCTAGAAAAGTTTCTAAATTTTTGAGTAAGATACATGTATCTTAATAAATAGAAAACAGAATGCATGAATATGTGCACAGTGCACTGTCAGAATTAGTATAAATTCCTCATGTGTTAAATAGGTTTGAAATTTTTATGGTAGATCCTAAACTAGCTCAGGTATGCTCAGTAAATTCGTCATTAATTTACCGATTGGATAGGCAGCGGATTCAGTGAATCAACTCAGCCTTCCTGCAGTTCAAGCCGAAATTCTCCTCTCTCTCTGACGCGTGGGCCCGATTCACTGTGAGGTCCCACCTGTTAGCCTAGGCTTGTGTCTTCTTCCTCCCGCAGGCGAGCTCGCGTGTGGTTGAGATCAGCTCGCCAGCTGTAGCTTCGCCACCGCTGCAACCTTGCGCCTCCCGAGGAAACCGCCTCATCAAGACCTTGCCACGCATCGTCCTCACCCGGAAATTCCGCAAATCGGCCCATCCTTTCTCCTGTTCTAGTGCCGCAAAACCCCGCCGAGTTCACATCCTGTGCAAGCTCGTCTACAGCGCCTCCCCCGGCCTATAAATACCGAAGCGTGATCGCCAAGACCTGCGCTTCAAAACCCCTCTCACTTCATCCCTTCTACTCCACTGAGCATCGCTAATTTCTCATTTTTCTGAATCGGCCGACCATTAGAAATCGGGATCAACTCGATTTCAGTCAGTACACTCTTTTACCTTTCGATCAAGCTTCGCATTAGCATCATTGACTCATTGTGATCAAAAGCCCTCTGTTAGTTTCAGGGATCATCGACCGAAGCTCCGCCGCCATTACGCCCCCTTCTTCTCCTAGACCGGCGATCGGTGGTGAGCTAATCCAACACTCCCCTATGCTCTCTATTGATTAAAATGGAATGTTTAGGATCCCCTGATGCTAGAACTGGAACCGATTCCGTCGGAGAGGCTTTCTGCCGTCGGCGCGGCTCGCCGCTCTTTCCGCCGCCGCATAGCCACGGTGGCGAGGTAGTTCGGCTAGTCGTCGGTAGGAATGAGTACCACCATTAGATGCGCAATAGTGCACTGATCCTAACTGTGCCCTCGGTCGGACCGGAACGCCACTGGATCTTCACCGCCGGCGAGCTCAGGCTCGAGCTCTGTCTCGGCCGAATGACATGCGGGCCCGACATGTGAGTGGCTCACCGCAATTTCACCTTGAGTCACAGACGGCTGGGTCCAAGATGTCCGCGACTGCAGCGGATTTGAACGCGCGCGTCGTTGGCGCGAACCAGAAGACGCTTTCAGTGTAGCGAAAGCGTATTTTGCTATTTCAATTGAATTTTGGATCGGTTAAAAATTCAAAATTGAATATCTTTCGTATTTGAAATCCAAATGAGATGAAACCAATTTCTAAATTCATCTAAAATCAAGAACTTCCAGAATATGCAAAAATATTTTGAAAAGCTATTTCGGAAAAATATTTTAATATAAAGGTAAATAGCACGTATGAAAGTAGACTAAGTATGGAAATTTTGCAAATAAGGTTAATATTATTTGGAACCAATTTTATTAAGATCTTTATTCTGCTGTGAACCCATTTCTATAAAAGTATTTGGATAACTAATTGTTCTATGTCTTTTCTATTGAAGGTTAACATTATTAGTAACTATGCTATAATGACTAATGGTTAAAAAAAGAGTTTGGTAATTTGCTAAACATATTTCTTTTCAGCATAATGGCAGAATAATGATAGGCTAGGTAAAAATATTGAACTAACAAGGAGCTATGCAAACGGAATGAAATTTAGTATGAAAAGTATATATGTGTGATCATTGAGACCATGCTGGCATCTAGCAGTTAGTTCATAAAAATGAGGTAGATCACTTAGTGTGCTATGCCTAATAATATGGCAGTCAGAAATTTAATAACAAATGTTTGATTTTAAAAATCTTTAAATGCATTGCTTTGCATCTGAATCCTATTAACAACATATTATTTTACGATATCACTGTAAGACAAATCTTTCTGCTTCAAATAATTTTAGCATCTATAATTCGAAATTATAAATACAAGAATACATAATTTTAGCCTCTTGAATTCGTAAAACAAGAATAAATAATCTATAAAAGAATATGTGCATGTTTGTTAGAACATGTTCTATTTGATGTTCTGTCTGTCTTCTTTTTGCACTTATACTTGTTTTCTATTTGTGGTATGTTATGCTTGATGGTCGACGAGTAGATTCCGATGAACCTGAATTAGCAGACTACGACCTCGCCGACGATCCGGACTTTACACCCGACTACGATCAGCAAGGCAAGCACCCCCCTTGATCATATTGGTCCTAATACTTCAAGTATTTACTTACAATGATTGCAAAACTATTATGCATGCGCGTACTTGTCATAAAAATGCTACGTTGGAATATTGGTAGATATACCTGATGTTCATGGAACTTCCTTGATAAGTATGAATATGTGAACCTTGATAACCATAGAAATGGGTTAGACAATATTTAATGTCAACTTGGGGTATATGCGAATATTAACTATGCTTAGCCATGCTTTAGAACCGACGTTGAATATGATCAGATCAAAAATTATTCTTGAGAATTGAAAATGGTTGGTCATGACATGATGTCAATTATTGGTATTTTGACTAAAAACTCAAAATAAAACTATGGTTTAGATGCGGGCAATTATTGGCAATTGCTGGTTGTGCAAGGGCTAGACTTGTACGTAGTGTAGGGTGGAGTATTGCCCGTGTCGAATTAAGGACCGAGCTATGGGTTGTTTTCAAGCCAAGAATTCCGTGCAACCACAAGTGCTGGGATGGGGCAGCCTTAAACTATTAAGTTGCTTAGGTCTGGCTTTGCACATTGGTAGGCGGGAGATAGTATGAGCAATCCTTTCTAGGTTTGCTTATGAGGGGCTTCCACACTTCGTTGTGGGTAAATGCATATCGGTATAACGATGTACGCCTTGATATGGAAAGGGACCCTTATCGCAGGGATTTACTACCTTCAATGCAGGGAATTACTGCTTGTGCTACCACTTTAAATGATAGGGATTCACTGTCATGTACCTTCTCCATAATAAGGATCTAACGTCATCGGGCTGGTGCAAAGTTAGGCTTAAACAATGTAACGGTTATATCATGATCACCATGTCGACACCCCAAAGGAAGAGTGTCAACTGGCCTGGCAAAAGTGGCAGATCATTTCTTGTGGGTAAAGCTATACGCCTCTGCAGAGTGTAAATCTAATTAATTAGCCGCGCCTACGGTCAAAGGCACTTGGTAAACTCATCACATGGTTAGAATTTTAATATTTCCAAAATGATTTGATGGGAAAATGGTGTTTTGGAATATGCTTGATTCATGTCAGGGGATGACATGGGAATGGATTGAATCAGTCGGGTAGAATGTGATATGATTATTGATTTACGCTAAACTAATACTTTCTCATTACAATAAGATGCTTCTTTACAAACTTCGGTTGCAATCTATTATATGCTTATGTTTTATTTTGCCAATGCAAAAATAACTATAGAAACCATTCCATTGCTATGTCCTGCATTTACTTATAATTGCATTTGTGATACACTATAAGACTTGCTGAGTACACAATGTACTCAATCTTGCTATCAATGTTGTTTTAGGTGAAGATATCGATTACCCCAATGATCTTTATGACGATTCAGGATTCGGGGGTTATGATGACGATGTTTTCTAGGGCTTTACCTTGTCTGTTGCCTGAGGGTGAATGGGCATACTACAAGAGAAATAAAGTTTCCGCTGCTGTTTTTCCAAGTTTTTGTCTTGTAATACTAATGTGTAAATTTCAAGACGCTTATCATTTGTAATATTATTGTGTATGGACGTGATTTCAATTTGTAATCTCTGTGTGCTAGCCACTGATCATGGGACTAGTACTGTATGCACAGAGAACCCATTGTTGATATTTAATATCGAAAATGGGGGCCTTACAATGTATAATATGTTCTCTTCCCGCTTTTCTTTTCTCTTCATTTCTTCTGGGTGTTTATGGGTTTATTTTCCTTAGTTGAGTTCACTCACTTAGACTTCTAGCATGCTTTGCATGGACCTCTTATCTTGTGCTTTAGGTTGCTATCATGCGTGATTAGCTGTTCTCTCTTCTCTATTGGTTGAGTTCCCTCACAGTCTTATAAGTCTAGCAGGTGTTGGGCCCCCTCGGTAGACATGGTCTGTGTGCACTCCTTAGTTTGGGATCTAGAGTCAGCTTCCCTATGTCAGTCATTGGGGAAGATGAGAGCGAGTCCGAGTCATAGTATTCTCTACTATCTTTTCTATACTCTATAGCCACCCAGTTTGCAGTTTCTCAATCTCTCTCCTCATTCTGTGTTTTTGGCTTCGATTGAGTTCTTTTGGGTTTTTCTTATGCCTAATTCTGCTAATAACTCAATTTGAACCAAAAAGTTGTGGTTAAAACTGATTCACATGTTGAGGGGGAGGTTTGGAATCTATTCATGCATTGCATATAGCCTGCATTTTCTGTTTGTATGAGCTTTGTCTATATTATGCAAATGATTTAATCTTCATGCAAAACACCATGCTACATCTTTTGAAGAAAATCACTAGCTTAGATATGTCCAAATTCATTTATCATGCTAAGCTTGTTGAAATTTGAAAATTGAAAGCTTTAAATGAAAACTTGATGAAACATGTTGCTTTTTCTTGCTAAAGTTTCCTCTCTAGGCGTATTTATCATGATTTGTGAAATTTTGGAGTTCTCTAGAGTCCTTATAGCAACTTGGGTGAAACTTGCTTGATCCATATTTGAGTCCTTCAAAATTGCTCATATGTGCTAAACTGAAATCAAAATTTTGACTCTTTTGTGCAAAATTGATCTCAACACTTTATATTCACGAGACTGCTTCCCATTGCACTTGGGATGAACTTGGAATATATTGTGTATGACCAAGATCATTCTCTTAAGAGTTACTCTTGGGATGATCGAAAATGGCTTGAGTCAATCCTTAAAAAATGCAAATAACAAAAACATAAGTGGGTAAAGAATGCAAATAATGTCAAATATTTGCACCCCGCTATGCCTTTCAAAGTCTTAAAGAAAAATTTGCATTAATTGAAAAATGAGCTCGAAGGACCTTATATGCACTTCAAGATTCCCCAAAGTGTTAAGTAGGTTGAACTCTAGGTTTTCCAATTGATCTTATCAGTGGTTTTGCTTCTAGCTTTGAAACTTTTGCTAAGTTTTGCACATGTCAAATCTTGCTAAAATGAAATATTATAAACTAAGCTTGCTAACAAAATGTCGTTGTTCTTGGACATGTCTTAGTTTAGTCATTTTCTAAAATTGATGGGCTTGGTGTAATATCTTTCTATTATGTTCAATTGGATAATCTTCAAAGCTCTTTAGATTGCATTTCATGCATACATGTTGAGAAAGGGGGAGAAAATATGAAATCTTGATGCCTATATTGTCAAATGGGGGAGAAAACGTAGAAAAGGCATCATTAAAAGATAAAAATGTGAATGTTCTTTTGGATTTTAGAGTTTTTGAGGAAAACTTGCTCTTTCTTGAAATTAAATTGAAAATCTAAATCTTCCTTCTGGAATTTAAGCTCCAAAATCCTCTTCGTCAACTTGGTCATGGTTCCAATTTCTATCTTTGGACCAAGTTTGACTTTGCAACAAAAATCGCATTCTTCTTAATCTTTTTCAAACTCAAAACTTATGCCTTTTCGTGTGTTTGTCAATATACTCATCAAGGGGGTGATTGAAGGACCATGTGGAGGTCTACCCAGGTTTGTAATGAGTATTTTGACTAAATTTAAGTTTGGCATGCTTTGGTTTGAGTTTGATTCGAAATAGATTTTCAAATAGAAGCAATTTGAGGTCTTATATGTTTTCCCGGTGCTACCGGGCGAGCGGTAGCACCAGACCATATGGTCGGTGCGATATTTCCAAAGAGGATATTTTTTCTTATCTGGCGAGCGGTAGCACCGGACCCGAGTGCAGTGTGGAAAATACAGAGAGGGCATTTTTCAGGGTTTTTGCCAGGCGGTGCTACCAGGCGAGCGGTAGCACCGGCCCGAGGAGTGGTGTGAAAATTCCAGAGAGAGGTGCTACCGGCCAGGGAGTGGTAGCATCAGTCCACCATGGGTGGTGCTACCGGCCTGAGGGCAGTAGCACCGACCAGATCGAGTAAAAGTGAATTTTAATGAGTGGACTTTGATGAATTTATTGCACATCTTTGTGGGCATTACTTTGTGAGGAGTTTCCTTGTTTTTGATGATTGCAGGTCGACGATGCTAGATCATGGTGAGGCGAAGGAAGACCGGGACTAGGCGAGGAGCATCAGAGGTCCAGATGATCGGGGATCGTCGGAAGATGATCGGAGACGGATTCGTGGTAAGCCGTGAAGACAAGGAACGTATGAGATGCTAGCTAGACGCTGCGTGGATCAATGAGGACCATTGGATCTTAGTCTAGTTGATAGGTTACCGGGTCTAGTTAGTGTGCTTTGAGAACCGTGCAAGAAAATCCATGTGTGGTGGGTTTTGGGTTAGCCCTTGCATGGCTGGTTGAGTGGGTTAATCCTAGCCCTTGGTGGAGTGCTCTAGGGTTTAGAGTCTCATCCAAGGGTGGTACGCGGCCCAAGAGTAGTATAAATAGGGGTGGAGGGGTAGCCTTCCTCCCTTGAAGGTTTGAGGTTTTTGATGCTCCTTTGAGCTTTGCCCACATGAAATGTGAGGCTTTGTAACCTCTCCTTCCAAAAATGTTCTTCTTTTATTTTCATGTTTCATTTCCATTACGGATTTAAATTACGCAATTTAAATTCCGCATTTACCTTCTTGCAATTTACATTTATGCAATTTGGATTTGCCTCCCCTCCTCCTAATTGCTTACGAATATTTTGCTGAGGTTTATGATTGATTCTTTCTTGAAATCATGTTTCAATCATTTAGGCTATCCATGCGTTCTTGTTGCAAGAAGTTGATCTTTTGCGTTCTTGAATGCTTGATCTTGTAGATTGTGTATCCTTGAGTTTCTTTGTGTTCTCTTTCTTGCTGGGACATGTGGGAAGTCATTCAAGATCATTTTGATCATCAAAACCCCACGAGCAAGCCTCGATCGAAGATCTTTCGATTTTTGTTGAAACTTGGTGCGTTCTTCCTTCCGGGGCTTAAATGTTGAAAATTGACGTCCATCCCTGTGATTGAAGGTTGGAATAAGTTCCTGACATCCCGATGACCTTATCTACCAAGTTTCGTGAGTTTTCACCCAGCCGATCAAAAGATACCTTGATTTTCCTTCTTGTATCATGCTGATTTTCAGGTTGTTCTTCAGGCTGTTATTGAGCCCAGTGCTACCGCCCTCCAGAAAGCGGTGCTACCGTCCTTCCAGCGGTAGCACTAGCCAGACAGCCATTCGGCTCATTTCAATCAGCTCTTTTTGAGTATTCTCTTTGCAAGGTTATTTGGAGTATTTGGGGGAGTTAATTTTAAAGTTGCGACCATTCACCCCCTCTGATCGCCATCTCGGTCTTTCGAAAAGTATGTACAATCATTGGAAACTAGAAGTAAAAACTCGTACAAATGAACTAAATGTTGCAAATTATTTTACCTTGTGGTACGCATTAGCCCATCATTCATAGTTGCATGTCCAAATTACTGTCCTCTTTGTTGTGCTTGGCTATATCCTATAATTGCTATGTTATGTTAGCACATTATGTTCGAGAGCACATCCCTATTTTTCTTTGGTTGTCACTAAAATCTGTATATTGTAGATTCAGTTACACAAAGGTTTGTGTGAGTTAAAATGTGTAACTAAAATCATTTATTTGCAGTTATCAAATTTTTAGTTACAAATTGTTTAGCTACTTTTAAGGAGATCAAGATATGATGAAGTCCTACACAAGTTCTGACTAATAAGGCTAGTGCCTAACAGGACCACTCCTGAAGTTTCAGGCAAGAGATGCAGTGAATGAAAGAGGAACACCATTTGTTTAATAGTGCATACGTGCTAGTAATAAAAAGAGATGTACTTGTTGCATCCTAATAATAATATCAAGTACTTTCTTACAATTTGAAAGACAGTCTTTTACAAATCTCCATTCCTATAGCTTGGTTTATAACTTGGTTCTTGTAGGGATTCACCATGCTGCTGAACATGATGGTGCTCCACGAGATGAGAGGACACGAAGACTCGACGGCGATGATAGCATGTCCTCAGCAACTACAAGAGGGCTGAGAGGGCAAAGGGCCATGGTTTCCCTCACCAGATACAACGACAGGCCAGTGGTGGCCAGAGCATGGGAGGCAGTAGTAAATGTATCGAGATAGTTTTGCCTTGTGATTGGAAACAACAATTACGAGACAAATAGACAACAAAACACTTAACAGGAAAAGTATAAACAAAACCACCTTGATTTTCAATCCTCTTTCATTCATTAGTTGTATGGGGTTCATGATCAACAGTAAGCTGATGAGCAACACCTCTTGCACACACAATAGCCCTCAAATCGCCTATATTTGCTACCCACATGTCTGTACCATCAACTACAATTGCAGTAATTGCTGTTGAACCACCCGGTTCTAGTTCAGAATTTTCCAGAATATACTTCATAGAGCTGTATGCATCTATAATTGCTTCTTGAGGGTTCATCCCGAAGAGAGGCTGCAACAACAAAAATATCATAAAATAAAATGCCATTAAAATAATGCCTCATGTTTTACAGGGATGGAAAAGGAAAACAAAAATTGAAGCTTACCTCTTTTAGTATGTTGCTAACAAGATTGGCTTTCAAGTAACCGGGCACGCTATCTCCCAAATAGCCATCATAAATAGCAAACATACCAAGTTCGTGATTATTTTCGCACTTATACTCTGCTATATGGTAGTCTTCCATGTCATGGCTAGATCTTCCTTCCACTAAGTTAAATCCATGCGTTACTTTTTTTCTTAACAACTTACTCCGTCCTCTTCCAGTATGAGAAGATGGTGAATTGAGACATGCTGCACTCTTTACATATATGCAGATGGAACAAACAAGATTATATCAATAAAATCATTTTAACAAAACAATAGCCATAGTTAAAGCATCGACCAAATAAAACAAACAAAAGGATATATGAATCCAAAATGTCATAACTATTCAGGATACTGTAATGCATAGAATTGCCAGAGCAATCTGCATGACTTCCCAAGGGACCATGTATATACAATTTTACGATTTTTTTGCTCAGCTAGCTAAGTTTCTTTTTCATTTCTGTAGATAGCATTCTCAAGAGGCTAAGGGCATTTCCTTTGTTTGAGGTTTGTCAAGATATGCCAATGAGAAGCAATTCAGAGCTAAGGACAATCTTGAATTGAATCAAGATAGACTGAACTTTGTTCCAGGTTCATACTTCAATATTAGTATTTTCAAACCACTTTTTCTGTAAAAAAAAACTCCATTTTTTTCAATGGGGATATATGCCAAACATATCTAAGAAATAGGGATCACACCTGAAATATATTAGCAGATGTTCTTAATAGATCAACCTCTTGAGCTAGTTACATGAGTTTTCTTCAAACTCACTTCAACAGTTATGTACAACAATTTTTTTTGTTCGAATGATGAACAGACAATGTCTTTCTTATGCCAGCATTACAAAATCACTATCTGAGTTAGAATTACCATTTACATATCAAAATTTTACATAGTAATTAAAGGAAAAAAGAAGAGGAGAAGAGATCGTGATAGAAAAGGACCTGGGCGCTAAGCCATGCTAGGGACAGCAAATCGAGCTCCCCGCAATAATTTCCTAGATGTTGTGCAGTGGAGGTGACTTCTTGGTTTATGACTTGGTTCTTGTAGGGATTCACTAAGCCGCTACACATGATGGTGCTCCGCGAGATGAGATGGCACAAAGACTCGATGGTGACGGAGGCATGTCCTTGACAACTTCAAGAGAAGAGGCTTTCCTCACCGAAGACAAACAATAGGCCGGCGGTGACCAGAGCTTGGGAGGCAGGTCCACCACAACCCTATCCAAATTCGATGTCGTCAACTCAACCCTAACCTCCACTGCACAATCCGATGTCCTGCACATATCTGAGTTAGAATTACCATATACAGATCAAAATTTGAAATAGTAATTAAAGGAAAAAAGAAAAGGAGAAGAGATCGAGATAGAGAAGGACATGGGCACTAAGCCATGCTATAAATCAAGCTCCCAGCAATAATTTCCTGGATGTTGTGCATTGGAGGTGACTTCCTGGTTCTTGTAGGGATCCACCATGCCGCTGCACATGATGGTGCTCCGCAAGATGAGAAGGCACAAAGAATCGACAGCGACGACAGCATGTCCTCGGAAACTACAAGAGAAGAGGGTTGAGAGGGCAAAGGGCCATGGTTTTCCTCACTGGAAACAACGACAGGCCGGTGACAACCAGAGCATGGGAGGCAGGTCCACCACAACCCTAGCCAGATCCAATGTCATCACCTAAACCCCAGCCTCCACCACACAATCTGATACCTCGCACACCCCATCCTCCTCCTGTAGCTACAGAAGACCATGAACTGGGGATTCATCATGACCGACATGGTGTTGGCACGACAACATCAGGCATCCGAAGGTGGGTACGACAGGGTTTTCCATTTTTAGATCCACTCACCATCGACCTCAAGGAGCCGTAGATGGTAAGGGTAAAGGTGGAGAAGTGCGTGGTGAGGCGGAAGGGACAGCGGCGCAGTGAGACGGTTGGTGAAGAAGCTATAGGTGGCGATTGCGTGTGGAAGGCGAGAGGCTCAAGGGTGCTTGGTGGCGATGGTGGAGGTCCCTGGCCTAGTCTCTCGTCCGCTCGTGCGCGGGGAGGAGAGGAAGGGGGAACGATGCAAACAATCCAGCGTCAGTTTCACCGGGATGGGTGAGTGCTGGTGTCGAATTCTCGCGAGCACATCGGACAGGAGCCAAAGGAGAATGGACCACCGCCAACAATTCTTAATTAGAATTAGTAGAGATTTATTTGCAGTAGGAGCCTCTCCTACTGCTTTCCCATTCAAAAAATAGTTGTGTAGTAGCGTAGGATTACTACACCTCTAGAATTCGATATCATAAAATCTCCATCTCACAGTAACAACGCAAGGGACATGCAATAAAAGCTGATAGTTCTGTGGTATCATTGGATTGCTACACCTCTAGAATCTTAGAACTGTTCACTTATGTGGCCCGGTCCATCTTATTTTTTTGCAAAAATGGCAGCCACCAGCAAAAAATTACAAAAATGGCCCTCTGAGGACCGTGGAAGGCACCTTCTGTGCTCCCGCACCGTCGAAGGGCCTCCCGCACTTCCCGTGCGTGGCACCATAGCTCCCGTGAGCGACGCACCAGCTCCCATGCACGCCACGTCTCCTCCCATGCCTCTAGTTTGCGTAAAGTGTGATTCCACGCTTTAGTCCACGTCAACTACTAGGCTCCTGCACTCGACGCGTGGTCCCGCACCGCCATTTTCCCACACCACCCATCTGTGGCAACTCGGCCTCACGGGGTCCCCAGGTGGGGAAGGAGGTAGGTGTCACCCTTGCTCCTTCCACAGTGGGCAATGTGGCCATTTTTGCAATATATATACACATACTACTTCTAATTAGAAGTTGGTGGCAGTCGTCAGTTCTCCACCCTCACTACCCCAACCATACTACCTTTTACCATTTCCAGTTGTTAGGACTCGAATATGCAAATCCGGACCATCTGTGTATATCGCACTAGTCCAGGATCACGCTAGTGCACACAGGCTCAATATAGATGCTATCACGGTCATACACAGCGGAATAAAGCATAACTTCAATAATTAATAATAATCGTTTCTTACATGATTATTGCCTCACAGGTCTTAACTAAGAAATAGCAAATAAGAAGCAGCGGAAATAAAGTAAACGCAGTAGCTCCCCAGTTCACCATAGGCAATTGACGAGGCTCGGACCCTAAGCATCAGCGTCGTGGTACTCCTCCAAGAATGTCGTAGACTCCTCTTTTGAAGTTTGTTGTTGCGGAATGAGTACATAAAGCACTCAACAAGTCGTGCACAAAATTGCAAGCCTAATATTCTACATGCTTGACTTATTCCAAGGAAGGCTAACATGGCTATTTTGCAGTAAAGCAACATTTATAAAAGAATACAATAAGTAGGTTGAAAGATAGTAAAACAAATAACAGTAAATAATAGATTCAACTTTTCAATTAAACAGGGTTTTCCATCCTAAGTCAAATTCCAAGTTTTCATGACAATCCACCATCCCAACAAGTTTTTATTTAACAAAAGTTTAACCCTTGACTGTAATTCCCGAGCATTGTCCAATACCATGAGCACGGCTATTCGAATAGGTTTCACACTCTGCAGAGGTTATGCACTTTATCCACACGATATAATCAAATACCACACAGGTGAGTAACCATAACAAAGCCTTTACAATGCTCTGTTTAGACCTAGTACTACCCGCTAAGGTTTCAACACTGGTGGGACTGGTTACCACATTCAACACTTGACACACCAATTTATAAACATTGTTCCATAATCCATTAGTCAAGATTAAATATCAATATTCCAGATACATGTGATGACGTGGCATGGCTAAGCAAACTAACACGGTCTAACTAGTCACATGTTGATTATTAATATTAACCAACTATAGTTCCATATCCTAGGGTGACAATTAGATCATGGCATACAATTGGCAAGGTATGATTTAATTCAAATAGGCATATTATCTAGTTCCCAGATTAATTGGAATCATTTATACACATAAAATATCATGCATAAATTTTAAAGACAAAATAGCAATTTTGTGAAATTAGGTGCAACATGATTAAAGCACAACTTGCCTTGGAACAGGTACTGGTCTTGCTCTGAACTTGGGTCTTGAAGCGACGAATCCTCCTCCGGAGCACCGAGCAATGCATGCAACGACTACGCGAATCAAGATAAAATAGCAATAAACACCCAAAACAGAGAGTAAATAGACTCCAAAAATTCAAATAAACAACACCATTAAATAGATCTTGATTTTACAATTTTTTAGAAATTTGAATCACTCCAATCCGAGTTCAAATGCAAAAGATATAGCTATTCAAAGTTTTAATTAATTCTAAAATTAGAAATTCTGATTTTCCCGAATTATTTTTATAAAGAAAACTCGGATTATTGCGCAAGTGACACGTGGACCAATCCCAGACTGACACGCGGCTCAATCTACAGACCCGGTCCACGGACCTCCTCTGGTCCACCGTGAACCCGGCGCACGACGCTTCGGTTTCCACACCGACACACGTCGCACATCAGCACACTTATCCGACGGCTTCTAATCTACACGCACGCGGCTCAATCTCGATCGCTCATCCGAATCCAACGAACAGCGCTTCACCCGAACTGTTACTTGTTCACACGGCGACGTGGCTCAATCTGGGGCGTTGCTTGGCGATCTGACATTAGACGACGCTTCCTGAACGCAGATGGCAACACGACAGCGAACTTCACTGGAGCTGAGGAAGACGACCACCCGAACGGAGAACGAGACGACTCCAGCAAGGAAGAAATGGCGGCCTCGACGCGGCTTGGAACGGCGACTCTGGATCAGCAAGGGCCCCGAGGCTTCGCAGAGCTTCGAGAAAGATGTCTCAAGGGCATTAACCTTGTCGTTGAAAACAGCGTACTGCGCCCGTGTCTTTAACTTATAATCTGCAAGTGGAGCAGGTTTTTAGGGGCCATGCAGAGACGGCGAAGACAAAAGAGGGTTGAGTGGCTAAAACTACCTTCCAGCTCCTTTCCCGAGACTTTGAGCCGCCCCTGGAGCTTCGCGATATGGGAATCTCGAGCTGACGTAGATATGAGGAAATCAAAAAAC
This sequence comes from Otatea glauca, assembly GCA_036346275.1. NCBI lineage: Eukaryota > Viridiplantae > Streptophyta > Magnoliopsida > Poales > Poaceae > Otatea > Otatea glauca. Next base: position 8,506,113 of record CM070726.1, read on the forward strand.
CAGTCGACCGAACGAGAAGAACGGCGAAGTCAAAAGAGGGTTGAGCGGCTAAAAGTACCTTCCAATTCCTTTCCCGAGACTTCGAGCCGCCCCTGGAGCGTCGCGATATCGGAATCTCGAGCTGACGCGGACATAAGGAAATAAAAAAACCAATCTACTGAACGAGAAGCACGGGGAGGTTAAGGAATATTCAACTCGGAGGGAGCCGATAACGTCAAGCTTCTCCTGCAAAACCATCCGTTCTTCCCGCAGCGCCTGCAACTCTGACCGAAGAGCCCGCAACTCGGCTGCATGCCCAACCTTGATCTGCTCCAATTCGACTAGATATTCCCGGCGCGTTCGGACCTCCGGGAGCATCTTCTGGAAGTACTCGACTTTCTTTTCAGAGCACTCCCCTACTTTCTGTAATCAACACAGGAAAAGGTGAATACATGCTGACTCACATAAGCAAGAAGACAGCAAGCGTAGAGAAGTATTTACCCAGTCCAGGCGCGCGCAAGCCGTGGCATGACTGTAAAAGTCATTTCTCTCTTTCTCCGCCTCCTCCGAGTCGTCCAAGAGCTTCAAGCTGTCCTCCTCATCAACCCACGCAGCTTGCATTATGAGCCAGGGGTGAGTAGGGGTCGGCGGAATTCGGGGGATCTCTTCAACCTCGGGGGATGGACAAGAGACAGGCTCCTCAGCAACAGGGCTCGATGCCAAAATGTGAGGTGTCGGTGAAGGCGGTTGGGGCTCGGACGGTGCTCCGGTGTCCTCAGGCGAAGCCTCCTCAATCAAGACATAAACGTCCCGGGGCTCAGCCCCAACAGGAACCCCGAATGATGTCTCGACAGGAACATCGAGTGAAGGATTCCTACAAGAAGGACTATCAGCAAATAAGCTGGCGAAACACGCCAAATAAGAGTCGATAGGGAAACAAACCTGTCGAACTTCTTTATCCTTATCGGTGGCTTCTTTCGGGTGGCGGAGCTACTCCCGGAGGGACCACTCGAGATGCCACCAGTCGGAACCCTAGGCTCCTCCCGACTGCTCGAGTCCCTCGGATCAGGACTCGGCTGTGCCACGGGCTTGTGGGGAGAGGTAGCCGAAGGCACCGGGGCCCGTGCCGATGGTTCCCGGATCTTGGGACCGCCAGTCGGGCGCCGGGGCTTTGCAAGGTCCTTGGCCATTGTTTTCTTCCCCTTCTTGGCGGCGGGGTTTCTAGCCGAAGAGCTTGCTGGCCATTTAGGGAGAGCGCCCTTGTGAACTGGCATCTTTGGGAGAGGCACGTCGCTAAAGAAGGCCGACCGATCCTGAAAGGGAGCACTATACCGTCAAAAGACATTCAGAGACAAAGGCAAAAATCTCTCAGCCAAACTCGCTTACCTCAGGAGGGGGGTGTGATGCGATGAAGGATTTCGGGCATCTGACGGTGGATACATCGACACTCAGGATGAAGAATTCGCCTACCGGAGCACATACTTTTTCCCTCGGCAGCGCTTCGGGCAGCTTCCAGGTCGGATCATCTTTCCCCTCGAATGCGAACCCCAGATGGACTCGCTCCATCAGGGGCTGTATCCGACGAGCAACAAAATGAAGAGCTAGACCAACCCTTGTGAGGACATCCACTTACAATTTCTCGATCAGCGCCAGATGGTCATGCACCTGATCCATGTCGGCGGTGTTGGGGGTGGACATCCAAGAAAGGGATGCCTTAGGTCGGCACCCGGCAAAGGAGGGAAGAGCAGGTTTAGGGTTGGCGCAATAGAACCACTCTTGATGCCAGCCTTTGTTGGAGGTTTTGAAGGGAATTGCGAAGTAATTTTTCTTCAGCCCCTCCCACAGCTGAAAACCGACTCCCCCGACTACCTTGGGGTCGCTCTTTGAGGGGAAAGGTTTCAGGAGATAAAAATGGCGAAAAGATCGAAATGGGGACGGATGCCCAGGAAGGCCTCACAAAGTTGAACGAAAAGGGAGATTTGCAGTATGGAATTGGGATTCAAGTTCACCAATTCAATTTTATAGAAGAAGAGAAGGCCGCGAAGGAATGTGCAGGCAGGAAGGCCCAGCCCGCGCTGGAAGAAAGACTCAAAGACCATGACTTCTTCAGGACGAGGAGTGGGCATGGATTCACCTCCTGCCGACCGAGCGGAGATCAGGATCGGGGCCGGGAGAACCCCGTCGTCCACCATAGATTGCAACCGCTCCTCCGTCGTAGTCGATGTGGTCCAATCCTGGGGCGAAGGCGACGAGGAAGCGTCCTTGGAAGGTTGAGAAGACATTTTCGGGAGAAAAGATCAGTAGCGGCGCAAGGATGTGAGCGCAACAGCAGTACACCGTAGCGGTGGAGAAGTCAGAGAGGCAAGGAAGCAGAAGGGGCAAGAGTGCGCAAGAAAGAGTGAACCGTCGGGCGACGCATGGCCTAGGCTTTAAAAGCAAGAAAAATTAGGGTTACGCTGAGTTGGCGGGAAAATTACAGGACACCTGTCCCTACCTTGTGCTCCATAATAATTCACTGGCGCGGCGTCCTGATAGATAGAGGTAATCATGGCTTGACCAAGTCAAGTTCGGGGCACGTTGCACCCCACGATGGGATGTTTAACCACTGAACGCACTAAGCAGGCATGGACACCCTCCAGTATGGATCAAACACTTCTTCTTCTGATATGCCACACGCTGGATCTCTGTTGGTTACCGCATGATGGATCATATATCACATGTTGAGCCTGACAAGGCACAAGTCCAATGGTATGCCCCACGAGGTTCGAAAAGCTGTGCGTCATATTTAACGAGTACGGATACAACTCGGATAAAACCGCGATATGTCCCAAGATGGACTAGAGCTGTATCCTGCACCAGTCGGATATGGGTATCGCTCGACCATGAGCCAAGAAAAATCTGGTACGCCTCAAGTCAGGCCTAAGCTATATCCTACACCAGTCGGATATAGGTACCACTCGGCCAAGAGCCACGTATGTATGGTACGCTCCAAGTTGAGCCCAAGCCGTATCCTACACCAGTCGGATATGGGTATCACTCGGCCATGAGTCAAGGAAACCTTGATACGCTCCAAGTCGAGCCTAAGCTATGTCCTACGAACATGGGTATCATTCGGCCACGAGCCGTGCAAATCCAAATATGTCCCAAGTCGGACCTAAGGAGTATCCTACGACGGATGGATGCGAATATCACCCGATCGAGGAACCATGCAAGCTTCGATATGCCCCAAGCCAGGTTTAAGCTACGTCAAACGACAAGCACGGACATCATTTGGAAAAGGTACTTCTTTATTATATATAAATTCCATAGGCATTATGCCTAGGAAAACATTACATTTACAGATATTTCACACCTCTCAGCAGCGAACACGCCCAAGCGCTTCCACGAGAACCTCCTTGACCTCATGAAGGGTGGGGAAGATCTCGAGGAAGACATCGACAGTGGTATGGTCGGCAGTGACGGTGGCATCCTCTACCAATTCAGCCACAGCGGCCTCAAAAAGCGCCCATTCTTCGGCAAGCCTGGGGTCCCAGACGTTCCTGACGTTCCTCCTCCTCATGAATAAGATAGAAGCGTGGAGTAAAAATATGGAGAACTGAATGCGAAGGAATGCATTCTACAAGTGCTGGTTCTCCTTTTATAGCCGATACAGTAAAGATGAAGTAAATGCATCAGAAGCCGAAGAGATTTGGAGTTAATATAGTTTCAGAAGCCAAGGAGTTTTTCAGCAAACGAGTTGACATAGAAAATCAAGACAACCTCAAAGACTGTCTGGTGGTTATCCATGAAAAGAAAAGATATTAAAGCTCACTTCGGGCAGGAAGAAGTACTCAATCCACGTCTGAAATATGGGTCAGGTCCACGAGGCCGCTCACAACAAAACTGTCCGACAGAAGATCGTACTCAGTCGAAGCAAAAATCAAGGGTTATATTCGAGTCCTTCATAATCCACTCGCTGCAAGAAGAAGCCTTCAAATCAAATGAAGAAACCAGTCGGAAGTTTGCACAGGGAGTTTAGAACAATGATTCAAGTTGAGACCTAGCTGGAGGCATAACAATCGGATCACGAATCACTCGGGGGCTACTGTGGAATATATGAAACCAGGTATCTCCCTGACCGGCCCAGCATCGCCTGAGGAGAAGACAGGCCCAAATAGAAGGCCCAAAGGATAAGCCCCGTACCAAGCCTTGCTGCCGTATAGAAGGGGGCACATCTTATAGACAGTTATATGTATCTGGATATAAAATATACGGTTGAAATCCGAGTCGTTATTAGGAAAGATAAAGATGTAAACTCTATCCCGTAACCGACTAGAATCTTGTAACCGATCGAAATCTCCTAACCGATCAGGGCTATCTAAGCCGCCCCACCCCCGCTATATAAGGGAGAGGGCGGGCAACATCCAATCATCCAAGCACAGAGCAATCGAGCCCTAGAGCACACACCATATCGCCCAGAGCACGTTACGCTTTAAGCAACCTTTGATCCAAGAGATCCATATAATCCAAAGACACAGATTAGGTATTACCTCCTCGTCGAGGCTCGAACTGTCTAATCCCTTATCTTGTGTGACCTTCGAGTTTGAGATCTAGCGCCTACCCCATAAATTTATTGCCGACTACAAAAGTCGACAGGTCTAGACCTACTTGCAAAGGGGTTCGATGTTGACTTTTGTAGTCGACAATGAATTTTATGGGGCAGGCGCTAGATCTCAAACTCGAAGGTCATACAAGACAAAGGTTTAGACAGGTTCAGGCCCTCGACGGTGGAGGTAATACCCTAGTCCTGTGTGCTGGGATTATCTGGATCTCTTAGATCTAAGATTGCTTATGCGCTCTATGATGGGATGTCTCTGTTGTTGCCCGCCCTCTCCCTTATATAGTGGGGGTGGGACGGTTTACAGAGTCCTGATTGGTTAAGGGATTTCGATCGGTTACATGATTCTAATTGGTTACAGATAGAGTTTACATCTTTATCTACCCTATTAACAATTCGGATCACAACCATATCTCTTATATCTAAATAAATGTCTAAATATTTCTGGGATATATCCCTTTCCGTGCGGTAACAAGGCTTGGCGCGGGGATTCCTTTCTGGACCTTCCTTTCAGCCCTATCTCCCCTCCCGGCACTTCTGGGCCGGTTATGAAGACACCTGGTTTCGTATATTCCACAGTAGCCCCCGAGTGATTCATGATCCGATTGCTATGTCTCTATCTGGGTCTCAAATTTGAATCAATGCTCTCAGCTTCCAGGATAAACCTCTGACTGGTTTCTTCTTCGATTTGAATGCTTCTTCTTGCAGCAAGGGGAGTATGAAGGACTCGAATACAACTCTCGATTTTTTGCTTCAACTAATTATAATGTTTCATCTGACAGACCTGTTATGGGCAACTTCATGAACCTGACTCGTACCTCATTTGAAGACTTGATATCTCTTCCCGCTCGAGGCGAAAACCTTGATATCTTTTTTCTTCAAGGATTAATGCCGAACAGTCTTCTAGGTCGTATTGATTTCCTGCATCAAACCAATTTCCAACAACCTCTTCGACTTCTGAAACTATATTAACTACAAGTTTCCTCGGCTTCTGATGTCGTCGCATCTTCGCATTTACTTCAACCTTGCCGCATCGGCTATAAAAGTTGAACCGCGCTTTTAAAATCCTCTCACACTTAGTCCTCCATTTCTTGCATCAAGCTTCACTTTCTTCTCGAGGAGTCTCATGGACAACCAAGACCCGGAGCTCGCCGAAGAATGGCGCCTTTTGAGATCGTCGTGGCTAAATTGGTGGAGGATACGGCTACCGCCCTCAACCGCACCGCCGTCAACGTCTTCCTCGAGATTTTCCCGGCCCTTCATGAGGTCAAGGAGGTTCTTGTAGAAGCAGTTGGTCGCGTGCGCCGCGTAGAGGTGTAAGGCCCCTCTAAAAAAATATTTCCCAAGCATAAAGCTTGGGGAATTTATATATAATAAAGAAATACATTTTCAAATGTTTTCCATGATTGTCGTTTGACGTAGCTTAGACCCAGCTTGGGGGCGTTTCGAAGCTTTCATGGCTATTTGGTCTGGTGATATCCGTACCCGACTGACGTAGGATATACCTTAGGTCAGACGTAGGATATATTAAGATTTACGTGGCTCTTGGCCGAGTGATACCTATATTCGACTGCTGTAGGATATAGCTCTGGTCCGACTTGGGACATATCATGCTCACGTAGCTCTTTGCCGAGTGATACCTATATCCGACTGATGTAGGATATAGCTTAGGCTCGACTTGGAGTGTATCAGAATTTTCTTGGCACATGGCCGAGTGATACCAATATCTGACTGGTGTAGGATATAGCTTCGGTCCATCTTGGGACATATCAAGGTTTTCCTGGCTCATGGCCGAGTGATACCCATACGTGACTGATGTAGGATATGGCTCTGGTCCGTCTTGGGACATATCAAGGTTTATCCGAACGTTATCCGTACTCGTTTATTACGACACACAGCTTTTCGACCCTCATGGGGCATACCGTCGGACTCGTGCCTGTTTAGGGTCAACTCATATATGATTCCGTCATGCGGTAACCACCTAGTGACCCAACATGGGGCATATCACAAGAAGATATTTTTAATACAAACTGGAGGATATCTACGTCTTGCTTAGCGCGGTAAGTGATTAATCATCCCATCTTGGGGAGCAACGTGTCCCAAATATGACTTGGTCAAACCGCGACCGCCTCTATATGTCAGGACGCTGGGCTAGCAAATCATTACGAATCATAGGGTAGGGCTTGGGGTTCTGCAATCTTTTTCCTGCCGAATCGGCGAAAACCTAATTTTTCCCCCTTTAAAGGCTAAGTCGATGGTTCAGTTTTCCCATCTCACACTCTTGCCTTTTCTACTTCCTTGTCTCTCCGACTTGTCCGCCGCTAGGGTTAACTGCTGTTGTGCTCTCATCTTTGTGCCGCCGTCGACCTTTTCCTCCGAAAATGTCTTCTCATTCTTCCAAAGACACTTCCTCGCCACCTTCGCCTCAAGATTGGACTACCTCGATCACGACAGAGGAGCGGTTACAATCCACGGCGGACGACGGGGTTCTTCCGGCCGCGATTTTAATCTTTGCGCATCCGGCGGCAGGTGAATCCGTCCCCACCCGTCGTCCCGAAGAGGTTGTGGTTTTTGAATCTTTCTTCCAGCGCGGGTTGGGCATTCCCGCCTGCTGTGGAATATATGAAACCAGGTATCTTCATGACCAGCCTAGCATCGCCTGAGGAGAAGATAGTGAAGGACCATGTGGAGGTCCATCCATATTTGTGATGAGTATTTGACTTTATTTGAGCAAGGTGTGCTCAAGTTTGAGTTTGATTTGGATTGATTTTCAAAATGAAGCAATTTGAGTTGTCTCTGCCAGGAGTGGCAGTACCGGCCGTATGGGCGCGGTAGTGATGAGTTGGATGGTTTTATTGAATATCTTTGTGGGCATTGCTATGTGAAAGGTTTTTCCTTGTCTTTGATGGTTGCAGGGCGACGGTGCTAGGTCATGGTGAGGCGGAGGATGACCGGAACTAGGCGAGGAGCGTCGGAGGTCCAGACGGTTGGGAGATCACCGGAAGATGATCAGAGATGGAGTACGGGCAAGTCAAGAAGACAAGGAAAGGAGATGATGCTAGCTAGATGCCGCGTGGATCAATGAGGGCCGTCGGATTGAGATCTAGTTGATAGGTTAGCGGGTCTAGGTAGTATGCTTTGAGAACCGTGCAAGAAAACCCGGTATGTGTGTGGGTTTTGGGTTAGCCCTTGCATGGCTGTGTGTATGGGTTAATCCTAGCCCTTAGATGAGTGCTCTAGGGTTGAGAGACTCTTCCAAGGGTGGTAGGTGCCCCAAGAGTAGTATAAATAGGGGTGGAGGGGTAGCCTCCTTCCCTTGAAGGTTTTGAGGTTTGTGAATGCTCCTTTGAGCTTTGCCCACATGAAAGTGAGGCTTTGTAACCTCTCCTTCTAGAAATGAAAGTTTTATCCATCCACCTCTGAATTTATTTTGCGCATTTACATTATGTCTTTAATTTACGCAATTTAAATTCAGCATTTACTTTCCCGCAATTATATTCCCGCAATTTACTTTCAAGTAATTTGGATTTGCCTCCCCTCCTTCTAAATGCTGCTGATCTTGGATGTTTTGAGTGTGTTCATATGGTTTTACATCTCTTTTGCACTCTTGGATTGAGTAGAGAACATCTTTTCTTTCAAGTTCCAACTTTGTTCAGAACTTGTTCTTCACGCAGCAGTCAGTGTTTGAATTTCATAAAACTCTAGAAAAATCCTCTTTAAGTGATTCTTGTTGGAGGAGGTGCGGAACTCTGGTATCCTCTTTTGTAAAAAGTTTGGAGTTCACTGGTTGCACCGTTTGGGCGCCATGAGGTGAAAACCGAGCCCCAAACTTTCTGCTCGAAGTTCTTGATCAGACTGTGTTCTTCGATTTTTCCTGTTTTTTCTGTAAGGATGTTTTGGGGAGAAATTTGGTGGAGTTCTTCACGACTCTGATTCTCATAGGGAGAAACATTCTCGAATTTTTTTGAGCTGCAGAAACCCACCAACCTCCTGTGCAAATTGAGGACAAGTTCTGGAAATTCTGCTTTTGCTTTTCTGAAAGTGACTTTTGTGATTTGAATTGATGTCCTTTCTAAAAGCAAGAGTTTGAATTGATTCCTCTTTATCTTGGACACTAGACAACCAGGATTGTGACTCAAAAATCCCCACATATTTTATGGTACTTATCCATGCAAGTTTGGGGTACACATAGTTGTCTAGTTTTTCGGGTTTTTCACAATTTCCTTTGAGCGATCTTGTCGAGGTTTTTGTTGGAGTATTTTGGGGAAATTTTTATTTTTGACCATTCACCCCCCTCTGTTCACCATCTTGGTCCTTCAATCGGTATCAGAGCCGGTTCTGCTCTTTCTAGATCTTGACCGGTCTCAAGAGCCATGGCGACGGACAATTATTCCACCAAGCCTCTCATCTTTAATGGAGTTGATTTTCCTTTTTGGAAATCCCGGATGGAGTCATACATCACTGCCCAAGGCTACCTGATATGGCAGAAGGTGAAACTCCCGTATGAGGTTCCTGCTGATGAAAATGTCACGGCCATCAATATGGTTGACGTTGAGGCGAATGCTAAGGCAAGGAACATTCTCATATAGGGTCTTAGCCGTGGTGAGTATGATAGGATTTCTCACCATCGCTCCGCTCACGAGATTTGGGTAACCCTCGATGCTTACCATGGGGGCTCTACTCAAATAAAGACTGTGAGGAAGGACCAGTTCAAGCGCGAGTACAACAAGTTTGATCAACGCGCTGGTGAGAGTCTCGACGAGTGTTTTGGTCGATTTACAAAGATTTTGAGTGACCTCCGAGTAGTTGGTTGCATATACCCTGACTTGGACAATGCTCGGCATTTCTTGACCGCACTCGACCTTCGGGTTTGGGAGATGAAGGTGACCACCATCAAGGACACCACCGACTTATCGACTCTGACTCTTGACGGGCTTTATTCCCACCTCAAGACTCATGAGATCGATGTCGTCTCTCGGAAGACGAAATCTCAGTCGATGACTTTGGTCACCGATCCCATTGGATCTTCTTCTTTTGATCCTTCTATTGGTTTCTCTCTTTCCGCTCTTTGCGAGCTAAGCGATGACCAACTGGAAAAATTTCTAGAAAATGAGCTTGCTCTTCTCGCTCGCAAGTTTTCTCATGCATACAAGAGGGTGAGAGAGAGGAAGAGAGGTGGCATGATCACCGCTCGAGTGTGGTGGCCCCAACCACATTCGCGAACCGTCCCAAGCCGAGAAGGGCAAGAACGAAGTTGGCGGTTCGGGCAAGAACGACTACACAGACAAGAACCGCAACAAGAAGCCTCCAGTTCATGAACCGGCGCACGAGAAGAAGTACCGCAACTTCTCCAAGAACAAGAAGCTCTTCCACCGCGTCCTCGCCACGCTTGACGATATCAACCTCTCCGACACGGAGACATGGAGCGACGAGGGCGAGGATGATCCACAAGAGAAGAAAGGCGGCGACGACTTCTCCGACATGTGCTTCATGGCCGACACCAACGACATGAGTGACTCCGAGCTCTACTGCGACTCGGACGAGGTACCCTCCTATGACCAGCTCAATGAAGCTTTCTGCAAATTAGGAAAATTTCATGCTAGAGCTAGAGCTAGGTGTACGGAGCTTGAGAAGGAAGTAGGTACCTTGACTCGGGAGTTAGCTTCACTTAGATCTTCTCCCTCCCGAGTCACTGATGATTGCTCTTTATGTGATGCTATTCTTGTGGAGTTGGAGAACCTAAGGACCATACATGATAGTGTGCTTGCTGAACTTGATGGTCTTAGGTTGAAGAATGCTAGCACTAGTTCTGTTGATGCTATTCCTGTTGAGGCCAGTTTTCTTCATGCTCACTCCACTCCATCATGCTCTAATTGCCCTAAATTGCTTGTCGAAATTGATGCCATGAGCGAACACCTTAGGAAGCTTTCGCTAGAAACAATGAACTTGAATCACATGCTTCTAAGGACCCAATACCATGTGAGGGTCAGAAGCAATTAAAACTTGACAATGAAACCACGAATGTCAAGTGTGCTAAACTTGCTAAGGACTTACTAGATAAGTCACAAAAATATTGCTTGCGATGTACTGAGATTGTGGGGGACTTGGATAAAATCCATGTCGAGCTTAGGAAGAAATTAGAAGACCAAGCCCATAGAATTAGAAATGCATCTTGCGTTTCTTGTGAAGTCCTCAAGATTGAGGTAGCCGTGCTGAGGGAGAAAAATGCACGTGCTGAGAGAGCTCATCTTTCTGGTTCTTCTTCTTCCCCCTGTTCTTCTTGTGCTTCTTTCTTTCGAGATTGCCAGTATCTTATGAGCACTCTCTAGATGTTTATTGGAGGCAAGAAGAAGCTCAATCTTATTCTAGACCAATCCAAGATTAGTAGATTCAATCAAGGTCTAGGATTTGATCCCTTGAAGCACGCTCGGGCACATCCTCCCACCATTGTGCGCGGCTCCAAGAGTGGTGAGATTGTGGTAGCTCCCAGAGTGAGTACCACCGTGTTTAGATCTGCTGGGGTTGTCCATAGGACTTCGATCGTAAGGGTGTTACTCCTATTGCTTCGCCTCCAAAGAAGGCGAAGCACACATGCACCTTCCGTAAGAAGGATGGTCACCTAGTAGATTTTCGCTCAAAGCGCCAAGATCAATCGGCGTGAGCGTGTTGTCGCTCTTAGAGGTATTCGTGGTCATCCCTGCATTTTGAGTGCTCCTAAGACACACACCGCTTCTAGACAAAGTTAGAGAGTCGCTGTTTTTGGGCAAAGCGCCCAGACTTGGTTTTCATGCTAGTTCTTCAAGTTTTAGTCCCGAGCTATTCAGTAGTCAAGTGTTTCGCCGCCCTCTTGATATTCCTCGCTTTTCCTATCGAGGTAGATATCGTGGCGTGAGGTGTTTTCGGTAGGAAATCCAGCAACCTTTATCGGGATGGTCCAGCTTTTGCACCACGGCGTACAACCCAGCTTTGACTCCTAGAGTATCTACCGAGTTGCTCCTAATCGTGTGAGAGTTGAGCATCGAGAGAGACACTCGAGTCCGTCTTCTTCGTGGTCGGTACTGAGGTGTCGATGGTTCAAGATTGGGTTACTAAGTCTTCACTCTATCCCAAGATCGAGTCATCTTTCTCTCTTGTGTCTTGATCGGGTTCGCTCGGATGGGGAAGGGCGATGTTTGGATTGTTGACTCGTTGTTCTCGTCATAAGATCTGAGATTCTCGTTGGTTCTCTTCCTAGTCCGAGCCCCGGTGATGAGTTAATCACTTTTGGGGATGCATCGTCAGGTAGAGTCATTGCTAAAGGTACCATCTGCATTAACCAAAATTTCATTCTTAAAGATATTGCCTTAGTAAGTAAGCTGCAATACAATCTGGGGGTGGGCATTTTTAAACCGAAATTGAATTACCGAACCGAACCGAACCGAATTAACTGATTATTTCGGTTTATTCGGTTTTCGGTTTTCGGTTCGGTTTTTGTTTTGGTATAATTCGGTTTTCAGTGTTCGGCTCGGTTTTTGACTTCCAAAAACCGAAATAACCGAATAACCGAATAGCCCACATACAATACCACTTTTATAATATTCTTACTAAAATTACTAAACAATTCTCATATTCTAATACATTTATGTATATGTTTGGTATATTCACTTGTTCTATTATACTTATATTGTAATAATCTATGAATATTGTGTAGGTTTAACCCTACTCTATGTTGCGATATGAGAAGGACTAAATCTAACCTACCTAGTGTTTATTCATATTTCGGTTAATCGAAAAACCGAATTAACCGAACCGAAATATTTCGGTTAATTCAGTTCGGTTTTTTATTTTGGTCTGAAAAATTCGGTTGCTAGTTTTCAAAAACCGAATTATTTTAAAACCGAAAAAACCAAACCGATCAAACCGAAAAAACCGAATGCCCACCCCTAATACAATCTGCTCTCTGTTTCTCAGCTTATCGATGACTCTTTCGAGGTAAGCTTCAAGAGTAATGCCTGTAGAATCCTTGATTCATCAGGAGGGTTAGTTTGCGGGATTTCTAGATTTGGGAGAGTCTTTCGTGCTGATTTTTCTGCTTCTTCTGGAGACTCTCTTCAATATTTGATTGCTTCTTAGTCCCGTGATCTCTCCTTCTGGTATAGGAGACTTGGTCACATTGGTTTTGATCATTTGACCCGAGTTAGCAACCACGATCTCATTCGGTGTTTGTCCAAACTCAAGATGGTCAAAGACTTAGTTTGCTCTCCTTGCCGACATGGCAAGATGGTTACTGCTTCTCATCCTCCAGTCACCGTAGTGATGACTGATGCACCAGAACAGCTTTTACATATGGACATAGTTGGTCCAGCTAGAGTGTAGTCAGCAGGAGGGAAGTGGTACGTTCTTGTCATCGTTGATGATTTTTCTAGATACTCTTGGGTATTCTTCATGGCCTCGAAGGATGAGACTTTTTCTCACTTCAGGGGTTTGGTCAGTAGGTTGCCCATTGAGCTCCCAGGTGCATTACGAGCTATACGCAGTGATAATGGCACGAAGTTCCAGAATTCCTACTTTGAGAGTTTTTGTGTGGAGTGCGGTTTAGAGCATCGTTCTCTTTCTCCTACGCCTCAGCAGAATGGCGTAGTGGAAAGAAAGAACAGGACCCTGGTTGAGATGGCCAGGACGATGCTAGATGAGTACAGTACTCTTAGGAAGTTTTGGGCTGAGGCTATAGCTACTGCTTGCCATGTTTCTAATCGCGTGTTTTTGATAGCACATTTGCATCACACTTCTTATGAGTTGAGGTATGGGCGAAAGCCCAGTGTGTCTCATTTTCGCATTTTCGGTTGCAAGTGTTTTATCTTGAAGTCTGGTAACCTAGATAAGTTTGAGTCTCGCTCTTCTGATGGTTTCTTTCTAGGTTACTCGACTTCTTCTCGTAGCTATAGGGTCTGGAGTGTTGATGCGCATAAGATCATAGAGACCTGTGATGTGACCTTTGATGAGGCTAGCCCAGGAGCTAGACCTGATGTTTCAGGCTCTTCTTATCCCTCCGAGACCATCTTTGTAGAAGATGAGGATGATGGAGATGATGGTGTTCCACCGGATCCAGTCCCCTCTACACCTAAGGTGCCTCCTGTTTCCATTTCTGCACCTCAGGGAGAGCAGCCCTTGCCTTCCGACTCTCCTTCAGCGAGTGGCTCTGCTCCTACCTCTTCTGTGCATGAGGTAGAGGACACTTCTGCTTCTGGTCCTCCCCATCATATTCAGCATTCTCATCCACCTGATCAAATCATCGGCGATCTGTTTGAGCGAGTCACTTGCTCAAAATCAGGTTTGTCCAGTTTCTGCCTTCACTCTGCCTTCGTTGCCTCGTTTGAGCCGAAGGATGTGACTCATGCATTATCTGACGAGTCTTAGACTAATGCTATGCATGAGGAACTTGAAAACTTCGAGAGGAACAAAGTCTGGCAGCTTGTAGAGCGCCCATCTGGTCATAATGTCATTGGGACCAAGTGGGTGTTCAAAAACAAGCAGAGTGAGGATGGGGTTGTCATTCGCAACAAGGCTAGGCTAGTTGCACAGGGCTTTTCTCAGGTTGAGGGTCTTGACTTTGAGGAGACCTTTGCCCCTATAGCTAGATTAGAGGCTATTAAGATCCTGCTTGCATTCTCTGCATCCCAGGGCTTCAAGCTCTATCAAATGGATGTCAAGAGTGCATTCCTCAATGGCTATATTGAGGAAGAGGTTTATGTCAAACAACCTCCAGGATTCGAGAACCCCAAGTTTCCTAGTCTTGTATACAAGCTTTCCAAAGCTCTGTATGGACTCAAGCAGGCCCCCAGAGCATGGTATGAGAGGCTCAAGTCTTATCTTCTCAGCCATGACTTCAAAATGGGCATAGTAGACAAAACTCGCTCATCGACACCATGAGTCTCATTTTCTTCTTGTCCGATTTATGTGGACGATATCATTTTGGTGGCTCGTCTCATTCGCTTGTGTCTCAGTTTTACGAGGTGATGAGCACAGAGTTTGAGATGAGTATGATGGGTGAGTTGAGCTACTTTCTTGGCTTCCAAATCAAGCGGACTGGAGGGTACTTTCTGCATCAAGGCAAGTACACCCGACCTCCCGAGGCGCTCGACATGTCCGATGGGAAGCCGTGATGACTCCTATGGCCACCTCGCCGTCCTCGAGCCCGATGAGGATGGTGAGCCTGCTGATCAAAAGGAGTTTGAGCATGATCGGCTCCCTCTTATACCTCACCGCTTCGAGGCCGACATACATTTCTTTGTGTGTCCAGGCGCTCGATGTCAAACTTCTCCTCGCGCCTCTCACCGCCAGGCGGTCAAGCGCATCTTCAGGTACCTTCGTGCTACCACTGATTATGGTATTTGGTACTCTTTTTCTTCTTGTCTATCTCTTAGAGCCTTTTCCGATGCCGACTTTGTCGGGTCAGAGAATAGATAGGAAGAGCACTTCGCACTTGCCAATTCATTGGCACTTCTCTTGTTTCTGGTCATCTAGGAAGCGATCCCGAGTTGCTGACCCACCGCCGAGGCCGAGTATGTTGTCGCAGCCGATTGTTTGAGCAGCTGCTCGATGAGATCGACCTTACGGGACTATGGGTTAGAGATAGAGAGTGTGCCACTTTTCTTTGACAACACTTCAGCTATTTGCATTGCTAAAAACAGTGCAACATTCCGGACCAAGCACATTGATATTAGATATCACTTCCTTAGAGACTATGTGGAGAAGGAGATATCGACTTCGATCAGAGAGTGACCTTCAGTTAGCCGATATCTTCACCAAGCCTTTTGATAGCTCCAGATTTGTTGCCTTGAGGAGTGAGCTTGGAGTCGTGAGCCCTTACGGCTTTTCGTGTGGGGGAGCTGGTTTGTATATTATGTATTGTATGTTTTCTTCTAGCTTTTCTTTTCTTTGTGTTTCTTCTGGGTGACTTTGGGCTTGTTTTCCTGAGTTGAGTTCACTCACTTAGACTTCTGGCATGCCTCGCATGGACCTCTTATCTTGTGCTTTAGGTTGCTATCATGCGTGATTAGCTGTTCTCTCTTCTCTCTAGGTTGAGTTCCCTCACAGTCTTATAAGTCTAGCAGGTATTGGGCCTCCTGGGTAGACAGGGTCTGTGTGCACTCCTTAGTTGGGATCTAGAGTCAGCTTCCCTATATCAGTCACTAGGGAAGATAAGAGCGAGTCTGAGCCGTAGTGAGTCTCTTTTATCTTATCTTTGCTCAATAGCCATCCAGTTTTGCAGTTTCTCGACTTCTTCTCCTCATTCTGTTTTTCTGGTTGTTATTGAGTTCATTTGGGTCTTCTTTATGCCTAATCTTGATAATAACTCAACTTTAACCAGATTTGAGCTTGAAATTGATTCATTTGTTGAGGGGGAGTTTGGGAATCTGTTCGTGCATTGCATATAGACTGCATTTCTTGTTTAATGAGCTTTGTCTATTATGCAATTGATTTCTTCTTCATGCTATACACCATGCTACATCATTTGAAGGAAATCACTAGCTTAGATATATCCAAGTTCATTTAACTTGCTAAGCTTAAAAATGAAATAAGCCTTAAATGAAAAACATGATGAAACTTGTTGCTTTTACTTGCTAGGTTTCTTCTCTAGAGGTTTGTGCCATAATTTGAGAAATTTAGGAGTTCTCTAGAGTCTCTATAGCAACTTGGGTTAGACTAGTTTGATCCATGCTAGAGTCCTTCAATTGCTCATGAATCGTTGTGCTAAAAATGAAAATTAAACAAAATTGACTCTTCTTGTGCACATACGACTCAACACCTTGTATTCACAAGACCGCTTCCCATTGCACTTGGGATGAACTTGGAATACATCGTGTTTGACCTAGACCATCCTCTTAAGAGTTCATCTTGAGATGGTCGCATACGGCTTGAGTCAATTGGTTGTCAAAAGAAAATGCAAATAAATTAAAAACAAAGACATATGTGGGTAAAGAATGCAAATAATGTCAAACATTTGCACCCCGCTATGTCTTGTATGATGATAAATCAAAATTTGAATTAAGTGATAAATGAGCCCGAAGGACCTTGTATGCTCTTCTAGATTCCCCAACGTTTTGAGTAGGTTGAACTCTAGGTTTTCCTTTTGATCCTTAGAGTGGCTATTCTTCTATTTTTGAAACTAAAGCTAAGTATTGCACTTGTCAAATCTTGATAAAAATGAAATATTCAAATCAAAGCTTGTATTTGCACTTGGACATGTCCTAGACTAGTCTAATCTAAAAATTGACTAGCTTGGTGTCATATCTTGTCATTGTGATCAATTGGATAATCTTCAAAGCTCCCTTAGGTTGCATTTCATACATACATAAAAAGAGGGAGAAAATTCCATTTTGATGCCTATATTGCCAAAAGGGGGAGAAAATGTAGAAAAGGCATCATTAAAAAAAAGAGAGATAAAAATGTGAAAGCTTGTTCGTTCTTATGATCTTTGTGACAATTGCAAATTTTTATGATCATAAGCATATTCGAGTGTTCCTTGTGAGTTTCATTGGATTTTTTAGAGCTTTTGTGGAAAACTTGCTCTTTTCATGATCTTGCTCTAAATTCTTTCTGCCAACTTGGTCATGATTTTATATCTTTCTCTCTGGACCAAGTTTGGCTTTGCAATCAAATTGCTTTCCTCTTCTCTCATTCAAACTCAAATTTATGCCTTTTGTGTGGTTTGTCAATATACTCATCAAGGGTGAGATTGAAGGACCATGTGGAGGTCCATCCATATTTGTGATGAGTATTTGACTTTATTTGAGCAAGGTGTGCTCAAGTTTGAGTTTGATTTGGATTGATTTTCAAAATGAAGCAATTTGAGTTGTCTCTACCAGGAGTGGCAGTACCGGCCGTATGGGCGCGGTAGTGATGAGTTGGATGGTTTTATTGAATATCTTTGTGGGCATTGCTATGTGAAAGGTTTTTCCTTGTCTTTGATGGTTGCAGGGCGACGGTGCTAGGTCATGGTGAGGCGGAGGATGACCGGGACTAGGTGAGGAGCGTCGGAGGTCCAGACGGTTGGGAGATCGCCGGAAGATGATCGGACACGGCAAGTCAAGAAGACAAGGAAAGGACATGATGCTAGCTAGATGCCGCGTGGATCAATGAGGGCCGTCGGATTGAGGTCTAGTTGATAGGTTAGCGGGTCTAGGTAGTATGCTTTGAGAACCGTGCAAGAAAACCCAGTATGTGTGTGGGTTTTGGGTTAGCCCTTGCATGGCTGTGTGTATGGGTTAATCCTAGTCCTTAGATGAGTGCTCTAGGGTTGAGGGACTCATCCAAGGGTGGTAGGTGGCCCAAGAGTAGTATAAATAGGGGTGGAGGGGTAGCCTCCTTCCCTTGAAGGTTTTGAGGTTTGTGAATGCTCCTTTGAGCTTTGCACACATGAAAGTGAGGCTTTGTAACCTCTCCTTCCAGAAATGAAAGTTTTATCCATCCACCTCTGAATTATTTTGCGCATTTACATTATGTCTTTAATTTACGCAATTTAAATTCAGCATTTACTTTCCCGCAATTATATTCCCGCAATTTACTTTCAAGTAATTTGGATTTGCCTCCCCTCCTAAATGCTGCTGATCTTGGATGTTTTGAGTGTGTTCATATGGTTTTACATCTCTTTTGCACTCTTGGATTGAGTAGAGAACATCTTTTCTTTCATGTACCAACTTTGTTCAGAACTTGTTCTTCACGCAGCAGTCAGTGCTTGAATTTTATAAAAATCTAGAAAAATCCTTTGTATGTGATTCTTATTGGAGGAGGTGCGGGACTCTGATATTATTTTGCAGAAAAATTTTGGAGTTCACTTGTTGCACCGTTTGGGCGCCATGAGGTGAAAACCGAGCCCCAAACTTTCTGCTCGAAGTTCTTGACCAGACTGTGTTATCCGATGTTTCCTGTTTTTTCTGTAAGGCTTTTTGTGGAGAAATTTGGTGGAGTTCTTCACGTCTCTGATGCTGATGGGGAGAAACATTCTCAAAATTTTGTGAGCTGCAGAAACCCACCAATCTCCTGTGCAAATTGAGGACAAGTTCTGGAAATTCTGCTTTTGCTTTTCTGAAAGTGACTTTTGTGATTTGAATTGATGTCCTTTCTATAAGCAAGAGTTTGAATTGATTCCTCTTTATCTTGGACACTAGACAACCAGGATTGTGACTCAAAAATCCCCACATATTTTATGGTACTTATCCATGCAAGATTGGGATACACATAGTTGTCTAGTTTTTCGGGTTTTTCACAATTTCCTTTGAGCGATCTTGTCGAGGTTTTTGTTGGAGTATTTTGGGGGAATTTTTATTTGCGACCATTCACCCCCCTCTATTCGCCATCTCGGTCCTTCAGATAGGCCCAAGTAGAAGGCCCAAAGGATAAGCCCCGCATCAAGCCTTGCTGCCGTACGGAAGGGGACACATCCTATAGACAGTTGAATATGTATTTAGATATAAAAGGTACGGTTGTAATCCGAGACATTAATAGGGTAGATAAAGATGTAAACTCTATACTGTAATCGACTAGAATCTTGTAACCGATCAGGACTCTGTAAACCGCCCCACCCCCACTATATAAGGGAGAGGACGGGCAACAATAGAGACATCAGCCATAGAGCACACACTGCATATCGCTCACAGCACATTGCACTTTGAGCAACTTCAGACCCAAGATATCCATATAGTCCCAGCACACAGGATTAGGATATTACCTCCACCGTCGAGGGTCTGAACCTGTCTAAACCTTTGTCTTGTGTGACTTTCGAGTTTGAGATCTAGCGCCTGCCCCGTAAATTTATTGCCGACTACAAAAGTCGACAGTTGGCGCGCCAGGTAGGGGAAGCGCTATAATCTTTTCCTACAAACTCGATGGCAGCGATCGGCGGAATCACCGCCACCTTCATCTCCGACCAGGCTTTCCGCTTCGGAAGCTTGGACTTCATCGCAGATGCGCGTGGAGAACTGTTCTGCCTAGACCTGAACTAGATCCAATCTCATAAAGATTAGGCCGACCCATCTCGGGTATGTCACTTTAACTTGGCCAGCAAACCAGTCGGCATCACGAGGAATTGCTATGATCCTCATGGCATCTTCGCCATTGAAGAGCAGAAGACCGATCTCCAACGCCAGCAAGAGGCTCAAGAAGCTGCGGAGGAAGATCGTCTACTTCGTAAGGTTAAGGAGGCACAGACGCGATCGCTTCGATCTCGTGGTCGCATGTCCGCGAGGACATCCTACAGTCCAGGTTGGGAGACCAAGCTGTCTTTCATAGGCCGCTGCAGAACGTCGTGCCTCCAAGATGCTCCTCGATACGCTGGATCCAATGATTGCGTCTAACAGCCCGACAGCCCCGATCGTGGCCCAGATCAAGGCTATGGTGACGGCGGCAGCAATCTAGCAGAATCAGGAAAAGCCGGTAGGAGAAGCGCATTCGCGCTCCCACGAGGCTACTCGTGTCGCTAGCAGTCGGACTGCAACCAGTCGTAATGCCGACAGTCGACACCTCACACCATCGGTCGGAGACGCTCGCCGAATCCAGAACCGCGACCTCCGCCAAAACATCATCGCCAGATGGCAAGAGTGGGACGAAGAAGAGCGACGCGGGCGCCACAACGACTACGAACATTTCGGCACCGGCCACGATCGACGAAGTGATCGAAGGTACGATGACTACGACGACCATAGAGACCATCATCGCCAGGGTCGGAACAACGACGATCGCCGAGTCATGGACTCACCGCGCTGAACTCCACCCCGACGCGTTGACGACAATCGTCGAGCCAGAGGCTCGCCACGCTGGTCTCCCCCTCATCATGATGAGAGACCCATTGACGGGATCCGAGCGTTCACTCCTCGCCTACGCCGAGTGGTATGGCCCGAAGGGTTCAACCCCAAGGGCATCGTTAAGTTTGACGGGGAGCGAGATTCGGAAGCTTGGCTGCAGGTCTATGCCCTGGAGGTTAAAGCGGCCGAAGGCAATCAGAATGTGATGGCGAATTATCTGCCATTCAATATCACCCGCTCGACTCAAGCATGGCTTACGGGACTTCCTGCGAACTCGGTGGACTACTGGAGCGATCTCTGTGATCAATTTATCGCGAACTTCCAGGGAAGTTACGAGAGGCCTGGCACCCCGTGGGACCTGTACCAGCTTCACCCAAAGAAGGACGAGGCGCTGAGAGACTTCATCCGGCATTTCATGCAAAAGAAGAACACCATCAGGGATGTATCTGATGAAGTGGTGGTGGCGGCCTTTCAGAAAGGGGTAAGTGATCCTGATCTAATCAAGAAAATATCCAGGAAACTCCCAGCCTCTGTGAAGGAGATGTTTGTGTTGGCCGACCGCTATGCCACAGCCTCAAACGCCCTTGCCGAGCGCCAAGAAGATTGCCCGCAGCAGAAGAACAAAGACGACAAGCCCGAATTCTCCAAGCACAAAGATAAGAAGCGAAAAGGCGAGGAGCTGGTCGCGGTAGCAGAACGCTACAAGCCCCGAGCCGCACGTAGGGTGGCACCTGACTATAATACTGTTATGGACACGATCTATCGTTTCCACCCCAAGGGAAAGCACGCCGCCAAGGACTGCTTCACCCTGAAGCGTTTTGCGCAGGAAAACAACAAGTAGCCGGCCCCAGCGAAGGATGAGGCAACCAAGAAGACAGACCTTCCAGATGAGGACGACTTTCAAGATCTCGAGCACGAGATGAACTACATTTACGGGGGCTCCACCGGATACGAGTCCAAGCGGAAGCAAAAGCTTACTGCTCAGGAGATCAATGCGATGGAACCAACAGCCCCCAATATCTAAAGTGGTCTGAAGTCCGCATCACCTTCGATCGCTCAGATCACCCCAATCGAGTTCTACACCTGGGTAAGTTCCCTCTGGTGCTCGAACCTATTATTCGCAGTGTAAAGCTCAAGAAGGTCCTGATCAATGGAGGGATCGGACTCAACGTCTTATTCACCAAGACTTTCAACGACATGAACATTCCCCGCTCCGAGCTAAGGCCAAGCACACAGCCGTTCCATGGGGTGATCCCGGGGACATCTTCGTTTCCACTTGGTCAGATTTCTCTACCCGTCACTTTCGGTACCAAGGACAACTACCGAACCGAGTATGTAAGTTTCGAGGTAGCCGATTTCGAGACAGCGTACCACGCTATCTTGGGAAGGCCCAGTCTGGCTAGATTCAAGTCCGTCCCGCACTACACCTACTTGATGATGAAGATGCCGGGACCCAGAAGCGTCATCACGGTTCGCAGCGACGTCAAGCGATCTCTGGAATGCGACCGAGAGAATTGTGAACTTGCTGAGCTGCAGGAGGTGACCGCCAAAGGGAAGAAAATCCAAGTAGAGGCTGCCACATTGCAGCAAGAAGGCGACGTCCCGTCCTTGAAGCAGGCCACATCAGGGATGAAGCCTAGTGAAGGAAACAAGAGAATCATCCTCGACCCATCCGACTCGTCCAAAATGACTCTAATCGGGTTAGGGCTCGATGATAAATAGGAAGGCGTGCTCGTCAACTTTCTCCAGGCTAACAAGGACATTTTTGCCTGGAAACCATCCGACATGCCAGGTGTCCCTAGGGAGGTGATCGAGCATCCCTTACACGTTGATGAAAAGGCAAAGCCTATCAAGCAAAGACTCCGGCGGTTTGCTCCAGATCGTCGGAACGCCATCAAGCAAGAGATCACCAAGCTATTTGCTACAGGCTTTATAAAAGAAGTGTATCATCCAGATTGGTTGGCAAACCATATACTAGTTCAAAAGAAGAATAAAACTTGGCGCATGTGTGTTGATTATACTGATCTCAACAAGTCATGTCCGAAGTATCCCTTCGGGCTACCTCGAATTGATCAGGTGATTGACTCGACCGCCGGGTGCGAAATTCTGAGTTTTCTCGATGCCTACTCAGGGTACCATCAGATTCGCCTAAAGGCGGAAGATCATATCAAGACTTCATTTGTCACGCCCTTCGGAGCCTTTTGCTATACCACGATGGCATTCGGGTTGAAAAATACTGGTGCGACTTATCAACGCGTGATACAGCGGTGTTTTCACACCCAGCTCTGATGCAACATGGAGGCATACGTGGACGATGTCATGGTGAAGACTCGGAAAAGGAAGGATCTTATCACCGACCTGACCGAGACATTCGAGAGTCTAAGGACTTTTAGCATGAAGCTCAATCCCGAGAAGTGTGTTTTTCGAGTATCTTTGGGAAAACTGCTCGAGTTTATCGTCTCCCAATGAGGCATTGAGGCCAATCCAGGGAAGATCAGGGCCATATCAAATATGGAACCACCGACTTGCCAAAAAGACGTCCAGAAGCTTACAGGATGCATGGCTGCACTCAGTATGTTTATTTCCTGACTGGGTATGCGAGGTATGCCATTCTTTAAACTCCTCAAGAAGCAGGACAAGTTCCAATGAATGCCTGAGGCACAGCAAGCATTTGAAGAATTGAAGGCCTTCTTGACAACGCCCCTGGTCTTGGTTTCACCGATGCCAGAAGAACCTCTTTTACTTTACATCGCGGCAACGACTTATGTAGTCAGTGCCGCAGTCATCGAAGAAAGGGAGGAGCCAGGCCACGTGCAAAAGATCCAACACCTGGTCTACTTCGTCTGCGAGGTCCTGAGCGAATCGAAGGTGCGGTATCCTCAGGTGCAAAAATTATTATATTCCGTGCTTCTTACATCTCGCAAGCTCAAGCACTACTTCCAAGAGCATATAGTTTCGGTGGTCACCTCCTTCCCAATAGGAGATATACTTCACAACCAGAAGGCCACTAGGAGAATTGCAAAGTGGGCAGTCGAGCTCCGAGCTTTCGACATCCTATTCAGGCCCCGCACAGCCATCAAGTCTCAAGCGCTCACTGACTTCACTGCCGAGTGGACGGAACTTCAAAACCCGACGGTCATCAAGGAACTCGAGTATTGGATGATGTACTTCGATGGTTCCCTCATGCTCAGCGGCACGGGGGCGGGTATTGTGCTCATATCACCAAGTGGAGAAAGGTTGAGGTACGTTCTGCAAATACTTTTTCCCACATCGAACAACGCCACTGAGTACAAGGCACTCATCCATGGGCTCCGCATTGCCATATCGCTCGGTATCCGACGACTGATGGTTCGTGGAGATTCAATGCTCATGGTCAATCAAGTGCAAAAAGAATGGTCCTACATCGAAGACAACATGGCTGCCTATTTCCAGGAGGTACGCAAGTTAGAATGTAACTTTGACAGATTGGAACTTGTTCATGTGCTCCGCCGGGACAATAAAGCGGCCGACGCGCTAGCAAAAATGAGATCCTGTTGGTCCACAGTGCCCGTGGGAGTATTCATCGAAGAAATTCATAAGCCCACAATAAGCACTCGGCCTAAGGAGGACATCCCAACGAGCGAAGAGGTAGAAGTCTTGGTCATTACCCCCGATTGGACAACTCCATATCTGGATTATTTGGTAAAGGACAAGCTACCTGAAGATCGCACACAGGCCAAAAGAATAATGCACCGAAGCAAGAGCTATGTGGTGATCAGGGAAGAACTCTACCACAAGAGCTCCTCTGGTTTACTACGGCGGTGCATATCAGAACAAGAAGGAAAAGATCTTCTGAAGGAAATCCACTCGGGAGTTTGTGGGAATCATGCGGCGTCATCAACCCTGGTTGGCAAGGCTTACCGTCAGGGGTTTTTCTGGCCGACTGCTGTCACTGACGTAGAGGACATCGTCCGGGCATGCGAAGGATGTCAGTTCTTGCACGACAGATGAACAAACCGGCACAGGAACTACAAACCATTCCAATCACCTGGCCATTTGCGGTCTGGAGGCTCAACATGGTGGGACCTTTGAAGAGGGCTCAAGGCGGTTATACTCATCTCTTCTTGGCCATTGATAAATTCACTAAATGGGTGGAGGCCAAGCCAATCGCCACAATCACGGCGACAAAAGCCAAAGATTTCTTCCACGAAATTGTGGTTAGATTCGGCGTACCAAATCGAATCATCATGGATAATGGCACCCAATTCAGAGGTGGCATATTTCAAGACTGGTGCGGCGAACTCAGCATAAAGATTTGCTTCGCATCAGTAGCGCACCCCCGAAGTAACAGGCAGATCGAATGAGCCAACGGCATGGTGTTACAAGGCCTGAAGGCAAGGTTTTTTTATCGTCTCAAACCATACGCCACCCGGTAGGTGAAAGAATTGCCCTCGGTACTCTGGGGGCAGTGAACCACCCCAGCAGAGCAACCGGGCAGTCACCTTTCTTCCTGGTGTATGGTTCGGAGGCGGTCCTCCCCACCGAGTTAGAATTCGGATCCCCGTGGGTTTGGAGCTATGAAGAAGTCGCCTCAGAAGAGAGCCGGCTAGAAGACCTCGATCGACTGGAAGAAGCCAGGGACGTCGCAACAATTCAGTCGGCAAAATATCTTCAGGGCTTACGTCGCTATCACGGTCGCAATGTAAGGAGCCGCGCTTTCTCCAAAGGAGATCTGGTCCTTAGAAAGAAACAGAAATGCGA
This sequence comes from Otatea glauca, assembly GCA_036346275.1. NCBI lineage: Eukaryota > Viridiplantae > Streptophyta > Magnoliopsida > Poales > Poaceae > Otatea > Otatea glauca. The sequence goes on from CM070726.1 coordinate 8,531,211, forward strand.
GCATAAGGTCCCCCAAGCTGGGAAGGCCCTTACGTCATCGATGAGGTGGTACGCCCTAGAGCTTATAAGCTCAAGCGTGAAGACGGCAAGACAGTCAGCAACACTTGGAACATAGAACAGCTACGTCGTTTTTTCACTTGAACTTTGTAATTCAATTGTTTCTATATGAATGAATGTTGGCTCTTAAGGTTATTTTCGTTCAATCTTCTTGAAATTTATACATATGAGTGTTTTGCTCCTATGATTCATGTTTCATGAACCATGCCTCAGAGCCTAGGGGCTGGACTAGTCGAATACGATATGTCAAAACCACTCGGGCAAAGAAGCATATTTAAAGAAAAAATGCAAGATCAAAGAAATATTTTTATATTTGATTCATAGGTCCAAAGTTTCTACAACTGCCGAAGAGGTATCCATGACTTCCACCCAGAGCTCGGTGGCCCGATCTTCATCTACATTACAGGCGTAGCCTTCCTTAACGGCTTCAAGATCCACTCGGAGATAGATCGACTTGGTGATCGCCAAAACCTGGCTAGCACCATTGGTCGCTGTCTCCTTCAAGAGTCTCTTGAGCGTCTCGGGGGATTCCTCCAATCGAGAGATGACCTGGTCCCTGCTGAGTGGCCTCTCGCCTCCGGGATGAAGCAAGCTCAACAACGGCTCGGAGGCTTCACGAAGCTTAGCGCAAGATGTCTCAAGGGTTTCAACATTCTCGTTAAAGATGGCGTATTGCGCCCGCGTTTTGAATTTATAATCTTCAAGACAGAGTATTAAGAAGTACCAAGAAGGCAATGAAGACATGGGAGGGCCAAGCTGCCAATTGTACCTTCTAGCTCCTTCTCCGACTTTGATTTGGAGACCTCCGAAGCTTTAAGTTGCTCCTGGAGCTTTACAATAGCAGAGTCCCGAGTTGACACGTAGATAAGGAGATGAGAAGACCGGACGATTAAATGAAAGCATGAGATGGTCCAGGAAATATCTACCTCGAAGGGAGCCGAAGACATCTAGCTTCTCCTGCCGAAGAGTCTCCTTCTCAGCCCACAGCGCTTGGACCTCTGATCGAAGAACTCGCAGCTCGGCTGCATGTCCAGCCTTGATTTGCTCCAGTTCAGCTAGATATTCCTAGCGCGTCTGGGCCTCCGAAAGCATCTTCTGGAGGTACTCAGACTTCTTTTCGGAGCGCTCCCCTAATTTCTGAAATCATCACAGGAAAAGGTGACTACATGCTGGCTGACGTAAGCAAGAAGACAGTGAGAGTAGAGAAAATTTTACCCGGGCTAGGCATGCACAGGAAGTGGCATGACTGTAAAAGTCATTCCTCTCCCTCTCCTCCTCCGAGTCGTCCAGAAGCTTCATGCTGTCCTCATCAACCCACGCAGCTTGCATTATGAGCTGGGGGCGAGCAGGATTCGACGGAACCCGGGAGATCTCTTCAACCTTGGGGGTTGGACGGGAGACGGGCCCCCTAGCAGCAGGGCCTGATGCTGAAGCATGAGGTGTCGGTGATGGCGTCTAGGGCTCAAAGGGCGCTCTTGTGTCCCCGGGCGAGGCCCCCTCAACCAAGACATGAACCTCTGGGGGCCCAGCCTCTTCAGGAGCCCTAGACGGTGTTACGACAGGAACATCCAACGAAGGATTCCTACAAGAAGAACTCTCAGTAAACGAGCCAACGAAACGCGTCAAATAAGAGTCGATAGGGTAACAAACCTGTCGGACTTCTTCATTCTCATTGGTAGCTTCTTTCGGGAGGCAGAGCCACTCCCGGAGGGACCACTCCGGGCGCTGCCGACTGGAACCCTGGGCTCCTCCCGACTGCCTGAGTCCCTCGGGATTGGACTCGGACATGCCACGGGCTCGCGGGAAAGAGGAGCTGAAGGCACCGGGGCTCGTGCTGACGGTTCCTGGATCTTGGGACCGCCAGTCGAGCGTCGGGGCTGTGCAGGGTCCTTGACAACCGCTCTCTTCCCTATCTTGGTGGTGGGGTCTCCGGCCGAAGGGCTTGCCGGTCTTTTAGAGGGAGCGCCCTTATGAACGGGCATCTCCGGGAGAGGCGCGTCGCTAAAGAAAGCCAACCGATCCTAAAAGGGAGCACTATACTATTAAAAGACATTCAGAGACAAATGCAAAAATCAATTAGCTAAACTTGCTTACCTCAGGAGGAGGGTGTGATGCGCTGAAGGGTTTCGGGCATCTGATGGTGGATACGTCGACGCTCGGGATAAAGAATTCTCCCACCCGAGCACACACTTGCTCCCTCGACATTGCTTCAGGCAGTTCCCGGGTCGGATCATCTTTCCCTTCGAATGCGTATCCCAGATGGACCTGCACCTTCAGGGGTGGTACCCGGCGAGCAACAAAATGAAGAGCCAAGCCGACTCCTGTGAGACCATCCTCCTTCAATTTCTCGATCAGCGCCACAAGGTCATGAACCTGGTCCATGTCGGCGGCGTTGGGAGTGGATATCCGAGAAAGGGATGCCTTAGGTCGACGCCCGGCAAAGGAGGGAAGAGCAGGTTTAGGGTTGGCACAATAGAACAACTTTTGATGCCAGCCTTTGTTGGAGGTTTTGAAGGGTATTGCGAAGTAATTTTTCTTTAGCCCCTCCCGCAGTTGAAATCCGGCTGCCCAAACTACCTTGGGGTCGCTCTTCGAGGGATAAGGTTTCAAGAGGTAAAAATGGAGAAAAAGATCGAAATGGGGGCGGATGCCTAAGAAGGCCTCGCAAAGATGAACAAAAAGGGAGATCTGCAATATGGAATTGGGATTCAAATTCACCAATTCAATTTCATAGAAGAAGAGAAGGACATGAAGGAAAGCGCAGGCGGGAAGGCCCAGCCCGCGCTGAAAGAAAGACTCAAAGACCACAACCTCTTTGGAACAAGGGGTGGAAACCTGCGGCCGGCCATGTAGAGATCAAAGTCAGGGCAAGAAGAACCCCGTCATTCACCATGGCCTGCAGCAGTTCCTCCGTCATGATAGAGGAGGTCCAATCTTGACGCGAAGGCTACGGAGAGACATTATTGGAAGATTGAGAAGACATTTTCGGACGAAAGATCAACGGCGGCACAAATATGCAAGCACAACAGCAGTTAACCATAGCGACGGAGAAGTCGGAGAGACAAGGAAGCAGAAGGGGCAAGAGTGCGCGGTGAAAGAATGAATCGTCAGACAACGCACGGCCTAGCCTTTAAAGGAGGGAAAAGTTAGGTCTAAATCGAATCGGCGGGAAAAAGATCGCGAAGACACCTAGCCCTGCGCCTCACCCGAAATGATTTGCTGGCCCGGCGTTCTGACTTATAGAGACAGTCCTGGTTTGACCAAGTCATATTGGGGACATGTTGCTCCACACGATGGGATGTTTAATCACTTATCGTGCTATGCGGGACGTGGATATCCTCCAGTTTGGATAAAAATATATCTTCTTGTGATGTGCCCCACGCTGGGTCGCTAGGTGATTACCGCATGATGGAATCATATATGACGAGTTGAGTCTAATCGGGCACGAATCCAATGGTATGCCCCATGAGGGTCGAAAAGCTATGCATCGTAATAAACGAGTACAGATACCGTTCGAATAAACCATTGATATGTCCCAAGATGGACCAGAGCTATATCCTACACCAGTCGGATATAGGTACCACTCGGCCATGATCCAAGAAAACCTCGATATGTCCCAAAGGTGGACCAAAGCTATATCCTACACCAGTCGGATATAGGTATCACTCGGCCAAGAGCCAAGAAAAATCTGATACGCTCTAGGTTGAGCCTAAGTTATATCCTACGTCAGTCGGATATGGGTATCACTCGGCCAAGAGCCACGTAACATGGTACGCTCCAGGTTGAGCCAAAGCTATGTCCTACATCAGTAGGATATAGGGATCGCTCGGCCAAGAGCCATGAAAATCCTAATATGCTCCAAGTCGGGCCTAAGCTATATCCAGCAGCTGTCGAATACGGGTATCATTCGGCCATGAGCCAAGCAAATATGATATGTCCCGAGACGGACTGGTGCTATATCCAGTCGGGTATGGGCGTCACTCGGCGAAGAGCCGCGCAAGTCCTAATATGTCCCAAGTTGGACTTAAGGTGCATCCCATGCCAGTCGGATTTGGATGCCGCTCGGCTGAGAGTCGTGCAAATCTTGATACGATGCGCTCTACGTCGAGCCTAAGCTACATCCTACGTCAAACGGATGCGGATATCACTAGATCAAAGAGCCGTGCAAGCTTTGAAACGCCCCAAGTTGGGTCTAAGCTACGTCTAAAGGACAATCATGGAAAAATGCTTAGAAAAGGTACTTTTTTATTATATATAAAACTTCCTCAGGCATTATGCCTGGGAATCTGTTACATTTGCAGGGGGACTACACTTCACCCCGACGCACGCGACCTAGCGCCTCCACGAGGGCTTCCTTGGCCCTGTAAAGGGCGGGGAATATCTCAAGGAAGGCATCAATGGCAGTGCGGTCGCGGGCGACCGCCCTCTCCTCGGCCAATTACGCCATGGCGAGGTAGTAGGCCACCCACAGCTCGGCGAGCTCAGGGTCGTCCCGGTCGTCCTTGAAGTTCCTTATCGGCATGAAGAAGATAGAAGCTTTAAGCAGAAAGGTGAAGCACTAAGCATGAAGGAATACATCGCAGAAGCATCTGTTAACCTTTTATAGCCGGTGCTGCAAGGTTGAAGTAAATGCGAAGATGCAGTAACACTAAAAACCAAGGAGACTTGGAGTTAAGATCATTCCGGAATCCAAAGAGGTTCTTGGGAAAATTAGTTGGCATGGGAAATCAAAAACAACTTCGAGGATCATCCAGCATTAACCATTGAGGATTATGATTAGTTGAAAAAAAAATTGGGGGTTATATTTGAGTCCTTCATAATCCCCTTGCTGCAAGAAGAAATGTTTAGATCAAAGAAGAGACTAGTCAGAGGTTTAAGTTGGAAGCTGAGAACATCGATCCAAGGTTGAAGTCCAGATGAAGACATAGCAATAGGATCATGAATCACTCGAGGGCTACTGTGGAATATATGAAACCAGGTGTCTTCATGACCGGCCCAGCATCGCCTGAGGAGAAGACAGCCCAAAGGATAAGCCCCGCACCAAGCCTTGCTGCTGTATGGAAGGGGACACATCCTATAGATAGTTGAATATGTATTTAGATATAAAAGATACGGTTGTAATCCGAGTCATTAATAGGGTAGATAAAGATGTAAACTCTATCCTGTAATTGACTAGAATCTTGTAACCAATCGGAATCTCCTAACCAACCAGGACTCTGTAAACCGCCCCACCCCCACTATATAAGGGAGAGGGCGGGCAACAACAGAGGCATCGAGCCATAGAGCACACATCGCATATCGCCCAGAGCACATTGCGCTTTAAGCAACTTCAGATCCAAGCGATCCATATAATCCCTGCACACAGGATTAGGGTATTACCTCCACCATCGAGGGCCTGAACCTGTCTAAACCCTTTTCTTGTGTGACCTTCGAATTTGAGATCTAGTGCCTGCCCCATAAATTTATTGCCGACAACAAAAGTCGACATCATCGCTTTCCTTGGCGGCCTTATCTTCTTCTATGGCATTGAATTGGTGAACTTGAATCCCAATTCCATCCTGTAGATCTCCCTCTTTGTTCACCTCTGCGAAGCATTCTTGGGCATCCGCCCCCATTTCGATCTCTTTCGCCATTTTTACCTTCTGAAACCTTATCCCTCAAAGAGTGACCCCAAGGTAATTGGGGGAGCCGGATTTCAGCTTCGGGAGGGGTTAAAGAAAAACTACTTTGCTATTCCCTTGAAAACTTCTAATAAAGGCTGACACCAGGAGTGGTTCTATTGTGCGAATCCTGATCCTGCTCTCCCCTCCTTTGTCGGGCATCGGCCTAAGGTGTCCCTTTCCTGGGTATCTACTCCCAATGCCTGCGATATGGATCAAGTGCAAGACCTCCTGGTGCTGATCGACAAATTAAAGGAAGCTAGCCTCACGGGAGTTGGTCTGGCCCTTATTTCGTTACTCGTCGGATACAGCCCCTGAAGGAGTGTGTCCACCCGGGATATCAGTTTGAAGGAAAGGATAATCCGACCCGGGAACTGCCTGAAGCATTATCGAAAGAGCAGGTATATGCTCGAGTAGGCGACTTTTTCATTCTGAGCGTCAAGATATCCACCATCAGATGCCCCAAGTCCTACACTGCATCGAATCCTCCTCCTGAGGTGAGAAAGTTTAGCCGATAGACTCCTACATCTGTCTCTGAATGACTTTTGACTGTTTCATTACTCTATTCTAGGATCGATTGGCTTTTTTCAGTGACGCGCCTCTTCCTGAAATGCCTGTTCATAAGAGCGCACCATGTAAATGGCCGGCAAGCTCCCCAGCTGGAGACCCCGCCGCCAAGAAGGGGAAGAAAGCGGTTGCCAAGGACCCTGTGAAGCCTCAGCACCCGACTGTTGGTCACAAGATCCAGGAACCATCAGCACGAGCCCGGCCCGGTGCCTTCGGCTCCCCTTTCCCATGAGCCCGTGGCACAACCGAGTCCAATTCCGAGGGACTCGGGCAGTCGGGAGGAGCCCAGGATTCCAGTCGCCAGCGCCCCGAGTGGTCCCTCCGGGAGTGGATCTGCCTCCCGAAAGAAGCCGCCGATGAAAATGAAGAAGTCCGACAGGTTTGATGCCCTATCGACTCTTATTCGAAGTGTTTTGCCGGCTTATTTACCGATTGTTCTTCTTATAGGAATCCTTCTTTTGATGTTCCTGTCGAGACATCATCTGGGGCCCCTGAGGGAATTAAGCCCCAGGACGTACCTGACCCGATTGAGGGGGCCCCACGAACTGCCTCGCCTAGAGACACCGGGGCGCCCTCCGAGCCACAACCGCCTTCGTCGCTGCCCCATGCTTCGGTATCGTGTCCTGCTACTGGAGGGCCCGTCTCCTGTTCGTCCCCCGAGGTAGAAGAAATTCCCCAGGTTCCGCCGACTCCTGCTCGCCCCAAGCTCATATTGCAAACCACATGGGTTGATGAGGAGGGCAGCTTGGATTCCCTTGACGATGCGGCGGAGGAGAAGGAAAGGGACAACTTTTACAGTCACACCGCCGCTTGTGCTCGCCTGGCCCGAGTAAGATTTTCTCTTCTCTCGTCGTCTTCTCACTTACGCCGGTTAGCATGATTCACTTTTCCCTGTGATGGTCACAGAAACTGGGGGTACGCTCCGCAAAGAAGTTCGAGTACCTCCAGAGGATGCTCCCGAAGGTCAGGATGCGCCAGGAATATCTGGCCAACCTGGAGCGGATTAAAGCTGAACATGCAGCTGAGCTTCAAGGTCTTCGGTCAGATGTTTAGGCGCTGCGGGAAGAGAAGAAAGTTTTACGGGAGGAGAAGCTGGACGTTGTTGGCTCCCTCCGAGGTAAATATTTCTTGACCTCCCCGTGCTTCCTGTTTAGTCAACTGGTCTTTTGATTTCCTTATCTTTGTGTCAGCTCGAGATTCCAACATTGCGAAGCTCCAGGAGCAAATCAAGGCCTCAGAGGCCTCCAACTTGAAGTCGGAGAAGGAGCTAGAAGGTACGTTCAGCAGCTCGACCCTCCCTTGTCTTCGTTGTCTTCTGAGTATTTCTTAGTAATGCATTACCTTGCAGTTATAAGGTCAAGGCAGCGAGCGCGATCTGTTTGCTTTCAACGAGAGGGTTAATGTGTTAGTGTTATGCCCTTGAGGCAATCATTTAGATGATTGTAACATGACTATGTTTATGAATCATAATATGATTATTGGTCCAATGAATGTATATCATTGTATTGATTAATAAGTATGTGACTTGCTTATGAAGCTCTTTACTTATTGATGTAATTCGATAAATATCTCTGATCGAATATCATCGTATAGGACAACGATGAATAGATCAGCACATGTAGTGATCAATGATCATGCTTCATTGATCATGGGATATGGAGATATCATCTATACATTGTGGACGCATGTTGAAGAACATGAGTTAGATAGACCCGCAATGGGACACTACGAGAATGTTTCATTCTTATGTGTCATCAGTGTTTCTCATACATAGTAGAATTATGATCCTTAAACCTAAGATTGCCATATTCCCTACATGTGTAATAGTTTTCCTTGGGGCTATCAAACAATACTTCCTAACCAGATAGTTATAAAGGTAGCTTTCATGTTTACTATAAAACATGCAGAGGGAACTGAGTAGTCAAGATGGAATTTGCCACTCCAATGAAACGGAGATATACGATAAGGCCACTCGTGTAATATGATTAAGGAAGTGCATGACCATGCCATGATTGAGGAGTCAATCACATCTTATTAATATATCACGGATACGAGAGATGGATTGAATCATCAAAGGATGACATACTTCTCGCCTTGAGTTCAATCTTCATATAGTTGGCAAAGGGATTATTACATGAATAATTTTGATAGGTTCTGTCCGATTTGATCATAGTATGTTTGGGAGTTGGCATACTTTGCAAGGAGCCGCTACCAACTATTGGATTGAAAAGGAGTTTTTCGGATCCATGTCCAAACGTACGTGAACCTGCAGGGTCACATACTTAATGGGTTGGGACGCATTAATTTGGATTCGATCCGTAATTAATGGACCTCGTGGGCTTAGCACGCTGATGGGCCCTGGTTTAGGGTTTCATCTCGTGGCTATATAAGGAGGGGAGGAGGGTGGGCGCAGGGTGTGCTTTCCCATGGTTTAGAAGTGATTCACCCGAAACCCTAGCCTCCTCCTCTCACTTGCCTGCAGGCGACAGTGCTTGCACACCGACGCACAGCGTTCCATCCCTGGACGTGTGGACTACTGCGGTGACGCTGCTACGACTGTAGCGTGGGAGGACGATCCACGGTGAGGCGAGGACGATCCACCCCATCGACGCTACGACTGCGGCGAGGATGATCCACTACATCGACGTGCCAAGGATTCCACAACTGCACGTCTAGTGGTAATCTAATCTGTGATCCCCTTCTTGCGAGTAGCTTTCTGGTTATGCGGTAGATTTTTTTTGTGCTAGTGTAGCATACCGCGTTCCTCTTCATAATGCCCTTGAAGCGTCTTTCTCAAAGCTTCGCGAAGCCTCGGAGCCCTTGCTTAGTTTGCTTCATCCCAGAGGCGAGAAGCCGCTCAGTAGGGATCAAGTTATCTCCCAGCTGGAGGAAGCCCCCAAGGAGCTCAAGAGGCTCTTGAAGGAAACAACGACTAATGGTGCTAGCCAGGCTCTGGCGATCACAAAGTCGCTTTATCCTCGAGTGGATCTTGAAGCCATTAAGGACTGCTATGCCTGCAACGTAGATGAAGACCGAGCCGCCTAACATTGGGATGATGTACAAGATGCTTCTTCGACTGTAGCAGAGAATTTAGACCTATGAAAAAACATTTGAAAGTGTTGTCCTGATATTGCATTTTTTCTTTATCCGAGTGTTTTCAACATCTTAGACATCGCATCCGACTGGACATCACGTCCGACTGGTCCAGTCCCCAGGCTCTGGGGCATGGTTCATGACGCATGTCCCAGAGTCTTAGAATTCATAGGAGCGATGCACTCAAACGCATAATTTTCGAGAATATTATACGAGAACAACTTTAAGAGCGAACATTTATTCATAAAGAAGTAATTGAATTACAAAGTTCAAGCGAAAAAACGACGTAGCTGTTCTATATTCCAGGTGTTGTTGATGATTGTGCCGTCTTCACGCTTGAGCTTATAAGCCCCTGGGCGTACGACCTCATCGATGATGTAAGAGCCTTCCCAGCTTGGGGAGAGCTTGTGCTCACATTTCTGATTCTTTCTACGGACCAGATCTCCTTTAGAGAACACGCGGTTCCTTACTTTGCGACCGTGATAGCGACGTAGGCCCTGAAGGTACTTTGCCGACTGAATTGTTGCAACGTCCCTGGCTTCTTTCAGTCGGTCGAGGTCTTCTAGCCGGCTTTCTTCCGAAGCAGCCTCCTCGTAACTCCGAACCCGTGGAGATCCGAACTCTAACTCGGTGGGGAAGACTGCCTCTGAACCATATACCAGGAAGAAAGGTGACTGCCCGGTTGCTCTGCTGGGGGTGGTTTGTAGCACCCAGAGCACCGAAGGCAATTCTTTAACACACCGAGTGGCGTATGGTTTGAGACGATAAAAAATCCTTGCCTTTAGGCCTTGTAGCACCATGTTGTTGGCTCGTTCGACCTGCCCATTACTTCGGGGGTGTGCTACTGATGCGAAGCAAATTTTTATGCCGAGTTCGCCACACCAGTCTTGAAATATGCCTCCTATGAATTGGGTGCTGTTGTCCGTGATGATTCGGTTTGGAACACCGAATCTAACTACAATATCATGGAAGAATTCTTTGGCTTTGCGGCTGTGATTCTGGCGACGGGCTTGGCCTCAATCCACTTGGTGAATTTATCGACGGCCACGAAGAGATGAGTGTAGCCACCTTGAGCCTTCTTCAAAGGTCCCACCATGTTAAGCCCCCAGACCGCAAATGGCCAGGTGATTGGGATGGTCTGTAGTTCCTGTGCCGGTTTGTTCACTTGTTGTGCAAAGAACTGACATCCTTCGCATGTCCGAACGATGTCCTCTGCATCTGTGATAGCAGTCGGCCAGAAAAATCCCTACCAATAAGCCTTGCCGACTAAGGTTGTTGACGCTGCATGATTCCCACAAATTCCCGAGTGGATTTCTTTGTGAAGATTTCTCCCTTCTTGTTCTGATATGCACCGTCGTAGTACACCAAAGGAGCTCTTGCGATATATTTCTTCCCTGATTACCACATAGCTCTTGCTTCGGCACATTATTCGTTCAGTCTGCACGCGGTCTTTTGGTAGCTCGTCCTTAATCAAATAATCTAGATACGGAGCTGTCCAATCGGGGGTAATTATCAGGACTTCCACCTCCACGTTCTTCTCCTCCAAGATGTCCGACTTCGGGCGAGTGCTTATTGTAGGCTTGTGAATTTCTTCGACGAATACTTCGATGGGCACTATGGTCCAGCCAGATCGCATCTTTGCTAGCTCGTCGGCTGCTTCATTGTCCCGTCGGAGCACATGAACAAGCTCCAAGCTGTCAAAGTTGCCTTCTAACTTGCGTACCTCCTGGCAGTGGGCAGCCATGTTGTCTTCGATGCAAGACCATTCTTTTTGCACTTGGTTGACCACGAGCATTGAGTCTCCGCGAACCGCCAAACATCAGATACCGAGTGATATGGTGATACAGAGCCCATGGATGAGTGCCTCGTACTCGGTGGCGTTGTTCGACGCAGGAAAAAGTATTTGAAGAATGTACCTCAACCGTTCTCCACTTGGTGATATGAGTACTATACCAGCCCCCGCGCCACTCAGTGTGAGGGATCCATCAAAGTACATCGTCCAATACTCGAGTTCCTTGACGACCGTCGGGTTTTGAAGTTCTGTCCACTCGGCAGTGAAGTCGGCGAGCGCTTGAGACTTGATGGCGGTGCGAGGCTTGAATAGGATATCAAAAGCTCCAAGCTCGACTGCCCACTTTGCAATTCTCCCAGTGGCCTCCTGGTTGTGAAGTATATCCCCTATCAGGAAGGAGGTGACCACTGAAACAGTATGCTCTTGGAAGTAGTGCTTGAGTTTGCGAGATGTTAGAAGTACGGCGTATAATAATTTTTGCACTTGTGGGTACCTCACCTTAGACTCACTCAGGACCTCGCTGATGAAGTAGACTGGGTGTTGGATCTTCTACACATGACCCGGCTCCTCCCTTTCTACGACGATTGCAGCGCTGACTACACGAGTCATTGCCGCGATATAAAGTAATAGAGGTTCCTCCGGCATCGGTGAAACCAAGACCGGGGGTGTCGTTAAGAAGGTATTCAAATCTTCAAACGCTTGCTGTGCCTCAGGCATCCATTGGAACTTGTCCTGCTTCTTGAGGAGTTTAAAAAATGACATACTTCGCATACCCAGTCAGGAAATAAACCTGCTGAGTGCGGCCATGCAACCTGTAAGCTTCTAGACATCTCTCTGCCAAGTCATCGGTTCCATATTTGATATGACCTTGATCTTCTCTGGATTAGCCTCAATGCCTCATTGAGATACGATAAACCCGAGCAGTTTTCCCGAAGATACTCCGAAAACACACTTCTCGGGATTAAGCTTCATGCTAAAAGCCCTTAGACTCCCAAACGTCTCGGTTAGGTCGGCGATAAGGTCCTTCCTCTCCCGAGTCTTCACCACGACATCGTCCACATATGCCTCCACATTGCGTCCGAGTTGGGTGTGAAAACACCGCTGTATCGCACGTTGATACGTTGCACCAGCATTTTTCAACCCGAAGGCCATCGTGGTATAGCAAAAGGCCCCAAAGAGCATGATGAACGAAGTCTTGATATGGTCCTCCGCCTTTAGGCGAATCTGGTGGTACCCTGAGTAGGCATCGAGGAAACTCAGGAACTTGCACCCAGCGGTTGAATCAACCGCCTGATCAATTCGAGGTAGCCCAAAGGGGTCCTTCGGACATGCTTTGTTGAGATCGGTATAATCAACGCACATGCGCCAAGTTTTATTCTTCTTTTGAACTAGTACAGGGTTTGCTAACCAGTCGGGATGATACACCTCTTTGATGAAACCTGCAGCTAATAGCTTGGTGATCTCCTGGTTGATGGCGTTCCGTCGATCTGGAGTGAACCGTCGGAGTCTTTGCTTGACTGGCTTTGCCTTGTCATCGACGTGTAGAGAATGCTCGATCACCTCCCTAGGAACACCCGGTATGTCGGATGGCTTCCAGGCAAAGATGTCCTTGTTAGCCAGGAGGAAGGTGACGAGCACGTCTTCCTATTTATCCTCGAGCCCTATCCTAATCAGAGTCATTTTGGATGGATCGGATGGGTCGAGAATAATTATGTTGGTTCCTTCGCCGGGCTTCATTCCTGACGTGGCCTGCTTCTTGGACGGGATTTCGCCTTCTTCCTGCAACGTGGTAGCCTCTGCCTGGATATTCTTTCCCTCGGCGGTTGCCTCCTGCAGCTCAGCAAGTTCATAGTTCTGTCGGTCGCATTCCAAAGATCGCTTGATGTCGCTGCGAACCGTGATGACACTTCTGGGTCCCGGCATCTTCATCACCAGATAGGTGTAGTGCGTGACAGCCATGAAACGAGCCAGGCCAGGTCTTCCCAAGATAGTGTGATACACTGTCTCAAAATCCGCTACCTCAAAATTTATGTACTCGGTCCGGTAGTTGTCTTTGGTGCCGAAGGTGACGAGCAAAGCAATCTGCCCGAGTGAAAACGAAGACACCCCAGGGATCACCCCATGGAACGGTTGCGAGCTCAGCCTTAGTTCGGATCGAGGGATGTCCATGTCGTCAAAGGTTTTGGCAAACAGGACGTTGAGTCAACTCCCTCCGTCGATCAAGACCTTCTTGATCTTTACATTGCGAATAACAGGGTCGAGCACTAGAGGAAACTTACCCAGATGTAGAACCCGGTTGGGGTGATCCGAGCAGTCGAAGGTGATCGGGACTTTGGACCACTTTAGATACTAGGGATTGCCGGTTCCACAGCATTGATCTCCCGAGAGGTAAGCTTTTGCTTCCGCTTGGACTAATTCCGGTGAAGCCCCCGTATATGTAGTTCAACTTGTGCTCGGGCTCTTGGTAATCGTCCTCGCCAGGAGGGTCTTTCTTCTTGGCAGCCTCATCCTTCGCTGGAGCCGGTTGCTTGTTACTTTCGCACACAAAACGCTTCAGGGTGAAGCAGTATTTGGCGACGTGCCTTCCCTTAGGGTGGAAAGGACAGATCGCATCCATAACAGTATTGTAGTCGGGCGCATCCCTTCATGGGGCTCAGGGCCGGTCGCGCTCTGCTACCGCAACTAGCTCCTCGCCTTTCCATTTTTTATCTTTGGGCTTGGAGGACTCGGCCTTGTCGCCTCTGTTCTTCTGTTGTGGGTGATCTTCTTGGCGCTCGGCTAGGGCGTCTGAGGCCGTGACATAGCGGTCGGCCAATGCAAACATCTCCTTTACGGAGGCTGGTGGTTTCTTGGATATTTTCTTTATAAGATCAGAATCACTTACCCTTTCTGAAAGACTGCCACCACCACTTCAACGGATACATCCTTGATGGTGTTCTTCTTCTGCATGGAACACCGGATGAAATCTCTCAGCGTTTCGCCCTTCTTCTGGTGAAGCGGATATAGGTCCCATGGGGTGCCAGGCCTCTCATAGGTTCCCTGAAAGTTCACGATAAATTGATCACAAAGATCGCTCCAGGAGTCCATCGAGTTCGCAGGAAGTCCTGTGAGCCATGCTTGATTTGAATGGGTGAGATTGACTCGTAGATAATTTGCCATCACGCTTTGATTGCCCCCAGCAGCTTTAACCGCCAGGGCATAGACCTGCAGCCAAGCTTTCGGATCTCGTTCCCCGTCGAACTTGACGATGCCCTTAGGGTTGAAACCTTCGGGCCATACGACTCGGCGTAGCCAAGAAGTGAATGCTCGGATTCCATCAATGGATCTGTCATCATGATGAGGAGTTCGGCGTGGCGAGCCTCTGGCTCGGCGATTGTCATCAACGCGTCGGGGTGGAGATCGGCGCGGCGAGCCCATCTCTCGACGGTCATCGTTGTCGTCCTGGCCCCTGCAATGATGGTCTCTATGGTCGTTGTAGCCATCGTACCTTTGATCACTTCGTCGATCGGGGCTGGTACCGAAGCGTTTGTGGTCATCATAGCGCCCACGTCGTTCTTCCTCGTCCCGCTCTTGCCACCTGGCGGTGATGTCTTGGCGAAGGTCGCAGTTGAGATTCCTGCAGGCATCCCCGACTGGTTGCGCGTGGCGCCGACTGCCAGTGTTCTGACTAGTTGCAGTCCAGCTGCTTGCGACGCGAGTAGCTGCGTGAGAGCGTGAGTGCGCTTCTCCAGCGGGCTTTTCCTAATTCTGCTGGATTGTAGCTGCCGTCACCATGGCCTTGATCTGGGCCATGATCGGGGTTGCTGGGCTATCAGATGCAATCATCGGGTCTAGTGTGTCGAGGAGCGTCTTGGAGGCGACGATGTTCTGCAGCGGTGTATGGAAGATAGCTTGGTCTTCCAACCTGGATTGCAGGATGTCCTCGCGGACATTGCGGCCGCAAGATCGAAGCGATCGCGTTTGTGCCTCCTTACCCTTACGAAGAAGACGATCTTCGTCCGCAGCTTCTTGAATCTCTTGCTAGCGTTGTAGATCGGTCTTCTGCTCTTTTATTGCGAAGATGCCACGTAGATTGTGGCAACTCCTCGCGACACCGATTGGTTTAGCGGCCGAGCTAGGGTGATATATCTGAGAAGGATTAGCCTGATCTTTACCAGATTGGATCTGGTTTAGGTCTAGGCAAATGAGTTCTCCACGTGCGTCTGCGACGAAGTCCACGCTTCGAAAGCGGAAAGCCTGGCCGGAGATGAAGGTGGTGATGATTCCGCCAATTGCTGCCATCGAGTCTGTAGGAAAAGATTATAGCACTTCCCCTACCTGGCGCGCCAACTATGAACTTTTGTAGTCGGCAATGAATTTTATGGGGCAGGCGCTAGATCTCAAACTCGAAGGTCACACAAGACAAAGGTTTAGACAGGTTCAGGCCCTCGACGGTAGAGGTAATACCCTAGTCCTGTGTGCTGGGATTATCTGGATCTAAGATTGCTTATGCGCTGTATGATGGGATGTCTCTGTTGTTGCCCGCCCTCTCCCTTATATAGTGGGGGTGGGGCGGTTACAGAGTCCTGATCGGTTACATGATTCTAATCGGTTACAGGATAGAGTTTACATCTTTATCTACCCTATTAACAATTCGGATCACAACCATATCTCTTATTTCTAAATAAATGTCTAACTATTTCTGGGATATATCCCTTTCCACGCGGCAACAAGGCTTGGCGCGGGGATTCCTTTCTGGACCTTTCTTTTGGCCCTGTCTCCCCTCCCGGCACTTCTGGGCTGGTTATGAAGACACCTGGTTTCATATATTCCACACTCGAGGTCATGCGAGGTCACACCAACCAATTTCGGGTACTCTGCGGCCTCGTCGAAGACCGCAACGAGTACATCCTCGACCTAGAGGAGAACGCAGCGCGCGTGCAAGAGGAGGTCCAGCTACTAAAGGCGACCCACGCCTTCGAGCTCTCGAAAGCCGTCGAGGCCGAGTAGAAGCGGTCGGCGGAGGCCATTGCGAACATCCGTGAGAAGGCCGAGAAGACCCACGAGGCCAGCCGCTCGACAGCCGCAGAACTCATCGATGCCGCCAACGCAGAGGCGGAGACGCTCCGCAAACAAGTTACGGAGCTTTCTACTGCTCCTGCGAGGGCTCCTGTCGAGCTCGAGGCGAAGATGGCCGAGCATCTAGGAGAAGCTAGGGCGGGTGATCCAGACGGGGAGGAGCGCTCTGGCCCAACTTCAAGAGGAGCAGAGCCGCGTCGCCAACGCCGAAGCCGAGGCACTGTCCTTGAGGGCAAGAGTCGCTGTGCTCGAGCTGGAGAAGATTGCTCGCGAGATGGCCGACCTGTAAATAGGTCAGTAGATAGGAAAAGGGGCGAGGAAAACTCGACCTCTCTTGTAAATGTTAGCTTTGCACACTTCGACCATCAGAAATAAAATTCCTTTGGTGCTCAAATTTAAACGTGTCTTTTAAGATTTAGACGAAATTCCAGCTAAAGACTTAGCTTTTGCTTCTATTGCCTTGTCCTTGTTGCCGGACCGGGGCACAAAAGGTAGTTGCTGAAGCTCGCGAGGTTAGCCAACGTCTTCGACATGAAAAAGGCTTAAGACGAAGTCAAGCTATCAGACACGTCTCTGAGTGAGGACAAGTTAAAACAGTAAAACTGTGATGCTAAAGGTTCTGTCCAACTAGTTCCTAGAAATTTTAGGTACTGCTACAGGGATGATAAAATTGCAAAAAAATTTAGGTAGCTTTCTGGAACATCTATGCACTAATGAAAAAATTTCAAAATTTGTACACTGCCAGGTTTACATACAAAATTGAAGAAGCGGGGTTCTGTCCAGAACGGTTATTCTGCACACACTACCCCCGTTTTGAGGTTCTAACTCTCGTTCCTTAGGTCAGAATTTCACAAAATCCTACGAGCTTAGCCTGAAACCAGAGATGACCCATTCCAGAATTTTAGTGAAGTTTTCTATGTCTCTAAGTTCATCAAACAGTAGCCTAAATTTCCCTTAACCTTTTATCGACTTGCGGCCTATCTAGCATTTGATACAAGGTGAGGTTTTGAAATTTTTCATCTCCAAGGAGATGGTTCAGAACAAGGTAAGGTTAGAGAGCCTCATGATGTTCCTAGCAAATTTTAGAGTTCAAAAATTATCATTCATAACTTTGACACTCGGTTTTGATCAATTTGAAGAGCGTAAGGAATAGAGCAAAGTTTCATGATATTGTTTTCCAGAAAACCAATTTTTGAAGTTTGAGATGAGCTCAAAATCCTTTTGAAAGGTAAGATGAGAAGGAAAATCTATCGAAGGGATAATAACAGCATTCTACATTTTCTCAAATAGTATTTATAACCGAAAATAATATTTTAAGAGAAAGCTTTGTCCTTAACTATCGACCATGCTAACTAAGGCTTTTCCTATAGTCGTATGAGCTCTGATATCACCTCTTGTGGGCACCCAAAAATACGAATCGATCCTCGCTCATGCGTTGGACTCAGAGGTGAAACCCATACTCCATGTAAGTGTATGGTCACTGTCACCCAAAAGTCCCGTATACAGAGTATTAACTAGATGGCCCTCACTCAAGCAAATATGAGCCACCTAGTTGCACCGTACACACTTATGCAACAAAGGGATTTTTGATTCCATTCTGAACAACCATACCGGGATTTGAACCAACTCATCCAAGCATAGAACTCGCCGTTCATCTCAGAACCTTGATATCGCCCACACTCACCAAGGGGAGCGCGAGCAATAGCCAAAGAACAATGACCGCACGAGTTTATGCATTAGATTCTTGAAAATGATTCTAGGTACCCGGATATGTGTCTAGTGCTAGTTCCCAAGATCAACGCCTAGCACCCACATATCCCGCATACGAGATGCATCGCAACACATACACATGAATCTAAGTAGTTGGAATAGCATAAACATAAGATACAACTATTACAACTACTTGCTATTACAAATAATGGCCCACCGGCCAAATATTACAAGTCCAAAAGTAAATTGCAACAGACAACAAACATATACCAACATGAGGACAGTGGTATGCCCATCCGATAAACCATAGGCAACTGACTTGTGAAAAGCCCAAGTTCATCGATCAACGTATTCGTTGGACCCCGAAGTAAAGTACGAGTTGTCGGGGTGTTCTTCCATACCGTCGTCTATATTGTTTAGATTAAGCAACCGTGAGTACACGTATGTACTCGCAAGACTTTAGTGTATGGAAATATTGTAAATGCATGGCTAGAACAAGGTTAAGAAGCTTCTACACTTGTCTCATTTTCTGCATAAAGCAGATTTTGTTTAACAAATGAATGTTGCATAAAACGGTAATGGAATTATAAAGGGCATTTAATAAAAAGTTAATAACAGTAAGTACAATTCATATTCATCATTCCACAGCCCTCCTTGGCTGCGAACAGTGAGTGAAAATAGCGACCCTTGGCTCATGAGTATACCCATCCATTCCAAAACCATTTCCAAGAGTTTTTGCAAAAATAAGACTATACTTGACATTATTTTCCCATGTTGCTCATGACCGCGAACACGGCTAATTAATTAGATTTAAATCTCTGCAGAAAGTGTACACTTTACCCACATTTCACATTCTAGCAATCATGTCAACCATGCCTCGCGATATGTACCGTACCCGATTTGCTAGACTGTGACGAAACCGTTCAACTAGTTAAAGCTCAGCCTTGCACCAGCGACAGTGATGTTAAACCCTCGCCATAGTTCCGGAGATCCTGAACCGATGCTGCCCCATCGTGAACTCTCCCCATGAAAAGGCATACACCGTTGTATTGGAATGCTTGGGCCCCAACACCTCGGTGAAGGGAGCACCTAGAACGACACCAGTCCATCGGATCGTCCATACTACTTCGGCCTACCAAAATGCAAGGATAAACTCTAACTAATCTAGTGAATTTAGGCTATCCCATACTAGCACATGTGGTGCACCAGAACACTTAGGTGATAGCATCAACTTCGGACCGTAACTGACCCAGGCGAGAATCTCTCCCTAACTACGCGTGAGGTCCTTTTCACGCCTCAAGTTTAACCATAACTCGGCCGTGTCTAAATTATATGTTTTGAGATGGAATTTTACCAAATTACAAGGAAACCATACCTCGGTTCCGTTCATTTAAACCAAGTTGCCAAGCTAGATTGAAAATGTGTCCCATCATTTAAAAGACGTTCTGGTGAGCATGTCTAAGCAGGAGCATAAGATAATTCACAAGTATTACCAAAGTGACATCAAGTATTGTCTACACCATAACTAGGTTACAATGGCAAGTAATCAAATGACAAGTTAAAGGAGATGCACTCAATTGGATTTAGCTACCATTACCCACAACATAGCAAGTTTAAAACATACACGCATGCATATAGTTTGATAAAACAACATAACTTTGCAAATATGTGATTAACATGATCGAAGCAGGGTGCTTGCCTGGTTGCTCTTCTTCTGAATTATAATCAGGGTCGTAGTCGACGTCGTTAATAACCGAATCCGAATTATCGTCGTCTATGCGTCGAATAATAAGAACCGAGACAAAAGCAAATAGCACCAATTCAAATGGGGCAAAAAGAAATAATATGTAAATACAAAATAAAAACTTACCAAGGAGAATATGGTGATTGTGAGTTCTTGATCTATCATTTTCATAATGATTTCATTAACACTTTGTTTATGTGAGGCCTTTTCCTCAATGTGTTACTTTCATCCTCTATTATAAGAAGCTAAAGTTGCAATCATAGCTAAGGCTATTTACGAATTCAAGAGGCTAAAATTATGTATCTTTGCATGTATAACTTTGAATTCTAGATGCTAAAATTATTTAGATTAATAAAAGTAACATTTGTTAAAAAGGTTTCGTTTGATTGGTACATAGCTTTAAGTGTCATGCATGGGAATGATTTGTACATGTTGGATATGAAATTTTAGGTTACTAGTTGATACTACTTGCTTATGTGATGATTTCTTGCATTGCCGATGTTTTGGCTTAAGACTTCCGATTTCATTCGTCCATACAAATGATTTTAGCAACATTGTCATTTAGGGTAGTTGTTCTAGCAAGTTTTATATGACAAACAAGTTGAAATCAAGATGTTTTCCATATTTTAGTTTTCCATTTACTGGGGTATGATTCTGGACCAGTTCCCCCAAAATTTGTGTTTAGCCGTGTAGTCTTTCAAGCTGCCGAATGTGCTTAAGTGTTATAGTCTTAGTGCAGTTTGTAGTCTTTGAAGGTTTTGCTTTAGTAGGATTCCGATGCAAAGCAAGTTATAATTAAGATATTTTTGCAAAATATGGTAGTATATATACTAAACACTGATTATGTACCATTTTTCCTTAAATTTGCATTTTGACGAGATACTTTACGGATTGCCGAAAAGGCTTAAGCATTATTGTTTTGGTGCAGTTTGTGGTCATTTAAAGTGTTTGCGGCAAAAAGATTTATTTGCTACACAGGTTATAAGTGAAATATTTTTCCATATTATGGTAGCATGAACATTGTACGATGTTACTAAGCTATCCTTTCATTATTTCCCATTTATACAATATATTTTATAGGTTGCCGAAAAGCTTAAATGATTATGCCGATCATGCGGTTACAGTCCAGTTTTCATTTTTTGATTGCGGCTGCACCTTATGGGATAATCTAACTATTTTTCAGACATTAGTAGGGGATATCGCTAAAAGTGTTTTAAAGTTGGTCCCGCGGTATTTCACATTTATTTGAGATGTTTTTCATGCATGTGGTCATTAAGGCTTAATATGGCTTAACTTAAAATTGTTCAAAATGATGTCATTTCTATACAGCAAGCTAGTATATGTTACTTTAAGGTTATAGCATTTGATTTGATCGAATTTGAGGTTCATTTGCGAGAGTTATGAACATTTCATCATTTTGCCGATTGAATGTTTGAGCAACTAGCAAATAGATTAAACTAAAGAAAAGTCTAAATGTTTTCCATCATTTATGACCTACGAAATCCCAGCAATGTATCTAAATTGGTTTCAACAAATGTTGATCTCATTTGTGCATTATTCTAACCACTTGAATCTTGAATGTTATTAAGGTATTAACCAACAATATTTGATATAAAATACATTCAAATTTTAAATGTTTTTGTAGACATGGAGTGCATAGGGTTGTATTAACTTATGGTATTTATTTCATGATTTATGGATCAAGACAAAATATACTTCCTTCCTAATACCTATTTAGGGACTAGCATTCAAACCCTAATAAAAATATTTTTCTGCAAGTAACATATAACCTTTTATTTCAGATTCTAATTCCTCATTTCAAAACTGAAATTTAGAAACTGATATCACTTCATTTGGGCATTCCTAGCAAAAGATAAGAACATTTGAATTGCGAAAGGCATAAAATAAAAATTTTCATGGCTGAGATGGATTCGAACTGAGGACGTCTCGGCTGAAACTCGAGGACTTCAACCACTGAGGTACGATGTCACTTGTGTCTAGAGAGCATGGAAAAATACTTGAGCTATACCTCTACTAACCCTAGAAGTTTGACTGGAACAACAATGGTGAGGGCTTGGCTGCTGGAAAGGATGAAGCTCGGCTGGGGAAATGAACTGCAGGGAGGTGGGCTCAGCTGGGGCAGTCCTCGGCCACCACCGGAGCTGGCCGTGGTGGCCAGAGCTTGGCAATGGCGCCGGCGAAGGAAACTTCCTCCGCGCACCCTCAGGAGATTGTATGGCAGCTGTGTGTGTGCCACCACTACAGAAAAGGACATCACTGCCGGATCAACATCAGCATCACTACCGGATGTTGACCCGGCACTCCCTAACTGGCAGTGATAGTCGGGACTATCACTGTCGGTTCTTCAACCGAAAGTGATAATAATATCAATGCCAGTTTATATTATACAACCGCGGTGATAAGGCTTATCACTCTTTGGATTTTATCCATAACGACAATGATAACAACTTATCACTGCCGGTTGTTATTTTCAACCGCGGTGATAATCCATATCACGCCACTTAATATTTTCCAACGGCGGTGATAAGGTGTTATCACTTGCGATTATTCTCTAAAACGGGAGTGATAAATGCGATTGCCACATTATCCTCCAAAACCGGTTACATAATTTTTTTGTATTATATGTATGATGTATTATTGTACTATATATATATTATACAGATACATTTATTACATACGGTATATGTTATGCGCAATATTAATGAAGTATTGGTAAAGAATAATTCAAATATATTAAATCATCATAATATTTAACATTGAATACGAATACTCATTTAATCATGACAATATTAATGAAGTATTTGTAAAGCATAATTCAAATCTGATAAATCATCGTAATATTTAATTATTACATTGTTCATTGACAATCGTTCACATTTCAGTTAATTGTAGCGTGTGGCTCGTAAAACTCGCCCTTTGGGTTGATCACTTCTCGAACGATGAACCCAGCGATCTGCTCTCGAAGGGCTTCAAGTTATTTGTCTAGTATTTGTTGGTCTTTGAGCTTCACGCTATGTGTCATTGAAGAAAATGATGCATTAATTAGTGTCGTTGTTTTTATAAAGAAAAGTAGGCGTCAACATGTAATAATATACCATCTCGCCGTTGTAGTCGGTACTGTCAGTGACAAACGTGTGTATGTGTATCATTAAGTAGTATGCACATAAATTGTTCCCTTGCGGCTGTCTTAGGCACGGAAAATCGGTTTTTATTCTGAACTTCTTCTTGAATGGACGGTACCGCGTGCTCTTCTTGCGGTATTTTGTGTACGCCCTGTGTATGGTTATGAATACTCATTAAACTTAACTAGGTGCAATTAAGTGCAATGGAATGAAAGATTACGGGAGCAATAACACAACGACCGAGTTTACCTGTCTAGCAATTCTATTACTTCTTTGTAATCATTTGTCGGTTTCCTCCTTGAGTCCAACACAGTGATCGTGCTATCGTCTAACGTAATGACGAGAAGGATCCAGTGAAAGCTGCAGAAGCCCATTAGTCATGACATGGTGTTGCACATGATAAACCGACTAGTAGGCGGGAAACACGTCTTGAAAGTTGTAGGGTAAAAATCGTAGGTCTTGTCTTGTAACTTTAGCAGCGCCTTTAGTACGTACTCCTCGATCTCTCTCTCCGTGAATGGATCTTTAATAAGTTTGCAGTTGACAAGGCCGGGATCGAGGAATCCTACCCTTTCATTTAAGTCCGCTCTGAGTGTCATTATCTCCATTCTACATAAGAAAGAAGTTAGACACTAAGTTTAAGGGTACGTGAATGTACAGTACGAATTATACAAGAGACTTACGGAGTCCAAATTCTTAATACAGACACGTCCAGAGCATCTCGTTGGTACAACTGTTATAACTCGGAGGTTTCTACCCAGAAAACTCTGTCCATATTGTGAAAATCCGTTTCTTTGTATTTGACGGGGAACGCGTCGTTGTTTGTCTCTTGGACAAACTACCGATACCATTGGTGTAGACGTCGTAACTATGTCGTCAGTCTCTGCTCCTCGTTTGGATCCACCAATGCTTCCCCGTTAACGAACTTCCACCTTAGAGGGGCCCCGCGCTTTAGCACCCTTACAGTGCGGCGGTAGCTCTTTTACCAACTTTGTCCTTTAGATTTCTACCTAGAGATGCGCTCGTAGTCGATCGTTGGCTAGGTTGAGGAGATTGATTGCCGTCGATCTGTTTAACCGTCGCTATGTCTAGGAAAAAATCTCTTTTGGTAGCTTCGATTTCAACTTTATCAGGTGCTGGTGTCTTTTTGAAGTGAGCTGTCACGCTGGCGTCTACATCCTTTCTAGTTTCTTTTTCGGTCATGTCATATGCTCGTTTCTTACCGGATTGTGCTGGCTTCACAAATGTGGCACTTTTCCCCGCTGACCGTGATGAATTTTGAGAACACGGTGCTCTTTCATTATTTTTCCGTGGCGCTGGAGCAGGAGGTGGACTTCTTTTAGGTGACGGAGGAGGACTTTTACTACCTGGATAGGCCGCGCTGTCATCATTAGTATCATCATCGCCACTGTCGTCATCGGATAAAAACATTATGTAGCGCTTGCGCCACGCGATGAATGTGCCCAGGCTTTGCCAAGAGTATTTCTGCCTTCCTCGCTGGGGATCTGTACCTCAATTTCATGGTAATTGTCAACCACACTGTCTACTGATACTCTGGCGTATCCCTCAGGAATTGGGCGGTTATGCAACTTCTGCCCCTCGCCGCATGGCCAAGCCATTCCTTCAGCCACCTTAATGGTTATATTCGCTAGAGGCA
The DNA here is from genome assembly GCA_036346275.1 of Otatea glauca. Lineage (NCBI taxonomy): Eukaryota > Viridiplantae > Streptophyta > Magnoliopsida > Poales > Poaceae > Otatea > Otatea glauca. The sequence continues at coordinate 8,555,692 of CM070726.1, forward strand.
GGTGCAGACTGCAACGTGTCGGCTCTACGATTTTGTCCACGGGCAAACTACAGGCCGAGTCCTCTTGGGAGGGCCGCGGACGCTTAGGCGCTTTACGAGCAGCGGCGGGACTACGGAGGTCATGTGCACGGCGTTCGTTGAGGGCCTTCGCTAGCATTTCTTGCATCTTTTGTATCATTCTTGAAATTGAATTTCCTTTACGCATCATTTCTTCTATTACTCGTACCGTGCATCCCATTGTTCTTGTCTAGTTAGCCGGACGCTTATAGATAGAAGCGTCCTCTGGGAACGCTGCTTTGTAGGGCACCAAGCCTAACCCTCTAGTCGACCAGGTGCTCTTTGTTACCAGGCGCGTGTTAGCTCGTCGTTCTCTCTTCTTGGTTGGAAGCATACAGGTAGCTTGGGCATGGGCACTGCGATCTTCTTTGAAATTCCCTCTTCTTTCTCGCCACGAAGCTTAAGCTGCCATCATCAAACAGACTAGCTCCCTCGCAAGCATCCGATTACTTTGATCTTGGGGCCATCTCGGACGTCGCGGGAACAACTCCACTAAGAATTAGCTCTTCTTCCCTTGCATCCCACTTGGGTACTTTCTTCACGTAGCCACCGGTGCCTAGCGTATGGGGGTAAATGTTCTTGTCCGAGTTTGCTTTGTTCTTTTCACTAATAGCTTGGGCTTCATCAGACTTCTTATATTGCACAAATTCATCCCAAAATTTCCTCAACCTCGAGTACGTATCAAAGTTCGGCGTTTCATCCTTCTTCACATACTCCTTATTCAGCTTTGTCTTCCAATTCTTCCAAGAGATTCCCATGATGGCTAGTGCATGTTTCTTCGCATGCTCCAACTGATCTTCGGGAAACTGAAACTTGGATGTCAAATCTGTCCACAATGCTTCCTTGATTTCATCGGGAACATACGACGGGCAAATGCCACGACGTGTCCGTGATTTGTAGGTGATGGGCACGTTATCTCTAGCTAGGACCCCGCATGCTGTTCGATATGGCCCAAGCAGTGATGATGGTATAATCGGTTCGCTGACTGCATTAAGCTCTACGATCACCTTTCGTTCACCCGTCCGCAACTTGTTAGGACCTCGGCGACGATGCTGACTCTGTTCACGTGATGTCTGGCCCTGTATTTTAACTATTTCATTACTCATCTAATTGGTATACGTGAAGATTAGGTCTGAAATAATTACCTCGTGTACGTTTATTGCCTCTGTTTGCTGCAGGTCGAGGAACCTTGCCGGGCTTTGTTCCGGGCTTTGGTTCAAATGCTCAGTGCCATCCGGCACTTGTTCCTAGTTAGCGGCCATGTGCGGCTAATTTATCTAAAATTTAAAATTAACAAAGGCATGAGATGAATGTGATGGTATACGTATAAATTGGTCACGCACGAAGTTGTGGACCGAAATGGACTAATTATACGTACAATATTACACACATTTGGCCATTACTTTCTTAAATCTAGTGATATTATTTCCATGCGAAACTACACTACTCGGTATTTATTACATGAATGTAATAAATACAATGTATTGTTAAGACAACAAAAATCTCATTACATGAATATAACAAATACAATATAAGGTATTTATTACATGAATATAATAAATACAACATAATAAAATCTCATGATGCTCCTAGAAATAAGCTGTCAAATTGTCTTTAGCGTCTGCTGCCTCCGTGTATCTCTGTGTAGCCTTACCATATCATAGCAGTAGCAAAATAAAGTAGACATTAAAAATGCAACATAAAAGCTAATCTATCAATTTTTTTAACATTTCCATGAGAACAAGAGCTGAGATACTGAATCATGATATTAAACAGCGCAACAAGCAGAACAAAGAACAAGGTATTATCCGTTTATTTTTTGATGGTTTTGTGTGAAGGAGAATTTGTACCTGTAGAATTTGAGAGTTACTGGATGAAATTTGAAAGAAAAAAAGATTGTAAGAAAATTCATATAGATCTTGGTAATTATGAATTTATGATAGCTACCAGAATTATTTATTATTACCTTCAGTTCTTCCGTGTCCTTTGTTGATGTTATATGAGCAAATAATTTGGCCAATTTAGTCAGAATCCTTGTGTAGTGGTGAATGTGACCGCATGAACAACGCGACAAATTGCCAATTTGGGTAAGATCTACCATTCTTACAACGATATAAACCTATAATTGTTAGTTTTGACATAATCCTAACAAGTTTGATTTTCTCAAACTTAATTTGATGAACTATTTAAGCTATGAATGGGTTGGATACCCTGTCTGTTAATTCCGAACTATTTCAAGGAAATACCTCAGATGGTGCGTCTAAATCCTACTTTGTCTCTCTACCAGTCTACCTAAAGCTCCAAATTTAACTGTTCTGTTGAGCTCTGTTCATTCATCCATACAAATAAAAATAATCTCATACATTCAGGTTCTCTATGTACACTGAACTGTCATATTCACAATGGAAAAATTGAGGAAAAATCCAAGCTCCCAGTTATAAGAACATGCAGTTCAGGATTAGGATCCAAATTTCGCTCTCAGGGCTTTTGTCTAAAGCTACATTGGTCAGTCCACATCTGTCTTACACCATGGCAGTGCCATACATACATATTACCTGTCAGACTACACCGTAGTTAAGCTCTAGTAACACAGGCGAGGAGGAGTACGGATTACCATCAGCGGAGCTGGCGCAGAGGAGGGCCGGCGCGGAGGGCTACCGGACGTCGAGGAGGGGGGCCGGTGCGGGGAGGAGGGCCGGCGTGGGGAGGATGGCCGGTGCGCTGAGGAGGGCCGGCGCGGAGAGGAGGGCCGGCGCGGTGGAGGCGCCGTGCGGAGGCTAGGGCACAGAGTGTGGGAAAAACGGCGAAGTGTGGGAAGAAGACCGCGCGCTTCGTTTATATAGATATAACAATCACTGCCGGTTCACGAAAGAAATCCGGCGGTGATATAACTATCACTGCCGGTTGAAATTAGAACAGTGATACCTAAACATCACTACCGGATTTTTCTCTAGAACCGGCATTGATGTCTAGGTATTACTGCCGGGTCTAATTTCAACGGGCAGTGATACCACAACATCACTGCCGGTTTTTTCTCTAGAACCGGCAGTGATGCGTGTGGGCCCCAAAAGTCAGTGGCTAAAGCCAAGCTCAAATTCAAACTAACATAACTTTTCATATATAGCTCCGAAAAGGATGAAATAAATTTATAAATTTGTATAAAATTATGAAGTTTTAGAATATATGAAACATTGATTTTTTAATCACAGAAAAATTAAGTGAATTACAAATTTGCTAAGAACCCTACATGGACTTTACATAAATACTATAACACCATGAACATTAATTTGAATCTTTTTAATAAAGATTAACTTCAATGTGCTAGATATTAAAAAATACATGATTTATGCAAAAGAAATCTTAAGTAAATAAAAATTGATAGCGAAGATAAAGCATATCAGTATATTACAAATGGAAGCATGTTCTCCATACAAAATAAAGTATATCAGTATATTACAATGGAAGCATGTTCTCCATACTGAATAAAGTATATCCGTATATTACAAGCTGAAGCATGTTCTCCATACAAAATAAAGTATATCCATATATTACAAATTGAAGCATATCCTTCATCCAACATAAGACATATCCGTATATTATTACAACTAAGCAACGATTCAACCTTCGTTATGATCACGGCGTATGTATGTAGCTTCCTCACTGTCTTCCATGAGACCTAGGTCGACGTTCTCACCAAAAGGAGGAAGCTCAACGAATTGGTTGTAGTCTTCCTCGTCGACTACATTGTCAACTCCGACAATGCTTCTTTTCCTTGAAGAACCACGTGGCGTTCTTTGTCAGCCAGGTCCCGAACAAAAAACATTTGTGTAACGACATTAGAAAGTACGAATGGTTCTTCTCTGTATCCGATGTGCTTGAAGTCCACGGTAGTGATACCGTACTTGTCGATGTTCACGCCCCGAGGAGCTGACCCAGCACGCACGAAAGAGAGGAACCTTCAAAGGCCCATAATCAAGCTCCCAAATCTCTTCTATGAATCCGTAGTAGGTGCGCATATTACCATTGCTATCGTAGGCATCTATCACGGACTCTGCATTACAGTTGGTGCTCTTGTTATCTTGTGCTCGTATAAAATGTATATCCATTTATGTCGTATCCTTCAAATGTCGAGATTGTACATGACGGTCCACGAGACAGCGCTCTCAAGCGAGCACACTCTGTCTGCGTATGCATCATGCGTCTAAGCAACCAATCTCGAAGTTATCTCTGTGGTATCTCGCGATCAAACCTCGATTTAAATGGGTTTTCTTCTTAGCATATTCTTGTGCATATCAACATACGGTGCCGCTACTGGCGATTGGTCGAAGCTGTAAAATGTACTTGAATGAATGAAGCACGATCGTTAGTACGCTTCGATTTCTGACCTAATGTCCCTTTGCCATGTAGCCTCCCCTCATGACGAGATATGGGCACACCAATCGGTTTGAGATCCATGTAATCGACGCAGAATTCAATGACCTCCTCTGTTCCCCAACCTTCGGCAATGCACCCTTCTGACTGATGTCGATTACGAACATATTTCTTCACAACCCCCATGAACATCTCGAAAGGGTACATCTGATGTAGAAACACAGGGCTAGGAAACTGTATTTCTTTCACAATATGAACAATGAGATGGACCATAATATCAAAAAAGGATGGAGGGAAGCACATCTCAAGCCGACATAGAGTGTGGATCACGTCTTGCTGCAGCTTACCCAGTTTCATTGGATCAATGACCTTTTGTGAAATCGCATTGAAGAAGGAACACAACTTTATAATTGGGTCTCGCACTTTCTGGCGAGAACACCCTAATTGCAACAGAAGCATCGTGTCATCATCACGTGGCAATCGTGAGACTTCAGGCCAATTAATTTCAAGTCTTTCATTGAGACTAGCCTCTTCATGTTGGCAGAATAACCGGACGGTACTTTGACTCCGTGCAAGCATTCACACACGCTAATTTTTTCTTTCTTGCTAAGAGTGTAGCAAGCTGCCGGAAGGTACGTTTTGCCTTTACCCAAATCTTCATGATGTAGCTCCTTCCTGAGGTTCATATCTTCCAGGTCCATCGGTGCTTTGAGTGTATCTTTTGTTTTGCCAGGTATGTCTAGTCAAATACCGAGCAAGCTGTCACACACGTTCTTCTCTACGTGCATAACGTCGATTGCATGTCGAACATCCAGGTGCGACCAATAAGGTAGGTCCATAAATATTGATCTCTTTTTCCACAAAGGAGCTGTATCACGGGAACACAGGGTGATGTAATCTGGCTCCTTTCCATGGATAATTTTAATATCCTTCTGACCACAAATATCTCTTTGCTGTTGCGATGTTTTGGAGCTGAAGCTGTCTCCTTTGTACCATCGAAACCTCTCTTGTTGTTGCAATACGGATGGTCCTTACGAAGGAACCTACGATGTCGCATGTAACACATTTTTCTGCGGTATTTTAGCCATCGGCTACCTGTATCACCCAAGCAATGGATGCATCCGTTGAATCCTTTAATAGTCTGGCCTGAAAGAATACCGAGAGCAAGGTAATCATTGATGGTTACGAACAACAACGCGTGTAGCATGAAGTACTCTCTTTTATACTCATCCCATAGCCACAAACCATCGTTCCACAATAACAGAAGATCTTCAACCAGTGGTTTCAGGTACACATCGATATCGTTGCCAGGTTGCCTTGGCCCTTGGATTAGCAGCGGCATCATAATGTACTTTCGCTTCATACAAAGCCAAGGAGGAAGGTTGTAGATACATAAAGTCACCGGCCAAGTGCTATGACATTGCTCATGTTGCAAAGCGATTCATCCCATCCGTACTGAGCCCGAACCTTATATTCCTCACATCACATGCAAAGTGTTTCTTGTATTTTGTATCAATGTTCCTCCACTGCGCAGAATCAACAGGGTGTCTGAGCATTCCATCCTTCTTACGCTCCTCAGCGTGCCATCGTAGCAATTGAGCATGCCTTTTGTTCGCATAAGCAGGCGCTTGAGACGTGGGATTATAGGGAAATACCACAACACCTTGGTTGGGGGTCTTTTTTTCTTACGATGCACTTCGGTGTCGGCATCACTATGCTTATAACGAGATGCCTTGCAAACAGGACACGCATCCAATTTTACAAACTCATTGCGATACAATACTCAATCGTTCGGACATGCGTGTATTTTCTGTACTTCCAGTCCCAATGGGCAGACAATCTGCTTGGCCTGGTACGTGGTTGCTGGCAACACGTTTCCCTCCGGGATAACGTCTCGCACGAAACCTAAAAACTCTGTGAAGCTCTTATCAGACCAACCATTGCTTGCCTTCAACTGTAGCAGCGTTAGCACAACATGCAGCTTTTTGAGGTCCTCCTTGCAGCCCGGGTACAAAGGTGTTGTAGAGTCCTCTACCATCTGTTGGAACTTCGAAAATCCCTTTCACTCTTGTGGTCCTCCTCCCCATCATGCAACATCATTCTAGATCATCTTCATGGTTATCGACGAACGTATCATCTTGGGTGTCCACGAACGTATCCTCGACCGCCGTGGAGTCGTTGTCTTCGTCATCATCATCAATCGGATGATCTTCACGTAAAATCTCATTTTCACCGTGCTTAGTCCAACAGGTATAGGCAGGTTTGAAACCCCTTCGAAGCAAGTGTGCACGGATCGCCTCAAGATTAGAAAACTGCTTCTCATTCTTGCAATCGGCCTTACGGGCAACAAATGTAGTCCGTCGACTTAGTTGACTTATGCGCGCGCACCACGCTCATAAAACTAGTCACACCGTTAAAGTACTCTCTATAGCGACGGTCCACTTCATACATCCATCTTCGGTCCATCTGCAAATATTTATAACAAATAAAATCTCAGTAAATCAATAAGTGGTCACAAATTATTTTATTCATTTAATTTGTTACGTACTGCTAATTAATCAAGAAATCCATTTCCAAATCTCACTATTAAAATCTATTAAATAATTGCTATTACTTATAATGGTCTACCCGGCAAATTTGCATTACTTACAAAAAGTATTAAATTAATATACACCAAGTAAAGAAACAATAATAAGTAATTAGATACAACAACAATTAATTATGTAGTGTTGTCATACTTAACATATTAAACGCAATCACTAATTTGGTCCTCATAAAAACTTAAATTCAAGCTATATCGGATGCCTCTTTATGTCGGATCGGATATTTGTCAGATAGTATCGATCGGATAGGGATCTGATTTTTATAATAATCTGATTGGATTCGGTACCTCACTATCCGTCGGATACGGATCTGATTGGATAATCCGGATATTGATGGGTCGGATATCGGATATACGTGTGGGCTGGGCCAAAACTACAATTTTGGCCCAAAAAGGTTTCTTAATTTTAGAATTATTTTTTAATTTAATTAATCCATAAAGCAAGTTTCAATTATTAAAATTAGCAGACCAACTTCAAAAATTATGAATTTTTTTTGAGAAAGTTCCACAAATAATATAACATTTAAAAATTTATTTTCAAGGTTTTATCACATTTTAAAATTTCTCAAAAATTCAAAACTTCCTTTTAATAGGAAAATATTTTAAATAATTAGCTAAAAGGCATACAAACTCATAAATACATAATTTATTATTTAAAACATAATTCAATAAAGAATATAAAAACTTTTTCTACACACATGACATCTAAATAGTTACATACAACGACAATTAATTATGTACTGCTGTCGTACTTAACTAAAATATTAAATGCAATCACTAATTTGGTCCTCGTAAAAACTTAAATTCAAGCTACATCTTAATCTCACTAATCACTGCACACATAAAAAGGTGGTGAATTCAAATCTAGTCTCTAAATTAGAGCTCTAATTGTGCTCATTATGCAATCGATAATTCTCACAGCCAACAACCATATAGAACGTAATATCCAACAAAAACCAACTACAAATGAAATGTACATCAAGATACGAACCGTAGATCACGAATTACAAGTGAATTCCACCAAATTTGAGAGCAAAAATTCGCCCCCTCTCTTCCCCAACCGAGCAAGAACAGAGCTCCTCTGCATTGCGGAGGTGAACAATCTGAAAGGGTATTTATAGTGTCGAATTATCACTTCCGCTTCTTTTCAAAACCCGACAGTAAAATATCAGTGCCAGTTGAATAATATAATTCAACAGTGATACTCTCTGCCGTTCCCGCGTGAAAATTTAGGGTAAGTCTTATCACTGCCGGTTATTATTTACATACCGGCAGTAATATATCACAGCCGGTTTTATAATACGAACCGGCAGTGATACTGCTCTCCTGGTCGCGCGGGAGAATTTAGGGTAATCTTATCACTGCCGGTTGGATAAAATGAACCGGCAGTGATATTGCTTCACTTCGCGCGGGAAAACATTATTGTGCCGGTTTTACTTGGAACCGGCAGTGAGGACCACCCGGCACTGATGAGGTGTCGCGGATATACCCCTCTGTAGTAGTGCACGAAATGAGAAGGCGAGCTCACTTGGCTGCCGGCGGTTCTGGATGGGGCTTGCCCGGTTTGCTATGGCGCTCAAGGCGGAAGAAGCAAGGTCGGCAAGCAAGAGACGATGAATTTAGAGTTCGGTTTTTATGGCTTGGAGATGGTAGTTGGTGAGAGGCAGTATGGGCACGGGACGGAGCTTGCGAGGCTGGCTTCCTACCTCTGCGTGGCTGCAAGCTAGACTCTGCCGCGACAGCACTTCAACGGAATAGCTCGGTGCCGTGGCAGCCGTTCGGCAGAAGCTGGGAGAGAGAGAGAGGAGGGAGAGAGGGACAGGTAGGGGCTGACCAGTGGGACCAGGCCGGCGTGGAGCCCACTGCCAGAGACTAAACAACAGGTTCCATCGACCACAACAGTTGCATTTGGCAGATGAGTTCATTTATGACAATTTCAAGTTTAGGAATTGGGCTGGTTGATTGAGAGAGTTAAATGAGTTGGAAAAGTTTATAAATTTTTGTGTCGGTAGATCAAGGAGTCTACTATCCATTTTCTTTGGTTTCACTTGATTATCTCTTATAGTTTAATAACAGTAATTCTTTAAATTTGACTGTTTTCAAACTGTTTTTGAATTTTTGATCTATATAAATGAGGTGCAAAAATTCTGGAAAAATTATATTTATACATCTTATGTGCTCTAGTATTTTAAAAAATTATTTTCTATAGCATGTTGTTTAAGATTTTCATGAGTTTCTTTAATGTGTTGGTTTAGGTATTTGGAAGTCATTTAGTTCCAAAAGTCAAATCTTCAAATAATGAATGAATTCAAAGATAAATTCAAATGTGCAATAAGATTCATGACATGAAACTTTATTTTTTTTATAAAGCTTTGACATTTGATAATATTATTTTAAATCAATTCTGCTTTTTATTTCCCTTCAACACTAATTGAGTTCACATGCCTTTGAGAATTCCTCGAGATGACCAAGGATAATTTTGGATTTATGTGAATTTTTTCTCTCTAGATTTTATCTCTTAAGTGTTTTTGGATTTTGTGTTATGGAGTAAAAGATAACAATTTTTATAATCCATTTTCTAAAAACCTAGAATTCGAAAAAGTTTTGAAAATATGGAATTTCAAAATAAGATTTACATTTTGATCTTAACTTTAAAGTTTGTTTATTTTGAATGAAAACTTTAAAGCAATATCTTGCTCTTTTCTTTTAGGTTGAATACATGAGAATGAAGAAAAGATGATGATTAGAATGAAAATCTTGGTTTCGGATTGAAATTTTTATTCAATTTTATTTTCAATTTTCAAATTTTTATTTTTCCTATTTTTGAAATTTTCGGGATGTTACTGTTTACCCTATGAAAATTCTTATATAACAATAGTTATCAAGCAAGCTCGCAAATGTCGCCATTTGAAGCCTTGTGTGGAAGAAATTGCAGAACACCACTCTGTTGGAATGAAATAGGGGATCGCCAAGTCTTTGGCCCTGATATTTTGCAAAAGGCTTAAGAATAGGTAAAAATGATTCAAAAAAGATTAAGAACAACGTAGTCTAGGCAAAAGAGCTACGCTTATAATCGTCGGAGAGAGTTAACCTTTGCTCCTAATGACCATGTGTACTTCAAAGTCTCACCGTTTAGAGGCATGCGTCGATTCCAAGTTCGTGGAAAGTTAGCACAAAGGTTTATTGGACCGTTCCCAATCCTATCTAGAAGTGGACAAGTGGCTTATCAGTTGGAGTTCCACCACAGTTGTCAAATATGCACAATGTGTTCCATGTGCCATAGCTGAAAAAGTGTCTCAGGATACTAGAAGAGCAGATGCAGATTGAGGATGTTGAGCTACAAGATGATCTCACCTACCTAGATTATCCAATCAAAATTCTGGATGAAGCAGAACGCATAACAAGGAATAGGACAATCAAGTTTTGCAAGGTTCAGTGGAGCAACCACTCAGAAAAGGAAGCAACCTAAGAGCTTGAAGAAGATCTTAGAGAAGAGTACCCCAACCACTCAGAAGTGGTAGGCTTAAATAAGCAGCCATACCAAGAATAAATAAAGAATTATTTCAGTTTGGGTATAACCTATCTCCCCGTTTTAGAAATTCTTGCTTCTTATCTATGCTACATCTACCTTTCCTAACCCAAGAGGCAATTATCAGATGGTGAATACTCGAGGGAACAACGGTGCTTCAGGAAGTGGACTGCGCCAGAATGACAACCCCAATGACGGAGGAAGCCCTCAACCACCACCAGTTGACATGCGAGAATGCGGGGCGTTTCTTCTTTGCGCGAGACTCAAGCGATCTGAGACTATGATGCAGCAGATGAACAACGCAGCAGCAACCAACAACAACCATGCAGCTCAGAACAATAATGGTGGACCTCGACCTTACTCCAAGCAGATGAACAACGCAGCAGCAACCAACAACAACCATGCAGCTCAGAACAACAATCGTGCGCCAGGTCAAGCTGGAGCAACCCCGCAATCAACAGTGCATGGTAGGATCAACCACATCACCGCAGATGGAGCTCAGGAAGCTACGAACGTCGTACTGGGTATGTTTACGGTTAACTTTCGTACTGCTCTGATTTAGTTTGATTACGGAGCTTAGCATTCGTTGTTTCTCAAAGTTTTGCAACCAGAAGCGGTTTAAAGTGGTGAATCTTAAGTGTGCGCTCTTAGTCCAAGCCCCAGGATCTGAGCTTAGATCTAGCCTTGGGTGTTTGGGAGCTAAGTTGCTTATGGACGGGACAGAATTTCTAGAGAATCTTATCTTGATAGATGCTAAATCCCTAGACGTTATCCTTGGAATGGATTGGCTGTCTAAGCATAAGGCCGTTTTGGATTGTCGCCGAAGGATTGTAACATTGGAAGGCCCTAGTGGCAAGAAGGTAGAATTTCAAGCGACTGCAGTTCGTGATGGGCAGTTAGTGATCAACAGCGTGAAAGCCATCAGCATGGAAGATGTGCCAGTAGTCAGAGAATACCCGAACGTGTTTCCAGAAGATTTACCAGGACTACCGCCAGACCGCGATATCGAGTTCGTTATCGAGTTAGCACCAGGCACAGCACCGATATCAAAGAGACCATATCGGATGCCTACCGACGAGTTAGTGGAAATGAAAAAGCAGATTGAGGAACTGCAAGAGAAAGGTTTCGTTAGACCTAGTTCATCACCGTGGGGAGCACCAATTTTGTTTGTTCGTATGAAGGATGGAAGTCTTAGGATGTGCATTGATTATCGAGCACTTAATGAAGTAACGATCAAGAATAAGTATCCGTTACCCAGGATCGACGACTTATTTGATCAGTTAAGAGGAGCTGGAGTTTTCTCCAAGATAGATCTTCGTTCGAGGATACCATCGATTGAAGATCCGGCGGAGGATGTGCCTAAAGGCTGCGTTTTCTACGCGATATGGACATTATGAGTTCACGATCATGTCATTTGGATTGACTAATGCTGACATATTTCATGAACATGATGAATAAGGTTTTCATGGAATATTTGGATAAGTTTGTTGTAGTCTTTATAGGCGATATCTTGGTTTACTCGAAAGCAGGAAGAACATGCGAGAACATCGAGGATGGTGTTAGAGAGGCTGCGAGCATCGGTTTGTCGCTAAGTTCGACAAGTGTGAATTTTGGAAGGAGAAAGTCAATTTCTTGTTCATGTAATGACTACTAAAGGAGTGATTAATCCCGACAAAGTGGGCCTTGATGTTGCATTGGGAGCAACCGAAGTCTGTTACTCAGATCCGTAGTTTTTTGGGAATGGCGGGATACTACCGTCGATTCATAGAAGGATTCTCGACAATTGCTAAACCCTTTACGCAGTTGTTGAAGAAGGAAAAGAAGTTTGCATGGACGCCTGAGTGCGAGAAAAGTTTTATGGAACTGAAGAAGCGTTTAACAACAGCCCCCGTATTAGTGTTGCCAGATGTGCAGAATGGATTTGGTATTTATTGCGATGCTTCAAAGCAAGGATTGTGGTGCGTGTAAATGAAAGAAGGCAAAGTCGTTGCTTATGCGTCGAGACAGTTGAGACCGCATGAAGTGAATTACCCAACACATGATTTGGAGTTAGCTGCCGTAGTGCATGCTTTAAAGATATGGCGTCATTATCTCACAGAAATAGATGTGAGATATATCTGATTCATAAGAGCACGAAATACATATTCACTCAAGCGGTCTGAATATGAGGCAGCGAAGGTGGCTAGAGCTAATTAAGGATTATAATGTAGAATTCATTATCATCCGGAAAAGCCAATGTGGTAGCGGGCGCTCTGGTAAGAAAGAGCCATAAGCGAATACATTGACAATGGAAGAGCAACCACAACTATGCAAGGAATTTGAAGCTAAGGTTGGAAGTGGATTACGCAAGGAATGGTAAGCGCTTTGGAAGTAAAGCCAGCATTTGGAGGATCAGTTAGAAGGCGGAAAGATGACGATAAAATTTCTAAGATCAAGGCTAAAAAGGAGGAAGGTCTAGCCGTGGATTTCACTCTAGACGAGCAAGGAACCATGTTCTTCAAAGGTCGAATTTGTGTACCGAATAAAAAGGAGCTAAAGCAATTGATTCTTGAGGAAGCTCACGATTATAAGTACTCGATTCATCCAGGAAGCGCTAAGATGTACCAGGATTTGAAAGAGAGATTTTGGTGGCCTAATATGAAGCCTGATGTAGCTGAGCATGTTGCTTTATGTGATGTATGCCAGAGAGTAAAAGCCATGCATCAAAGACCAACTGGTTTGTTGCAGCCGTTGAAAATTCCGGAATGGAAGTGGGAGAAAATCGGAATGGATTTTATCACCGGTTTACCTAAGACTCAGAGAGGTTACGATTCCATTTGGGTTATTGTGGATCGTCTAACCAAGGTCGCCCATTTTATACAAGTGAAAACCACTTACTCGGGAGATCGTTGAGCAGAGTTGTACATGTCAAGTATTGTATGTTTGCATGGAGTGCCCAAGAAGATTGTGTCGGACAAAGGTACCCAATTCACCTCAAGATTTTGGAACAAGTTGCATGAAGCAATGGGGACTCGTCTGAATTTGATCTGACATATCACCCATGAGCAGTTGTCGGTGAAAGAGTAAATCAGATTTTAGAGGATATGTTGAGAGCACATGCTTTAGCTTATGCTACGTCATGGGATAAATGTTTGCCATATCACGAGTTGATTATAATAATAGCTATTGTAAGGACCGAATCCGATTGAACCCCTTTGTGTTCTTGCACTATTCCGGGATCAACGCTAGTGCACACGACTTAACATTGGTATATATCATATCATACACAGCGACAATAGAATAATAGTTCATTTATTGATATAGCTAAATGTATGATCTTATGACCAACTTACATTATTATGCCACGCGAGCAAGGCGAGAATATAAACTAATAATTAAGCGTGGAAAGTAGAAGCGTAGATAGCTCATCAGTTCACCACGGGCAACCAACAAGGCTCGAACCCTAATGACTCGTGTCTTCTTGGACCTCATCTTCCAACACGGTGTAGATTCTTCAGCTGTTGATTATTGTTGTTTGGCAAGGGTGAGTACTTAAAGCACTCAACAAGTTGTGCCTGAGAATGCGATTCTATTTATCTATATGTAAGGCTTATTCCAAAGGATAGGCTATCATGGCTATTTTGCAATAAGCGACATTTATGAACAAATACAATAATAGATTGTAAAGAATGTAAAGCGAATAGCAATAATAAATAAATTCATATTTCTCAAGTAAACCAAGTTTCCAATCCTAAATCAAGTTCCAATCTTCCATATGGCAATCCTGCCATCCCAACCAAGTTGTCCAATTTATTAAACTAACCCTTAGCTGTAATTCCGAGCATTGCTCAATCATGAAGCACGGCTATCCGAATAGTTTCACACTCTGCAGAGGTTATGCACTTTACCCGTGATACAACCAAACACCACAAAGGCGAGAGATTATAACAAAGCCTTTACAATGCTCTATCTTAACCGGTACTACCGCTAAGGTTTCAACAACGGCGGTCGAAAAACCACATCCGAGGCCCCCTCTTGCGCCATGTGAGTTACACCATAACTCGGGAACTCACACCGACCATGATAGTATCAAAATTAAGACTTTGCAAATTACTCGGCTAGGTGGCCCATACGGACATGTGGTTGCATGATTGACTCGGTCAAAGGCATGCAAGGTTAAGTCCTTAGTGTGATCAAGGCAAGACTTCCACATACCATCGCCCATCGGGCCTACCCAACCTCCTCGCCCCTTGCCACTTGCCCCAATCTAAATGATTATCACCCGGTTGATTACCAAGCACCACGTGCCATCAACAATTCAACATCGTTGCGTGACATGACTCGCCACAACAACTCAATCTCATCGTGTGATCCACATGACACACAAGTTCATAACATTGTTCCATATTCCATTAATCAAGATTAATTATCAATGGTGATGACACATGTGATGGCGTGGCATGGCTAAGCAACTAATACGAACTAAACCTCAATGTTGATTATAATTATTAACCAACTATATTAAACCAATCTAGGGTGACAATGGATCATGGCATACAATGACAAGGTAGGGTATAGATCAATCGGTATTTTAGCTAAGCCCAATCTAATTTGAAACAGTTGTATAATTGAAATATATGCAATAGTGTAAATCAAACATAGCAATTTTATAAACATGGGTTCAACATGATCAAAGCACAACTTGCCTTGGAATAGGTCTGATCTTGATCTGGAGTTTGCTCTTGAGTTCTTTGGATCTTCCTCCAAGCGTCGCACAATTCAACGTCTACGCGTACCGAAAGAGAAAAGCAAATAAATAGCAAAACAGAGAGCAATTGAACTCCAAAAATCGATTAAAATTCACCATTAAATAGATATCAATTTTACAAATTTTTAGAAACTAGAATCACTCAAATCCGAGTTACGATGCAAAAGATATAGCCTTTTGAAGTTTGAAATAAATACTGAAATCAGAAAATCAGAAAATACGAAATTATCAGATTTATTTTTATCTTGAAAAACTGGTTTATGACGTCAGCGTGACATCATGATGATGTCATCCTTACCGAATTTCAATCGGAATATTTTTCCAAGCGAAAATCCCTTTATGGCGCAAGCATGGCGTCGTGATGGTCTCGACCAACCACCGCGCAAACCGTGTCGGCGCATGGGTGAGTCTCGGCATGGCGCTGGACCACGATGGACTCGGTCCATGACTCATAGATACCGTGCCGACACGCGGCGGTGCTCTATTAGCCTTCACGCTCGGTTCAATCGATCCGCGAAACCCGATCGAGCGATCATTGATCAAGCGCTACGTGGCGGCTTGTTAACCCTCCCGATTGGATCCAACGGTTCCGAGCTTCGGTCCGACGATGGAGTGCGGCGGCGAAGACTTACCAAACAGCGGAGAAGAAGACCGAAGTAAGCGGCGTTACGGCGACACTCGGCGAGCTCCGAGCGCGCTCCTCGGCCGCTCTCGCGAAACTCTTGAGACCAAGCGGACGCGGCGCACAAGGATGATCCTCGGGGTCTACCGCCCCTATTTAAAGCACGGAAATCGTGCTCTACGGACTCAAAACACGCCGCGGCGGCGAGAGCGTCTTTGGCGCGACTCGAGAATCCCGATCGGAGGCAGCGACCCCACGCCGTCCGATCGCCATCGAGCGGTCACGATGCGAGCCGACGCGGCACGATCGGATCGCCCAACTCGAAACAACGGCGAGATCTCTACTTACCCTTTTCGTGCCGATTCCACCGGCGCGCTTGATCTTGATCCCACGGTCCACGTCGCTAGGGTTTCTAAATCCAGCGTCAACCTCGACCATCGATCCTCGATCCAGCGGCGAGTATCCACGCTATCGAACATGGGCGGCGGCGCGAAGGCCCGGGCAGCGCGGTGGGCTCAGCGCCGCGATCTGGGCCAAGCCCAATCTTGTTCTAGCGGATTTTACAAGGTTTTCAATTTAAATAAATCCAGAAATTCATTTTATTTATTTTAGGCAATAAAATAATCGGAAAATTCAGAAAAATCTCAAAAATACTTTGAGACATCCTGGACTTAAATAAAATACTTTTGGCAAAACTTTATTTTGACTTTGCACAGATTTAAATACTTTTGAATGAAAAGCAATAAACTTGCAATAAGATTTAATTCAATAAATCGAGAAAAATCCAAATAAATTCAGAAAATCACAAATGCACTTTTAAACAATAAAAACTTAATTAAGCCAAATTTTGGGATGTTACAAACCTCCCCCTTATGAGAATCTCGGCAGAGATTGGGGCTAACTAGAGAATAGGTTAAGAATTCGACTTCAAATCTTCTTCTCGCTCCCGGTGGCTTCACTCTCGAATGATTGCTCCTTGAACTCTACAAAAGCGAATAGACTTGTTTACGGTCTTGCGCTCCATAACATCAAAATTACGATCGGTTGCTCTTTATAAGTCAAATCTTCTTGCGGCTCTATTGCATCCAGC
Source organism: Otatea glauca (assembly GCA_036346275.1). Taxonomy (NCBI): domain Eukaryota; kingdom Viridiplantae; phylum Streptophyta; class Magnoliopsida; order Poales; family Poaceae; genus Otatea; species Otatea glauca. The sequence continues at coordinate 8,572,710 of CM070726.1, forward strand.
GGGGTTTGCTCTCTGGCACTCTGAGACACTTCTTAAGCTGCGATACATGGAATACATCATGCACTCCTGCCAATGGTGAGGCAACTCTAGCGATAAGCTACCTCTCCTCGACGGCTCGAATCTTGAGCGGACCGACATATCTTGGCGCAAGCTTCCTTTAACATGAAATCTTTTAACGCCCTTAAGAGGGTAACCACGAGATACACATGATCCTCTAGTTCAAAACTCAAATCTCGGCGGCGATTATCTGCGTAGCTTTACTGTCTTAGTGTGCTATTTTTAATCTCTCTCGATCATTGCAACTTGACTTTACGCCTCTTGAGGATATCGGCCCAAACACCAAGCGCTCTCCGTTTCATTCCAATTCAATGGAGTACGACAAGCACGTCCATACAATGCCTCGAGCGGTGACATCGTAGGCTAGCTTGATAACTATTATTATAAGCGAGATTACGCATATGGCAAACATTTATCCCATGTCGTAGCATAAGCTAAAGCACAAGCTCTCAACATATCCTCTAAAATCTGATTTACTCTTTCGGTCGACCATGCATCTGCGGGTGATATCTTTATCTTGAAATTCAAGCGGGTCCCCATTGCCGTGCAACTTATTCCAAAATCTCGAGGTAAATTGGGTACCTCATGCGACACAATCTTCTTTGGCACTCCATGCGGACATACAATCCTTGACATGTACAATTACGCCAAGCGATCTCGGCGTAGGTGGTCTTTCTTTGGGATGAAATGGCGACCTTGGTTAGGCGATCCACTATAACCCAAATGGAATCGTAACCTTTACGAGTCTTAGGTAGACCGGTGATAAAATCCATTCCGATTTCTTCCCACTTCCATTCCGGAATTTTTAACGGCTGCAACAAACCAGCGGGTCTTTGATGCATAGCCTTTACTCTCTGACATACGTCGCATAATGCAACATGCTCAGCCACTTCACGCTTCATATTTGGCCACCAGAATCTCTCTTTCAAATCTTGGTACATCTTAGCGCTTCCTGGATGAATTGAGTACTTTGAATCATGAGCTTCCTCAAGAATCAATTGTTTCAACTCCTTTTTATCCGGTACACAAATTCGACTTTTGAAGAACATGGTCCCTTGTTCATCCAGAGTAAAATCTAAGGCTAGGCCTTCTTCCTTTTTAGCCTTGATTTTAGAAATTTTATCGTCATCTTGTTGACCTTCTCTAATTTGATCCTCTAGTGTTGGCTTTACTTCTAGCGCAGCTATCATTCCTTGCGGAACGACTTCCAAAATTCCTTGCATAATTCCGGTTGATCCTCAATTGACAAGGTATTCGCGCTATGGCTCTTTCGACTCGAGCATACGCCACCACATTGGCTTTTCGAGGTGATAATGGATTCCCACATTATAATCCTTAATTAGCTCCGACCATCTTCGTTGTCTCATATTGGTCGACTTGAGTGAATATGTATTTGACTCTTATGGTCCGTATATATCTCACATCTATTTCCTATGAGATAATGGCGCCATATCTTTAAAGCATGCACCACGGCTAACTCCGGATCATCGTTGGGTAATTCACTTCATGTGGTCTTAATTGTCTCGGCGCATAAGCAACGACTTTGCCTTCTTGCATTAACACGCATCCCAAGCCTTGCTTGAAGCATCGCGATAAATGTCAAATCCATTACGCACATCCGCAACACTAATACGGAATTTGTTGTTAGCGTTTCTTCAATTCCATAAAACTTTGCTCGCACTCTGGCGTCCATGCAAACTTCTTTTCTTTCTTCAACAAGCTGTGTCAAGGGTTTAGCAATTGTTGAGAATCCTCTATGAACCGCGGTAATATCCGCCATTCCCGAAAACTACGAATCGAGTAACGGACTTGGTGGCTCCCAATGCAACATTGCATCCACTTTCTTTGGGATCAAGCTGCGACTCCTTTGGTAGTCATTACATGACCCAAGAATTTGACTTTCTCCTTCGAATTCACACTTGCTAAACTTTGCATATAGTGATGCTCTCGACTGTCTAAAACCATCCTTAGATGTTACGCATGCTCTTCTTGGTCTTTGAGTAAACCAAAATATCGTCTATGAAGACCACAACGAACTTATCCAAGTAATCCATGAAAACCTTATTCATCATGTTCATGAAATACGCTAGGGCATTAGTCAATCAAATGACATATTTGTGAACTCATAATGTCCATATCGCGTAGAAAGCGCGGTCTTAGGTACATCCTCCGCTCGGATCTTCAGCGATGGTATCACGAGCGAAGATCTATCTTGGAAAACTCCGGCTCCTCTTAAGCGATCAAATAAGTCATCGATCACGGGCAGCGGATACTTATTCTTGATCGTTACTTCATTAAGTGCACGATAATCGATGCACATTCTAAGACTTCCATCCTTCTTGCGGACAAACAAAACCGGGGCTCCCCACGGTGATGAACTTAGTCTAATGAAACCCTTCTCTTGCGGTTCCTCAATCGCTTCTTCATTTCCACTAACTCGTCGGTAGGCATCCGATATGGTCTCTTTGATATCGGTCTTTGTGCAGGTGCTAACTTCGATGACAAACTCGATATCACGATCGGTGGCAATCCGGCAAATCTTACCGAAACACATCCGGGTATTCTCAGCTCTTGCACATCCTCCATCTTGATGGCTTTCATGTTGTTGACCACTAGCGCCCATCTCGGCTGCGGTCGCTTAAAACTCCACTTTCTTGCCACTAGGGCCTTCCAAAGTCACGATCCTTCGCCACAATCCAAAACGACCTTATGCTTTGACAGCCAATCCATTCCAAGGATGGCGTCTAGGGATTGCGCGTCTATCAAGATAAGATTTGCTAGAAATTCTATCCCATCCATAAGCAACTTAGCTCCCAAACACCCAAGGCTAGATCTAAGCTCGGATCACGGGGCTTGGACTAAAGCACACACTTAAGATTCACCACTTTAAATCCATTCTTGGTTGCAAAACTTTGAGAAACAAGCGAATCGAAGCTCGAATCAAACAAAGCATGGCAGTCTTGAGTTGACGGGAACTTACCCGATCGGCGTCTGTTGCCTCTTGAGCTCCATCGGTGATGTGGTTGATCCTTCCACCTTTGTTGGCTGCGGCGTTGCTCGGCTTGGCTTGGTGCACGATTTCCTCGATCTTTGGTGCTTTAGCGGGTGTTGTTCCCAGGTTGAAACAGGCGGCGTGATGCCTCCCTTACGTGGACACCTATTTGAAAAGTGCCACGGCTCATTGCAAGTATAGCATCTCTTCACTTTGCGGATTCTTGATTTCCTCTGGTGCATTGTTGCCTGTCTTTGGTGTCAAAGCTACGATTGGCGGGGCGAGTGCGAGGGTTGATATCTTGTTTCGGCTAGTGGTTGGAATCTAGCAAATTCTTTGTGGTGACATCCTCAAGCGTAGATGGTTTGGACATCCACCGATTATTCATCAAGCGCTTACGGTTTCACCTAGCTCTTTGCGCTTATCTTCTAGGATCAAAGCCTTATTTACGACTCTGAAAATCTGGGAAATTGTGGGTGTCAGTCCCACAGTAGTCTGAGTTGATCCCTTCATGAAGCGAGGTATGCGGCTTTATCATCGCTCGTCTTTAGGGGCATAGCGAGCTAAGCGAGTAAATTTGTTCAAGTATTCGCCTTTGGTTGGCCTCCTTGCTTCAAAGCTCTGAACTCCTCCTTCTTAAGATCCATCATTCCCTGCGGGACATGATGCTTGGCGGAAAGCATTAGTAAACTCCTCCCGGGTTATCTCTGTGGGGCTCCATGGCGACAAGATGGTTCTCCCACCACTCTGCGGCGGTCCCTTCCGGTTGATGAGAGGCGTAAAGCACCTTCTCATTTCCTTCACCTTGTGTGATGTGCGATTTCTTCTCAATGGTCCTAAGCCGGTCCATCGGCTTCCAAAGGATTCACATTTCTGAAAAGCTTGGTGGCCTAGTCCTCATGAAATCGATAGCTTGGACATGGGTCGAGGTCCACCATGATTGTTCGAGTGCAGGATTGTTGTGGTTTCTTCTTTGCATTGGTCATCTGCTTGCATCTCTTTGCATCATTATCTGCATCGATTGAGTCTGTCTTTGCAAGGAATGCTCCTGGTCTGCATGTCCTTGGCGGTGGTTGAGGCTGCCTCCATCATTGGGATTGTCATTCAGCGTAGTCCACTTCTGAAGCACCGTTGTTTCCTCAGTATTCACCATCGATGATTGCCTCTTAGGTTAGGAAAGGTAGATGTAGCATAGATGAGAGTAAGATTTTCTAAAGCGGGGAGATAGGTTATACCCAAACTGAACAATTCTTTATTTAACTTGGTATGGTGCTTATTTAAGCCTACAAGCTTTGCAACACATCTTGCACACTCGGCAATACAAAGAAGCAAACTAAACACGCAACCTTAACGTCAACTAGAAAGGTAAAGACTAACTTAAAGCGCGACTCACACTCGAGTCTCAACACGGCTCAAGGCGACACTCACTCATCCGACCACCTGGTGAGGTCGACCAGCGCATACACGGTGGATGGCGGGCCTCGGGCGAACCTATCACAGTGACCTACTCTGGGTCCTCCGCAACAACGGGGTCTGCACTCCCCTCTGGCTCCCACTCTCGCTCCTCTGGATCCTCCTCGGCTGGCTCCTGAACTCCCTGAGTCACGCGCTCCAGCTCGTCCTCAACTGCCTCCAGGGCCTCTCCCAGCTCAGTGATCATCCCGATGGCTGAAGCACGGGTCACCTCGAGCTCCTGCTCGGCCACTCTAAGTGCCTTGTACGTCTCGGCTCTGGGTAGTATCTCTCATGTGATCCTCTGGGCAAGGCGAACTACGCAAGGTGCGTCGCGATGCACACTCGCTCCCCTCGATCCGTCGTCTTGGCGCGCTTGAGCGTCTGGGTGAAGTCGGAACGAGTCGTGAAGCTCGTCGGCGTAGTCGCGGCGGACACGGCGAAGAGCAAGTCGAGCAACCTCTGAATTGCAACTTCATCGAGAACCTTACGGCGGAGGCGTTGATTGGCTCTTTGGTTTCCTCGTTCTCCGGCGTAGATGATTACCTTGCAAATGAAACCTCGGTGTACACCGTTCAACATCCATTGCCTCCTCGGTAAAGTGGGCGGTAGAAGCCTCAAGCGTCTGAAGTACTCTCCACGGCTCCATGGCGTAGCCGCGGTGACTCCTCAAAGGTTGGAGCGATCGGCATCTGCTCCACAAGAACTTTGAATAAGTTCTCCACCAAAGCGGCAAGTAAGGCGGTAAATTCAGCAAAGGCGAAGTAGAGAATGAGATGAGTCGAGAGTGTTTTATTAATCAAGTCTAGATTTTCCTTTAGAAAATAGTTTTGGACTCTCACAAGACACCTCCACACTATCTAGGGCCAAGACCTACGGTCGGTATGCTCGATACCACCTCTGTAAGGACCGAATCCCGATTGAACCCCTTTGTGTTCTTGCACTATTCCGGGATCAACACTAGTGCACACGACTTAACATTGGTATATATCACATCATACACAGCGACAATAGAACAATAGTTCATTTATTGATATAGCTAAATGTATGATCTTATGACCAACTTACATTATTATGCCACCTTGCAAAGGCGAGAATATAAACTAATAATTAAGCAGTGGAAAGTAGAAACGTAGATAGCTCATCAGTTCACCACAGGCAACCAACAAGGCTCGGACCCTAATGACTCGTGTCTTCTTGGACCTCATCTTCCAACACAGGTGTAGATTCTTCAACTGTTGATTATTGTTGTTTGGCAAGGGTGAGTACTTAAAGCACTCAACAAGTTGTGCACAGAATGCAGTTCTATTTATCTATATGTAAGGCTTATTCCAAAGGATAGGCTATCATGGCTATTTGCAATAAGCAGCATTTATGAACAAATACAATAATAGATTGTAAAGAATGTAAAACGAATAGCAATAATAAATAAATTCAGTATTTCTCAAGTAAACCAAGTTTCCAATCCTAAATCAAGTTCCAATCTTCCATATGGCAATCCTGCCATCCCAACCAAGTTGTCCAATTTATTAAACTAACCCTTAAGCGTAATTCCGAGCATTGCTCAATACATGAAACACGGCTATCCGAATAGTTTCACACTCTGCGGAGGTTATGCACTTTACCCACGTGATACAACCAAACACCACAAAGGCGAGAGATTATAACAAAGCCTTTACAATGCTCTATCTTAACCGGTACTACCGCTAAGGTTTCAACACTGGCGGTGCGAAAACCACATCCGGGGCCCCCTCTTGCGCCATGTGAGTTACACCATAACTCGGGAACTCACACCGACCATGATAGTATCAAAATTAAGACTTTGCAAATTACTCGGCTAAGGTGGCCCATACAGACATGTGGTTGCATGATTGACTCGAGTCAAAGGCATGCAAGGTTAAGTCCTTAGTGTGATCAAGGCAAGACTTCCACATACCATCGCCCATCGGGCCTACCTTGCCTCCTCGCCCCTTGCCACTTGCCCCAATCTAAATGATTATCACCCGGTTGATTACCAAGCACCACGTGCCATCAACAATTCAACATCGTTGCGTGACATGACTCGCCACAACAACTCAATCTCATCGTGTGATCCCACATGACACACAAGTTCATAACATTGTTCCATATTCCATTAATCAAGATTAATTATCAATGGTGATGACACATGTGATGGCGTGGCATGGCTAAGCAACTAATACGAACTAAACCTCCAATGTTGATTATAATTATTAACCAACTATATTAAACCAATCTAGGGTGACAATGGATCATGGCATACAATGACAAGGTAGGGTATAGATCAATCGGTATTTTAGCTAAGCCCAATCTAATTTGAAACAGTTGTATAATTGAAATATATGCAATAGTGTAAATCAAACATAGCAATTTTATAAACATGGGTTCAACATGATCAAAGCACAACTTGCCTTGGAATAGGTCCTGATCTTGATCGGAGTTTGCTCTTGAGTTCTTTGGATCTTCCTCAAGCGTCGCACAATTCAACGTCTACAGCGTCTAAAGAGAAAAGCAAATAAATAGCAAAACAGAGAGCAATTGAACTCAAAAATCAATTAAAATTCACCATTAAATAGATCTCAATTTTACAAATTTTTAGAAACTGGAATCACTCAAATCCGAGTTACGATGCAAAAGATATAGCCTTTTGAAGTTTGAAATAAATCTTGAAATCGAGAAAATCGAGAAAATACGAAATTATCAGATTTATTTTTATCTTGAAAAACTGGTTTATGACGTCAGCGTGACATCATGATGGCGTCATCCTTACCGAATTTCCAATCGGAATATTTTCCAAGCGAAAATCCCTTTATGGCGCAAGCATGGCGTCCAAGATTGGTCTCGGCCAACCACTGCGCCGACACCGTGTCGGCGCATGGGTGAGTCTGACGCATGGCATGGACCACGATGGACTCGGTCCATGACTCATCGATACCCGTGCATTCGACACGCGGCGGTGCTCTATTGGCCTTCACGCTCGGTTCAATCGATCCGACGAAACCCGATCGGCGGTCATTGATCAAGCGCTACGTGGCGACTTGTTAGCCCTCCGATTGGATCCAGCGGTTCCGAGCTTCGGTCCGACGATGGCTACGCCGCGGCGAAGACTTACCGCAACGGAGAAGAAGACCGAAGAAGCGGCGTTCGGCGACACTCGGCGAGCTCCCAGCGCTCCTCGACCGCTCGCGAAACTCTTCCGACCAAACGGCGCGGCGCACAAGGATGATCCTCGGGTCTACCCGCCCTATTTAAAGCACGGAAATCATGCTCTACACGGACTCCAAAACACGCCGCGGCGGAGAGCGTCTTGGCGGCGGCCTCGTAAGAATCGATCGGAGGCAGCGACCCCACGCCGTCCGTCGCCATCGAGCGGTCACGATCTGGTGGCGACGCGCACGATCGGATCGCCCAACTCGAAACAACGGCCGAGATCTCTACTTACCCTTTTCGTACCGATTCCACCGGCGCCGCTTGATCTTGATCCCACGGTCCACGTCGCTAGGGTTTCTAAATCCCCAACGTCAACCTCAGCCATCGATCCTCGATCCAACGGCGAGTATCCACGCTATCAGAACATGGGCCGACGGCGCAAAGACTGGGCAGCGCCGAGGTGGGCTCACGCGCGCGATCGGGCCAAGCCCAATCTCGTTCTAGCGGATTTTACAAGGTTTTCAATTTAAATAAATCTGAAATTCATTTTATTTATTTTAGGCAATAAAATAATCGGAAAATTCGAGAAAAATCTCAAAAATACTTTGTGACATCTGGACTTAAATAAAATACTTTTGGCAAAACTTTATTTTGACTTTGCACAGATTTAAATACTTTTGAATGAAAAGCAATAAACTTGCAATAAGATTTAATTCCAATAAATCCAGAAAAATCCAAATAAATTCCAGAAAATCACAAATGCACTTTTAAACAATAAAAACTTAATTAAGCCAAATTTTGGGATGTTACAGCTATCAAGCTAGCCTGCAGATGTCACCATTCGAGGCGTTGTATGGACGTGCTTGTCGTACTCCGTTGAATTGGAACGAAACAGGAGAACATTTGGTTTTTGGGCCAGATATTTTCGAGGAAGCCGAAAATCAAGTCGCAATGATCAGAGAGAGGTTGAGGATAGCACAATCAAGACATAAAAGCTACGCAGATAACCGTCATCGAGATTTGAGCTTTGAACCAGAAGATTATGTGTATCTCAGGGTTACCCCTCTTAAGGGCGTTAAAAGATTTCACGTTAAAGGGAAGCTCGCACCAAGATATATTGGTCCGTTCAGGATTCTGAGATGGCGAGGAGAAGTAGCTTATCTGTTAGAGTTGCCTCAATCTTTGGCAAGAGTGCATGATGTATTCCATGTGTCGCAGCTCAAGAAATGTCTCAGAGTGCCAACGGAGCAAACCCCGTTAGATGCAATAGAGCTGCAAGAAGATTTGACTTACAAAGAGCAACCGATCAGAATTTTGGATGTTATGGAGCGCAAGACCAGAAACAAGTCTATTCGCTTTTGCAGAGTTCAGTGGAGCAATCATTCTGAAAGTGAAGCAACTTGGGAGCGAGAAGAAGATTTGAAGTCGAATTCGAACCTATTCTCTAGTTAGCCCCGAATCTAAAATTGAGATTACTGTTAAGGGGGAGGTTTGTAACATCCCAAAATTTGCCCAAATATTATTTTATTGCTTAAATGTGCATTTATGATTTTTTGGAATTTATTTGGATTTTTCTGGATTTATTTGAATTAATTTTAAATTAAGAATATTGACCTTTTGTTCAAATCTATTTAAATTTATGGAAAGTTAAAATAAAGTTTTGCCAAAAATATTTTATCTGAGTCTAGAATGTCTCAAAGTATTTTTGAGATTTTTCTTGGATTTTTCCTATTAGTTTTATCGCTTAAAATAAATAAAATGAATTTCCGGAATTATTTTAATGGGAAATCTTTTTGAAAATCATTGAACAGTGTTGGGCTCGGCCCATACACTGTACGCGTGCGGCCCAGTGTAACGTGGCCCGGTTAGGCCATCTTTCCAGAAGAAATTGTGCTGGGCCGTTGGATCGCGATCGTATGGCTTGCGTCTTTCCACGTCGCTAAGTGCGCCTAAGCCGTAGGATCGTGATCGCGTGGTCAGGGTGGATCGTGTCTTTTCGTAACCCTAACCGATCGCAGCCGTTGATTCAAGCGAAGGCCCAGATTGGATCTCGTCGGGGAAATCTGGTGCGTCTGTTGCGCCACGTGGACGGTTGCCATGCGTCGTCTCTGAGCGGGACTCTGGCGCCGCCGCTGTATCCGAGAAGGACTCCGCCGCCGCGTCAGTTAGGATCTCAGGCACCGTACGGGGCCGTCGAGGCTATTTAAGGGGGTCCGCAGCCTTCCCGAGAATCCTCATCGTGCGCCGCAGCTTTTGGTCGGAGGGGTTTCGCGAGAATCGTCATAGAGCGCGCCCGGGAGCTTGTCGGAGTCGAAGCACTGCAGCCGCCAAGGTTTTTGCTAAAGAACGTCGCCGGTCTATCGGTTTTCGTTGTTTTGGTCCCAGATCCGAACTCATCGAGGTGTGCCGCATCGTCTACTCCACATCTTCTCGTCGGAAACGTGCCAGAACGTCGTCGCCCAGGGCTTCTTCCTCGTCTCCGGTGGGTCTTCTCGCCGTCGCTTCGCCATTGTCGTCGGGTGAACTTTGGAACGTCCGATCTATAGCGGAGGGGTGAGGCGCTGCCACGTCGCGAGTGATCGGTGGCCGTCCGATGGGATCAGGTGCACCAGTTACTTGTTGTCGCCGCAACGATCGTGTGCTGACCGGCGTGTCGGGCGCAGGCGCCGAGGCGTCATGGACCGGGTCTGCGGTAGACCAGAGGCGGTCCCGTGGACCGGGTCTATGCACCGAGACGCGTGGCAACACCCGATTGGTTCGGGCCAGGGCTGACGCCAGCATGACGTCATGATGACGCAATAAATCTGTTTTCGATTTAAAAATAAATCTGTTAATTCAGATTTTCTGATTTTTGCAATTTCAGTATTTATTTCAAACTTCAAATGGCTATATCTTTTGCATCGTAGCTCGGATTTGAGTGATTCAAATTTCTAAAAATTTGCAAAATTTAGATCTATTTAATGGTAAATTTTATTTGATTTTTGTAGTTCATTTTATCTCTGTTTGGGTATTTATTTGCTTTTCTTCTTCGGTACGCGTTGACGTTGAATTGTGCGACGCTTCGGAGGAAGATCCAGCAACTCAACAGCAAGTTCCAGAACCAGATCAGGACCTATTCCAAGGCAAGTTGTGCTTTGATCATGTTGAACCCATGTTTATAAAGTTGCTATATTTGTTTTACCTTATTGCATATTATTTCAAAAGTATAGTTGTCTCAAATTAAATTGGGCTTAGCTAATATACCAGATTGATTTATACCCTACCTTGTCAATCATATGCCATGATCCATTGTCACCCTAGATTGGTTTAATATAGTTGGTTAGTAATTATAATCAACATGGGATGGTTAGTTCTTATTAGTTGCTTATCAATGCCACGTCATCACATGTGTCAGAATCATTGATAATTAATCTTGAATAATGGAATATGGAACAATGTTATGAACTTGTGTGTCATGTGGGATCACACGATGAGATTGAGTTGTTGTGGCGAGTCATGTCACATAGCGATGTTGAATTGTTGATGGCACGTGGTGCTTGGTAATCAAGCTGGGTGATAATCATTTAGATTGGGGCAAGTGACAAAGGCGAGGATGCCAAGGTGGGCCCGATGGGCGAGGGTATGTGGATGTCTTGCCTGATCACACTAAGGACTTAACCTTGCGAGCCTTTGACCTGAGTCAATCATGCAACCACATGTCTGGTATGGGCCAGCCTAGCTGAGTAATTTGCAATGTCTTAACCTTGGTACTATTGTGGTCGGTGTGAGTTCCCGAGTTATGGAGTAATTCACATGGCGCAAGAGGGGGGCCCTGGATGTGGTAACCAGTCCCACCAGTGTTGAAACCTTAGCGGGTGGTACCGGGTTAAGCGGTAGCATTGTAAAGGCTTTGTTATAATCACTCGCCTTTGTGGTGTTTGGTTGTATCACGTGGGTAAAGTGCATAACCTCTGCAGAGTGTGAAACTATTCGGATAGCCGTGCTCGCGGTATTGAGCAATGCTCGAGAATTACAGTTAAGGGTTAGCTTAATTAAATGGACAACTTGGTTGGGATGGCAGAATGCCATATGGAAGATGGAAGTTGACTTAGGATTGGAAACTTGGTTTACTTGAGAAATACTGAATTTATTTACTATTGTTATTTGTTTTACAGTCTTTGCAATCTATTTATTATATTTGCTTATAAATGCTGCTTATTGCAAAATAGTCATGATAGCCTTTCCATTGGAATAAGCCTTGCATATAGTTACAAAGAATTGCATTCTGTGCATAACTTGTTGAGTGCTTTAAGTACTCACCCTTGCCAACAACAATAATCAACAGTTGAAGAATCTACACCTGTGTTGGAAGAAGAAATTCAAGAAGACGCGAGTCATTAGGGTCCGAGACTTGTCGGTTGCCTGTGGTGAACTGATGAGCTATCTATGTTTTCTACTTTCCGCTGCTTAATTATTAGTTTATATTTCCAGTCTTGCCCTGCGTGGCTTAATAATGTAAGTTGGTCATAAGATCATACATTTAGCTATATCAATAAATGAACTATTATTTCTATTATCGTTGAGTATGATGTGATATGTACCAATGTTGAGCTATGTGCACTAGTATTGATCCTGGGACTAGTGCGATAAACACAGTGGGTTCGAATCAGTGGATTCGGGTCCTTACAACACATCCCTTTGACCTCTAAATAGTACAAGGACAGATTTATTATAGACCATTCGAATATTATATGCATCTATAAAAATTACCATAATACCATCAGTACAGTATCTACCACTTGAAAAAATTTCATAAATTAATAAAGAAATATAAAGCATTCAAAAATTCAAAAATAGAAACAATAAAAATCTAAAAATCATCATGTCAGAATTATTATAAAATAAATACATAATATTTCAACTTTAAACTTTTATGAAAATACCCTCAACTAAAATATAACTCTATTAAAAAGTATAAAAAATAAATAATATAATTATCACCATTAAATAAAATAAAATACGAAAAGGAATTTCTAGACAGTCTCTAATGTCGGAATTTATATAAATTATATATATGATATTTTGATCTAGGATTTTTACTAGAAGGTAAAAACTACCAGGAGACCTCGATCAAAAAGTTTTAGAAAATTTGACGTTGAATTGTTGGGAGAATTAATGCAAGTACTAGCTGTTTGAGAGCAGCTTATCTCCTTATCTCGTGCTTTGACAATGTCATGTGGGCCTCAGTCACTGTGCCGTAACCACTCGCTGAAAGCACTGGGAAAGTCTTTCTCTCCTTGCCCGGTGGTCCCCGGTCCCACTCGTCAGCCTGTCATCCCGTTTCTCCCTTCTTTTTCCCCAGCCGAGACGCGCCCGCCCTCTCTCCCGAGCCTTTGCCGCCCTGTACTCAGCAACCACTGTGCCTCCCGTGCAATTGCGCGCCGCCACATTCATCCTTGATCCTCTTGCGCCGCATTGATTCTCCCACGCCGCACTCTGAAAGACCATGTGGAGGTCTATCCTTGTGTGTGATGAGTAATTGACGAGTTTTGAGCTTGGTTTGATGTGAATTGAATTGGATTTGAAGCAATTTGAGTGTTGGTTGCTCTTCTTAGTGCTACCGGCCTAGGGGTAGTAGCACCGGACCATTGAGAGCAATTATGATCGATTAATGATTTTGGGATAATCATTGAATATCTTTGTGGGCATTGCTATGTGATGTGTTTCTTTGTCTTTGATGGTTGCAGGGCGACGGTGCTAGGTCATGTTGAGGCGGAGGATGACCGGGACTAGACGAGGAGCGTCGGAGGTCCAGACGGTTGGGAGATCGCCGGAAGATGATCGGAGAAAGAGTCCGGGCAAGTCAAGACGACAAGAAAAGGAGATGATGCTAGCTAGATGCGCGTGGATCAATGAGGGCCGTCGGATTGAGGTCTAGTTGATAGGTTAGCGGGTCTAGGTAGTATGCTTTGAAAACCGTGCAAGAAAACCCGGTATGTGTGTGGGTTTTGGGTTAGCCCTTTCATGGCTGTGTGTGTGGGTTAATCCTAGCCCTTAGATGAGTGCTCTAGGGTTGAGGGACTCATCCAAGGGTGGTAGGTGGCCCAAGAGTAGTATAAATAGGGGTGGAGGGGTAGCCTCCTCCCCTTGAAGGTTTTGAGGTTTGTGAATGCTCCTTTGAGCTTTTCCCACATGAAAGTGAGGCTTTCTAACCTCTCCTTCGAGAAATGAAAGTTTTATTCATCCATCTCTGAATTTATTTTGCGCATTTACATTATGTTTTTACTTTACGCAATTTAAATTCAGCATTTACTTTCCCGCAATTACATTCTCGCAATTTACTTTCACGCAATTTGGATTTGCCTCCCCTCCTTCTAAATGCTGTTGATCTTGGATGTTTTTAGTGTGTTCATATGGTTTTACATCTCTTTTGCACTCTTGGATTGAGTAGAGAACATCTTTTCTTTCAAGTTCCAACTTTGTTCAGAACTTGTTCTTTGCGCAGCATTTAGTATTTGATTTTTATAAAAATCTAGAAAAATCATTTTTAAGTTATTCTCATTGGAGGAGGTGCGGGACTCTGATATCCACTTGCAGAAAAATTTTGGAGTTCACTTGTTGCACTGTTTGGGCGCCATGAGGTGGAAACCGAACCCCAAACTTTCTGCTCGAAGTTCTTGACTGACCGTGTTCCTCGATTTTTCATGTTTTTTCTGTAAGGATTTTTGAGGACAAATTTGGTGGAGTTCTTCACTACTCTGATTCTCATAGGGAGAACAATGTTCAAAATTTTGTGAGCTACAGAAACCCACCAACCTCCTGTTCAAATTGAGGACCAGTTCTGGAAATTCTACTTTTGCTTTTCTGAAAGTGACTTTTGTGATTTGAATTGATGTTCTTTCTAAAAGCAAGAGTTGGATTGATTCCTCTTTAGCTTGGACACTAGACAACCAGGATTGTGACTTAAAAATCCCCACATGTTTTATGGTACTTATCCATGCAATCTTGGGGTACACATAGTTGTCTAGTTTTTCGGGTTTTTCACGATTTCCTTTAAGCGATCTTGTCAAGGTTTTTGTTGGAGTATTTTGGGGGAAAATTTATTTGCAACCATTCAGCCCCCCTCTGTTCGCCATCTCGGTCCTTCAATTGGTATCAGAGCCGGTTTTGCTCTTCTATAGATCTTGACCGGTCTCAAGAGCCATGGCGATGGACAGGTATTCCACCAAGCCTCCTTTTTTCTCTACATTGATTTTCCTTTTTGGAAATCTCGAATGGAGTCATACATCACTGCCCAGGGCTTCCTGATATGGCAGAAGGTGAAACTCCCGTATGAGGTTCCTGCTGATAAAAATGTCACGGCCGGCAATATGGCTGACTTTGAGGCAAATGCTAAGGCAAGGAACATTCTCATCTGTGGTCTTAGCGCGATGAGTATGATAGGATTTCTCATCTTCGTTCGCTCACGAGATTTGGTTGACCCTCGATGCTTACCATGAGGCACTACCCAAATCAAGGCGGTTCGATAGGACCAATTCAGCGTGAGTTCAACAAGTTTGAACAACGCTGTTGGTGAGAGTCTTGATGAGTGCTTGGTCGTTTTACCAAGATCTTGGCGATCTTGACGGTTGGTTGCATATATCCTGACTCGGATAATGCTCGATATTTCTTGACTGCACTCGATTTGCGTGTTTGAGAGATGAAGGTGACCACAATCAAGGACACCACCGACTTATCGACTCTGACTCTTGACAGGCTTTATTCCCGCCTCAAGACTCATGAGATCGATGTCGTCTCACGGAAGACGAAATCTTAGTCGATGGCCTTGGTCATCGATCCCATTAGATCTTCTTCTTCTGATCCTTCTATTGATTTCTCTCTTTCCGCCCTTTGTGAGCTAAGCGATGACCAACTGGAAAAATTTCCAGAAAATGAGCTTGCTCTTCTTGCTCGCAAATGACCAACCACATTCGGGCGAACTGTCCCAAGCTGGAGAAGGTCAAGAACGACGTTGGCGGTTCGGGCAAGAACGACTACACCGACAAGAACCGCAACAAGAAGGCTCCAGTTTTTGAACCGGTGCACGAGAAGAAGTACCGCAACTTCTCCAAGAACAAGAAGCTCTTCCACCGCTTCCTCGCCGCGCTTGACGACATCAACATCTCTGACACGGAGACATGGAGCGACGAGGGCGAGGATGATCCACAAGAGAAGAAAGGCGGCGATGACTTCTCCGGCATGTGCTTCATGGCTGACGTCAACGGCATGAGCGACACGGACGAGGTACCCTCCTATGACCAGCTCAATGAAGCTTTCTGCAAATTAGGAAAATTTCATGCTAGAGCTAGAGCTAGGTGTACAGAGCTTGAGAAGGAAGTAGGTACCTTGACTCGGGAGTTTGCTTCACTTAGATCTTCTCCCTCCCGAGTTACTGATGATTGCTCTTTGTGTGATGCTATTCTTGTGGAGTTGGAGAACTTAAGGACTATGCATGATAGTGTGTTGACTGAATTAGATAGTCTTAAGTTGAAGAATGCTAGCGATAATTCTGTTGATGCTATTCCACTAGATGCTAGTTTTCTTCATGCTCACTCTACTCCTTCTTGTGCTAATTGCCCTAATTTGCTTGCTGAAATTGATGCCATGAGCACTCACCTTAAGAAGCTTTCTTCTAGAAATGATGAACTTAAATTGCATGCTTCTAAGGACCCAGTCAGCTCATGTGAGGGCTGTAAGCAACTAAAACTTGACAATGATGCTTTGAATGTCAAGTGTTATCAACTTGCTAAGGATTTACTAGTTAAGTCACAAACTGGTTGCTTGCTGTGTGTTGGGGTAAAGGATAATGTGGATCAAATCCATGTCGAGCTTAAGAAGAAGTTAAAAGACCAAACCCTTAGGATTAGAACTGCTCCTTGCGTTTCTTGTGAGGCCCTCAAGATTGAGGCAGCCGTGCTAAGAGAACAAAAAGCACGTGCTGAGAGATCTTCTTTTTCTGGTTCTTCTTCTTCCACTCCTTTCCCCTGTTCTTCTTGTGCTTCTTTCTTTCGAGATTGCCAGTATCTTATGAGCACTCTAGAGAAGTTTGTAGGAGGCAAGAAGAAGCTCAATCTTATTCTAGACCAATCCAAGATTAGTAGATTCAATCAAGGACTAGGATTTGATCCCTTGGAGCACGCTCGGGCGCATCCTCCCACCATTGTGCGCGGCTCCAAGAGTGGTGAGATTGTAGTAGCTCCCAGAGTGAGTACCACCGTGTTTAGGTCTGCTGGGGTTGTCCATAGGACTTGACCGTAAGGGTGTTACTCAATTGCTACGCCTCTAGCAAGGCGAAGTACACATGCACCTTCTATAAGAAGGATGGTCACCTAGTAGATTTACGCTCAGGCGCCAAGATCAATTGGCGTGGCGTGTTCTTGCTCTTAGGGGTATTGTGGTCATCCCGGACTTTGAGTGCTCTTAAGACACACACTTGCTTCTAGACAGTTAGAGAGTCGCTTTGTTTTGGGGGCGCCCGGGACTTGGTTTTCATGCTAGTTCTTGAGTTTTAGTCACGGAGCTGTTCAGTAGTCGATCTTTCCGCCGTCCTCTTGATATTCCTCATTTTTCCCATCGAGGTAGATATCAGCGGCGTGAGGTGTTTTCTGGTAGGGGATCCACGCAACCTTACTGGGATGGTCCGGCTTTTGCACCACGGCGTGCCAACCCAGTTCCAGCTCCTAGATCATCTACTAGAGTTTCTACTGATCTTGTTAGGGTTGAGCGTCAGAGAGACACTCGAGTCCAGTCTTCTTCTGTGTTTGGTACTCTGAGGTGTCGTATGGTTTAGTATTGGGTTCCTAAGTCTTCACTTTATCCCAGTACTGAGTCATCTTTCTCTCTTGTGTCTTGATCAGGTTCATCGGATGGGGAAGGGTGATGTTTGAATTGTTGACTCCGGTTGTTCTCGCCATATGACCGTAGATTCTTGTTGGTTCTCTTCCCTAGTCCGAGCCCCCGGTGATGAGTTAATCACTTTTGGGGATGCATCTTCAGGTAGAGTCATTGCTAAAGGTACCATCTGCATTAACCAAAATTTCATTCTTAAAGATGTTGACTTAGTAAGTAAGCTGCAATACAATCTGCTCTCTGTTTCTCAGCTTATCGATGACTCTTTCGAGGTAAGCTTCAAGAGTAATGCATGTAGAATCCTTGATTCATCAGGAGGGTTAATTTGCGAGATTTCTAGATTTGGGAGAGTCTTTCGTGCTGATTTTTCTACTTCTTCTGGAGACTCTCTTCGATGTTTGATTGCTTCTGAGTCCCGTGATCTTTCCTTCTGCCATAGGAGACTTGGTCACATTGGTTTTGATCATTTGACCCGAGTTAGCAGCCACGATCTCATTCGGGGTTTGCCTAAACTCAAGATGGTCAAAGACTTAGTTTGCTCTCCTTGCCGACATGGTAAGATGGTTCTCGCTTCTCATCCTCCGATCCGTAGTGATGGTGATGCACGTGGCAGCTTTTACATATGGACACTTTGTTGGTCGGCTAGAGTCAGAGATCGACAAGAGGAAGTGGTATGTTCTTATCATCGTTGATGATTTTCTAGATACTCTTGGGTATTCTTCAAGGCCTCGAAGGATGAGACTTTTCTAACTTCGGGGTTTGGTCAAGATGGGTTGTCTATTGAGCTCCTGGTGCATTCTGAGCTATCTGCAGTGATAATGGTACGGAGTTCAAGAATTCCTACTTTGAGAGTTTTTGTGTGGAGTCTAGTTTAGAGCATCAGTTCTCTTCTCCCTACGCCCCTCAGCAGAATGGCGTAGTGGAAAAGAAGAATAGGACCCTGGTTGAGATGGCCAGGACGATGCTAGATGAGTACAGTACTCCTAGGAAGTTTTGGGCTGAGGTTATAGCTACTGCTTGCCATGTTTCTGATCGTGTATTCTTGAGAGCACATTTGCACCGCACTTCTTACGAGTTGAGGTATGGGCGAAAGCCCAGTGTTTCTCATTTTCGTGTGTTTGGTTGCAAGTGTTTTATTTTGAAGTCTGGTAACCTGGATAAGTTTGAGTCTCGTTCTTTTGATGGTATCTTTCTAGGTTATTCGACTTCTTCTCGTAGCTATAGGTGCGGGACTCTGATATCCACTTGCAGAAAAATTTTGGAGTTCCCTTGTTGCACCGTTTGGGCGCCATGAGGTGAAAACCGAGCCCTTTCTGCTCGAAGTTCTTGACTGACTGTGTTCTTCGATTTTTCCTATTTTTTCTGTAAGTATTTTTGAGGAGAAATTTGGTGGAGTTCTTCATGACTCTGATGCTCATAGGGATAAAAATTCTCAAATTTTGTGAGCTGCAGAAACCCACCAACCTCCATTTCAAATTGAGGACAAGTTCTGGAAATTCTGCTTTTGCTTTTCTGAAAGTGACTTTTGTGATTTGAATTGATGTTCTTTCTAAAAGAAAGAGTTGGATTGATTCCTCTTTATCTTGGACACTAGACAACCAGGATTGTGACTCAAAAATCCCCACATATTTCATTGTACTTATCCATGCAAGCTTGGGGTACACATAGTTGTCTAGTTTTTCGGGTTTTTCACGCTTTCCTTTGAGCGATCTTGTCAAGGTTTTTGTTGGAGTATTTTGGGGGAAAATTTATTTGCGACCATTCACCGCCCTCTGTTCGCAATCTCGGTCCTTCACACTCTGACCACCTCACATCCCCTCTGTGCCGCGAGAGTCTTCGCGCCACCTCGCCTCTACGCACAGAACCGAGTTGCAAGAAATGTGCCCATTTACACCCTATGCTCTACCCTTATGGTCCTCTATTTAAGTAGCGTCCTGTGCTCTTTTCTTAGTTTAGCAACTCGTCAAAACACCCTTGCCACCGTTGCTCAACTGGTTCATTGCCAGAGCTCGTTTGTGCCATTCTTGCCGTCAAACACCGTGAGCAAGATCTGGGTTCAATTGAGTAATTGGTAGAGTCTCTTTCCAATTCCTTTGTACAACCATGCGTCGATCACCTATTGATCATTTTACCCATTTTCCCTTTAGAGTTCACTCGAGGAAAGCCGTTACTTCAGAGCCTTTCTTCCTCAAGACTGGCGATCGGTGGCGGAGCAACCCAGCCGACCTCCATCCAAGAAAACCAGCAAAAAGGAACTCCTTTGCACCACTAAAGCTTAATCTAGCCTCGCTCGAGCTCAAAAGTGAGGAACTCCTTTCTACCTTGCCATTGACGCCAAGAACTAGAAAGGGGGTAAAAGCTTGGATCTGTCACTCCGGTGAGAGATTTTGTAATTACTTCAGTACAGAGCTACCTTATGCCCTCCTGAATTTATTCCATTACTGATTTCAGCTCAGGCAGACCAGAACGCTCCTGTCGCCACTGTTCTTCTTCCTTGCGCACGGTCACTAGTGGTAGAGCAACTCGATCCATCCCCAACCTCATTAACCGGTAAAATGGGATGTGAAGCTTCCACGGAACCGACCATGGCACTGCCGCACCCCCGCAGTGGCGACCTACCTCCCAGCCATCTCGAGTCGAGTGAGTACCACCCCTAGATGTGCGATGATCCACTGAAGCTTTAGGTGCTACCCATTCCGCCGACCTAGAGATGATTCGTTGCCGACAAGCCAAAGTCCAGCCACCCCTATTCTGTCTCACTGGACGGTAGGGTCGGGCTGTCAGTCGCATTGTCTTCCTTGAGCCGCCCGATCATTGCGCCGGGTCCCAATGATCGATCACTAAAGCCGAGTGGCCTCTCGGCGTTTTGGTCCATGTCGATGTCCGTGGGCCGATTCTATTGAGCTAGCGTGTGCAGTAGCGAAAGCCGTTTTCCAAAAGTGAAAGCGTATTTCGATTTTTAGATTATTTTCAGAAACCAGGTTAAATCAAATGGCTATAAATTTTGAACTACAGATCCAAACTGAATGAAATAAATTTATATATTCATATAAAATCAAGTACCTTCAGAATACGCAATAATATTTTGAAAATGAATTGTGGGTGAATTTGAAATTTAAACTTAAAGAAAAGACATAAAGAAAGACTATAAATAAAAATTTTAGAAACAAACTCGGAATTGAATGAAACCAATTTTAATGGAGTCCTTATGCACTCAGGAACTCAAATATATAAAAATATCTAAGTTTCAACTTTGTTTGAAATGTTTTCTGTTAAAGGCTAATATCAATGCACTAAATGTTCAAAAAAGTATAATTTATGCAAATGAAATCTAAAATGAATGAAAGTGATTTCAATATATAAAAATGTCAGTATGCTACTTTTATATGCTGAAATTATCAAGGAATGAACTCGATCTAAACCTGCTTTATGAATAGTAAACTATCCAAATGAAAAAGATGTATGTATAAATATATATGCATATATTAGCTAGTAGTAGTATATACATACATATATAAATTCCAGAATGAGTTATGAAACTGAATTATTATTGCTGAAGTGTCTTTGAATAAAGCAATAAAGTATTATATAGGTACAAATTTAATCTGCATAAAGACCGTAAGCTCTATCCATAAAAAAGAATATGTATATATAATAAAGAGTGAAGTCATGAATAAATTAGACCTTACATAATCAGACTATATGATGTAGCAAAGTCATTAAAATGGGTAATAGCTTATGCTTCAGTCTCTTAACCGAAATATGCCATCCAATGATATATATATAGTTAAGAATAAAAAATATATGTATAAAACCTCATAAATTAAGTATCAAATTAGGTAAAGCTAATCTCAGTATATTCTTAAAGATATGATCATGATAGTTAGCAAAAAGAACTAATTTGAATTAAATTTGTAAAAGACTTTAATCTTCATATGCTTATAAACTATCTCGAATAAAAGCCAAACATCACGGAACCAACTTTAAAACACTCTTAGAGTCATCCCCTAATAATACCTGAAAAATGGTTAAATAATCATATAAGGTGCAGTCTCTAACTTAAATCGGAAACTGAACCTTTATCGCGTAGAATTTAGAAACATTTAAGCCTTTTCGGCATCTCATAAAACATCTCGTCTAAATGCAAATATTATGAAGATCAGTTTAGAAATAATATTCAGGATATGTACTATCATAACCTAGAAAAATATTTTAGTTACAACTTGTTGTTAATCTAAATTCTGCTAGTGCAATAACCCTAAGTGATAATCGTTCACTACACTCTAATCCGATTCCATATAACGAAAACCCTAACGTCATATAAGCTATTTCAGCAATGAATATAATGTCTCATCTGAATCCTAAAATTTATAAAGTTAGCTTAGGAATGTTCTTCAAAGTAAATACTACGCTATTCTGAAGAAATAATCTCTTTTCATCATGTTTTGGATATAAACCTTGTTAGCAGAATAACCTTAAGTATTATGATTTCTGAACTTCATAATATGAATAAGCAAACTTAGTAATAATGCACAAATATGTAATTAAGATATTCGTATCACTAGATCCTTCTCCAAGACCATGAAAATAAAGCCAATAGCCTAATCCTATAAATCTAACCTATATAAATCGTTTTCATACAATAATGCTTAAAGCTAAGTGCTATTTACATAATAAATTAACTACTGTTTTAATTATATTAATCCAAATAATTTTAGCATCTAAAATTCGAAGTTATAAATGCAAGAATTCATAATTTTAGCCTCTTGAATTCGTAAAACAGGAATAGATAATCTATAAAAGAAACCATGCTTTGTTCATCCTAAAAGCCGTTAACATATGAATGTGTAATCATCTGGAACACAAGATGTGGAATCATATAATTCAAATCCTAAAACATTCCTGTTTTCTTCAGTGAGTCTTTATTTGGTCTCCTATCTGTCTTCTTTTGCCCTTATTGAAATTTGTTATTTGCTATATTTTCGATTCAACGATGTGTAGAATTAGACGTCTCTACCTCCATCGTTGATTCCGTCAGCTGCGACCTCGGCTTCGTCGTAAGCAATAAATAAGCAAGGCAAGCACCCCCTTTGATCATATTGATCCTATTATTTAATTTGCATTGTGTTTATTAAAATGTTTCATGTATGCGTTTATTTTTTGTAAATTCGCTATTTTGTGGTACTGGTAGATATACCTGTTGTCTCATGAAACTTCCTTGATAAGTATGGATATGTGAACCTTGGTAACCATAGATTAATGATAGACATTACTTAATGTTATCATGGGTATATGCGATTACATTTTAACCATGCTTAGCCATGCTTTAGAACCAACGATGTAAATGATCATATCAAAATTGTTTCTTGAGAAATGGAAAATGTTGGATGTGACACTGTTGGTTACTGGTACTTTGATTAAAAAAACCAAAATAAAACTATGGTTTTGATGCGGGCGATTATTGGCAATAGCTGGATGTGCCGAGGGATTTACACGTAGTGTAGGGTGAAGTATCGCTCGTATCGGATTAAGGACTGAGCAACGGGATACTATTGATCCAAGATTTCCGTGCAATCACAAGTGCTGGGATGGGGCAGCCTTAACCTATTAAGTTATTTAGATATGGCTTTGCACTTTGGTAGGCGGGAGCTAGCAGAAGAACTCCAGTCAGGTTTGCTTGTGAAGGGCTTCCACACCTCGGTATGGGTAAATGCATACCCGTGCAATGGTGTACGCCTTGCAATGAACAGAAATGGTGTGTTGAAGGTTACGTGAAAGGAAACACGTCTTGGGTGTGTGTTTCTGTTTCTATGGCGAGGGCTTAACATCTCAGGCTGGTTCAAAGCCACGTCTAGGTAATGTAACGGTTATGTATGATCTCTCGGCGGCACACCAAAGGAAGTGTGCTAATAGTTTGCACAATGAGCTAATCATTCCTTGTGGGTAAAGTTGTACACCTCTGCAGAGTGTAAATCTAATTGATTAGCCGTGTACGTGGTCAAGGACACTTGGTGAAGTTATTCCAATGTTAGATGTTCATTATTTTTTTTCAAAAAGGTTTATTTTTGGAAAGCTTACCCCACAGATGATACAATACTAAACCATGTGTTGGCAAGTATTGATATCAGATGTTGTGCCATGTGTTGGCAAGAACTGGATATATGCCATGTGATGGCAATGATCGATTCGAAGCTCACGTCATGGAGGGCTGTGAGTATTACTTATGCTTTACTTATTTCTTATAAATCAAACTTGCTCTTGTAAATTCTGTTTGCAAACGACAACATGATTTACAAATTCAATTTTGCTTTATGCAAATCAACCGTAGAAGCCTTTCCTTTGAAATGGCCTGCATATATTATAGGTTTTTCTAAAGTCTTGCGGAGTATGTAAAGTACTCACCTTTGCTTATAGAGGTGAAAACGGATCGGATACGGACGAATAATAGCTCTACCATATTTGTTTTCATATTTTTTCTCGGATGCGGATACGGATAGACCGGATACGAATACGAATCTGAGATAATATCGAATCTGATACTGGATCGAATCTGAATCGAATCGGATACGGTTTCGAATATTTTATCGGAACATGATAACCCCTTAGATTGTACATAAAAAGTCAACAAAAACACATAACTAGTTGATTTGATGAAAATATTATTGAAAATTGAACAAATATAAGTATTTTCATTCACTTAGACAATAGGTAGATACCATGTTGCAAATAAAATTGTATAAGAATTAGTTTATCACACACATACAATTAGTTCATTATACATGTAGATCAAAACACAAAAATGAAGGTAATCTTTAATCAAAGATACAAATGGAAGCAAACACATAACACTAAAAGTTTGATAATACTTAAATATCACGTCTCTAGAAAAATTATATAACACTTATATGTAATGATTCAAGATTTATATTCTTTGCTGGATTACGTTTAAAATAATAAATTATGTATTTATGAGTTTTTATGATTTTTAGCTACTTATTTAAAATATTTTTCTATTAAGAATTGGAATATTTCAATTTTTGAGAAAATTTAAAATCTGATAAAATCTTGAAAATAATTTTTATAATGTCAGATTATTTCTGGAACTTTCTCAAAAAAATCGTAATTTTTGGAGTTTGTTTGCTAATTTTAATAATTTAAACTTACTTTATGGATTAATTAAATTAGAAAACAATTCTGAAATTAAGAAACCTTTTTGGGCCAGAAGAGTAGTTTTGGCCCAGCCCACATGTATATCCGGATATCCGACCCATCAATATCCGGATTATTCGAATCCGTATCCGTATCCGACGGATAGTGAGCTACCGAATCTGTATCCGTATCCGACAAAAAATAATCCGTATCTGTATCCGATCCGATACTATCCGAAAAATATCCAATCCGACAGAATCTATATCCGAAAATATCCGGATCGGTCGGAAACTATCCGATCCGTTTTCATCCCTACTTGCTTATATGTTGATTTTAGGTGGAAAATTTAGTGAAGTTTCGAAGATATCTTTCCGTCGCAGGTTGCGGGATTTTTTGATGATGCAATCTTTCTAGGGATTATGCCTTGTTAGTTGCCTGCGGATTGGATGGGACACTACAAGACTTTGCTTCTTTTGCTGCTATATTCTCTGAGTAAGTTTGCTTTGTATAATAGTTTTCGCTTTAATAATTGTTGTATGGTTGTGATTCCAATTGTTAAATATGTGCGTACTAGCTACTGATCATGGAACTAGTACTATTTGCACGTTAGATTTCCATTTTTGCATTTATGTAAAAATGGGGGTCGTTGCAGTTGGTATCAGAGCTATACTAGCTGTAGGATAAACCCTAGATAGAATGGTCGTTAGTGTTAGAATAAGCAAATTCAAAAGCTTATTTTCGAAAGTTATTATATTTGCAAAATGTAGTCTTTGCTATTCTTACCTGCTCCTTAAGATCCTACTCTTACTCGCACTTTCATTTTGGTTTGTAAACAAACTCCTCTTTCCTTATATGTAGTCCTTGCCTATAGTTCATCTTCGCTATTTGTTTCTGAAGACGTCAGAGACCTGTCGCTATTATGCCCAGCCAATGAAGACTACAATCTCTACGCCAACAATCTCAAGGAAACAGACAGTGCTTCACTAACCTGGACAAAGCAGAAGTAAAACTTGAAGATTCTACTTCACGAAGAGACAACATCACTCGACAGTAAAATACAGAAGATTAGAATATATTAGTATCCCCTTAATATAGGAACCCTTACGCATAGCGTATTATTCTTCTCTAGTTATATAAAGCATTTTCATGTGATGTTTATAACTTGCTACTTGAAAATTTGTTTTTATTTTGTTTGTCAGGACTGACTTATGTGCGAACTTAACCTCTAGGTTAAAGTTTCACAATAAGTTGTCCTTATGTACAAATATGGAAAACTCAACCATAGGATAAATACGAAATCATAAAATATCTTATCTCTTCTTTCTGTAAAACTTTATACAAGCTTATCCTTTCCTTCCGTAGAAGTTCTCATCTGTGTAATCTTATGGTCATTAACCTTTTCCAAAAACAAGCCTTATCAAGATTAGTGATATAGACTCCATTACTACTTCTGGCTTCTTGAGACTACACCATCCATTTATAAACCTAGGCCAAGATGCAATTAGTCGCCAACTTACCTAAGTTTCTTTAGGCTAGTTAAAACCTAACTTTTCCACCGGTAATTCTTGACCATGCCTCAAAACCCACCTCATTGCTTTGCCTAGATTATATACCATGAATCTAAGCTAGAAACAGAAAAGTTATATACTTTTGAACAGAAACTACAGAATGGTAACTAAAATGGAAACTTGAAAAATCGAAAACCCTATTTTTCTAAAATAAATATAAAAAGAGTAGCATTAGTTGTATATATACTCTTTCCTCTTAATTGGATATCTCATATACTCATTTTCTCTCTGTAGAACTTTCTTTCTCTGATCCTAAGTTATTCTTTCTTGAAGTATTTCTCTCCTTATCCTTTTTGCATATTAAAAACAACCAGAAAATCTTTTTTTGAAATTTAATTCAGGTGACGAAGCATTAAAACCTCTCCGACTTCATAGAAGCCTTGGAAGACCAGCGCAGCAAGTGGTGCAAAAGTTAAAAGAAACGCACCACCAAATAACCTACTTTGAGAGAGAATATTATGCGAGTTACATGTTATTCTAGCTATATAGTAACCTCTTGTGCAAAAGTATGTATGGTTAGGCTAGTAGAAGAAAAACCATAAATATCCCACCCACGTACTAAATTGAATATATATATTTTTACTGTGTTATTGAAATTTTGGTAGAAGATCTTTTGTATTGCCTTCCGGGCTACTCTTGTAAGTGTTAAACCATTAGGTTGAAATTTACGATGTGCCAACCCTTATTTAATAAGAAATTTTAATTAAGAAAATTTAAGAAAACGAAATGTTGCCTTAAAAACTGACCAGTAATATTTAATCCAAGTAAAGATTATTCTCAAATAATATTTTAATGAACGGAACGTTACTTTGTAATATGGATAACTCTCATCTAACCATGTCTTCCCGATTTCAACATCTAGAAGACACATACAACACGATCCATCAATAAGCCCACTAGGAGTAATGGATAATAAGATTCTCAGTTTTCGCAAACTGACCTTCTCATCTCAATCCAATCTTTGAATTGTTGCTGCCTTACTCTCAATCTAAACTTTCACTTCCTACCTACATTTACAAGGTTAGCCTAGAATGATATTTATTCACAACTAACCTCGTCAATACTTGTTGAGCAATCCAAATAGCCATTGTATTTGAATAACTTCCTTGATGTCGACCTTCGGCTCTCCCCAAATAACTCTGGTCGAGATGCATCCTTTCATTCATCTCAAAACATTTTAACATGTTGTTTACTTCTCCTTAAATTAGCTTATTCTTGCTAATAATTCTCGGAATAAATTGCTAACACTCATCATCTATTTCGCAAAAATCCAACCAAGAAGAAATACTGCTAGTACCTCCAATCATGGCGCAAGTGCCAGTCATAATGGAACAAAATCGCCCCACACACACACCTTTCTTCTCCAACATCCAGTGCAGAACAATTTCTAACCTTGGCTCAATTCTCGCTAGTAGAGAAATGGTTCAAATCAAAAATTTGCTCCTACATCTTATTTCATACCTAAGCGTTGTTCTTTGAAATGTTTTCAACCCAACTGATCTGAAGATCGTGCTTGCATTCGCTGTGGAGAAATAGAACATACTGCTGATGAACATGCAATTAATTGTTCCAGCTGTGAAGGAAATCATTCTCCTGGAAAATGTCCAATGAGCAATATCACTTGTTACCTTTGCGAAGGTCAAGATCATCTCCCAACTCAATGTCCCCTAGATCCGATAGTTACCAATGCGATTCAGCATCGACGAGAGAAATTTTGAACCTTAGTTACTCAAGATTTGGCAATCAAAAGAGAAAAATCAGCTACACAGGAAATATCGCTTAAGGAGTTAAAGAAACAACGCCTTGACCTTGACTGCCTTCATCTAGAAAGTAGTAAGCGGCCATCGCCAACAATGTGTTTATTTTGTGAAAAGGAGGGTCATTGTTCTAGGAAATGTCCCAAGAAATAATAAGTTAAGATTCAGAAGGAGAACATCATGGAATATGCAATTGTTCCCAACAAAGCGTCACGAAAGAAACAAAAGTGCTACATCTGTAACATGAAAGGGCCATCTTGCTAAACAATGTCCACAAGAAGAACAAATATCTTCTGCAACCATAATCATACCAGAAGTCACATCAGTCAAGTTTATAACTCCAAGAATAGGAAGAATAAAATCTGAAGCAGTTTGCCCGAAAAATCAGATAAAGAAGAGGTGTTTGAACAAAGACACTTGCCTCAAGAAGAGTTCTGCTCAACTCATTCTCAATCTCAAACACCATCTGTTCATCCCTCTAACAACACCAATGAATGATTATCTGGTACTTAAAACCGGAAAGCCAATGTTATCTGGTTCTACTGCCGTAAATATGGACATTCCGCCTACAATTGCTCAAAGAAGAAGCAAACTCTATCTCATTATCAACCCCGAGAAACTATGCAACAGCCTCAATGGCAACCTCAAGAATCTGAAGACCAACAATTCTTCAGACATGCATTTAATCTAAACCCAAAGCATCAAACCAAGTTACCCGCAGCACTTATTCACGAAAGAAACTTATGACCTATCGGACGTAGTACCAAATACGACACTTATATATTTGAACCCTACCAAAATTCAAATTTAATTCCAAGGTTGTCGGGACCCGGATTTACAAATCCGAAACCCTCTGTGTATACTGCACTAGTCCAGGATCACGCTAGTGCACACAGTGGAAACACAGATGTAATATCATTCCATACAACGAATTAACTAAGAAGAAGCAAATTATTATTAAATAAAGCAAACGACCTTATGGTCAATGTTTACACCATTGTGCCTTAAGGGCTTAAGAAACAAATACTATTGCAGCGGAAAAGATAACTTGAACCATTCGACATGCCACGAGGCAGCAATCGCCCTGGGAACGCCTTCCTAATCCACGTAGTCTTCATAGAATTCCTCTTCATGAGATTCATTATCTCCTTCAAGAATCGATCAACAAGGGCATAAAGCCGTGAGTACAAAGGTACTCAAAGAAGTCGTAGGGAATTGATGCAATATATTTATGCACGGCTTGACAAGGATGGCTATATAGTTTATTTTGCGTAAAGCAATAACTTGAATGGAAATACAATAAATAGATTGAAAGCATATTTATGAAAACATAAATAAATAAGCGATAGATCAATGATAGACAACAAAACAACAAAGTGAACTCCCGTTCACATCCCAACAATTCCACATTCCACATTTCATGAAACACTCTATACCCGTGTGAAATTCCGGGCTTTGTCCATGATCATGACGCGCTATTCGAATAGTTTTACACTGCAGAGGTTGTACAACTTTACCCACAAGACATGAACATCTCTTTGTGCAAACGTTACTAACACACTTCCTTTGGTGTGCCGCAGAGATATCATGTGAGCCTTTACAATGCATTGTCTAAACTCGATCTCGCTCGCTAAGGTTTCGCCCATAAGGCCCCTCTTGCGCCATGTGAATCTACCCGTCCATCCGGAACCCACACCACCATTGGCGTTACTCAAGACTAGACATTACAAATTAATCACTAGGTCTGTCCCATTCGGACATGTGGTAGTACGATTAGACCCAGTTCAATGGCGCACAAGATTAAGTCCTTAAGTTGTCTCAGGCAAGACATCCACATCCCAACGTGCTAGAAAGCACCCCCTTTACTGCACGATCACTTGCCCGAGGGAAAACAATTCGTTCAACCAAGACCAATGGCAAACCCCGCCATGGTACAACAAATTTTACAACAGTGGCTAACGGCCACGATTCAATATCTCATTAAGTCAAGATTAACATTATTCAACATGTGACATGAATCCCAACGTATATGTAAGCATGTCTAAGCATAGCTACGATAACCCAATGTTGGTATTATGATTATGTCCAACTAGTAATGTCCCAACCTAGGTTTAACAATGGATACATGGCATACAACGAATCAAGGTGGCATAATGTCAACTAGGCATACATCTACTCCCATTAAATAAACATTGATACGTAAATAGCATGCAAGTGTATAAAATAAATTACTTTGCAAACATAGGATCAATATGATCAAAGGTTACGACTTGCCTTGCTGATCTAGTGCTGAATCTTGGTCTTCGAAGTCTTCGTTTGCTCCCTCGGAATTAGCGTCTACCGGAAAAGAAAGCGATGAAACCAAATAAATACAAAACAGAGACTCAAACAAGCTCAAAACTGAAAATAAATGGCTCTGGAAGATAGATCTTGATTTTAGAAAATTTTAGAAACTTGAATCGCCTCAATCGGAGTTCGTATGAGCGAGAACGGGCCTCCGAAAGATTAAATTCAGGGAAAATATAGAAAAATCAGAAAATCAGAATTTTTGGATTTATTTTTGTACTGAAAAAGCGATTTATTGCGCAACGCTGACGTCATCCGGCTCACGGTGGACAAGGTCCACGGGCTGCGCCGATTCACCGCGGCACCGCGCGACGGCCGACGCAAGCGCCGACGCGGGCGGCTCGGCCGACGCGAAGGCCGACGCAAGCGGTGACGTCGGCGCCACGCGCGCGTCGACGAGGTCGGGCCACGGTCGCAGATCGGACGAGGGAGCCGATCGAACAGCCACGCGGCGCTGCGGGAGGAGAGGCGTGGCGCAATCCGCGCGTCGGCTAGAGATCCAACGGCGGGCGCGGCCGGAGGTCGACGGCGAGGCGACGACGCAAGGCTTACCGGACTCGGGAAGAAGACGCGGCGCCGGCGAAGACGCGATGGATCGGACGCGCGCGCCACGGATCGAAGAGGACGTCGCGGCGAACTCGGCGAGACTCGCGGCTGCGGCGAGAGGCACCGAGCGGCGAGACGACGGGAAAAGCCGGTTTTGGCGGCGGAGCTACGGCGAGGTCTCACACGAAGACGCGGGCTTCCGAGCGATGGCGAAGAGGCGGCGGTGCGCGCGCGAGACGGCGGACCTCGGGCGGGCGCGTGGCTGCATTTATAGCCCTCGGGGCGTGCGGGCACGGACTCCAAGACAGCGCCGACACGAACTCGGACGGCGGCGACGGCGGCTAGGGTTTCGCGGCGGCGACGTGGCGCAATCGCGACCACACGCTGTCAGCGGACGACGGCCAGGTGGGTATGTGCTGGGTCTGGGCTGGGCCGCGAGGGAAAATCGGGCGGCGAAGGGTTGGAAAACCGGCCGAGCAGATTCGCCCGAGAGGGTTTTCGAAATAAAAACCTTTTGAAATTTAAGAAAATCCAGAAATTCAAATAAAAGCGAATAAATTCAAATAAATAGCAAATAAATTCAGAAAAATCCCCAAAAATACAGAAAAATTCCTTGGAGCACAAGGAACCCAACAAGAACTGAAATTCTTAAGTTTGATGAATAGTTTAGCCAAATTAAATCCTTTTATTATTTAGAAATTCAAATTAAGCTGGAGTTAATTCAAGAGAATGCAAATGGTTAAATTTTGAATTCAAACATTCCAAAACTTCAAATTTTGGGATGTTACAAAGGTCAACTCATTGATCCTAGTCACCTTTTGATCATCTATTTTGTAACATCAGTAAATAACCTTTCTATTATTTCAAATAGGACGGACAACATCACCTGCATCAACCAAGAAGAACTTGGACACTTCGCCAACATCTATCCAAGAAGAGTTCTACTTGACCTCGTCAAGGAAGACATCTCAAGGACCTAGGAAACATCAAGTACCCAGAACAACCCCTACCTCGATGTCAGGCTTTGAATGTAAAGATCTTTCTCATGTGATTACACCCGACACTTAATGTGGTATTGAGTATGTCCCTTTTGTATTCAATTCCTGCAATCGATCTTTTTGATTTTGTACATTTTATTCATAGTTGTCAAATCCAAAGAAAATCAAAACCCTCTGTCTACCAAGGTGATCAAATGAATCAAATCATCAGGATCATTTATAATCCTCCTACCTCAACCCAATCCTTGAGTTATCTCTACCCTGTTTTCAATCTAAAGTCAACCTAGAATGGCATTTATTCTCAACCAATCTCATCAACTATTTTTGAACTATATAGATCAACCGTTGTATTCAAATGTTCTTGATGTTAACATTCGATTCTTCCCAAATGAATCTAATGACAATACATCTTTTCCTTCACCTCAAATATTCTAAACATAACAAATGCCATTCTCTAAATTAGATTATCCTTATTAACAATCCTAGTTATTCAATCAAAAGAGATATGTACAAAGTACTAATATCCCTCATCTGTTTACGCAAAATCTAAATATTAGTCTTCTCTATTCTTGGCACATCAACTCGGAATCACAAGACGAAGCTCCAGTGAAGTGAATTCACCGAAGACAAAAAGACGAGGAAATGACAAGATCACCTCCAAAGAATTCCCTAACCTATCTAGTCCTTAGAAATCTCGATGACAAGATTTCTGTAAGGGGGGTAGATCTGTAACATCCCGAAAAATACAATAAAATGAAAATAAATATTTTGAATTTGAATGTGATTATTTCTGAGTTTTCTTAACATCATTGGTTTTTATTTGGGTTTCCTTGGATTTATGTCTTCTATGAAAAAGATTAAACAAATAGAATTAATGAATGGATAATGGTAAAAAGATAAAAACATAAAAGTAAAATATTGAAAAGTTAATTTTAAATATCTTGACTACTCAGGTAAACCATTTCAGCTGGTACATAAATTTTAATCCTTAGCATAGTGAATAAATAATTGAAAAGACATCCCTTTGACCTCTAAATAGTACAAAGACAGATTTATTATAGAACATTAGTATATTATCTTCATCTGTAAAAATTACCACAATACCATCAGTACAATATCTACCACTTGTAAAAATTTCATAAATTAATAAAGTAATATAAAGCATTCAAAAATTCAAAAATAGAAATATTAAAAATCTAAAAATCATCATGTCAGAATTATAATAAAATAAATTCATAATATTTTAACTTAAAACTTTTATGGAAATACCCTCTACTAAAATATAACTCTGTTAAAAAGTCTCAAAAATAAATAATATAATTATCACCCTTAAATAAAATAAAATCCAAAAAGGAATTTTTGGACAGTCTCTATTGTCAGAATTTATATAAATTCTATATATGATATTTTGATCTAGGATTTTTACTGGAAGGTAAAAACTACCAGGACCACTCGGTCAAAAAGTTTCAGAAAATTTGACGTTGAATTATTAGGAGTTTAATGCAAGTACTAGCTGTTTGAGAGCAGCTTATCTCCTTATCTCGTTCTTTAACACTGCCATGTGGGCCCCAATCATTGTGCCGTAACCACTCGCTGGAAGCACCGGGAAAGCCTTTCTCCCCCTGCCCGATGGTCCCCGGTCCCGCTCGTCAGGTTGCCATCCCGTTTCTCCCTTCTTTTTCCCCAGTCGAGACGCGCCCGCCCTCTCTCCCGAGCCTCGGCTCCCGTGTCACGCCGCGTCACCCACCCACGTTGCAGCCGCGTGGCTGCCACATTTGCCCTAGCCAACCACATGGCGACCACGTTGGTCGGTCCACCGTGTCGCCCCTTGAACGCATCGGTGAACCCGGTCCACCGTGCCCCGTGCCACTGACGCGTGGGCCCCACATGTCAGTCGGATTTTCTTCTTTTTTTCTGACTTTCCAAAAATTCTAGCCAATCAAATTGCCCCACGTGTCAGCCTTTTTCTTTTTCTCTGATTTTTTATCCGAGAAACTTCTAGGAGCCCATTCTCCTTCGTTCGAGCTCTGATTCCAGTGATTCAAAATTTTAAATTCATTTAAATTCATGATCTATCTTCCAGTACTATTATTATTATTATTAGAGTTTTGTTTGAATTTGTTTTATTTATTTATTCTCGTTTCACGTGTAGACGACGCAGTCGAAGCTCAAGCGAACCAGTAGTCGGAAGTAGATCCAGCAGGAGGCAGCAAAGGCAAGTCTTCCTTGAACATATTGATCCCAAATTTTATGAAAAGCTTATGTTGTTTTAAATTATGCATGCTTACTTTTATGCAATGTACTTTAAATATAGTTTTAGGGTATAGTTAAATACTAGAATTTGTTATACCCTCAATGACATTAATCATGACAAACCTTTGTCACCCTAGATGATACTAGATATTTTATTTAGAGATAACCAGTTAGATTAGCATGGGACGGTAGAATTGCTTAGTCCGGCTTAACCATTTGGTATTATGCCATTATGGGAATCACTTCAAACATTGTTGAAACTTATTTGTGAAGTCGCGGCAATTGGTGTTGCTGCTGTTATTTAAATGAAATAAAGTGGAAAATATGGTTTAGACCAGGGTGGATGGATGTTTGGCGGGTGCAGAAGCACGAGACCTTAGTATGTGAATGTCCCGCCCTAGTCAATTAAGGACCGAAGCATGTGTTATCATGGACCAAGTACTACCGTACAACCACAAGTCTATATGGGTACGACCTGGCTAAATAATTTGTGCGTCTCGTTATTAACTTCGCCAGTTGGTGAGTGCCAGATGATGGTAGGCGCAAGAGGGGGCTTCCAACTGGGCAGCTAGAACCCATCGACGGTGAAACCTTAGCGGGCAAGGTTAATAATGGGGTTGTACATTGTAAAGGTCTTGCCATGATCTCTCTGCCGACACACCAAAGGAAGTGTATTGATAGCTTGGCAACAAGAGTCGATCATGTCTTGTGGGTAAAGTTGTACGCACTCTGCAGAGTTAAAACTACTTAAGTAACTGTGCCCACGGTCAAGGGCAGGCGAGGTACGCTTGCACATTGTAGATTTTATGGTTTTGTTTTAAATGAAAATGGTGGTTTAGGAATCCGTGAGCAGATGGAACTCTCGGGTTATGGTTTGGCAGATGGAGCCAGTCAGGTAGATAGAACCTGCTTTAGTTGTCATATCAAATTCAATTACTATGCTATTTACATTTTGGTCAAATGATGCTTTGTGAAATTACTATTGGTATTCAAAGTTAAACTTTGCTTTATGCTAAAATAGCCATATTATGCCTTCAATTGTTTAGCCTTGCATATAGTTATCATGCATTATGTTTCCATGACTTGAGAGTACATTCTGTGCTTACCCTTACAACATCCCCTACTTTCCACAAAGGAGTCCACAGAAGTTGAAGGTGACTACGAGTTCTATGCTTGTGGTTATGATGAAAGCGATCCGGATTACTAGGACGTGAACCCCAGTCGATTGCCTGTTGGGCAAATGGATGGGCTTATCCTGCTGCTGTTATTTCGTTCTCGCTGTTTCTTATTAAACTCAAGCCATGATGCTGCTTATTTGTAATAATTGGCTATAAGGCTAATACCTTTTTGCTTAATTAATACTATATGCTTCGTGATATGGATGTGTTCTCATCACTGTTTCCACTGTGTGTGCTAGCTTTTTCTGGACTAGCACGAGTTTACACAGAGGGTTCGGATTCAGAAATCCGGTCCCGATAGAGGTGGTATCAGAGCCATATCGACTATAGATCGCATCCCTAGTTAGTCTGGTCTTCTTAGCAAGAAGTTCAAAATTATTTTCTAAATCAAACCAACGAATTGGTATGAAATAGATTATCTCCTCTTATCTCATTCTTAGGTTCTTACTCCTTTCCTTTGCTAAAATATTATTTTAAAATTATAATTTGACCTTATCTCTTGAAACTTCTCAAAGCCTTGAGTCTTCTGCAAGAATCCAAATCAAGGAAGATGATAATCCATTTTCTTTTCAAGACTAATGGAGCGCCGCTGGAAAGATCAAGTTGCCAAAAGAGTGGTCGAAAGACTCCCATATAAGATAGGTTATAGTGCTCTATAGTGTTAGAGCATATCATCCCTTTTTAGTTTAGCAACGTATAGTTCGAGTGTGTTAGGATTTTTGTTGCTTGTTTGTTGGGTGTGTTGTACACTTGCCCTAGCATTGTGTTGCAGCCACCTTTCATTTGGAGTTTTATAGCTTGTTTGGTCTTGGAATGGCTACCTCCCTAGTCTTCTCATCTTTTGCTCTCTCTCTCTTATCTATTGCTAACCTGTCCCTGGCCATTGCTTCAGATGGAAGGTCAAGGAAGAGGTCGTGGAGCTGGTCACAGAGGAGGTCATTTTGGAGGTTGTGGTCGTGGACGTGGCCAGGCAGAGCCACAAGGATATGATGGGGCTAGTAATATGAAAGGTGAGATTAAAGAGTTGAAAACATTGATTATGAATGAGTCTGTTTATGCTTATTACATTCATTGCTTTGCACATGAACTCCAATTAGTTCTTGTAGCTCTTGCTAAGGGCAATGCTGATTATGTTTGGTGTTTTGACCAACTATCAAACTTGCTGAATGTTATTGGAGTTTCTTGTAAGCGCCATGACACGCGTCGAAACACTAAAGCTCAAGAAGTTTTGGAAGCACTAGAATTGGGTGAAATTAAAAGTGGACGGGGATTGAATCAAGAAATGAGGTTGGCTAGGCCTGCTGACACTCGTTGGGGTTCTCTATAAAACTATTTAGCACATTATTGATATGTATTCTACAATCCGCAAAATACTCATAAAGTTTGGAAAAGACCCCGCCCTAAAGAATGAATGGGGGAAGCCCATGCTCTGGTGACAGCCTTTGAGTCATTTGATTTTGTTTTCATAGAAGCTTCATGCTAGTAATACTTCGATACACAGATGAGTTGTATCAATCTTTGCAAAAGAGGAACCAAGATATTGTTAATGCGATGTCACTTGTTGATTTAGCTAAGGATAGATTGCAACATATGAGGAGTCATGGATGGGAAGATTTTCTTCATGAAAACGTTACATCATTTTGTATGAAATGTCGCATTAAAGTTCCAGTGCTGGATAAGAAATATGTGCCATTTGGAAGATCAAAACATTTTTTTCCCAAACAAAGAATTGATTATCATTATAGAAGAGAAGTATATCTTGGCATCATTGATAGTGCTCTTCAAGAGCTTAACAATCGGTTTGACAAAGTTAATATGGAGTTGCTTGTATGCATGGCTACCTTGAATCCTCTCAACTCATTTTAAGCATTTGATAAGGATAAAGTACTTAGGCTTGCCAAATTTTATCTCAATGAGTTCTCAAGTACAGATTTGATGAGATTTTCTTTTCAAGTTGATAACTTTATTGATGATATGCGAAAAGATGATAGGTTTAAGGATCCCAAGAATCTTGGTGAGTTTTCTATTAAACTTGTGCAAACCAAGAAGTATGAAATTTACAAGTTGATGTACTTCTCAAATTAGTATTGCTCCTACCCGTGGCGACGATGAGTGTTGAAAGAGTATTTTCTGCTATGAATCTTGTGATGAACAAATTATGAAATAGTATGGGCAATCAATTATTAAATGATTGTTTAGTCGCATTTATTGAGCGAGATGTTTTCTTGAAGGTTAGTGAAGACGATGTAATCAAGTGTTTTCAAGCCATGAAAATGCATAAAGTACAATTCTAATTTTCATTACATGTTTTGTAATATTCTATTCATGCAAGACCTTATTTCAACTATATGCATTGTATTATTGGTAAATTTTAAACATATGTGGTGAATTTATGTTATAAAACTGTGTATGTCAACTGTCTAGTGTCAAATATGTACACTCATTACAAATTTTCTAGTTTCATCACTGTGGTTATGGCGTGCGTTGTGTGCGTGCTTATAAAAGGAGGCAAAGAGATGGAGCCAACGCCCTACACAGAGCCGCTTCAGATTCTAGACGCTGCTGCTGCCGATCCGCCATCGCTGCCCTGCTACTTGCCGCTTATCTGCTGGCTGGCGAGAGCTCCTGTTGGGCTGTGGAAGCTTGGTGTTGCAGCAGCAAAGAGACAGGGAGCAGAGGGAAGTAGCGCAGCAACAGGACGGGGCAGATATTAGTTCTCCTCGTGTTACGTCTATAGGAGTGAAAACGGTATCGGTAATTCCCGGAATTCCGGAAACCGTTTTTGGAATTTTTCGACCGAACGTGTCGGTATCGGTAATGTTCGGAATCAGAATCAAAATCGGAATTTTTTGTCGGAAACGATAACGATAATGGTTTTGATCGGTTCCGACCGTTTCCTTTGGTTTTCGTAAACAATCGGTAAATTCCGTCGGTAATTACCGAAACCATTCCAGCCCACAAATCACAAATACACCGGTTCGAGCCCACATACACAAACCCTAAAGCCCACAGCCCATCATTGAAAATCGAGATGAGGTTTGTCTGACTTCTGAGCCGAGGCACGCAGTGACGCCCCTCTTCCTCGCAGGCACACTAGCACCCGCCCGGCCGCCCCCGTGTTGCGTCCGCCTGTCGCGCCCTCGCCCGATCGCGCCCTCGTCGTCTCTGCCCCTCGCGCCTTCCGCCCCTCCGCGCCATCCGCGCCTCCGCCCTCCACGCCCTCACGCCTCACCCGGCTGGCGGCGGCTCCAGCGCTCCCCCGACTGGCGACCCCTGACTCGGCGTCGCCATCCACCTTGCTGGTTCGGTTCACCTCGTCGGCCATTCACAGCGCGGCGCCGCCATCCCTGCAGGCAAGCACTGCTCGCTTGGTCGTTCTTCCCTGCGCGGCCGCACCGACCCATCGCCGCCGATGCCGCCATCTGCGCCGTCTCCGGTGGAATCTCCCCCTCCGCCCCTCCGTGCCGTCCGTGCCCTCCACCCCTCCACGTCGTCCGCGCCCTCCGCCCCTCCGCACCCTCATGCCTCACCCGGCTGGCGGCGGCTCCAGTGATCCCCCGACCGGCTACCGTTGACGCGGCCGATTCCCCTCGTCGGCCATTCACAGCGCAGTTCCCCTCCTCAGCTCCTCTCCTCTGCCCTTTCCTTTAGTAACAAGCAGGATAGGGAGACATCCAATAAATAGGAAAGATAGATAATTTTTTAAAATGAGATTGAATGCTTGACCATGCTGATGATCCAATAAACAAGCAGGAATCATTTGGTATATTTGAAAATGAGATTGAATGCTTGACCATGCTGAAAATGAGATTGAATGTGTGACTATTGGGGATAGTTTGTTTGTAAGTGCAAATTGGTTTTTGCTGATCAAGATAATGGTCCATGTTGCTAAAACACATTTACAGCTACAGAGTCACACCTGAGGTTACTTTACATATTTAATAAGCCTCCTCTAGGTGAAATTGAAAAGCTTTTACCTGCAACTTGCCTACAATACTAATACCTTTGAGAACCATCATGACCAAGCTATATATAGCATCTCAATTTCAATATGATTAAATTTCTTGATTTTACTTCAACAAGGTCAAACAAGATGAATCATTTGGTATATTTCAAACCTTTGTTTTTAATAAATTTTGAGAGCTTTGTTAAGGACCATATAGCAGTTTATATTATTGGGCCTTCTGCATGTCATCCTGCCAGCTTGAACAATATTGTTGACACTATTTTTACCCTCTTGATGCCGTATCCCACATTGAAATTTATTGGCTTGCATCCCGTCTTTTTTTTCCAGCTCCTGAGTGATACACTGATACTACATGGCTAGTGGCAGCGAGAAGCCATCGTGTTCACCTCCACGGAAGCGCATGTTGCTAGAGCCACTAGGGGTAATGGCGCCTTGTGATGCCCCCACTGTTGAACCTCAGAGTAAGAGCTACACCTCGCCGGATGCAATCATTCCATGTGCAGGCATGAGTCAGGCCCAGG
Source organism: Otatea glauca (assembly GCA_036346275.1). Taxonomy (NCBI): domain Eukaryota; kingdom Viridiplantae; phylum Streptophyta; class Magnoliopsida; order Poales; family Poaceae; genus Otatea; species Otatea glauca. Next base: position 8,612,529 of record CM070726.1, read on the forward strand.
GTACTGGTGTGTCTGCATCATCCGCAACACCTGTACTAACATTGGACAGATCGGGTACAAATCCAAAATAAGCAATTAATTTGGATGGGGATGGTGAAGCTGATGATGATAGGGAGCATCCCTCAAAGCAGCCAAAGAAGTGCACTTCAGATGTTTGGCAATATTTTGAGAAGTACACGGTTGTAGCGGAGGAGAATAGCAAACCTGTTAACCAACTTTGGGCCAAATGCAAATTTAGGGGCTGCAAAAACAAGACCAGCAAAGGCAGGGCTGAAAGCCATAGATGAACAACTGGGTTTTGGTCTCATTTGAAGTATTATCATAGCATTGTGAAGGGTGTAACATCCCAAAAATTTGACCTATAATTTCGCTCACGTGCATTTTTGTGATTTTCTGAATTTATTTGATTTTCCAGAAATTATTTGAATTTATTTTAATTAAGTATATTGAACCTTTGGTGAAAACTAATTATATATAGATAGAAATAATATGAAGTTTTGTCAAAAATATTTTATTTGAGTTCAGAATGTTTCAAAGTATTTCTGAGAATTTTCCTGGATTCTTCCTGATATTTTAATTGCCTTAAATGAATTAATCTAATTTCGGGATTTATTTTAAATCGAAAAGCGTTGGAAATCGAGTGAAGCGATCTTGGGCCAAGCCCAAAGATCGTGCGTCTTGTGCCCATCGCGGTGCGGCCCGTCAGCCCGTTCCCCCGCCGCCTCGCGTATGGACCATTGGATCCAGATCAGATGGCTGTCTCCTTTCGCGAAACCCTAGCGCCTTCGGCCGTTGGATGAAGATCGTGCGGTTAAGATCATGCGGTGTTGGTTTGGAAAGATTTGATCGCATCCGTTGATTTTGGAAGGTGTGGATTGGATTGGATCGGCCGAGATCTAATCGTGGCCTCTCGTTGCAGATCGGACGGCTCTCGGTCGTCGTCTCCGATTCGGTTTCCGAATCCGCCGCCGCTTACCGTCGCCGCCGCGTGATTTAGGGTTTCCTTCCCTGCGCGCATGCCGAGGCTATAAAAGCCGCAGCCCGCACTCCAATGTTCCTCGTTCCCTTGCTCCTCGTTCCCTTGCGCAGCCAGTAGCTCTAGCCTCTTCGCCTGCTTCGCTGTCGTCGTCGCTCAGGAGCTCGCCGTAGTTCTTTGCAGCGCCACTCCGCCGCCGTTGAGCCTACTCCCGCCGAATCGGTTCCAGATCTGGGGTCGTCGTTCCAAGACGCGTCGAGGCCGCCACTTATTCTCGCCGGAGTCGCGCCGAAACGCCGTTCGGGTAGTCGTCTTCCTCCGCTCCGGTGCAAGCCCGCCGCCGTGTCTCGGAGCTTCGCGCAGCCGTTGGATCTTCGCCGAACCGTCCGGATCAAGCCACGTCACTTCTTGGCAGTGTTACGCTCGGTATATTTCTAACCGTTAGATTCGAATAGGCGTTGGGATTGAGGAGCGTGTGCGTAGTGTGTCGGCCGTTGGATCGTCTCGCGGATGTGCGGCGCGTGTCGGTCGCGGTACGAAGCATCGGCGCCGGTGCACCGTGGACGGCGTGTCTTGTGGACTTGGTCCATAGACCGAGCGACGTGGCGCAATTTGATTGGCCCACGTATCGCGATGACGTCATGCTGATATCAGCCGGTCCACAGCACAGTATCTCGAGTCCACGGTGGACCGTCGTGTTTTCGTGGACTAAGTCCATGCGCCGAGGCCACGTGTCCGTCTCTGATTGGTCCATGTGTCGCTTGCGCATTAATCGGTAATTTCCAGTAGAAAAATAATTCGGGAAAATCGGTTTTTCTAATTTCTGTATTTTCAGTATTTATTCAAACTTCAAAAGGCAATATCTTTTGCATTTTAACTCGGATTTGAGTGATTCAAATTTCTAAAAATTTGTAAAATCAAGATATATTTATTGGTGAATTTTATTTTATTTTTGGAGTTTGGTTGCTCTCTGTTTTGGTGTTTATTTACTATTTTGGCATCGTTTCGCGTAGACGTTGAACTGCTCGGTGATCCGGAGGAAGATTCATCGCTTCAAGACCCAAGCTCAGAGCAAGACCAGCACCTACTCCAAGACAAGTTGTGCTTTGATCATGTTGCACCTAATTTTCACCAAATTGCTATTTTGTCTCTTAAACTTTATGCATGATATTTTATGTGTATAAATGATTTCAATTAATCTGGGAATTAGATAATATGCCTATTTGAATTAAATCATACCTTGTCAATTTTATGCCATGATCTATTTGTCACCCTAGGATGTGGAATTATAGTTGGTTAACATTGATAATCAACCTGGGCTAGTTAGACCGTCATAGATTGCTTAGCCATGCCACGTCATCACATGTGTCCGAATGTTGATACTTGATCTTGACTAATGTAATAGGGAACAATGTTTATGAATTGGTGTGTCATGTGTCAACACACAGTGATATCAAGTTGTCGTGGCGAGGAGGTCACACATCAAGATTGAAATGTTGATGGCATGTGGTGCTTGGTAATCAACTGGGGTGGTAATGATTTTAGATTGGGGCAAGTGGCAAGGCGGTGTGCCAAGGTGGGCGGGGTTGGCGGGGGTATGTGGAAGTCTTGCCTTAATCACCTTAAGGACTTAACCTTGCAAGCCTTTGACTGAGTCCTTCTTGCAACCACATATGCGGAATGGGACAGCCTAGCTAAATAACTTGTGAAACCTAGATTTCGGTACTGTCGTGGTGAATAGTGAGTCCCGGGTTACGGTTTAACTCACATGGCGCAAGAGGGGGGCCCTGTTTTGGTGGTTTAACCCTTCAGTGTTGAAACCTTAGCGAGCAGTACTGGGTCTAGGTGTAGCATTGTAAAGGCTTTGTTACAATCACTCGCCTTGGTGGTGTTTGGTTGTATCGTGTGGGTAAAGTGCATAACCTCTGCAGAGTGTACAATCTATTCGAATAGCCGTGCTCACGGTATTGGGCAATGCTCGGGAATTACAGTTAAGGGTTAGACTTTTGTTAAACAAAAACTTGTTGGGATGGCAAGGTGCTATGGAAAGTGAAAAATGATTTAGGATTGAGAAACTTGGTTACTTCAGAAATGCTGAATTTATTAATTACTGTATTGGTTTTACTGCTTTCCAATCTATTTACTGTATCCTTGTTAAATGCTGCTTTATTGCAAAATATCCTTATTAGCCATTCCTTTGGATTAAACCAAGCATATAGAATATTAGACTTGCATTGTTGTGCACAACTTGTTGAGTGCTTTATGTACTCACCCCAACAACAACAACTTCAGAAGAGGAAGAATCTACGCCCTTCGTGGAGGAGGATTATATGGATGCGAATGCTTAGGGTCCGAGCCTCATCAGTTGCCTGCGGTGAACTGGGGAGCTGCTACGCTTATTTTTTTTTCCGCTGCTGCTTATTTGCTATTTCTTTTATAAGCCCTATGTGGCAATAATCATGTAAGACAACAGTTACTATTAATTATTAAAGTTATGTTATATTCCGCTGTGTATGACTATGATAGCATCTATGTTGAGCCTGTGTGCACTAGCGTGATCCTGGACTAGTGCGGTATACACAGAGGGTCCGGATTTGTAAATTCGGGTCCCGACAGAGGTGGTATCAGAGCCATATTGACTATAGGTCTTGGCCCTAGGTAGTTGGTATCTCTTAGGAGTGTCCAAAATTATTTTCTAAAGAAAAAGGTGAAATTGACTAATAAGAAACTCTTGGCTTATCTCATCCCTCTACTCTCATCCTTGCTAAATTACCTTCTTTTCGTTGTCGTTTGAGTGGAGATCTTATTCAAAATTTTGTTTTGAATAGATGCCGATCTTCCGATCTTCGAGTCGAGGTGGTGGCTACGCCATGGAGCCGTGGAGAGTTCTTCAAGTGATTGGAGGCTTTGATCGTCCGCTCTACCGAGGAAGCAAGCTGAACGCGTCAGCGGTGTGCATCGGGATTCTTCGCAAGTCGATCATCTTCGCTCGAGAGTGCGACGAGACCACCAGACCGATCCACATCACCGCCCGGAGGTTCACTTACGGGGCTGGAGTTCAGGAGGCTGCTAGACTTGCTCTACGACGGATCGGCCACGACTACACCTACGAGCCAGCGACACCGTGTTCGGCTTCACCCGACGGCGGCGAAGCGTGCGGCGTCGATTTAATCGTGGAGGGGAGTGTGCTCTTGCGGTACACCATGCCGAGTTCGCCCTCGCCGGGAGGAGCACACGAGGGACACTACGCAGAGCCGGAGACAGCAGTGAGGCGCCGAGAGTGGCGGAGCGAGAGCTTCAAAAGACCCGTAACGCCGCAGCCAGAGTCATCGGTGAGTTGGAGGAGGCCTTGCAGGTAGCCAAGGAGATAGCAGATCAGGTCGTCCAGGAGCCGGATGAGGTCACCGAAGAAGAAGAAGAGGAAGAAGAAGACCCGGAAGAGCGTGAGTGGGAGCCTGAGGAGCCAGCGGAGGGTCACGAGGATAGGTTCGCACCCATGCCTGCCCCACCCACCGGTGTATGCACGGATCGATCTCACCAGGTGGTGGATGAGTGAGAGTCGGTCTTAGAGTTGTGTTGAGACTCGAGTGTTGAGTCGCGTCTTTAAGTTAGCCTTTACCTTTTAGTAGGCGTTAAGGTTGCATGTTTAGTTTGGTTCTTAATTGTTTGTTGAGTGTGCGATTATGTGTTGCAAAGCCCTTAGGCATTGTAAGCAACCATACCAAGTATTAATAAAGATTATTTAAGTTGGGTTTAACCTGTTTCCCCGCCTTAGAAATTCTTGCATCTTATCTATGCTACATCTACCTTTCCTAACCCAAGAAGCAATCAAGCAGATGGGAATACCCGCAGCAACAACGGAGCTTGAGGAAGTGGTCTGCGCCCAGGCAATAATCCCAACGAAGGAGCACCACCGCATCAGGCACCGCCAGTGGATATGCAGAACTTGGGAGCTTTTCTCGCTGCGCAGACTCAGTTGATGCAGACAATGATGCAGCAGATGACCAATATGGCTGCAGTCAACAATTCCGCTACTCAGATTAATAACGGCGGACCTCGTCCTTATTCCAAATTGTCAGACTTTATGAGGACCCGACCGCCAACATTCTCGGGCAACGTCAACCCCTTGGAAGCAGATGATTGGCTGAGAACCATTGAGAGGAAGTTGTACATCACGAATGTGAAGGGCATGAGAAGGTTCTTTATGCATCCCATCAGCTTGAGGGAACAGCTACAGAATGGTGGGAGAACTATTGTGCTACTCACGAGACACCCATGGAAATCACGTGGGAAGAATTCGCAATGGCCTTTCGCCAATACCACGTACCAGAAGGAATGATGGACCTGAAAAAGGAAGAATTCAGGGCGCTTAAGCAAGGAGGCCAACCGGTAGCTGATTACTTGAACAAATTCACGCAGTTAGCTCGCTATGCTCCTGAAGATGTGGTGACGGACAAGGCTAGGCAGTCCCGATTCATGAAGGGATTAAACTCAGGACTGCAAGTGGGGCTGATTACCCACACTTTTCCAGATTTTCAAGAATTGGTAAACAAGGCTTTGATTCTGGAGGATAAGCGCAGGGAGCTTGGGGAAAATCGCAAGCGCTTGATGACTAACCGGTGGGCGCCTAACCACTGCGAATGAGGATGACCCCACAACAGTTTGCTAAGTTCCAACCGCAAGCTGTTAACAAACCAGCAACACCTGCACCGCGACCACCAGGACAGGGTTATCATACGCCGGTTCAGGGTAACAATGCTCAAGGAGGAGTGCGTGATCACCGCCGAAGGTGCTACGATTGCAATGAGTCAGGGCATTATGCTAATAGATGTCCCCGTAAAGGAGGTATCACGCCATGACGTTTCAACCTTGGAGCGACACTGCTAAAGCACCGATGGCGGAGCGAATCGAGGAGCTGGACAGCGGGAGTGGCGCCTCAAGCTACTATTCGAGGCGAGTCAACCACATCACCGCCGATGGAGCTCAGGAAGCATCAGATGTCGTACTGGGTAAGTTTTTGGTAAACTCGACTGCAATGTGATTATTTGATTCAGGAGCTTCGCATTCATTTGTCTCTCGAGCTTTTGCATCTGAAAATGGTTTGAGCATGAAAAATCTTAAGTGTGTGATGCTAGTCCAAGCCCCATGATCTGAGTTAAGATCTAACCTTGGATGTTTGGGGGTAAAGCTAAAAATTAATGGGGTAGAGTTCCTAGTGAACTTGATTATTCTAGATGCCCAAGTTTTAGATGTTATCCTCGGTATGGATTGGTTAACCAAGCATAAGGCAGTATTGGATTGTGGTCAAAGGATTGTATCCATTGAGAGCCCTAGAGGAGAAAAGGTGGAATTCCAAGCGACATCAGTTCGTAAGGGTCAATTAATTGTTAATAGCGTGAAAGCCGTCATAGAGGATGTGCCAGTGGTCAGGGAATATCCAGATGTATTTGTAACATCCCAAAATTTGGCTTAATTAAGTTTTTATTGTTTAAAAGTGCATTTGTGATTTTCTGTAATTTATTTGGATTTTTCTGGATTTACTGGAATTAAATCTTATTGCAAGTTTATTGCTTTTCATTCAAAAGTATTTAAATCTGTGCAAAGTCAAAATAAAGTTTTGCCAAAAGTATTTTATTTAAGTCCAGGATGTCTCAAAGTATTTTTGAGATTTTTCTTGGAATTTTCCTGATTATTTTATTGCCTAAAATAAATAAAATGAATTTCTGGATTTATTTAAATTGAAAAACCTTTTAAAATCCGCTAGAACAAGATTGGGCTTGGCCCTTGATCGCGCGTGAGCCCACCTCGGTAGCGGCCCGATCTTCGCGCCGTCGGCCCATGTTAAAGCGTGGATACTCACCGTTGGATCGAGGATCGATGGCTGAGGTTGACGTTGGGGATTTAGAAACCCTAGCGACGTGGACCGTGGGATCAAGATCAAGCGGCGCCCGTGGAATCGATGCGAAAAGGGTAAGTGGAGATCTCGGCCGTTGTTTGAGTTGGCGCGATCCGATCGTGCGCGTCACCTCGCATCGTGACCGTTCGATGGCGTCGGACGGCGTGGGTCGTCGTCTCCGATCGGGATTCTGAGTTCGCCGCCAGCACGTCTCCGCCGCCGTGCGTGTTTTGGAGTCCGTGTAGAGCACGATTTCCCGTGCTTTAAATAGGGGCCGGGTAGACCCCGAGGATCATCCTTGTGCGCCGCGTCGTTTGGTCGGAAGAGTTTCGCGAGAGCGGTCGAGGAGCGCTGGGAGCTCGCGGAGTAGAACGTCGAAGCCGCCTCGGGTTTTGATCAAGATCGCCGCCGTTGAACCGTTTTCCGCGATGTTGGTTCCGGATCTGAACTTCGCCGTGAAGTGCGAGTCGAAGCGGTGAGGTTTCGTCGCGAGTGTCGCCGTAACGCCGCATTCGCCGGTCTTCTTCTCCGTTGTCGGTAAGTCTTCGCCGCCGCGTAGCCATCGTCGGACCGAAGCTCGGGAACCGTTGGATCCAATCGGAGGGCTAACAAGCCGCCACGTAGCGCTTGATCAATGACCGCCCGTCGGGTTTCGTCGGATCGATTGAACCGAGCGTGAAGGCCAATAGAGCACCGCCGGCGTGTCGCATGCGGTATCGATGAGTCATGGACCGAGTCCATCGTGGTCGGCGCCATGCCGTGACTCGATCCATGCGGCGGGACACGTGTCGGCGTGTGGTTGGCGAGACCGATCTTTGACGTCATGCTTGCGTCATAAAGGATTTTCGATTGGAAAAATATTCCGATTGGAAATTCGGTAAGGATGACATCATCATGATGTCACGCTGACGTCATAAACCAGTTTTTCAGTATAAAAATAAATCTGATAATTTCGTATTTTCGATTTTACGATTTGATTTATTTCAAACTTCAAAAGGCTATATCTTTTGCATCGTAACTCGGATTTGAGTGATTCCAGTTTCTAAAAATTTGTAAAATTGAGATCTATTTAATGGTGAATTTTAATTGATTTTTGGAGTTCAATTGCTCTCTGTTTTGCTATTTATTTGCTTTTCTCTTTGATGCACGCGTGAGGCGTTGAATTGTGCGACGCTTGGAGGAAAATCCAAAGCAACTCAAGAGCAAACTCAGATCAAGATCAGGACCTATTCCAAGGCAAGTTGTGCTTTGATCATGTTGAACCCATGTTTATAAAATTGCTATGTTTGATTTACACTATTGCATATATTTCAATTATACAACTGTTTCAAATTAGATTGGGCTTAGCTAAAATACCGATTGATCTATACCCTACCTTGTCATTGTATGCCATGATCCATTGTCACCCTAGATTGGTTTAATATAGTTGGTTAATAATTATAATCAACATTGGAGGTTTAGTTCGTATTAGTTGCTTAGCCATGCCACGTCATCACATGTGTCATCACCATTGATAATTAATCTTGATTAATGGAATATGGAACAATGTTATGAACTTGTGTGTCATGTGGGATCACACGATGAGATTGAGTTGTTGTGGCGAGTCATGTCACGCAACGATGTTGAATTGTTGATGGCACGTGGTGCTTGGTAATCAAGCGGGTGATAATCATTTAGATTGGGGCAAGTGGCAAGGCGAGGAGGCCAAGGTAGGCCCGATGGGCGATGGTATGTGGAAGTCTTGCCTTGATCACACTAAGGACTTAACCTTGCAAGCCTTTGACTGAGTCAATCATGCAACCACATGTGCAGTATGGGCCACCTAGGTGAGTAATTTGCAAAGTCTTAATTTTGATACTATCATGGTCGGTGTGAGTTCGAGTTATGGTGTAACTCACATGGCGCAAGAGGGGGCCCCGGATGTGGTTTCAGACCACTTGATGTTGAAACCTTAGCGGTAGTACAGGGTTAAGATAGAGCATTGTAAAGGCTTTGTTATAATCTCTCGCCTTTGTGGTGTTTGGTTGTATCACGTGGGTAAAGTGCATAACCTCTGCAGAGTGTGAAACTATTCGGATAGCCGTGCTTTCATGGTATTGAGCAATGCTCGGAATTACAGATTAAGGGTTAGTTTAATAAATTGGACAACTTGGTTGGGATGGCAAGATTGCCATATGGAAGATTGGAACTTGATTTAGGATTGGAAACTTGGTTTACTTGAGAAATCTGAATTTATTTATTATTGCTATTCGTTTTACATTCTTTACAATCTATTATTGTATTTGTTCATAAATGCTGCTTATTGCAAAATAGCCATGATAGCCTATCCTTTGGAATAAGCCTTACATATAGATAAATAGAACTACATTCTGTGCACAACTTGTTGAGTGCTTTAAGTACTCACCCTTGCCAAACAACAATAATCAACAGTTGAAGAATCTACACTGTGTTGGAAGATGAGGTCCAAGAAGACACGAGTCATTAGGGTCCGAGCCTTGTTAGTTGCTGTGGTGAAGTGATAAGCTATCTACGTTTCTACTTTCATTGCTTAATTATTAGTTTATATTCTCGTCTTGCCCTGCGTGGCATAATAATGTAAGTTGGTCATAAGATCATACATTTAGCTATATCAATAAATGAACTATTATTCTATTGTCGTTGTGTATGATGTGATATATACCAATGTTAAGCTGTGTGCACTAGCGTTGATCACAGGAATAGTGCAATAAACACGGTGGGTTCGAATCGATGGATTCGGTCCTTCTGATATTTCAGAGGATCTACCGGAATGCCGCGGACCGTGACATCGAGTTTGTCATTGAGTTAGTACCGTACAGCACCAATAGCAAAAGACCTTATCGGATGCCTACCGATGAGTTGGTGGAAATGAAGAAGTAGATCGACGAGTTATTAGAGAAGGGTTTTATAAGACCAAGTTCGCCGCCATGGGGAGCGCGATTTTGTTTGTCGGGAAAAAGATGGAAGCCTTAGAATGTGTATTGATTACCGTGCACTTAATGAAGTGACGATTAAGAATAAGTATCCGTTGCCAAGGATTGATGATCATTCGACCGCTTGAGAGGAGTGGAGTTTTCCAAGATAGACCTTCATTCCGGATATCATCAAGTAAAGATTCAAGCGGAAGATGTTCCAAAGACCGCATTTTCTTCAAGATACGGACATTATGAGTTCACGGTCATGTCTTTTGGATTGACCAATGCGCCAGCATATTTCATGAACTTGATGAATAAGATTTTCATGGAATACTTGGACAAGTTTGTTGTTGTGTTCATAGATGATATTTTGGTATATTCAAGACCAAGCGAGCACGCAAATCATCCGAGGCTAGTGTTGGAAAAGCTGCGTGCGCAACAGCTGTATGCTAAATTCAGTAAATGCGACTTTTGGAAGGAAAAGGTGGAATTTCTCGGTCATGTTATGACTGCAGAAGGAGTTGTCGTCGACCCAAGCAAAGTGGAGGCGTGTTGTATTGGGAACAACCAAAGTCATCACTCAAGTCCGAAGTTTTCGGGAATGGCGAGGATATTATCGCGATTCATAGAAGGATTTTCGACGATTGCGAGACCTCTTACAGCTTGTTGAAAAGGAAAAGAAATTTTCATGGGACTTGATTGTGATAAGGGTTTTGAGGAATTAAAGAAGCGTTTGACAATGCCCAGTGTTGGTTTTGCCTAATGTTGAGCGACTCGATATATATGCGATGCGTCAAGACAGGTCTTGGATGCGTATTGATGCAAGAGGGTAAAGTGGTCGATATCGTCAAGGCGATTAAGACCGCATGAAGGGAATTATCCTACGCATGACTTGGAATTGGCTGCCGTGGTGCATGCCTTGAAATTGTGGCGTCATTATCTCATGGGAAATAGATGTGAGATATATACGGACCACAAGAGTTTGAAATATATCTTCACCCAGTCAGATCTTAACATGAGGCAAAGGAGATGGTTGGAACTGATCAAGGATTATAATATGGGAATCCACTACCATCCAGGAAAGGCTAATGTAGTAGCTTATGCCTTGAGTCGTAAAAACCATGTTGCAAACATGATGGTACAGGAAGATCAATCGGAGTTGTGTAAGGAGTTTCAGAAGTTAAAATCGGTAATGGTTCCAGAAGGATTTATAGCTGCTTTGGAAGTAAGGCCGACGCTTGAAGATCAGATTTGGGAAGGGCAAAAGGATGATGAGAAAATAAACCGAATCAAAGCTAAAAAGGATGAAGGATTAGCGGTAGATTTTACTATGGATGGCCGGGGTACCATGTGGTTCAAGGGTCGTATTTGTGTGCCAAACAGACCAGAGCTTAAGCAGTTGATTTTAGAAGAGGCTCACTATTCCAAGTATTCAATCCATCCAGGAAGCGCCAAGATGTACCAGGACTTAAGGGAAAGGTTTTGGTGGCCGAATATGAAGCGTGAAGTCGCTGAGCATGTTGCCTTATGTGATATATGCCAGAGAGTTAAGGCAATACACCAGAGACCTGCAGGATTACTACAACCGTTAAAAGTTCCCGAATGGAAATGGGAAGAAATCGGTATGGATTTCATCACTGGGTTGCCAAGAACCCAAAGTGGGTATGATTCTATATGGGTTATCGTGGATCGACTGACCAAAGTTGCTCACTTCATTCCAGTTAAGACAACTTACTCAGGAGACCGGTTAGCAGAACTATACATAGCCAGAATTGTGTGTTTGCATGGGGTACCAAAGAAAATAGTGTCAGACAGAGGTACCCAGTTCACCTCGAGATTTTGGGATAAATTGCATGAAGCCATGGGAACGCGTTTGAACTTCAGCACGGCATATCACTCGCAGACTGATGGTCAAACAGAAAGTGTAAATCAGATTTTGGAAGATATGTTAAGAGCTTGCGCATTAGCCTATACTACATCATGGGATAAATGCTTACCGTATGCAGAGTTCAGCTATAACAACATTTACCAGGCTAGTTTGCAGATGTCGCCATTTGAGGCTTTATATGGTCGTGCCTGTCGTACCCCACTGAATTGGAATGAGACAGGAGAGCGTATGATATTTGGCCCTGATATTCTCAAGGAAGCTGAAGAGCAAGTTGCCATGATAAGAGACAGGTTGAAAATCGCGCAGTCAAGACAAAAAAGTTATGCAGATAATCGACGTCGTGATTTGAGTTTCGAACCCGATGAATTCGTGTATCTTAGGGTTACCCCTCTAAAAGGAGTTAAAAGGTTCCACGCTAAAGGAAAGCTTGCCCCAAGATATGTTGGACCGTTCAAAATTTTGAGCCGTCGAGGGGAGGTTGCTTATCAGATGGAATTGCCGCAGTCACTAGCAGGCGTGCATGATGTGTTCCATGTGTCTCAGCTCAAGAAGTGTCTTCGGGTGCCAGCGGAGCAGACGCCTTTGGGAGAGATTGAATTGCAGAAAGATCTGATCTACAAGGAGCAACCAATTAGAATCCTGGATGTTATGGACCGCAAGACCAGGACCAAGTCAGTTCGCTTTTGCAGGGTTCAGTGGAGCAACCATTCCGAGAATGAGGCAACCTGGGAGCGTGAAGAGGATCTCAAGTCGAATTTCCAAACCTATTCCTAGTCACCTTGAATCTCGGTTGAGATTACATTAAGGGGGAGGTTTGTAACATCCAAAAAATTTGACCTATAATTTCGCTCACGTGCATTTTTGTGATTTTCTTAATTTATTGGATTTTCCAGAAATTATTTGAATTTATTTTAATTAAGTATATTGAACCTTTGGTGAAAACTAATTATATATAGATAAAAATAATATGAAGTTTTGTCAAAAATATTTTATTTGAGTTCAGAATGTTTCAAAGCATTTATGAGAATTTTCCTGGATTTTTCCTGATATTTTAATTGCCTTAAATGAATTAATCTAATTTCGGGATTTATTTTAAATCGAAAAGCGTTGGAAATCGAGTGAGCGATCTTGGGCCAAGCCCAAGATTGTGTGCGTCTTGTGCCCATAGCGGTGCGGCCCATCAGCCCGTTCCCCCGCCGCCTCACGTATGGACCATTAGATCCAGATCAGACGACTGTCTCCTTTCGCGAAACCCTAGCGCCTTCGGCCGTTGGATGAAGATCGAGCGGTTAAGATCATGCGGTGTTGGTTTGGAAAGATTTGATCGCATCCGTTGATTTTGGAAGGTGCGGATTGGATTGGATCGGCCGAGATCTAATCGTGGCCTCTCGTTGCAGATCGGACGGCTCTCGGTCGTCATCTCCGATTCGGTTTCCGAATCCGCCGCCGCGTGATTTAGGGTTTCCTTCCCTGCGCGCATGCCGAGGCTATAAAAGCCGCACCGCACTCCAATGTTCCTCGTTCCTTGCGCACCGATGAGCTCTAGCCTCTTCTTTGTTTATTTGCCGCCGCCGCTCGAGAGCTCGCCAGTAGTTCTTTGCTGCGCCGCGCATGAGTTTTTGCGCCGCTCTGCCGCCGTCGAGCCTCCTCCCGCCGAATCGGTTCCAGATCTGGGGTCGTCGTTCCAAGACGCGTCGAGGCCGCCACTTATTCTCGCCGGAGTCGCGTCGAAATGTCGTTCGGGTAGTCGTCTTCCTCCGCTCCGGTGCAAGCCCGCCGCCATGTCTCGGAGCTTCGCGCAGCCGTTAGATCTTCGTCGAACCGTCCGGATCAAGCCCCGTCACTTCTTCAGCAGTGTTCTGCTCGGGTATATTTCTAACCGTTAGATTCGAATAGACGTTCGGGATTGAGACGCGTGTGCGTAGTTTGTCAGCCGTTGGATCGTCTCGCAGATGTGCGGCGCGTGTCGGTCGCGCGGTACCAAGCATCGCGGCTGGGTGCACCGTGGACGGCGTGTGCCGTGGACTTGGTCCATAGATCGGCGACGTGGCGCAATTTGATTGGCCCACGATCGCGATGACGTCATGTCGATATCGGTAGGTCCACAAGACAAGATATCTCGAGTCCACGGTGGACCGTCGTGTTTTGTGGACTAAGTCCATGCGCCGAGGCCACGTGTCCGTCTCGATTGGTCCATGTGTCGCTTGCGCATTAATCGGTAATTTCAGAGAAAAATAATTCGGGAAAATCGGTTTTCTAATTTCTGTATTTTCGAGATTTATTCAAACTTCAAAAGGCAATATCTTTTGCATTTTAACTCGGATTTGAGTGATTCAAATTTCTAAAAATTTGTAAAATCAAGATATATTTATTGGTGAATTTTATTTTATTTTTGGAGTTTGGTTGCTCTCTGTTTTGTTGTTTATTTGCTATTTTGGCATCGTTTCGCGTAGACGTTGAACTGCTCGGTGATCCGGAGGAAGATTCATCGCTTCAAGACCCAAGCTCAGAGCAAGACCAGCACCTACTCGAAGGCAAGTTGTGCTTTGATCATGTTGCACCTAATTTTCACCAAATTGCTATTTTGTATCTTAAACTTTATGCATGATATTTTATGTGTATAAATGATTTCAATTAATTTGGGAATTAGATAATATGCCTATTTGAATTAAATCATACCTTGTCAATTTTATGCCATGATCTATTTGTCACCCTAGGATGTGGAATTATAGTTGGATAATATTGATAATCAACCTGGGCTAGTTAGACCGTCATAGATTGCTTAGCCATGCCACGTCATCACATGTGTCCGAATGTTGATACTTAATCTTGACTAATGTAATAGGGAACAATGTTTATGAATTGGTGTGTCATGTGTCGTCACACAGTGATATCAAGTTGTCGTGGCGAGAAGGTCACACATCTAGATTGAAATGTTGATGGCATGTGGTGCTTGGTAATCAACTGGGGTGGTAATGATTTTAGATTGAGGCAAGTGGCAAAGGCGGTGTGCCAAGGTGGGCCAGATTGGCGGGGTATGTGGAAGTCTTGCCTTAATCACCTTAAGGACTTAACGTTGCAAGCCTTTGACCTGAGTCCTTCTTGCAACCACATGTCGGAATGGGACAACCTAGTGAATAATTTGTGAAACCTAGATTTGATCTTGTCGTGGTGAATAGTGAGTCCCGAGTTACGGTTTAACTCACATGGCGCAAGAGGGGGGCCCTGTTGTGGTGGTTTAACCCTTCAGTGTTGAAACCTTAGCGAGCAGTACTGGGTCTAGGTGTAGCATTGTAAAGGCTTTGTTACAATCACTCGCCTTGGTGGTGTTTGGTTGTATCGTGTGGGTAAAGTGCATAACCTCTGCAGAGTGTACAATCTATTCGAATAGCCGTGCTCACGGTATTGGGCAATGCTCGGGAATTACAGTTAAGGGTTAGACTTTTGTTAAACAAAAACTTGTTGGGATGGCAAGGTGCTATGGAAAGTGAAAAATGATTTAGGATTGAGAAACTTGGTTACTTGTAAATGCTGAATTTATTAATTATGTATTTGTTTTATCGCTTTCCAATCTATTTACTGTATCCTTGTTAAATGCTGCTTTATTGCAAAATATCCTTATTAGCCATTCCTTTGGATTAAACCAAGCATATAGAATATTAGACTTGCATTGTTGTGCACAACTTGTTGAGTGCTTTATGTACTCACCCCAACAACAACAACTTCAGAAGAGGAAGAATCTACGCCCTTCGTGGAGGAGGATTATATGGATGCGAATGCTTAGGGTCCGAACCTCATCAGTTGCCTACGGTGAACTGGAGAGCTGCTACGCTTATTTTTTTTTCCGCTGCTGCTTATTTGCTATTTCTTTTATAAGCCCTGTGTGGCAATAATCATGTAAGACAACAGTTACTATTAATTATTAAAGTTATGTTATATTCCGCTGTGTATGACTATGATAGCATCTATGTTGAGCCTGTGTGCACTAGCGTGATCCTGTACTAGTGCGGTATACACAGAGGGTTCGGATTTGCAAATTCGGGTCCCGACAAAGGGCCAGCAACAACTCAAATAAAAAAAAGAACATGAGAAAGGTATATCTGTTGTTCAGCCATATAAATATGATGAAGCAGCTAGTTTGAGAAATTTTTATATTGCTATTATCATGGATGAGTACCCATTTAACATTGCAAAGCATGAATACTTTGTGGGTTTTATTAAATCCTTGAGGCCTAGCTTTCCTATAAAGTCTCGTGTCACTATTAGGAAAGAAATAATGGATCTCTACTTGCATGAAAAGGATATGTTGTATAAATATTTCAAAACCCTTGATTGCCGCTTGAGTGCTACTATGGATATGTGGACATCAAATCAGAATAAAGGGTACATGTGTGTCACCGTACATTGGATAGATGATGAATGGCAAATGCAGAAGCGAATTACCATTTTCTTTCATGTTCCGGGTCGGCACACCGGTGAGAATATGTCTCTTACCCTCAGTTCATGTTTTTTGAAATGGTTCATAGAGAAGAAAATGTTCTCTTTAACTCTAGACAATGCTGCTGCAAATGAAGTTGTTGTTAAGGATGTCATTCTAGAGCTCAAGAAGCACAGTCCTTTAATCTATGATGATCTGTTTTTTAATTAGATGTGCTAATCATATTTTAAACTTGGTTGCTAAAGATGGTACGAGTGTGATAGCATCATCTATTCAAAATATTAGAGCATTTGTGCTAGCTATCAAGGGGTCTCCATTGCAGTGGGAGGAGTTCCAAAAGTGTGCTACTGAATGTGATATGGACACAGAGGTTGGGCTGTCACTTGATGTTCCTACTAGGTGGAACTCAACGTATACCATGTTGAGGGATGCCTTATATTATAGGCCTGCCTTTGAGAGGCTTGTGTCATATGAACGTCGCAGGTATGAGAAAATTTCACCTTCCTCTGCAGAATGGGATATGGCAAAGTCTCTTTTACCATGCTTGAGAAAATTCTTTGATTTGACTGAGCTATTTTCTAGTACATTGTATCCAACTGCCAACTTATTTTTTAGAGGATTTTATGAGATTAAGTTGTTGCTTAGTGATTGGTGCCATAGTAGTGATCCCACTATTTATAAGATGGCAAACACTATGATGGTAAAGTTTGACAAGTACTGGAAGAAGTCTAATATTTCTCTTGTTGTGGCTAGTGTCCTTGATCCTAGGTGCAAGAGGAAAATTGTAGAATTTTACTTGAAGAAGTTGTAGCCATATTCCTATCAAGCTGAACTTGATAAATTTAATGATGTTATGAAGAAGATGTATGAATGCTATGCTTCCAACGCACCCTCAACTTCAGCAACCGCACTTGAGCCAAAGATCGCATTGATATGTTTTTTAATAGTGTAGATGATGAACTTGATAGCTTCATATTTGATGCCCAAGGAGATGATGATTGTATTGACACAAGTGACTTAGAGAAATACTTAGCAGACCCATTGTTAAAGGTTGCTAAAGGTAATCAGCACACATTTGACATATTACCATGGTGGAAAGTCCACAAAGATGAATATCCTATCATGTGGTAGCTAGCTCGTGATGTCTTGGCTATGCAAGTGTCAACAGTAGCTTCTAAATCTACTTTTAGTGCTTGTGGCCGTGTACTTGATCCATATCATACTCGCCTTGACCCTAGCATGGTAGAAGCACTTGTTTGCACCAAGGATTGGATAGCCGGAGCAAAAAAAGGTTATAGTCTGAACTTATACTTGTTCAAAATTTTATTAGTCATTACTCTTTTACTAATGCACCGATGGATCTTTATATTCCTAGGTTGTAAGAATGTTCCTTCCATGGTTTGTGATCTGGACGATCTTGAGGCTATTGCTAGTAATATTTCTCTTCATGTTAATTTCTCTTCCTTTTCTATTCTCATTTGTGCAAAAAATATTAGCTGCAATTTAACTACATATTGCTCTAAAAAATCTTTAGGATGAAGATCTAGATGATGATGAAGATGGACCTGAGGTCCAGTTGTATGTTGGTTGCTATTTGGTGATATTTAAGGAAGAAACTGAAACTATATGAATCTATGACTATGATGATGTATTTTGTCTTGTACTGGTTTCTTTCTTCTCGTGTATGAATTGTGAACTATGAACTATTGAACTGTGATGTATTATTTGATATGAGATATTGAGACTATCTTATGCTATGTAATGTAAAGACTCGTGTGGAGATTATCTTATGCTATGTATGCCTGTATGGAATCATTAGAATGTGTGATATCGTCAACTGTAAATGCTTGTGAGGTATTGCTTTTAAGTTCTATGTGAATCTGTTGCTTAATGCTTTAATGTATGCATGTATGTAAGTGCTATGTGAATCTGTTTCTTAATGCTTTAAGCCTTTAATGTATGCCTATATGTAAGTGCTATGTGATGTTGCTTAATGCTTATGCGGTTATGCGTTATGAGATATTGATCTTTTAGACTAGTTATACTATTGTATACATTTACATTGGTAATGTATATTCATCATAAATTTGTGAATATTTATTTATTACTAATTTCTATGTGGATGTATGATTTGTGTGAATTTTTTGAAGTCAATTTGGCGTACATGTCGTTACGATGTTACCGATCTCTTTTTTCAGATTCCGATCGTTACCGATATATATTTTGTATCGAATTTTCTTTTCCGATATTTCCGAATTACCGATGCCGTTTCCGTTCCCGTAATTATCAATTCTGGTAACGTTTCTGAGGAAAAATACGAAAACAAAAATAGTTCCAGTGTTTTCCGACCGTTTTCATCCCTACGTCTAGGTATTAAACCCGATGACTCTCCTTTTCATTGCTGGGATTAGATGAGTATTTGGTTGTTATCTCGAAGGGAACCGTTACCCGAGGACTCACCACTATTCACAGGATTAGATGACTCTCCTCGTGTAACGGGCTCACCAGCATTCACGGGCAGACGGTGCCTCAGTTCAATCAAGCGAAGTGTGTGGAATTGGCAAGTCGGCGTTGTCTTCTTAACTTTGTTTGGGCTTGGGGTGGCAGAGCTGGGCGCCTAATCAAGACTGGGTTTAAACCTAGTATTAGTTTTTGAAAAAGCCTTATCAAACAGCTCAACTTTTATGTAGTTTTTATATAAACTAAAAGCCATATATAACTAATAAAAGCCAAACGCTAAAAGCTGGTCTAGACCTGGTTTTGCAGCTTATTGCGGAAGGAAATTATTATTTATTAAATAGTCTCTTATAGAAAATACAGCCGCTTTTTAGTTCACAAAGTTAAAAAACAGTTTTTTAGAAAGGTACAGCTCCACCAAAGAGCTCCAAGTTTGTTGCTTCCAGCCTCTAAAAAAGGTGGGCAGTATTGTTTTAGCCATAAGAAATCTGCAAAAAAAATCAGAAAAATGTTTATTAGATAAATAAATAAATAATACCAAAAAATATAGAAAAATTTCCTATATTTTTATTGGATCATACATTCAATACTGAGTTTTGTATCGGACGCTACACAACTATAGCCCATTGCACTTGTTCCCAACACTCCACCTCCTCCTATTGCTCCCACAACCCACGCCTCTCCACACCTCCATTTCCAAATCTCATCGGTGAATCATCTCCTCCCCCGTGCTCCCACTCTCGTGCCTCACCGACAGCTGAAACTCATTACTGGAGATTGTTGCCAAAGTCTCACTCCTCCCTTCAACCCTCTCCTCTCCAAATACCTACTCCTCACCTCACATTCTCTATCCTTTCAACCTTGCTTCCTCGCCACCTTGAGGCTGCCGCTGCTCGTATGCTATAGAGGCCATCCACCGTGGCAAGAAGTTGTTCGATCTCTTTGCCTTCGCACCAAAATATCACCGGGTTTTTTTGAAGCAACCTTGTTGGATTAGGTGCGGGCCGTTGGACCACGAACATGAGTGAAATATGACATGATCATGGTGGTGGGGAGGTGGTGCTAGAACAACTACGCCATCTCCTCCTTGGATTTTATATCAAATGTTAGAGCCGGTAATTGATTTTGTTATGGTAGCTCTTTTCAAATGTTGCAGCGCCCTCATGTAAATATTGAAGCTGTTCCAATGATTTTTTGAAGGATTGAGATGACGATCAGAGGGGAGTGAATGATCGCAAAATAATTTTTATCCCCCAAATGAACCAAGACAAAACCCTTAGATATCAAATGGAAGTGGAAGAATCAGTTTTCACAATTTTCAGCCTAAGGTCGGCACTACCACCCATGTAAGGGGCGGCACTACCGGAGTTATTGTAGCTACAGTAAAAAATAGGTATATGAATAGTGATTTCAGCACGAGTTCAAAAAATTGAGGAATCTTTTGATCGGCTGATCCAAACTTAATGAAACTTTGTGGATACCTTCCTATGGATGTCAGGAACCAATTCTAACCTTTGATTGCAAGAATCGATGTCAACGTTGTGACCTTTTTTAAATTTATAGAAGGGTGCATAAGAACGGGTTCAAGAACGAAAACTTAGATCTGAGTTATCTCGTGGGTTCTTAATGATCAAGATAGTCCTAGATAGCTTCCCACATGTCATAACAAGCTAGAACACAAGACAAGAACACCCAAAAAAACCAATCTTCCAAGATTGATCATCTCAAGAGTAAAAATCGGTTTCTTGCAAGGAAGAACACAACCCCTGACTCCTTACTCGATGATATCATCGAGTAGGGAGTAGAGTGACGTAAGCACACATCATGATAAATCACCCAACTCCCTGCCCGATAGTTGAATCAAGCTACCATCTCAATTGGGTTTTACCTCCTTTTCTGAACTCTGAACAACAATGGCGGGGAAAAAGGGGCTTCGGCTTTTTGCACTTAAGTCAGTGAATGGCTGAGAAATGGAGGGCTTAGAGCGGCGCTTATCTGGTATTTATAGCCAGCAATGGACAACATTACAGTATTTGAACATGAGAGGAGAAATGGCGGGCGGCTCTGTTGTTCAACGCCAGCGCGACCAAGGATCCGAAAAGACAGGGAATGGCGCGAGAAGGCCAAGGCACGGTGCAATATCCCCGAGGTTGAACGTGGCACCAGATGGTTGTGTGGGCAGCGCCGCTGGTACGCTGGCTCGGAGAAGAAGGCGCGAGACAGAGAGAGCAAGTGGAGAGGTTGGGTTCGGTCATCAGGAGAGCAGGGAGGAGGAAAGAACAGACCAGCGACTGACATGTGGGGACGAGGTCCACCAGTCAGTGAGTGAGATGCTTTTCCGTTGCCAATCAGCTAATGGGGCAGAACAGTGGATAGGCCCACATGTCATTGGCAGGAGACGGGATAAGGGCAAGGACGGCAATAGACAGATCAGGACTCGAAATTAAATGGCTATCAGATCACCGTCAAATTTTCATAAACTTTTTTACTAGGGTCTTCTTGTAGTGTTTACCCTCCAGTAAAAATCCTAGATCAAAATAACCTATATAGGATTTATATAAATTCTGACATTAGAGACTGCCCAGAAATTCCTTTTCTGATTTTGATTTATTAAAAGATGAAAATTACATAATTTATTTTTTTAACTTTTTTTCAGAGTTTAAATTCGATTAAGGATGCTTCCATAAAAATTTCAAGTCAAAATATTATTTACTTATTTTATAATAATTCTGACATCCCAATTTTTAGATTTTTAGAGTTTTTGTTTTTGAATTTTAAAAGGCTTTAAATGACACTATAAATTTCTGAACATTTTACCAAGGATAAATACTGTACTAATAACTCTATGGTAATTTTCACAGCTCCAGATAAGTTTCGAATATTTTATATTAATTCTTATTATGCACTGTTTCAAGTCAAAAGAGATGTCTTTTCATTTGTCATTCCATCTTTCTTTTCATTTGTCATTCCATCTTTCTTTGTTTTAAAAATTTATTTATCAGATTAAATTATTTACCTAAGTGCTGAATATTTTTAATATAAATTTTTCAAGATTTTACTTTTACCTTTTTATCTTTTACCATTATCCATTCATTAATTCCTTTTATTTGATTTTCACACAAAACATAAATCCAAATAAAACCAATAATGCCAATAAAACTCAGAAATAACCATATTCAAATTTAAAATATTCATTTTCATTTTATTGAAATTTTTAGGATGTTACACATCTGGACCTTCGACACACCTCACCTAGTCCTAGTCCACCTTCGCCTCACCTCGATCGAGCACTGACGTCTTGCAACCATCAAAAACAAGGAAACACATCACATAGCAATGTACAAAAGATATGCAATAAATCTCATGAAAAATCAAAAGTCATACTCAAAATTCGCCCAAAAAGTCGGTGCTACCGCCCTCTGGGTCAGTAGCACCGCACCCCTAAAATCCCCTCTCTGTAATTTTCACACCGCCCCTAGGGCCAGTGCTACTATCCTGTGGGGCCGATGCTACCACCCCCTAAGTGGTACCATCGCAATTTCTAGATAGGACTCAAATTGCTCCAATTTTCAAAATAGAATTCAAATCAACCTCAAACTCATGCACCTCAATCTTAAATTTGGTCAATAACTCATCATCATCAAGGATAGACCTCCTCCATATGGTCTTTCAGAATGTGTAGTTTTGACCATCTTTTCAACGACACATACAGATAACCACCGATACCATCTTGTCACGTCAGTTGTCAATGAGAACGTATAGTTTTTTCTCACGACCTGCCGCATGGAACTCAGCAAATACGACACTACAGCCATGTAGGGCCATCCTCCAGGCCAACGGCTAGAAAACTAGCCGTTGCACAGTGTACCCAGTACTACCGACACGCAAAGTCTGGTAGTGCTACTGGAGTGGCAGTACCGGCCTCCACGGGCGGTACTATCGCCCTCACAAAAACTCCAAGAAACTCTTCTCTGGAAAATAACTACCAGTTACTAGGAGCTAGTACTATCGCACCTCCGATAGTACTGCCCTTCAAGCCCGGTAGTGTCGACTTTCAAAACTCAAAGGAAACACCACTTCTGTAAAATAACTATCGCGCCTGAGGAGTGCTAGTATCAGCTCCGATAAGCGGTACTGCCGGTCCAGCGGTACTACCTGCCTTAACACTGCGATGGTGCTGGCCTTAGGGAGAAAACTTGATTTTACACAAAAATCAATGCCTTTTCAAATCAAATACCAATAAGGATTGATTCTTTGAGCCATGTGATGATCAACACATGATCAAGTCAATTTGCAATACAAATTTGCAAATCATATTCACATGCTCCAAAGAATCACATTAAACTTCAACTTATTTGCAAACAAACCAAGAATCTATGAGATCGATTCTCTAGCCATGTAATGATCAACACATGATCATGACACTTTACAAAACAGATTTGAAAATGCTAACACATGCTTTAGGATCCAATCTCATAAACTTCCAGCTCATTTGCAAAACATATTTGCTAATCACAAATTCAACTACATAAAAGCAAATCTTGAGTCATGTGATGATCAACACATGATCACGACACTTTGCAAAACACATTTGCAAATGTCTCTCACATGCTCCAAAATAAGATGCATAAACTCCAATATTTTGCAAAAACACTTTTTGCAAAGAATAAGTAATAAGCTTGATTAGTCATGTGGTGATCAACACATGATCTCTAGCAATTTGCAAAATACATTTGCAAACTCTACTATCCACATGCTAAGAAAACCAATGCATGAGCTTTCACTATTTGCAACACATGCAAATACTTAACTCCATGCAAACAACAAGCATTTAAATCAAATGCATGAGTTCTCTTATTTTGCAACACATGCAAAACTTAGCTCTATGCAAAATCTAAATCAATTAAGATTCAAATGAAGAAGCAAGCATACCTAAAACTATTTGCAACACATGCAAATATGATCTTCATGCAAAAACAAACTTAAGAGATTGAGATAGAGCAAACCTGATTGAGTTCATCAACACATGATGAAGCTTAAGCTAAATGACTCAACCCCTGTTAATAGTACGACAATCCTATACTAGCAACCCAGTGTCCCAACCAAACACCAAGGCTGGTAAAAGACTAGGAACATATACTTAGCCATATCTAGTTATACCTTTGCCTCTAGCTTATCCTCTTGTAGCTTTTATGATTACCATCATCTTCTCTCGAAGATCGGATCTTGTCTTGTTTATCAACACATGATGAACCTCCATCTTTTCTTCGCTTCGGGATCTCTCCTTGATGCTAATCAACACATGATGGCATCCCTCTTCCTAAATCTTGACTTGATGGCTATCAACACATGATACCATCCAAGCCTTCATCAACGTTGGACTTTAACCTATATCATTCACAACTCATGCAAATAGTTAGTCCAACATACATGATTGTTCCAATCATCAATGCACTCCATTAACACATAATGAATGCCCCAACATCCTTTGATCTATCCCTTTGATGATCGACCACAACCCAAATCAATTGATTTAAAGATTAATTATGTCTTCAGTACGTACATTGATGCAACTAATGTTTCATATACTCAACAACTTTCTATTTGTCCTTAATCAATCAAAGGAACACCATCAACACATGATGAGAAATTCCTTGATGATTAAAAGACAATCGAACACAATTTAAATTGCAAATTTCATATACTCAATTCGATGGAATGTCAAAGTAATGGTCCAATATGCATAGAGTGGTGGAAAGGGATCAATACTCTTGTTACAATCAACTATAGAATAACTTCCATTAAATGTGTGCATACATGTAAGGGCCCCATTTTTATAGTAAACACCAATAATGGGTACCATGTGCATATAGTACTAGTCCCATGATCAGTGGCCAGTACGCACATTTACATATCGGTATCACGACCACACACATATTAATATTACAATAGCGGAAGCTGCTCTTACATAATATTCTTACAATACTAAAATAAACTTTGAAGTGAAAACATATATATATTGTAGTATGCCTTTAACCCATTATCCCTATAGGCAACTAACAAGGTAAATCCTAGAAAAACTCATCGTTAACATTTCTGAATCCTCCGTCAAAGTAAGTATCATCGGGGTATTCTGATTCTTCACCTAAAAACAATAATAGAAGCAAGTATAAAAGGAAAGGCTTCTACGGTTAATTTGCATAAAGCCAATTTTAAGTGTAAATACTGAATAATAGATTGCAAATGGAATTTTAATAAAAGCAATTTGATAAGTACATAAAATAACAATATGTAAGCATGAATAAGTAAATTCATGAACCTTATAGTGATATGACCATCGTCACGAATCGTTTCCTACCAACATAGGAAAGAAATCATATTTTCATGAAAATAAAATATCTAACTAGTGCTGGCACACCAAGACTCCTATAACCACAGGAACAGCTTTTCGAAAAGTTTTACTTTATGCAGAGGTGTACAGCTTTACCCACAATAAATGATCATCCCCTTTTGCTTGGCCAACAACACACTTCCTTTTGTGTGCCGGCAAAGAGATCATAACATAACCGTTACATTACCAAGCCCTAACTTTGCACCAACCCAGTGATGACAAACCCATACTATGGCAACAGAAGATATTTGTACATAATACGACAAATGGTTATACACCCCACTGTGCCACTTCTCCCCATATTATGGTGTACACCATTGTATCGATAAACACTTATTCCATTATCACTTCGGTGTGGACATCCCTTAGAGCAATCAATCCAGAAAGCCCATACTACTGTAGCCTTCCAATGTGCAAAGCTAGTTCCAAGTAACTTAATAGGTTAAGACAATCAAATACCAGCCTTGTGGTTATACTGTAATTCTTAGATTTAACGAACACTTGAGTTCTGTCCTTAATCTTACCTGGACAATAATCTCCCCTTACACTACATGCAAGCCCTTGCACCTCTCGCTATTGCCAGTAATCGTCGGCGACAAAATCATAGTTTTATTTTCATTTTTAACCAAAATACCATTTATCACATAAACCATCATGTCCACAGTTCAGCATGAACGGTAAGTCTGATATGTGTGTGCTTACTAAGCGAATGCATGTATAAAAGAGTATACCCGTGTTCAGGGCCGTACCTAAGATTTTAGAGGCCCTGTGCTAAATTTAATATAAATTAGGCATGTTAGCTCTTTGGTTCTTTTTTTTGTCTTATGCTTTTCATAAAAAGATTCATATCTCCTAATTTTAGAAAGGGTGGATGAAAGCTAGAGTAAGTGAGTAACACCTAGATGCGGAGAATGCAACAAGTGTATGAACTATGCTTTCGAGTCCACAAAGAATACCAAATAAATAGTTGAAAATGGAATGGATTGATACATCACCGTCATCGGGATTATTGTAGGGAAATCAAGAGTTAGTCAGAAGAAGGAGAATCAGGAGCAGAGGAGTTAATTTTCACATGCAAATAAGAGATTTATAAGAATAACAGTTATGCGAAAGCAAAGGGAAAATAAAAGAGCAATAGAGAGGTGGGGAAGTTATCAGTAAGAAGGCAATAAAAAGGTTTGATTAAACAAGATTAACTATAGTAGTAATAGTATTTTTTTCTAAAGATATTAAACAAATAGCAATTGAAGATTAAATGAAAATTAGGGGATATTAAACAAATAGCAATTGAAGATTAAATGAAAATTATGGGCCCCTAACTTTTTGGGGCCTGTGCAGTTGATCATTTTGCTCCTGCTATTGGTACGGGCCTTCCCGTGTTGTTGGCATTGAGTGATAATCCAAAACCTAGGGTTATCATCTACCACTAATGATTAAGGAAATCCATCAATAAAGATTATATCTACCTATACGCACAATATAGCAATGTGTATTAAACATAGCGCATGCATAAAAATTTGATAAAACATTTTGTAAAACTAGAATCAACATAGACAAAGGGGGTGCTTGCCTTGCTGATTATCGTCAAAGTCGAACTTTGGGTTGTCAACGATTGTTTTTGGTACGTCGGGATCTACACGTCGTTCGATAGTAACATAGCAAATAACAAACTTTAATAAGGGCAAAAATAAATCATATGGAAAACCAAACAAAGACTTGCTATAGAAAATAGGTGTGTTTTAGGGTTAGGGCTTTATGGTTTCATGCAAGCGCATTTTAGTTGATCTTTTATATAAACATATTCACTATTTGCAGCTTTGGGTTAAGCAATGATTCACTTCTTGTTTTATAGATTACTTTTCTTTATTTTATGAATTCAAGAGGCTAAAATTATGTATTCTTATATTTATAATTTCAAATTCAAGAGGCTAAAGTTATTTAGATTAATATTAAATTATTAAACTACCACATGGTATATCACAGATATACTCAATAGTTTACCCTAAGTATTTTTCATATTTAGGTATTTTACTATCTATAAACATATAGGAAGTGATTTTATGTGGTTTGAATCCTTTATGTATAAGTTATTTATATTTCAATAATCAATACATCGAACCAATCAATTTTAGAAAAAGGTATAAATCAAATTAAAATTTAAATCTTCTTGAATATTTGAGTTTTAGGGACCTAAATAATCTAAAAAAATTATTTTCATTCAATTCGGGGATCATTTATCAAAATTTTGTGAATAGCATATTTCATTCCTTTACTTTAAATTAAGTTTTAAATTTTTATATTGCCCATTTTCAAAATAAGTTTGTATATTTAGAAAATACATGATTTGAGATGAATTTAGAAATTTATTTCATCAAATTTGGAATTGAAATGAGCAAATTACTAGCTGTTTAAATTCTAGATTTGCATGTTATTCCATAAATGGCAAATACCTTTTCAATAAGAGGAAGCGGCTTTGTATTTTTGGCTAATATTCAAAACCTGAGCTACTGTTTACTGGTCCCATTATGCAGCGGCTGAACGGCACGAGGGAAAGGCGCAGGTCACTAACCGACTGGGCTCGCGTGGCAGTGACACAAAAACAGAGCCTCAGTTTGGGGGCTCACCGACGGCAAAGGGGCACTGGAGATGGTGAGCCACCGGTGCAGTGAGCATTACTGGTTCCTTGCACACCCAGGAGTGGTTCGGACTTGCTTGGAAGCGACCTGGGGTGGGTTGCCACCGTGTTGAGCGACGGACGCCATGGTCGGCCGGTGGAGGAGAAGAACTAGGGGCTGTCGCCATTCATTTTCACCATGGTGAGCATCAAGGGGCAGAGGGGAACTCATTTTTGGAGCTTACCTTGGACGTGGAGTCCTGTGCAAGGTTGGCGGCGTGTGACCAAAGCCAAGGAAGATGACGGGGGTGGTGCTACGGGCAACCAGGATGCAAACAGAGTAAGGACTCAGGTTTGGGTATGGCTAATGTTGCTTTAGTGATCGACGATCATTTCCAGTAAGGACTCAGGTTTGGGTATGGCTAATGTTGCTTTAGTGATCGACGGTCGGGAAATGAAGCCGTGCAGATGTTGTTTGGTGGTGGTTTGGTCTCGACAGTGGTTTTGGCTGAAAATGGGGGAGATGGTGCAAATGGGTTGGCTCTGTGATTTAGAGAGTGTGCGACAGTGAGGAAGGCACGACACAGTGCTATGGATGCTGAGGAAGAGCTTGGTTTCTTTTATAGCTATTGAGGGTGGCAAGGGGCTAATGGCGGCAGGGAAGTCGCGATATCTTGCGGAGATAGCAAGATTTAGGGGGGTAAGACAGGTGCTACAGAACCGTGGCAGAGATAAGGCAAGTCGGCAGTGGTCTCAGGTTGCGTAATTGTGGTGGGGAAGACGAAAACACCTGAAGGCCGTGGCTGCTGGCTCTGGCGCGTGCGAGAGGGAAATGAGATGAGAGGGGGGAGAAGAAAAGAAGAGAAGGGAGAAGAGGGTTCTGGCAAGTGGGGTTGGCAGCCCACTTGGCAGTCGGATCGGGAAAGAGGAGGCTGTTTGCTCTGGTCCAGATAAAATAAGGGCCCACATGTAAGTCAGAAAGGCAAATCTTCTGTAGATTTCTGGACAGCACCTCTTAGCCCGTTAATTAGGGTTGTCAAATCAAGTCAAAATTTTGTGAAAATTTTCGTACATGTCAGAAGGAAAAGTTTTGCTGTCCAGTAAAAATTTTAGGTTAAAATACTTTGCATACAAATTAATATATTTCTGGCAATCTTATCTGTTTAATTTAATCTATTCTGTTTTTCAATTATTTAAAGATACAAATTAGGTCAGTCATTTTTGTAAAAAATTTTATGAGTTTCCATGATATAAGTTACCTTTGGTAAAAATTATATATTTTTATCTTTCATATTCATTTTCTAAAAATTATGACAATGCAATTTACAGATTTTATTATTTTCTATTTTTCAATTTTAAAAGGCTATAAATTTGAGTTTTAATTTTTGATATTTTTACTAGAGATAGGCTTGTTCTGAGGAAGGCATCATAAATAATTTTAACTCGAGATAAGTTTTGCAGATTTTTAAAAAATCTTACAATGCACTGTTTTAAGTCAAATCTCATTATTTTCTTCTTTCTTATCATTAATTAATGTGTTCATATTACTTTGATAGCATGATAAGTGTTCTAGAGATTTATATTATTTTAATTTAATTTTTTCATATTTTTACTGATATTTTGTTTTATCATTTTACTTTCACCTTTTTACCATTTCATTACAAGACTTTTCTTATTAGAGCAAAAATCCAAAATGAATAAGAGAAATCCAGAAAATGCAGAATTAAATCCATTCAAAATTTTGAATTTCATTTTCATATTTTCTTGAATTTTTGGGATGTTACAATACAAATAATTGAACTTGAATCAATATGCACATATTCAATTTTAGATTTTATTTGAGTTTATCCTATATTAGCATAAGTGTACTACAACTACACAAGTTTTATATACTCAAACATTTGTTTCAAAGTAATGATTCTTAATTTATGTGGCAAAACAAATTTGATCAATACTATTGAAATCTCAAGATAAAGCATGTACTCCCCTTGATTGTGCATTCATGTGATATATGGAATTTGGAAACATAATGCATATCTTGAGGTATAAGCAATGGAAGAGTTCATTTTTTAACTTGAATCCTACGTATGCATTAAGAAAGGATATGAATACGAGTGCATATCTCGAGTTTTATATTTTCCATCCAGATGAGACTAAATAAGAATAAATCTCAATAATCATGTTAGTCTCATAATGATTAGATTTGTCATTAAACATTAAACAATGATTAAGCATTAATCCAAAACCAAATGGAGCTTGAATTTACACTGCCACTATGGATCAATCCAACAATTGGGTGATACTGCAGCTAGCTATTTATCCATGAAAGTGCGGTACAGATTCTCCATTGAAATAAGATCGACTATAGATCGAAACAATCATAGTGCACGTTCTCCTAATAAGATGGAACTAACCAAGGAATCTATGCAAGCACAGTACGAATTTTCCCAATACAACGGAACTAGCAATGGAATACATAGTTTGAACCCTGATTTTTCGAAAACCAACCGTGACTGTATGCAAATTAATACAATAGAGTATCATACTATATTGATTTTTGACCCTCGTGTGGAAGCATAACTATTTAATGCATCAAAATAAACATCGTGCAATGCATTATACGCACATCTCCAGCTGCAAAGTCGTGGCACCATCCATATATTCTTTCTACACATCGACACTATGGCCCGGTGTCGACAAGAGAAAAAGGCTACTTGATTATCCACATTATCATATGTTTACGACTGACGAGGCCAAATGAAATTACACCCTAGTGCCGACGAGGCAAGGACACAACCCCACTTACACATTCCAAACGGATAGAATCGGATGCTCTATTGCTGGGCATCAACAAGGCAAATACAATACACATTTTTGCGTCCAACGAAGGCAAACATACACATAACTGGGTAGCGACGAGGGAAAATTCATCCTCTTCATCAACATAACGATGGTATACCGTGACCAGGTATCGGCAAAACAAAGCCACCCATATCACATCCGCATATTCACCACCTGTATCTACAGTAAACTATACATGCAAATAGGACGAGCTATATAAAGACGTCCATGGCAACGCAGCTTAGTTGGAAGTATTCTGTAGGCTTGTAAATCGATGCCGTGTAAATCAATGGGAATCAACACGCTACGCAATCTCTATTCAGATATTCTTCTTAAACATAGACACACAAGATGAAAGATGAACTCCTGAGAAAGCATGCAATTTATATATTCAATACAAAATTAATGAATACAGTGTTATCCGTACGTTCAATCGTCCAATTGTTTCAAGAAACAAAGGGATCTAGCACTCAACTATCATTAAACTGTTGAGGAACCTCGCTATCGAATAGTCCGGGGTTCCCGAACAGATCTGAAGTGGAGAACAGAAAGAGAGAGACACACTGTTTAGGGAGAGCGAAAGCGGAAATTCTTTATTGCTAATGAATTCTGTCTTGTACATGGGGGGGACCCCCCTCCTCCTTTTATAGCGCTCTCTAGGGTTTCGGCATAAGGGACCACATGGGCCTGCGATGGGCTTTAGGGTTTCTCAACACTCCCCCTTGGGCCCTTTGCCGCGAGATGCATATGCCTCATTAAAACTCCAGAAAAACCCAGTGGGAAAAATACTTGGAGAAAGAGTACATAGCATACGCTTACTATGTTGCACGAATTGCCTCGTTAAAACCTTACGCAAGAAAACTTCATGAAAAACTTGCTAAGGAAAAAGAGTACAATTCTCCCAACTTCAATTGCTAATCTTCGAGATTCATGTTGGGTATTCATAATTCATGCTCAGGATTCATGTGGGAGTATGTGACATATCTCCCCCTGAAATCTGCACTTCTCTAAGTCTCATCATCCCAATTCCTTTCACGCACCTTTCAAAGGTAGATCTTTGGGAGTGATTTAGTGAACAAATCTGCAAGATTTTCACATGACTTAGTATGCAATATCTTGATCTCGTTCATCTTATGCAATTCATGAGCATAGAAGAACTTGGGGTTGATATGCTTCGTGAGATCGCTCTTCACATATCCCATTTGTGCTTGGGCAACACAAGCTGCATTATCTTCATAAATTATTGTAGGAGTTTGCTCAATGTTCAAACCACATGACTTCTGGATGTGGTGAACCATTCTTCTGAGCCATGCACATTCACGAGATGCTTCATACAAAGCGATGATTTCCGAGTGGTTTGTCGACGTCGAGACAAGAGTCTGCTTAGACGACTTCCAAGAAATTGCTGTTCCTCCACATAGGAAAACATAGCCGTTTGGGACTTGCCAAGATGTGGGTCCGATAGGTACCCAAAGATCGGCGTAGCCAACCAAATTCAATTCATTGTTTCTTCTAAAAAATGCATCGAGGTCTTTGCTTCCTTGGAGGTAACGGAAGATGTCCTTGATCCCTTTCCAATGCCTTTTGGTGGGTTCTCAGATCTGCATCGAGCTAGCAAATTCACAATAACGCAATGTCCGGCCTAGTGCTATTTGCAAGGTACATGAGCGCTCCAATTGCACTCGGATATGGGAATTCGCTCCCGTGACTTCCTCCCCTCTTCTCTAGGTCTCAGATGGATCTAGGTCTGCTTGGAGTGACCTTCCAACCATTGGAATCTTTGCAGGATATGATTTTTCAAAACCAAACCTTTCCAACACTTTCTGTGTGTAGGTTGATTGATGTACCAAGATTCCTCCTTGGACATGTTCAAGCTGCAAGCCTAAACAAAACTTGGTTTTACCCAAATCTTTCATTTCAAACTCGGACTTCAAGTATGAGCATGCCTCTTCAATTTCTTCATCCGTCCCAATGATGTTCAAGTCATCTACATAGACGGAGATTATACGTAATCCATTCGGGATCAGATAAACACACATGGACAATCTTCGCTGCTTGTGTAGCCTTTCTTGCAGAGAAAATCACTCAAGCGATTGTACCACATTCTTCCTGACTGCTTCAGTCCATACAGTGATTTCTCCAATTTCACACTGCATGTGTTTCTATTTGCTCCATCTTGGTTCGGGATAGGAATTCCTTCCAGACTTTCATGTGTATCTCCGAATCCAAGTTTCCATATAGGTATTTGTGACAACATCCATTAGCTTCATTCTCAACTTCAAGTTGATCGCCATTGAGATCAAATATCTAAAGGTAATTCCTCCCATGACCGGAGAATAGGTTTCTTCATAATCAACTCCAGGACGTTGAGTGAAACCTTGAGCTACAAGCCTAGCTTTGTACCTTACAACTTCGTTGTTTTCATTTCTCTTCCGAACAAAGACCCATTTGTGACCTACGGGGTTTATATTGGGAGGTGTGGCATACGGGCTCAAACACCTCTCTCTTGTTCGAGAGACTAACTCGCAGTGATTGCCTTTTTCCATGCTTCCCAATCTAGCCTTTTCTTGCACTCTGCGAGAGATGCAGGCTCGGGATCATGATCAATGATCGAGGCAATCTTCTTTGCGAAGTATGCATCAACGTTGGCTGTTGCTCTATTCAGGGATTCTCCTGTTATTACAAAGTTTATGGCCATTTCTTCATGGGGTGCTTCATGCACTTCTACTTGCTCTTATTTGCTTTTCCTATCGCAGAGCAAGTTCCTTTAGCTTTCATCGCCTATGTGTGCGCACACATTATTTCCGCGACTTCTGCAGTGGAAGATTCAAGTCCGAATTGCCTTTCCTTTTGGCTTCTTTCGGTGTGTCTCAACTGGCTCCCCTTCTTTCCTTGGGGCATTTTCGTGATTGGTTGTGGTAAGTCCTCTCGCTTGCTTTTCTCCAGACGTCTCCGGTACTTTGGGTTTGAGGAGCCGATTACTGCTCTTTTTCTTTGAGGCCTCTGAACAGGTTGAGGGATACCTTCTATTTTCTTTGGTATTTCCACCCTCTCGTGCATTTCTTGCGGGTACATGCGACTTAACCACGCCCTTCGATCACAAAATGATCAGCGGTTCATTTGCTAAATTCGCAAATCAATTATCTTCGGACTTCTTGATTTGCTTCATTAGTGCGGGGTCATGTGCGGGGATCGGTGGAATGCCATATGATTTCCGGCATTTTTCATCCAAAGGTTGATTTCTCCCCTAATGACGGAAACGATCCTCGTCAAAGATGCAATCAATGAACCGGGTGTATGCAAATCTCCGATCATGGGTTCCAAATACGATTATGGATGCACTTTCATAACCAACGATATCCCGGACTTGCGGAGAGGGCCCATTGCAGTCCCGAGGGGTGGTATAGGTACATATACCATACACCCAAATTTTCTAAGATGGGAGATCTTGGGATAATCCGTGCACAAGCCGCATAGGAGAATGGATGTTGTAGGCCGACGGTCTAAAATTGATAAGAGCTGCTGCGTGCAGATGCGTGTCCCCAACAAGTGTTGGGCAAGTTACAACTCGCAAAAGTGGTCCGCAATGAACTTAATCCTCTTTATTAGTGTACGCTAGTCCATTCTGCGTATGGGGCGTGCGGACGGAGTGCTCAATCGCTATCCCCGTTGTCGTGCAATAATCATCAAATGCCTTTGAAGTAAATTCTCCGGCATTATCCATTCTGATGGACTTCACGCGATGATCAGGGAAAGCATTCTTAATTCTTATGATTTGCGAGATCAGCTTTGCAAAAGCATAGTTTCTTGTTGACAAGAAGCATACATGCGACCATTTCAAGGAAGCATCGATGAGCACCATAAAGTATCGAAACGGCCCTGACAGGGGCTGAATCGGGCCGCAAATATCCCCCTGGATGCGTTCCAGGAATGTAGGAATTTCACTTTGCACTTTTATGACAGAGGGTCTAGTTATTAATTTCCCGGTGGCACATGCAGGCACACAAAATCTTCATGATTCGGGAAATTTTAACATTTATGCCATGACCGTGAGTTGTTCACTATATTTCTCATCATTCTAAGACCAGATGACCTAATCTACCATGCCATAAAGAAAATAATTGAGCTTCTAAAAGCAGTCTTCAAGGAAGTATACACTTGGTGCATGAATATTCGTGTAGTACAACCTGATTCATATGAGGGACATTTTCCTAATACCATTTTTTCACATACCGCGTGCTTCACAATGCACAAGTATTCTTTGCCATTTTCTTCATTAGTTTCTACGTGAAAACCATTGGCGCGGATGTCTTTAAAGCTTAAGAGAGTGCGCGTTGATTCAGGGTACAAAAGGGCTTCTTCAATTACCAAAGTTGTACCCATAGGCAATATAATAGTGGCTCTTCCTGAGCCGATTACATATGAGTCGCTTCCTGCGATCGTAGTAATCTTTCCAGCGTTCTTCGTGATCGACTGGAAATACTTAAACTCTCTTAAGATGGTATTTGTTGTGCCACTATCAACAATGCATATCTCTTCCATTTGGGCGCTACACGATTTCTAGATAAAAGAAATATAATTCCAATCAAACAGAGGCAAAATAATTCAAATATTGCTTGTAAATGAAAGAAGAATACTGGAATAAAGAATAAATTGCGTATTTATTCACGAAAGAAGTATGCTCTTCTAGAGCTTACTATTCATTATTAAAAAAAAATGCTAACAACCATAATCTAAAAGAAAATGCGATTCATGCATTTAAACGGCAGTGCATGGTTTGATTGTTCTGCTCGACGGTAGGTTTCACGTCCTGCGAGGACCCTAGACCAATCGCAGCACGGAGCTTCTTGCCCTCAAGAACTATCTTCATGTCCGATGCCCAAGTGAGGTAGTTCTGATCATGCGGGGTCAGTTCTTCAAACTCACGATTCACGATTCATGATTTCAAAATTCTGGTTTAGATTACTACGTGTAATCTGATAAAAAATGGTTGCAAAAAGCATAAAGTGCAGAAAAATAAATACATGTGCATTGCATTATATAAAATAAAGCAAGAGATTCAAATTCATAAAGAAAATTCATAAAATAGAGAAATAAAGCAAGAAAAAAATTAAAAACAGAGCCAAATAAATCTTCTTGATTTTCTGGCAATTTTTTAAAATTTTCTGCAATTTTTCTGCATTTTTTTTTCTTCTTTCTTTCCTTTCCTTTTTCTTTTTCTTTTCTCCTTTTTTTTCGGTTGAGCCTGCTTGCTGGGCCTCCCGTTTTGGCCCATTTAAGCATCGGCGGCTAGGGTTCCCACCCCTAGCCGCCACAGCCGCTGCCTCCTTGCTTTTCATTGCCGCCGCATGCAGTGCTTCGTTGTGCCGCGCCGCCGCCCACGCCCTTCTTTCCAGCTCGCGATGCACCGCCTGCCCTCGTCTCGTGCCGTCCGCCCGCGTCTCACGCCGCTTCATTTTTCCTTGGCTTTCTGCGTTTCGTGCGGCATGGCCGAGGTGACGCGGTGGCGCGCTGGCCGAACGGTGGCGACGCGCGGTGGCCGGCGACTTCAGCGGGTCCCGGTCGCGGCGTTGGTGGCGGCAGCGAGGCGAGCGCCTGTGGCCGAGGGCGAACGGCCGCGAGCCGAGGACGCTGGTGCCAGGCGGCGCACACGGGCCGAGGTAAAGGCGCGCGGCTGGGCGCGGAGGTGGCGGCTTGGCCGAGGCGGTGGCGACGGATGGCCGCAAGCCGAGGCCGAGGCGCCGGCGACGCCGTTGCGTCTTGAACCAAGCCGGCGGCGGGCGCGGGCGACGGCCGCGGGCGGGCCGAAGCGTTAGCGCGCGAGGCGAGGGTGGTGGCGTGGTAGTGGCGCGCGAGCGGCAGACACGAGCGGTGCGAACGAGGCGCCAGCGCGCGGCGGGCCGCAGTGCGGCGGAGGGCGGAGGCGACGCCGGTGGCGGGCGCCGGCGGCGTGCGAAGTCGGGCGGCAACAAAGAGTACCACGGGCGGCAACGCGAGCGCCACGATCGCAGCGCATGGCGGGAGCGATCATTGTGGTGATGTGTCGCGAAAGCACAGCGCGAAGCGCCGCGCGCGAGGCAGCGGTCCAAAGCGACGAGGCGCGACGGCCGCAAGCCGAGGCGGCGACGCGGCGGTGGCGGCGGTGGTGGCGGCGGCCGAGGCGCGGCTTCGCCGCGCGCGGAAACTCGGGCGACATGCACACGGCGGCGAGTAACCGAGGCGCGGCTTCAGCGATGCTTGGCGCCACTGGCGCGGTGGTCGGTGCCGAGCGCGGCCTCGGCGACGAGCAGGTGGCGATGGCGGCCGGCGGCGGCGGCTGCGAGCAGCGCGCGGCGGCGATACAGCCGACGGCGACGATCGCGGTGGGAAGCGGCGCGCGCGGCGCGAAGCGGCGGCGCTTCATGCGCTGATGGTCGGGCGACCGGCCGTGCGGTGGTTTGGGGCGGACGGTGCGACGCGGCGACAACCTAGCGTCGTGGCCGTGCGCCGAGGTTGACACGCGCGACCGAGGCAATGGCGCGGCGCCGAGGTCGAGCTGGCCGCGACAAAGACAGCGGTAGTGACGGCGTCTACGTGACGGCCGACGATGAATAGCGCTTCAAGCGCGCATACCGCGTCTTCTGTGATTTTCTTTTTCTTTTGTATGAGCGGTGAATTCATGTATCTGCGGCCGTGCGAGACGCCGCGGCGTTTTCATGTAGCTTCGTGCCACGTAGGATAGATGCATGCATAGAAAAGAACGATTAGATTCAAACGCTAATCCCACCTTTTCTCACCTTTTCAATCTGATCTCCGTAGAGCAATTCGTGCTGATAACGTGTTGAGGAACCTCGCTATCGAATAGTCCGGGGTTCCCGAACAGATCTGAAGTGGAGAACAGAAAGAGAGAGACACACGTGTTTAGGGAGAGCGAAAGCGGAAATTCTTTATTGCTAATGAATTCTGTCTTGTACATGGGGGGGACCCCCCTCCTCCTTTTATAGCGCTCTCTAGGGTTTCGGCATAAGGGACCACATGGGCCTGCGATGGGCTTTAGGGTTTCTCAACATAAACAACTAGGTAACGTAGAAGAGCCTGTAGAAACATACTTCAGCGTACACCCAACGGTATTGTTCTACGATTACCATGCATGGTAGAACATTACTATTAGCTGAGATCCACGTAGAACATACAGAAACGAAACGAAATAAAAAAATGTTAACCATTTGGTTATCATTAACAATTGTTTGCACCGAAATTCGGCAAGCTTGGTCAAAATCGGCAATAAAGTCAAAGATACGGTATTAACGGA
This sequence comes from Otatea glauca, assembly GCA_036346275.1. Taxonomy (NCBI): domain Eukaryota; kingdom Viridiplantae; phylum Streptophyta; class Magnoliopsida; order Poales; family Poaceae; genus Otatea; species Otatea glauca. The sequence goes on from CM070726.1 coordinate 8,650,254, forward strand.
CAGGATGGGAAGGTTTGGAGATATTTTGGTAACTGCAAGATTTTAAAACAACCATCCGAGACAAGGCCGATACGAAACGGACATAAAGCGTGTTGTAACAGGACACGATCGGCCGAAGGTATAAAAGAAGGACCAAAGCGAGCTGCAAAAGGATCATCACCAACACAATACAATCAACCAGCTTTTACTTTCTTCCTGTCAACTAGGAGTAGCTTTTGTAATTTAGTCTCTGTAATCGATCTTGATCAATAAAGTTGCGCATCGCCGATTGTTGATCTTCTTCAATTACACCACAGGTTTGATTTATTCTGATTTTGTTGCGCATCGCCTTCTTGTAATCGATCTACCTTTATCATCCGATTAGCCTTAATCGCTAATTAGACTTACCTTGTTACTTTGATCTTAATCGGCTTCAAGTCGATTGGGTCTAAGCCGATTGATCGTTACGATCGGCTTTTGAGTAAATTTTATATTTTACCTTGTCGATTCTGAGTCAAATCGACCGCACGCTCTTGAACTGTGTTAAATGCGGTGTCTTCTTTGTCGAAACCCTATCTCAAGTTTTTGACGCCAACACACTCTTGGCACGCCCGGTGGGACCACGCAATGTCTTCATCAGGGAAGTCGATTCCGCCATCAGATCTCAACTCAGAAGCTATAATCGTCCCAACAATGGACGATTTATCTGCGGAGCAACGCCAAGAGATTGAAGCTCGGAAGGCTGCGCTAGAAGAGATGATGCTAAGCTGCTATCAGAAAACAAGACATGGCGTCACTCAAAAATCCGCCCTGCCGACGGTCAACGCCCTGGGCGATGTGGGTGTAACAGAACAAGTAAGCCGATATCTGCCTGCTCAAGCCGAATTATCGGCTATGATTAATCAGTCTGTGCACCACGCCTTAATAAACCAATCATCGTCTCTTGTTACAACACTCAAGCCGATGATAACGAATAGTGTCAAATCTATAGCCCAGGAGTTAGCCTCGTCAGGAAGCCTGCTCGACCCACTGCAAGCTCCGCCAAATTATCCTGTTTTTTCGATATCACAAAATACGCAGAGCACAATGGTCGATCCTAAACCGTCGGCTGTAACCTCACCCCCACCATGATGCCCACACAACCCACGGTCATATTGCCTAGGGACCCTCGGTCAAGTGGGGTGAGCCATTACCACGCCTATACCGATGCCGCTAGGATGGATGCATCAATCAATTTGCCTCCGTCGGCTCCGTTCTACGCCTTTCCCCAATCGGTTTCACAGCCGATTGGCTCTGAGAGATTCCCACAACAGCCTACCTTGCTAAGGAACCCAGGTCCACATAGGGTAGTAACATACTCTGAACCATTTGCCCCAGTGCCGGAAGCTTAAACCAGGCATAATCGACGCGATCAAGATGGTCGCAGCCGACGGCACAAAGATATTGGCAACCCGAGCTTGCACTCGGGGGGCAGGACGCCGATTATGACCGACATTATTTAGGGCCTGCTATGCCAACGGCCGATAACGCTAACTGGGCCGATCAGATCTCTGCCGTTTTGAGGGACCAATTCAGCATACAACCAAAAGGGAAGGTTATCGGCTATAGAAAGTCGTACCCCGATTACATAGATCGCATGCCTTACCCTCATAATTTCAGAGTCCCGGACTTTGCCAAATTCTCTGGGGATGATTCTATTACCACCCTGGAGCATGTTGGACGCTTTATCGCGCAGTGCGGTGAAGCGGCCTAGTCCGACGGGCTAAAAATTAGACTATTCCCTTTGTCTTTATCAGGGGCAGCATTTACGTGGTTCACCTGTTTACCTCTGAATTCGGTCCATTTATGGAACGATTTGGAAAGCTGATTCCATGAATATTTCTTTTCAGGCAGTTTGGAGCTCAGAATTTCAGATTTGAGTTCCGTACGCCAAAAGTTTGGGGAATCGGTAACGGATTATATCAAGAGGTTTAGAGAAATTAGGAATCGGTGTTTTAGCGTTACGTTGCCTGACAACCAACTCGCCGATTTAGCATTTCAAGGTTTGATCCCGCCGCTTAGGGAGAAATTTGGAGGGCAAGAATTCACCGACCTTATCCACTTATTGCATCGCGTATCGGCTCAAGAAAGACGATTCACTGATAATAAGGTGTTCAAAGACAGATTCAAAAACAGCAATAACAAAGAAAAGGACAAGGCTAAGGTCAATATGGTTGAATATTGCCCTAGTGATTCGTCGGAAGACGAGGAAGCAGAAATAAATATAGCCGAATGGGTAAAAGGATCCAAGAAATCCTTAGTCTGTTCCTGGCTCAAGCCGACTAGGAATAAGTCGAAAGTTAAGTAATCTTTTGATGTTTCCAAGTGCGATCGTATTTTGATTTATACGCAAGAAAAGATAATACGATTGCGGAGGGACATGTGATATCGCCGCTCGATGAGATCAAAAACGCAGTATTGCAAGTGGCATCATTCTTATTCGCATAACACTAATGACTGCAATATCTTTCGTCAACAGATTCAATCTGCTATTGAAGATGGTCGGTTGAAGTTTGCCGATGAACCGACCATGCAAGTTGATGTTGATCCGTTCCCCATCAACATGGTGCAGTGTTCGGCTAAAGGAAAAGAGCCGATGCAAGACGTGCAGAAAAAGGGTCGACAAGTCGACATACAATCAAGCTCGGATGGCGGTCAAACACTGAAGATTACCATCGGTTCCTTACAAATAGAAGCCGATCAAGAAGGAAAAAATTCAAGAACCATTAGACCCAAGGGGAATCCCTAGGTGGGTAAATGGTACAAAGCAGAGAAATCTCCATCAAGGCATCCAGCGAAAAGGTCAGGTCCAACGTTCTCACAATTAATGGAGAAATACGAAAGGATGAATAGCCGACCACGGAGTAATAGCCGCCGGTCGGATAATTTGTACCGCATGAGAATGTGGAGAGGGCACATAGAAGGTGTCCTTTGGCGCTTTTCTTTGGAAAGAAGAGTAGCGTTACCATCACCGTACACCTGCCCGATGGAACATTATCCCCAAGACGATTGGCCAAGGCAATCGGCCAGAGATAGGCTATCTGGGCCGATCAGAGAGCAGGGCAGAAGTCACAGAAGGCCGGTCCACGAGAGAATATCTAAACCGAATCAAGAACCGAGCCAACACAAGACGCACGAGCCCAGTTCTAATCAAGAAGATTTGGCTGGTCAAATACGGAAGCCGGTGGAACCCAAACCCAGGTGGTGTCCATCTGGCCTGAGCCGATCGCAACGACGACGGCTTCAGAGGCTAAGGACGCAAGAGATTCGTGAGGCCGACGCAGAGAGAGAGAGAGAGACGAAGTGTTTAACGAACTTCGTCCAGTTAAATGCGTCAAAAAAGAGTGGAGAAGAAAAGAACAAGCCGAAGAAGATTTCGAATCGGCTGATGACTTGGATTCTCCTATGATTCGGGATGACACGCCTCCAATGGATATTAACATGGTGTTCACATTGCCTTTGAGTTCGAGTCGAATCGAATCGTAGAAGAGGCAATTGCTCACCGTGTTCGCGGCGTGCGTAACGCCATCTTTGAGAAACCCAAAGATGATCATCGGCATCTGAAACCATTGTATCTGAAAGGGTATATAAATGGCAAGCCGATATCAAGGATGCTAGTAGACGGGGGCGCCACGGTGAATCTGATGTCGTACACGACATGCAAAAAACTGGGTAAGTCTGACGAAGACTTAATCAAAACTAACATGGTTCTAAATGACTTCATAGGTGACCCTACAGAAGCAAAGGGTGTCATGGTTACTAAGCTGACTGTCGGCAGCAAGACCTTGCCCACAGCATTCTTTGTAATTGATGCCAAAGGAAACTACAGTGTGCTGCTCGGGCGGGACACTGCTGTATCCCATCGACCATGCATCAAGCGCTTGTTCAATGGAACGGAGAAGAAGTTGAGGTCGTTATGCCGATACATCGGCTCACATTGCCATGGCTAGCCCCGCGCGAATTGGCAACACGAAGAAGTCGTGCTGCATATCGGGCAAGGCGCCGACGATCGCGATTTCATTTGTGTGAGCAAGTCAGGTCTCATGCCGATCAGTGTCAAGCCGGGCACTTTTGATCGGGCAAATGAAGTATTACGCCGATGGGGATAAGAAAAACATTGAAAGCGCTGCAGGATAAAATGCAAAGCTATCGGCAAACAAAGGATAGCTACGAAGCAATCGAAGATTTTGAAGAAATTGAGAAGTTAGGTCAAGGCTTCACATCCACCGATTTACTTGAAGAAGTCGATATAGGTAGCGGTGATAGATAAAGAACAACTTTTGTTAGTGCAAATTTAGGTGTAAAGTACAAAGAAAAATTAATAAAAATCCTTAAGGATTACAAGGATTGTTTTTCTTGGGAATATCACGAAATGCCTGGATTAAGCCGTCAGCTTGTGGAACATCGGCTACCTATAAAATCGGGTTATCGGCCGTTTAAACAGTATCCTAGGCATTTCAATCCAGCCTTGTACCAAATTATAAAAGAAGAGATAGAACGGTTGTTGGAGGCAAAATTTATCAGGCCTTGCCGATACGCGAGTGGGTTTCCAACATTGTTCAGATTATGAAGAAAATGGAAAGCTTGGTATGCGTCGACTTTAGAGATTTGAACAAGGCGACGCGAAGATGAATACCCGATGCCGATAGCCGATATGCTTATCGATCTCGCATCGTGGAATAAGATCATAAGTTTTCTAGATGGTAATGCGGGTATAACCGGATACTCATGGCGAAGTCGATATATCAAGAAAACGATTTCGGATGTCCCGTGCAATAGGATTGTTCGAGTGGGCGATGAATGACTTTCGGCTTGAAGAACGCCGAGCAACATATCGAGCGATGAATCTGATCTTTCTTGACTTAATCGGCCACATTGTCGAAATATACATTGATGATGTAGTGGTAAAATCGGCAGAAGATTTACAACACTTGGCCGATTTAGAAAGAGTTTTTAAAAACATAAGATCGCACGGTTTAAAGATGAATCCTTTCAAGTGCGCGTTTGGCGTATCGACTGGACAGTTTTTAGGCTTCATGGTGCATGAAAGAGGGATTGAAGTCAGCCAAACAAGGGTTAACGCTATAGCCAATACTGAGCCACCGACATGCAAGAACGAGTTACAAAAGTTGATCGGCAAAATTAATTATCTCCGTCGGTTCATCTCAAACCTCTCCGGTAGGATTCGTGCTTTTACTCCATTACTAAAGTTGAAGGACAATGAAGAATTTATATGGGGAGCCGATCAGCAGAGAGCTTTCAATGAAGTCAAGAAGTATTTGTCCAACCCTCCAGCCTTGGTCGCGCCAAAAGGGGTCCTTTCGTGCTATATGTTTCTACCAAGAAGATACTATTGAGCTGATAGCACAAGAGGTGCATGGTAAAGAAAGGGTTATCTTTACTTAAGCCGACGATTGCTAGACGCAGGTCGTGTACCCTTTTATCGAAAAACTATGTTTGTCTTTGTACTTCTCGTGCACAAAACTAAGGCACTACATATTAGCATCTACTGTAAGGTAATGCAAAACCGATGTTATAAAACATATTTTGTCACCCGATTCTGCGAGGTCGACTTGGCAAATGGGCTTACGCCTTGGTCGAGTTCGACTTATCATATGAATCGCCAGCGCACCAAAGGACAAGTCCTAGCCGATTTTATAACAGACATGACACATCGGCAAACTTAGTCTTGGTAGCACCATGGCAACTGTTCTTTGACGGATCAGTATGTGGGGAAGGTGATGGTATCGGTATTGTACTCACGTCACCCAAAGGGCATAGCTTTGAATTTGCATTCCGGCTAAATAGCCGATGCTCCAACAACCAGGCCGAGTATGAAGCGTTACTCAAAGGCTTACTGTTGTTAGAAAATATTGGAGTAAGAGCTGTTGAGGCATATGGTGATTCACTATTGGTAGTACAGCAAATAAAGGGAGAATACCAATGTCGGGATGAAATACTACTGAGATATTTAGAACAATGTTTAGAGATTATCATCTCTTTTATGTCATTTTCTATCGGTCATATTCCTCGTGAATTGAACGATAGAGCTAATGCTTTAGCTCAGCAAGCATCAGGATATAAGGATTTTGACCAAAGTCGAGATCGAATCGTGAGCAAAGCAATATGTGCGCAGATATTGCCGATTGAGAACGCAAATAAAAGATTATCTAGTCGATCCATCCAAGCCGATGAACGAAAGATAAGACAACAAGCGTTGAAATACGTTGTTTTGGACGATATACTATATTATCGGACTATGGAAGGTTTGTTGTTGAGATGTCTTGAAACTGAAGAAGCGTAGGTGGCAATGGGTGAAGTACACGAAGGGATTTGTGGTTCTCATCAATCGGCACATAAGATGAAATGGATGCTCAGACGGACAGGTTATTTTTGGCCGACGATGCTAGAGGATTGTTTCAAGTACTATAAAGGATGTCGACATGTCAAAAGTTCGCAACATACAACTAGCACCAAAGATCGGCTTTACATCCAATTATTAAACCTTGGCCGCTTAGGGGTTGGGGAATAGATATAATTGACCAAATATTTCTGCTTGAGTAAAGGCCACAAATTTATTTTGGCGCAACCGACACTTTTCAAAGTGGGTTGAGGCTATCCCACTTAAGAAGGTGACTAGTGTTGAGGCGATTAGTTTTGTAAATGAACATATCGTCCATCGGTTTGGAATACCACAAACAATCACGACCGATCAAGGTACGGTATTCATGTCTAACGAGTTTCAAGGTTACGCCACAAGTCTAGGGATCAAATTGTTAAACTCTTCGCCATATTACGCTCAGGTTAATGGACAAGCCGAGTCGTCTAATAAAACACTAATCAAGTTGATCAAAAGAAAAATTGATGAGAAGCCAAAGAATTGGCATTCGACTCTATCGGAGTCACTTTGGGCCTATCGGCTATCTTATCACGGAGCGACAAAACTTTCACCTTACCAATTGGTGTATGGACAAGAAGCTGTTTTACCTGTAGAAATCAACATTGAGTCGATACGAATAGCCAGACAGAATGGTTTGTCGGCTCAAGATTACAATGACTTAATGGTCGACAGCTTGGATGAGTTAGCGGAGTTATGTTTGTCCACGCTTGATCGGCTTAAAAAGAATAAGATCAGAGTTGCAAGGGCATACAATAAAAGGGTCATGCCTAAATCTTTCGATCAAGCCGATTTAGTATGGAAAACAATTTTGCCTGTTGGTTCTAGGGATAACCGATTTGGAAAATGGTCACCTACATGGGAAGGGCCATACAAAATTAATCGGCTAGTTGGTGGAAACTCGTACTTACTGGAAACACTAGAAGGGTATGTCTTGCCTAAAGCAATTAATGGGAAATATCTAAAGAAATACTATCCTAGCTTTTGGATCGGAACCTAGCCGACTAAAATCTTGTTCAGAGCCAAGATTAACACGATGCTGTTAATCGACTGAAAGGATTGCAAACTCAGGATATAGGCAAAATATAAATCGGTTAAACAGCCGATTATAAACATTGCAAAATTACAAGTATTCAAAGTATTTGAGTAAGTGTTTTGGAACTGTTAAAAAGGTTACATCCCAGAGCCTGGGAGTCGTGCACCCAAAGCCGATAATGCTCCAGCAGCCTTAGCTATAGTTTCCTGCACCTCATCCAGATTCTCATCATCTTCGTCAGACCGCCGGGATGGGTACAAGTTTAGCCGATTGCTCTTTAAAGGTTGCTACAGCCGATGTTATTTCTGCCTTCTGTTGCTTAGCGGCTGAAGTTGTTTTTTCAAAGGAATCTTGGCCTTCACCAATGAGCTTTATCGTTTTCGACAATTCATCCTCAAGAAATTTCTTAGTGGTTTCCAATTTCTAAAGGGATGTTTTGTTAGCTTTCAGAGATTCTATGGTTGCATCAAACTTTTTCTTCTTTGCCTTCGTCTCCGCAACCATTTTGTCAAGAATCCTCTGGTCGGCTTCTTGGGCTTCTCTCTTCTTCTTCCTTTCTTGGGCTGCCTCCACCAAAGCTTTTTTCTCATCCAGATGGCATACTTCAAGCAGTGCAGCCATGGCCGCTGGTGGTAGATCGGCCTCAACTGCAGCCATAGCATCCCGGATTGGCTGATTATGATCCAGATCTCGATCGCGGCCGGACACTAGATCAAAAGCTTATTGAGGCGATCTTGCATTCCAGAGCCGATGAGACCGCAACGACGATCTTTGAGACCGCAATGATGTTCTGAATTGCAGAGATGCAATCATCGGCTGCAAAGACCTCTGGGTCATCCAAGTCCGATAGATTAAAGCTGAGAATGTTGGATGTATCGGAAATCTCTGGAGTAGCAGCGGTTGTTGGCGATGGTATTGGCTGAGGAAGCAATTACTCTTTGGCTGATATATCAGGTAAGCTTGATAGAATGTTGGCCACTTGTGCCGACGCGGTAGGCTGAAGAGGGAATATAATGAAAACCGATGGTTTAAATCAATATTCGTAAAAGTTTTGAGATGAAAAAAATACCTGAGCAGTGGCCGATCCGTGCGGTGAACTTTCGCCACTTTGTTCCTGTGGCTTGGAGTATTTTTTCTTGGCAGGAGCTTTGGTGGACTTTGGCTTCTTCTTCTCTGAAAATTCATCGGCTGGAAAGTTAGTTAAATGAAAAACGGAAAGAATAAAAAGAACGAGAGATGGTCGGGTATAATTTACTTGGTTGTTGTTGTCTTTCTAAATCAGATAAAGATGGACTTTGAATACCCAAAGAACCGGAGGTATAGCCGGTAAGTGCAGTTGCCTTGTGCGGTCGTTTTCCTTTGCTTACTGCAGGAACATCGATCGGCTTCTTGCCATCAGCTTTAGTCTGCAAAGAGGAGTATAAAGACGATGAGATAAGTTCGTATGGGCTGCGATGGAGAAAAGTTAAATAGATTAATACCTCACTAGTAATATTTACGAGACTTGTATTATCATATCCGGAGCTCGATTCGTCGCTTGAATCGTTATCTGAAGAGACCATCGGCTCAGATAGGTTTGGGAAAAGGGCAGCAATAATAGCTGATGGAGAACGATCAAGGAGAAGCGCTTCTGCAATTGAAGACCACCACGCAGAGTATCGGCTAGACCGACGACTGTTCAAAACAAAGTGCGGCAAGGATCTGATTTGCAAATCATCGGCTATTTTCAAGACCATGTTGGCTACAACTAAAGATCGTACTCTGGTCCTGGGCTGTACTAAATCAAGGAGTGAAAGGTTGGGGATCATCTGACCGAAACCTAATTGTCTAGCAAAGACGGAAGGATGGTAGAATTCATATGAAGGCTGGAAGGTACGGTTTCTTGTATTAAAGCCGACATGAAAGACACCAGGAGAAATAAAAATTTTAAAGAAATCCAGAGTCGATTCAGGCATCTCAGAGCTGTCAGAATCTAGATGAAGAAAAGATGGCCATTCAAAATCGGCTACGTTGGTATAACTGAAGAAGTCTTGTTGGCTAAAATCATTACTATCCAAGTTCAGGAAGAAAGATAAGTATTTTTCAGTTAATCGAGGGATCTTCTTCTTTGCCGTAACACATAATGTATCTTTCACCATAAGATCGGCTGGCTCTGAATTCTAGTGCTGCATTTTCTTGTGTGTCTTCGCGAGGAAACGCCGAATCTTCTGAAGGATCCAATTTGAAAGATCGGCTAAATAAGCAGTACAACCATACTTGGATGAACCACAGAGGACCGCCTACATTGCCGACGCAAAGTCTGGCAAATCGGGTAAATAGCCGACTCCTAATCACATGCATCATTTGACATACTGCTCCTAAGAATATTTTCCCTAATGCTAGCCGACGACCCTCTACCAGCTGTTCCGCTATTAGCTGATATACTTGTGTTGGTCCAAGAGACGCTCCACAGAACAAGAAGCGGTCTAGCCAAAGATTCAGGAATGCAATGTGCTCTTCGTCCGATACTAGGCCATTAACCTTGTTGTTATTTCCAATATATTTTGCCCAACCTTCACCTTTAGATCGGATAAGCTTATAGTTTGGTTTTCCACTAAAAGCCGATACTTGATCTCCATCTGGCCGAAGACAACACAATTGAGCAACGTCTAATAAAGTTGGGCCGATGGGGCCAGTATGAAATAGGAAGGCGTTGAAGATCTCCGACCAGAAATAACAGGCCGTGGCCACTAAGGGCTCATTGGCTTCTGGATCGGCTAAAGAGAGAGGGATGCATTCAGCTATACCCATCCTTTCCCATTCTTTTCTTTTCTGGGCAGCCACGCGAATATACCAAGATCTCCATCCTTTGAGCGCTGTTGGCCATGCCCTGAAGCTTTTTTCCCAGCTCTCTATATTAAACGCAGTAGCCGATAGAGGGAGGCGAGGAATGTCCTGGCTAATAACCGTGCTGGCGTCTAGATTCCCTATCGGACCAAGGAAATACTGATCTTTACTGTTAGGGATTGGAATGAGTACCTGACTCGCGTCCATTTCAGCCGATCTTAGCAAGCCGATTGATGAAGGAAGATGCAAGCCGATTGATGGAAACTGAGCAACGGATTAGACAGAAGCCGATTGTTCAGAGTCAGAGAGCTTGTGCGCGTGAAGAATGACCGAGGTGGGGGCCGCATTTTATAGCACGGTGAAAATTTGAAGAGGCGGGAAGTGAATCTCAAAAGACGCGAGCAGTTAAAACGCACTACCAGTATGTCAGAGAATTACGGCGCGCATAAAGTAGCAGTTAATGGGTGAAGATCAAGCGTCAGCCGATTGAACAAGCCGATAATTGTGATTTTTGACAGATAACAAGTCATCTCCCAAAAATGGGGGGCATATGTTTGCACCGAAATTCGGCAAGCTTGGTCAAAATCGGCAATAAAGTCAAAGATACGGTATTAACGGACAGGATGGGAAGGTTTGGAGATATTTTGGTAACTGCAAGATTTTAAAACAACCATTCGAGACAAGGCCGATACGAAACGGACATAAAGCGTGTTGTAACAGGACACGATCGGCCGAAGGTATAAAAGAAGGACCAAAGCGAGCTGCAAAAGGATCATCACCAACACAATACAATCAACCAGCTTTTTCTTTCTTCCTGTCAACTAGGAGTAGCTTTTGTAATTTAGTCTCTGTAATCGATCTTGATCAATAAAATTGCGCATCGCCGATTGTTGATGTTCTTCAATTACACCATAGGTTTGATTTATTCTGATTTTGTTGCGCATCGCATTCTTCAGAATCGATCTACCTTTATCCTCTGATTAGCTTTAATCGGCTAATTAGACACCTTGTTACTTTGATCTTAATCGGCTTCAAGCTGATTGGGTCTAAGCCGATTGATCGTTACGATCGGCTTTTGAGTAAATTTTATATTTTACCTTGTCGGTTCTGAGTCAAATCGACCGCACGCTCTTGAACTGTGTGTTTGTTCGGTGTCTTCTTTGTCGAAACTCTACCTCAAGTTTTTGACGCCAACAACAATTAACACGAACCATATATTACACCATTGATGCACCTACTAATCATTAATATTATGCTTAATCATTTTGTTACACTATATATGTTTGGGCTAAGAAAGGGCTTGCTCTGCACGCATTGCATCATTATTGACATATTTTGTTATAAATAATAATGACCAACAAAGTATGAAGAAGATCAAACCACACAGAGAACAAGAGACACAAGATTTAACGTGGAAAATCCTTTCGGGAAAAAACCACGGGCGCTGACGGCAGAAATTCACCATTTTGTGGAGAGTTACAAACGCAGGTGACTAATCTCCCGTGCGGCTTACAAGAGGAGATATATATAGGCGACGGTGACCTAGGTCAAAAAAACGATCTGCGGAGCGGAGGCAGAAGTTTAGCCTTCTCTCTGAATTTGAATCAACAATCAACATATTTCTCCATGTATCTTATCACCTTCCGCGTCATGCCATCATTCAAGCACCTCGCGGCCTGGGTGGCGGATGCTCGGGGATGACAACATTTACAAAGTTGGCACCAGTGCATTTAACGACAGCGAAACACTGTCCTCAACGACATTGCCAATGTTGGATTGGTGGTTGGCGGTTCGTGGGAGCTGCAATTTGGTTGTAACCGAAGGAGTAATCGGCATATATAGGTTCAATTGACATGCTACAACTTTAGTTCTCACGAGGCTATGCTTGGTCATGTATCCGAATCCGAGTGCTACGTTAGGCTGGCTTGTTGGCAATTGCTGTCAGTGCGTCATGTATCCCCGTCTGACAAGCACTCATGCTCCTCCCCCAATTCGTCTCCAATCCCATCTTAGCCTCCTCCCCAAATCCTCACAGCCAGTAGCAGCAGCGTGATCTTTTCCTCGCGATCTTGCTCTGAAGGAGAGCATGCAGCTGTTGGAATTGAGTTCAGGAAGCAAGCAGGTTCTGATAATGCGCTTCTTCCAAGAACCCTCTTGCGCAGGAGAACTCTGAATACAGAACAAGAAAAATTCTGAAAACATAACGACAAGAAGATAGAAAGATGCCAGGTTACAAAAACTAACTAACTACTACATCCAAAACTAGCTGGACATATCCGCAGCTAACTACTTCACCCAAACAAACTGAAAGAACAGATTACAGATAAACTAACTAAAAATCTTTTTGGTAACAAGCTAACTGAAAAGGAGTAAATACTGTAGCGAATCCCGGCAAACTGATCAGAGCATGAATACAACAGGCTTAAATCTATCAAATCACCCCCTAAGCCTGATGTTTTGGCTTTACTTCCTCAATGCTAAGCTTCTGCCTCATCTCGATGAATTTGACACGCCCTAGTGCCATAGTTAGGATGTCGCCTAATTGTCCATCAGTGTCAACATGATCAATTACCATCTTGCCTTCGTCAATGCATTCACGAATAAAATGGAACCGAGTATCAATGTGTTTACTCCGTCCATGATGCACTGGGTTCCTGCTCAAAGCTATTGCGGACTTGTTATCTACCAGAAGCTTCATCTTTTTAGTCTTGCGTCCTAGCAATTCTTCCAACAACCTGCTCAGCTAGACGCCTTAGCATGCTGCCATTGCTGCCGCAATGTACTCTGCCTCACAGGACGAAAGTGCAACAACTTTCTACTTCTGTGAAGCCAAGTGATCACACTTGTTCCAAGGAAGAAGACAATTCTAGTGGTGCTTTTTCGGTCGTCAACATCATCGGTGAGATCGATGTCACTGAAACTAACAAGCGCAGGTTCCAGTTTATTCTTCTTGTAGCAGCATCCATATCCGGTAGTTCCACTGATATAATGTAGTATTTGCTTGACTGCAGCCCAGTGCTGTGCTGCCGGTGCTTCCATAAACCTGCTCACAATTCCCACTGCATAAGCGATGTCAGGCCTCATGTTGGTGAGTGTAACACCCTAAAATTTCCTTAATTTAAAGTTTTGGAGTATTTTTGGTTTTTGAGAATTTCTGAGAAATTAATAGAATTTAAATTTGATTTACTCATTTCTAACCTTTCTTGAATTCAATTAAATTCATTCAAAATTTTATGCAAAGTTTTATTGAAAATATTTTATTTGGGTTCCAACTGTCTCAAAGTATTTTCCAGAATTTTTCTGGAATTTTTCTGATAATTTTACTATTTTCTTCGGCCAAAACTATTTTCTTGAATTATTTTTATTCAAAAAGGATTTAAAATCTGCGGAACAGTGCTTGGGCCGAAATCTTTGGTCCGGCCCAGCTCGTGTCGCTGGCCCGCGCAGCCCGCCCCGCCAAAACCCTAGCCGCCGCCGCATCTCGCCCGTTAGATCAACATCGTGCAGTCAAGAAACCACCACGTTACTTCGCCGTTTTCGCCCGTTGGATCGCTGCGCGCGGACGCCCGGGATTCCGCCACGTCGCTTCTTCCTCGCGAGATCGCCGGAGCAACGGCCGCCTGCATGTCCGCCCGTTTCGCCGAAGATTGCGCGCACGTCGAGGCGCTATTTAGTGCGCCGCTACCACCCCCGTGTCGCGCATACCTAGACGCATCTGTAGCCCAAGCGCACGCCTCCTGAAACGCCTCTGTTTGCCCGCAAAAGCTCGCCATAGTTGTTCCCTTTGCGCCACCGCTGTTTTTCGCCATTTCCCTCACCGTCGGTCCATCTCCGCCGTCGCCAAGGCCACCGGAGTAACGCCCGGCCCGAGACGCGTCGAACACGCCAGATCTTCACGCCGGAGAAGTCCCATAGCGCCGCGTTGCACGTCGTCTTCTTCCTCTCCGGTGAGATCTACGCCGCCGCGACATCCCCGCCAACCGAGCTTCGTCCACCGTCCGATCGCCACCGAACGCACCAGATTCATCCACGTCGCCACTCAACAGTAATCATCATCTTCACCCCTCGGCCGTTAGATTTAATCAACGGTTTAGATTGCTTCGATTAGATTCACGTTAGTTTTATTTCAGCCGTTAGATCTAGATCGTAGGTTTATATCTAGCCGCATCACGTAAATGTCATGGCCGTCGGATGCGCGCCGGTCACCTTGGATCGCGCCGCAGTAAGCCGGAGCCAATAGCCTTGGCTCATCTCGGCCGTCCATTTTGAATCGAGCGGATGAGATCGCACCGCGCATCAGGCCAGTCCCGTGTTGACGTGTGACGCGCGAAAATCGAGGAGTCAGCGCCGCCGTTTCTGTCGATGTCGCCAGATTAATCATGGCCGTTCGATCTGGATGCGAGGGTCACGGTGAAGCCACGTGCGGGCTATGCGGTGGAGATAAGGAGAAAAGTCGCATGAATCTCGGCCGTTCGTTTTGAATCGGATGGAAGATTGAATCGAGTTTCGACGATTAGTTTAGCGCCGCGTGTCGCAAGGGGATTGGTCGTGCTTGCGTCACCCGTGCACGAGCACAGTGTCGCTAGTCCACGGTGGACCAGAGCCGAATCGTGGACTCAGTCCATAGACCTGAGCGATGTGGCAGCCTCTAGGCATGCCACGTGTCGTGCTGATGTCATCACTGACGTCATAAATATTTTTATGTATAAAAATATTTCGGCCGAAATTATTTTCTGTACTGACGTCATCATGATGCGATGCTGACGTCATAAATGTGAATCTTCAGTATAAAAATAATTTGGAAAAATCGGATTTCCTAATTTCTGTATTTTCAGATTTTATTCGAACTTCAAATGACTATAACTTTTGCATTTTAATTCGGATTTGGGTGATTCAAATTTCTAAAAATTCATAAAATTGTGAGATATTTAATGATGAATTTTATTTGAATTTTTGAGGTCATATAGTCTTCTGTATTAGCTATTTATTGCATATTTTATTTGTACGCGTAGACGCAAATTTGCCGGAAAGTTTCAAGGAAGAATTCGTCGCTCAAGACCAAGCTTCGGAACTCGACCAGCAACTCTTTGAAGGCAAGTGATGCTTTGATCATTTTGATCCCAGATTTTAAAATGTAATTTATGCTTTTAAATTATGCATGCTTATTTATTTAAAATGAATTTAAATTAATTTGGGATAATATAGTTAATCAACCCAGTTTTTATGCCACCTTAAAATTATTAATTGTATGCCCTAAATCATTGTCACCCTAAGTTGATGGTATTTGTTGGATAATAATATGATGCCAATACGGGAGGCTAGACCGTGAGTAGATGCTTAACCTTGCAACGAGTCATGTATGATTTTTCGAGAAAATGCTACAATATTGACTAATGGGATATTGAATGTATTTTGAAAGTGGTGTGATGATGCCACATGATGAAATTGAAGTATGGGGACCTGTGTGGTTCCATACCGATGTTGAGTTATTGCGGGCATGTGTTGCACAATAATTAACTGGGTGAGAAATGATTTAGACTGGGGCAAGTGGCAAGAGGCTGTGTGCCAGGTGGGCCTGTGTGGCATTGGGTTGAGGAGTGTTGTGAGTCTGTGTGCCAAAATAGGCTGTGTGCCACTGTTGAGTGATGGAAGTCTTGCCTTGGTCAGTTAAGGACTTCACCTTGCAAGCCTTTGATCTGAGTTACCCGTACAACCACATGTCTGATATGGGACAGACCTAGTTGATTAGGGTTCTAATATCTTTCCTCTGATACCTCGGGGTGACAGTGCACGGGGGTGTATCTGTGCGGGGGAGCGTACCTGTGCTACGGCTTGGTGCCCATCCAACGGTATTGGCCTGTCCTATACTTCGGCTCTGTGTGAGGGAAGTGATAGCGAAGGCAATACCGGAGAGGTTCATTGGGTAAGGTAGAAGTTCCTGAAAATCTTTGTTGCGGAAAATCACCTGTGTGGTGAGCGGCTGTATCTTGTGGGTAAAGTGTACAACCTCTGCAGAATGTCAAAAAACTATTCAAATAGCTGTGCTCGCGGTATTGAGCATTGCTCGGGGATTACAGTCAAGGGTTAGATCTTCATAAATAAAAATGTGGAAAGGGTGGCTGTGTGCCAGTGTTAACGATGAACTGTTAAGGCTGTGTGCCGAGAATCTTCGAAGAAAAACCATTTGTAGAAATTAGCATTACTTATAACTGTTTCACTATTTTAATCTAAATAAGAGACTGGTTTAAAAATGCTGTTTGACGCAAAAGAACCAATTAAGCCAATCCTTTGGAATAAGCTTTGCATATAGTAATAGCGTTGCATTCTGTGCATTGCTTGTTGAGTGCCTTGTGTACTCACCCCTCCTTGCTTATCAACCCCAACATCAGTGGAGGAATCTACACCAGCGTGGGAGGAGGAGTACAATGAGGAGCTGGACAATTAGGGGGCAAGCCCAGTCGGTTGCCTATGGCAAGATGAAGGCTTCCACGTCTTTTATTTTGTTTCGCTGCTATTTCACTTACTCTGAATAATGTAAGCCCTGCGTGGCTAATTTATTGTAAGGGGACCATAAGGTCGTACAACTCAGTTTATATAAATGTTTGCACTAATTATTGTTATATTGCTGTGAATGTCTATAATGTGCAACCCTGTAAGACTGTGTGTGCTACCGTGATCCTGGACTGGCACTGAATACACAGAGGGTCCGGATTTGCAGATTCGGGTCCCGACAGAGGTGGTATCAGAGCAGGCTGACTGTAGGACATGACCCTAGTTTAGTTGTACCTAGGAGGATAAAACTATTTTCTAAGACCTAATCAACTTGAGCAAGAATATCAAAGAAATCTCGACTTATCTCTTCTTCCTTGCTTCATACCTATGCTGAATTCTTATTATTATTTTCTGTTTGATTTAAATGAGGTCTATTTTGGCAGATGAGGATGATCCACACCTATGGAGAGCGCACCGGAGGATACGCCGCTGAGTTATGACGTATGATGCAGTTGCTCGGAGGTTTTGACAGACCACTTTATCGAGGGACCACGGTGGTGCGAGCAGGACTTGATATCGCCTGGGATGTCAAGATCATGGTATATGCCCAGGAGAGGACAAGGGCGAGCCGTCCTATTTACATCACGGTCAGAAGGTCTTCTTTTGAGGCCGGGATCCAGGAGGCGGCGCGTCTCGCGATGCGGCAGATTGCCCGCACCTACTCCACAGAGCTGGAGGGCACTGTCTTCCGTCACCATCCGCGCCGAGACAATCGCTTCAACAGGATGGAGCTCTTGGAGGAAGATGCCACGATCACCCACCTAGCAAGATATGTCATTGCCCAGGAGGACGCCTTGGATGAGACAGTCCAGGAGTTGCAGAGGAACCGCGACGAGGTCACGGAGGCAAGGATGCAACTGCGGGAGGGCTTAGCTCACTCCATTCAGAAGATCCAGGAGTTGGAGATGGCTCTGTATGGACCTGAGCCTGAGCCAGTACTGGAGCTACACGATCCAGATCCGGAGGAGCCAGAGCAAGAGGCACCAGTGCAAGAGCCGCCGATACAGGAGCAGGCAGCCCCGGGACCAGTAGAGTCGATGGGGTCATTTGCACCAGTTGCAGTAGGTCATCAGGACCAGTTCGCAGAGTCGATGGGGTCATTTGCACCAGCTGCAGTAGGTCATCAGGACCAGTTCGCCCCAATGCCAGAGCACCCACCGGTGTATGCTCCGGGGGAGCCGCAGCCGGGTTGGCTCGATGAGTGATCGAGCTAGTTGGGTGTAGTGTCGAGACTCGAATATTTGAGTCGCGTCTTTTGCTTCAGAGTCACCATTAGGTGTGAGTCGTCGTAGAGTCCTATGTTTGCTTACTTGTTTTTGGTTGTGAGTGTCTCGTATGTGTTGCATTGCCCTTAGGCACTTGTGAGCAACCATACTACCTTATATTTTATCAATAAAGTGGCTAAATAATTTAAGTTACACCTGTTTTCCCCCACATAAGTTCTTTTACTTGTCTATGCTTTCTTCTTTTCTTAACCTTGAAAGTTTGCAACAGATGGTGAGAACTAGTGGAAACATGGGAGCCAGCGGAAGTGGAGTGAATCCGGCTGAAAACCAGAATGAGGAGCCAATCCCTCAACCGCTGCAAGTCGATATGCAGAATCTGGGAGCTTTTCTGACTGCCCAAACTCAACTTATGAACACGATGGTTCAGACCATGCAGCAGATATCTAATCAAGCTGCTGCGAATGTTCAACCTGGGGGTAACCATGGACCACACCCCTACTCAAGGTTGTCAGAGTTTATGCGAACTCGTCCACCTACCTTCTCCGGCAACGCCAATCCACTGGAGGCGGACGATTGGCTAAGGACAATCGAAAGGAAGCTGCACATTACCCAGTGTATGGGACATGAGAGGTACTCTATGCCTCTCATCAACTCTAAGGAACTGCCGCAGAGTGGTGGGAAAACTTCTGCGCAGCTCATGAGGACCCACAGAGTATTACATGGGAGGAGTTCACCTCAGCTTTCCGCCAATACCATGTACCCGAGGGTATCATGGACCTTAAGAAAGAGGAATTTCGGAGCCTCAAACAGGGTGTTCAATCAGTGGCCGATTACCTGAATAAGTTTACCCAGCTGGCACGCTACGCACCAGAAGACGTAGCTACAGATAAGGCCCGACAATCCCGCTTTATGAAGGGATTAAACGCGAGATTGCAGGTGGGAATGATCACCCACACATTCCCTGACTTTCAAGAGCTAGTTAACAAGGCTCTTATTTTGGAGGACAAGCGCCGAGAGTTGGATGACAACAGAAAGCGCAGAATGGCGCAACAAGGAGGTCGTCAGGGCCAGCAGAGGCAGAGGACGGCACCCCAACAGTTCATCCGGTACTAGCCCAGAGGCAATGACAGGGCACCACTGCCGGCAAATCGCCCAGTGGGTCAGAATGCTCAGACTCTAGCCAAAATTGTGGTACAGACTGGAGGAACCTCTCAGGCAGCGGGAAGACGTTGCTATCACTGCAATGAACTGGGACATTTTGCCAATAACCGCCCTAAGAAGGGAGGTGTCACCCCGGTCCGCTTTAACCTGGGGAACACATCCGCAAGGACTCCCGCGCCAATCGTGAACCGCGGGGCATCAACATCAGCAACTCCATCCCAAGGAACTGCACGAGGCCGAGTCAACCACATTACGACGGATGAAGTCCAGAACGCCACAGACGTTGTACTGGGTAAGTTCCTAGTAAACTCAGTACCCGCTACTGTTTTATTTGATTCGGGAGCTTCACATTCATTTACTTCCCGAGATTTTGCTGTTCAAAATGATATGGATATAGTGAATCTTAAATGTGTGCTTATACTCCAATCCCCTGGATCAGAACTCCGATCTAAAGTAGGATGTTCTGGGGTAAGACTAATAATTAACGGAGTTGAGTTCCTAGAGAACTTAATCGTCCTTAATACCCAAACCTTGGATGTTATCCTAGGAATGGATTGGTTAACCAAACACAAGGCCGTGCTGGACTGCAGAAAAAGAGTTATATCAATCGAGAGCCCAGAAGGGGGGAGGGTTGAGTTTGAAGCAAAAGTAGTACGAGATGGACAATTAATGGTCCACAGCATGAAGACTGTCAGCTTGGAGGAAGTTTCCATAGTCAATGAATATCCGGATGTTTTTCCGAAAGATTTACCTGGAATGCCGCCAGATAGAGATATCGAGTTCGTGATAGAGCTTGTTCCAGGGACAGCTCCAATAGCTAAGAGACCTTACTGGATATCCACAGAGGAATTGGTGGAAATGAAGAAGCAAATTGAAGAGCTACTAGAAAAAGGATTCATAAGACCTAGTTCATCGCCATGGGGAGCACCTGTCTTGTTCGTCAAGAAGAAGGACGGGAGTTTTAGGATGTGTATAGACTATCGTGCACTCAATGATGTGACGATAAAGAATAAGTATCCTCTACCCAGGATCGATGATCTGTTCAATCAGTTGAGAGGAGCAGGAGTCTTCTCCAAGATTGATCTTTTATCGGGATACCATCAATTGAAGATCCGATCAGAGGATATTCTGAAGACTGCATTTTCGTCAAGATATAGACATTACGAGTTTACAGTGATGTCTTTTGGTTTGACAAATGCACCAGCCTATTTCATGAACTTAATGAATAAGTTTTTCATGGAATACTTTGATAAGTTCATCGTCTTGTTTATTGACGATATCCTTGTCTATTCCAAGACGAGAGAAGAGCACGCCGAACATTTAAGGTTAGTTCTTGAAAAGTTGAGAGAACAACAGTTGTTTGCAAAATTTAGTAAATGTGACTTCTGGAAGAATAAGGTTGAATTTCTTGGACACATAATGACTGCAGAAGGAGTTGCGGTAGATCCAAAGAAAGTGGAGACAGTTTTACATTGGGAGCAACCAAAGACGGTAACCCAAATCCGTAGTTTCCTTGGAATGGCGGGATATTACCGTCGTTTCATCGAAGGATTCTCCACAATTTCGAGACCTCTTACGCAATTGTTGAAAAAGGAAAAGAAATTCTTATGGACACCTGAGTGTGAGAAGAGTTTTTAGGAGTTGAAGAAAAGATTAACATCGGCACCTGTATTAGTTTTACCTGACGTTCATCAAGGCTTCGACATCTATTGTGATGCATCGCGTCAGGGATTGGGATGCGTGTTGATGCAAAATAGGAAGGTAATTGCCTATGCATCGAGGCAATTGAGACCACATGAGGAGAACTATCCGACTCATGATTTGGAATTAGCTGCCGTAGTGCATGCCCTAAAATTATGGCATCATCATCTCATCGAAAATAGATGTGAAGTGTATAATGATCATAAAAGTCTTAAGTATATCTTCACGCAAGTTGACCTAAATATGAGGCAAAGAAGATGGCTAGAGTTAATCAAAGACTATAATGTTGGAATTCATTACCATCCTGGAAAAGCCAACGTGGTGGCAGATGCCTTGAGTAGAAAGAGCCACAGTGTAAATATGTTGTTCGAACCAAGTCAGACCGAGTTGTGTAAAGAATTCCAGAAGCTAGGATTGGAAGTGGTACCGGAAGGATTTTTGGCTACCTTGGAAGTGAAACCTACCCTAGAGGAACAGATCAGGGAAGGACAAAAAGATGACGATAAGATCAAGAGGATTAAGTCCAAAATGGATAAGGGCGAGGCAAAGGACTTCAAGCTGGATGAACTGGGCACTATGTGGTTTAGAGAACGCATTTGTGTGCCAAATAAGAAAGAGCTGAAATAGTTAATTTTAGAGGAAGCTCATGACTCAAAGTACTCAATCCATCCAGGAAGTGCAAAAATGTATCAGGATTCAAAGGAAAGATTTTGGTGGCCAAGCATGAAATGGGAAGTTGCCGAATATGTTGCATTATGTGACATATGCCAAAGAGTCAAAGCTATGCACCAGAGACCAGTAGGACTATTACAACCCCTAAAGATACCTGAATGGAAATGGGAAGAAATTGGCATGGATTTCATAACCGGGTTGCCCAAAACTCAAGGGGGATATGATTCCATATGGGTCATAGTGGATCGCTTAACTAAAGTTGCACATTTTATACCAGTAAAGACCACTTATTCTGGAGACCGATTAGCGGAACTTTATATGGCAAGAATTGTCTGTTTGCATGGAGTACCAAAAAAGATTGTGTCAGACAGAGGTACCCAATTTACCTCCAGATTTTGGGGTAAGTTACATGAGGCAACGAGGACTCGTTTGAACTTCAGTACAGCATACTATCCGCAAACAGATGGTCAAACCGAGAGGGTTAACTAGATACTGGAAGATATGTTGAGGGCATATGCTTTGGTATATTCTACCTCATGGGATAAGTGTTTGACTTATGATGAGTTCAGTTACAACAACAGTTATCAGACGAGTTTACAGATGTCTCCATTTGAAGCTCTGTATGGTCGATCCTGTCGAACGCCATTGAATTGGAATGAGACAGGTGAACGGCATGTTTTTGGACCAGACATTCTTCAAAAAACGGAAGAGCAGATCGCCATGATCAGAGAAAGACTGAAGGTTGCCCAGTCAAGGTAGAAGAGCTATGCCGACAATCGTCGCAGGGAATTGAACTTTGAACCTGAAGATTATGTATACCTCAGAGTTACGCCACTCAAAGGAGTCAGAAGGTTTCACGCCAAAGGGAAGCTCGCACCCAGATATGTCGGGCCGTTCAAAATCCTGAGCCGTAGAGGAGAAGTTGCATATCAACTGGAGTTGCCACAGTCCTTGGCAGGAGTGCATGACGTATTCCATGTGTCTCAATTGAAGAAGTGTCTCCGAGTACCAGAGGAACAAACACCTTTGGAGGCAATTGAGCTGCAAGAAGATCTGACTTATAAAGAGCACCCGGTGAAGATTTTAGACATAATGGACAGAGAAACAAGGAACAAGTCAACACGTTTTTGCAGAATTCAGTGGAGCAATCATTCGAAAAGTGAAGCAACCTGGGAACGTGAGGAAGACCTAAAGAAGGAGTTTCCGGAGCTGTTTCTTTAGTCAGCCATAAATCTCGGGGACGAGATTCTGTTAAGGGGGGAGGTTTGTAGCACCCTAAAATTTCCTTAGTTTAAAGTTTGAGAGTATTTTTGGTTTTTGAGAATTTCTGAGAAATTAATAGAATTTAAATTTGATTTACTCATTTCTGACCTTTCTTGAATTCAATTAAATTCATTCAAAAATTTATGCAAAGTTTTATTGAAAATATTTTATTTGGGTTCCAACTATCTCAAAGTATTTTCCAGAATTTTTCTGATATTTTTACTATTTTCTTTGGCTAAAACTATTTTCTCGAATTATTTTTATTCAAAAAGGATTTAAAATCCATGAATAAAGTTGCTTGGGCTAAAATACTTGGTCCGCCCAAGATCGTGCTCCACCCACCATGTCGCCGCCCCGCGCAGCCCGCCAAGAAACCCTAGCATTGCCGCATCTCGCCCGTTGGATCAACATCGTGCGGTCAAGAAACCACCACGTCACTTCGCTGTTTTCGCCCATTGGATCGCTGCGCGCGGACGCCCGGGATTCCGCCGCGTCGCTTCTTTCTCGCGAGATCGCCGGAGCAACGGCCGCCTGCATGTCCGCCCGTTTCGCCGAAGATTGCGCGTACGTCGAGGCGCTATTTAGTACGCCATGGCCACCCCCGTGTCGCGCATACCTAGACACGTCTGTAGCCTTAGCGCACGCCTCCCGAAACACCTCCGTTTGCCCGCAAAAGCTCGCTGTAGTTGTTCCCTTTGCGCCGTCGCTGTTTTTCGCCATTTCCCTCGCCGTCGGTCCATCTCCGCCGTTGCCAAGGCCACCGGAGTAACGCCCGCCCCGAGACGCGTCGAACATGCCAGATCTTCATGCCGAAGAAGCCCCATAGCACCGCGTTGCACATCATCTTCTTCCTCTCCGGTGAGATCTACGCCACCGCGACATCCCCGCCAGCCGAGCTTTGTCCACCATCCGATCGCCACCGAACGCACCAGATTCATCCACATCGCCACTCAACAGTAATCATCATCTTCACCCCTCAGCCGTTAGATTTAATCAACGGTTTAGATTGCTTCGATGAGATTCACGTTAGTTTTATTTCAGTCGTTAGATCTAGATCGTAGGGTTTATATCTAGCCGCGTCACGTAAATGTCATGGCCGTCGGATGCGCGCCGGTCGCCTTGGATCGCGCCGCGTGTCGCGCCGCTGTAAGCCAGAGCCGATAGCCTCGGCTCATCTCGGCCGTCCATTTTGAATCGAGCTGATAAGATCGCACCGCGTATCGGGCCAGTCCCGTGTTGACGCGTGACGCGCGGAAATCGAGGAGTCAGCGCCGCCGTTTCTGTCGACGTCGCCAGATTAATCATGGCCGTTCGATCTGGATCCGAGGGTCACGGTGAAGCCACATGCGGGCTCTGCGGTGGAGATGAGGCGAAAAGTCGCATGAATCTCGGCCGTTCGTTTTGAATCGGATGGAAGATTGAATCGAGTTTCGGCGATTAGTTTAGCGCCGCGTGTCGCAAGGGGATTGGTCGTGCTTGTGTCACCCGTGCACGAGCACAAGGCCGCCATCCACGGTGGACGAGTCAATCGTGGACCCACCCATAGATTGAGCGACGTGGCGACCTCGGGCATGCCACGTCGTCGTCCGACGCCATCATCGACGCGTCATAAATATTTTTATATATAAAAATATTTTGGCCGAAATTCTTTTCTTTGCTGACGTCATCATGATGCGATGCTGATGTCATAAATGCGAATTTTCAGTATAAAAATAATTTGGAAAAATCGGATTTCCTAATTTGTGTATTTTCAGATTTTATTCAAACTTCAAATGACTATAACTTTTGCATTTTAACTCGGATTTGGGTGATTCAAATTTCTAAAAATTCATAAAATTATGAGATATTTAATGATGAATTTTATTTGAATTTTTGAGGTTATCTAGTCTTCTTTATTACTATTTATTGCATATTTCATTTGTACGCGTAGACGCAAATTTGCCAGAAAGTTTCGAGGAAGAATTCGTCGCTCAAAACCATGCTTCGGAACTCGACCAGCAACTCTTTGATGGCAAGTGATGCTTTGATCATTTTGATCCCAGATTTTAAAATGTAATTAATGCTTTGAAATTATGCATGCTTATTTATTTAAAATGAATTTAAATTAATTTGGGATAATGTTGTTAATCAACCCATTTTGTTATGCCACCTTGAAATTATTAATTGTATGCCCTAAATCATTGTCACCCTAAGTTGATGGTATTTGTTGGATAATAATATGATGCCAACACGGTAGGCTAGACCGTGAGTAGATGCTTAACCTTGCAACGAGTTATGTATGATTTTTCGGGAAAATGCTACAATATTGACTAATGGAATATTGAATGTATTTTGAAAGTGGTGTGATGATGCCACATGATGAAATTGAAGTATGGGGACCTGTGTGGTTCCATACCGATGTTGAGTTATTGCGGGCATGTGTTGGACAATAATCAACTGGGTGGGAAATGATTTAGACTAGGGCAAGTGGCAAGAGGCTGTGTGCCAGGTGGGCCTGTGTGGCATTGGGTTGATGAGTGTTGTGAGTCTGTGTGCCACTGTTGAGTGATGGAAGTCTTGCCTTGGTCAGTTAAGGACTTCACCTTGCAAGCCTTTGATTTGAGTTACCCGTACAACCACATGTCTGATATGGGACAGACCTAGTTGATTAGGGTTCTAATATCTTTCCTCCGATATACGGGGTGACAAAGATTGCGTGGGTGTATCTGTGCAGGGGAGCGTACCTGTGCTACGGATTGGTGCCCATCCAACGGTATTGGCCTGTCCTATACTTCGGCTCTGTGTGAGGGAAGTGATAGCGAAGGCAATACCGGAGAGGTTCATTGGGTAAGGTAGAAGTTCTTGAAAAGCTTTGTTGCGGACAATCACCTATGTGGTGAGCTGTCGGGACCCAGATTTACAAATCTGAAACCCTCTGTGTATACTGCACTAGTCCAGGATCACGCTAGTGCACACAGTGGAAACATAGATGAAATACCATTCCATACAACGAATTAACTAGGAAGAAGCAATTTATTATTAAATAAAGCAAACAACCTTATGGTCAATGTTTACACCATTATGCATTAAGGGCTTAAGAAACAAATACTATTGCAGCGGAAAAGATAACTTGAGCCATTCGACATGCCACGTGCAATCGTCTGGGAACGCCTTCCTAATCCACGTAGTCTTCATAGAATTCCTCCTCATGATATTCATTATCTCCTTCAAAGAATCGATCAACAAGGGCATAAAGCCGTGAGTACAAAGGTACTCAGCAAGCCGTAGGGAATTGATGCAATATATTCATGCACGGCTTGACAAGGATGGCTATATAGTTC
The DNA here is from genome assembly GCA_036346275.1 of Otatea glauca. Classification (NCBI taxonomy): domain Eukaryota; kingdom Viridiplantae; phylum Streptophyta; class Magnoliopsida; order Poales; family Poaceae; genus Otatea; species Otatea glauca. Next base: position 8,676,426 of record CM070726.1, read on the forward strand.
AATTGCAGAAAGCAATACTTAATTTGAAATACAATAAATAGATTGAAAGCATATTTATGAAAACATAAATAAATAACGATAAATCAATGATAGACAACAAAACAACAAAGTGAACTCCCGCTCACATCCTAACAATTCCACATTCCACATTTTATGAAACACTCTATACCCGTGTGAAATTCCGGGCTTTGTCCATGACCATGACGCGCTATTCGAATAGTTTTACACTCTGCAGAGGTTGTACAACTTTACCCACAAGACATGAACATCTCCTTGTGCAATCGATCTTAACACACTTCCTTTGGTGTGTCGCAGAGATATCATGACAAAGCCTTTACAATGCAATTGTCTAAACTCGTCACGCTCGCTAAGGTTTCGCCTTTAGGGCCCCTCTTGCGCCTTGCGAATCTACCGTCCATCCGGAACCCACACCACCAATGGCAAGTACTCAAGGCTAGACATTACAAATTAATCGGCTAGGTCTGTCCCATTCCGGACATGTGGTAGTACAGTTAGGCCCAGTTCAATGGCGCACAAGATTAAGTCCTTAAGTTGTCTCGAGCAAGACATCCACATCCCAATGTGCTAGAAAGCACCCCTTTATCGCACGATCACTTGCGAGGGAAAACAATTGTTCAACCAAGACCAATGGCAACCCCGCCATGGTACAACGAATTTTACAACAAGTGGCTACGGCCACGATTCAATATCTCATTAAGTCAATATTATCATTATTCACATGTGACATGAATCCCAACGTATATGTAAGCATGTCTAAGCATAGCTACGATAACCCAATGTTGGTATAATGATTATGTCCAACTAGTAATGTCCCAACCTAGGTTTAACAATAGATACATGGCATACAACTAATCAAGGTGGCATAATGTCAACTAGGTATACATCCACTCCCATTAAATAAGCATTGATACACAAAATAGCATGCAATTGTAATAAAGTAAATTACTTTTGCAAACATAGGATCAATATGATCAAAGGATTACGACTTGCCTTGCTGATCTAGTGCTGAATCTTGGTCTTCGAAGTCTTCGTTCGCTCCCTCGGAATTAGTGTCTACCGGAAAAGAAGCAACGAAACCAAATAAATACAAAACAGAGACTCAAACAAGCTCAAAACTGAAAATAAAAGGCTCTGGAAGATAGATCTTGATTTTAGAAAAATTTAGAAACTTGAATCGCCTCAATCGGAGTTCGTATGAGTGAGAACGGGCCTCCGAATGATTAAATTCAGAGAGAATACAGAAAATCAGAAAATCGGAATTTCTGGATTTATTTTTGTACTGAAAAAGCGATTTATTGCGCAATGCTGACATCATCAGGTTCACGGTGGACTCGGTCCACGGCGCGGCTCGGTTCACCTTGCACCCAGCGCGACGGCCGACGCATCACGACACGAAGCGGTGACGCAAGAGCCGACACAAAGCGGCCACGCTTCACGATCTGGCGCGAGGCCGACGGACGGCTGGCGGGCGCGAGCGAAGATGACGCAGCACGATCCGGCGTCCGTAGGAGATCGGACGGCGAGCGCGATCGGCTGGAGATCGACGGCGAGGCGGTGGCGCGCGCACGGAGGCGAGGAAGACGAATCGGCAAACGGCGAAAGGTGGCCAGATCGGGCGCGGGGCAAGGCGGAGCGGGGAGGGGGCGACGTGGGGAACTCGGGGAGACCAACGGCGACGGTGGAGGAGCACCGGCGGCGAAGAGAAAGACGGCGGAAGGCTCGGGCACGGCGGAGGAACTTCGGCGAGGGCGCACGGGGCAACGGCGGTGCTACGGACGGCGAGAAAGGGGGCAAAAGAAGTGGCGCGGAGAGGCGATCCTCGGGAGGCGCTTTGGCGGCGCTTAAATAGCCTAGGGAGGCGTGCCCGACCCGGAGTCCGAGAACGACGGCGTGAGGCGCGTGGACTCCGAGTGGCGGCGCTAGGGTTTCGCATGGAATGGTGGTGGTGTACTGGGCGGGCCGGGCCGAGGCGACGCAGAGCGGCCGGGCGAGGCGGCTGGGCCAAGCGGAGCTGGGCCGAGGCGGAGCGGGACAGGCTGGAGATATTCGGCCCGGAAGGGTTTTCAAAAATTAAAAACATTTTCCGATTTAAGAAAAACCCAAAAATTCAAATAAATGCAAATAAATTCAAATAAATATCAAATAAATTCAGAAAAATCCCCAAAAATACAGAAAAATTCCTTGGAGCACAAGGAACCCAACTAAAACTGAAATTCTTAAGTTTGATGAATAGTGTAGTCAAATTAAATCCTTTCATTTAAGGAAAATTCAAATTAAGCTGAAATTAATTCAAGAAAATGCAAATGGTTTATTTTTGAATTCCAACATTTCAAAACTCAAATTTTAGGATGTTACAAACCTCCCACCTTAAATGGAATCTCGACCCCGAGATTCAGGCTGGCTAAGGAATAGGTGGGGAAACTCGGACTTCAAATCCTCTTCTCACTCCCATGTTGCTTCCTCCTCTGAATGGTGGCTCCACTGGACCTTGCAAAAACGAATGATCTTGCTTCTCGTGATACGCCTCGCTATATCCAAAATTTTCACCGTTGCTCCTTGTAGGTAAGATCCTCTTGCAAATCAATGGCTTCCAATGGCATCTGTTCCTCTGGCACACGCAGACATTTCTTCAACTGCGATACATGGAAGACATCATGGATTCCGGCAAAAGACTGAGGCAATTCTAACTTGTAGGCAACCTCTCCTCTTCGTTCCAAGATTTTGAACGGTCCCACATATCTAGGGGCAAGCTTTCCTTTTACTTGAAATCTCTTAACTCCTTTGAGAGGGGTGACTCTGAGATAAACGTAATCATTGGGCTTGAAACTCAAATCTCTGTGACGATTATCTGCATAACTCTTCTGTCTGCTTTGAGCTATCTTCAATCTATCTCGAATTAATTGGACTTGCTCTTCGGCTTCTTGCAGTATGGCAGGACCAAACAGTTGTCTTTCTCCCGACTCCTTCCAGTTGAGAGGGTTACGCACTTTCTTCCATATAAGGCTTCAAAAGGCGACATTTGCAAACTGGCTTGATAACTATTGTTGTACGAAAACTCTGCATAGGGCAAACACTTGTCCCACTTGGCACCATAAGTTAAGGCACAAGCCCTTAACATATCTTCAAGAATCTGATTCACACGCTCAGTCTGTCCATCGGTTTGAGGGTGATAGGCAGTACTGAATCTGAGATGAGTTCCCATGGCTTCATGCAGACTCTGCCAAAAACGAGAGGTAAATTGGCTTCCTCTATCAGACACTATCTTCTTAGGCACTCCGTGAAGACTGACGATTCTTGACATATATAATTCTGCTAATTTATCTCCTGCATAGGTAGTCTTAACTGGAATGAAGTGAGATACCTTAGTCAATCGATCCACTATTACCCAGATCGAGTCATAACCTGCTTAGGTCTTAGGAAATCCGGTAATGAAATCCATACCGATTTCTTCCCACTTCCACTCTGGAATCTTCAATGGGTGCAGCAATCCTGCTGGCCTCTGATGCTCTGCCTTGACCTTCTGGCAGACATCACAAAGTGCAACGTATTCTGCAATCTCACGCTTCATGCTAGGCCACCAATACCTTTTCTTGAGGTCTTGATACATCTTGGTACTTCCAGGATGAATGGAGTATAAAGTCTCATGCGCTTCCTTGAGAATCAACTCCTTAAGCTCTTTCTGATCTGGTACGCAAATACGCTTCTCATACCAAATAGTACCTTGTTCATCTTCGGTGAAACCTGGGGCTTTTCCTTTCTTCATATTGCTCTTGATCTCCTTGATATCGGCATCATCTACCCGTGCTTCTCGAATCGATCTTCCAACGAGGGCGACTTCCAAAGTAGCTAAATACCCTTCCTGAACCAGTTCCAAACTAAGCTTCTGAAATTCATTATAGAGTGCTGGCTGACTTTCCTTAATCATCAGAGTATTGCAGTAACTCTTTCTACTCAAAGCATCGGCTACGACATTGGCCTTGCCTGGATGATAATGAATCCCAATGTCATAGTCCTTAATCAATTCCAACCATCTTCTTTGTCTCATATTGAGGTCAGCTTGGGTAAAGATATACTTCAAACTCTTGTGATCAGTGTAAACTTCACAACGATTACCAATGAGATAGTGATGCCAAATTTTCAAAGCATGCACTACGGCTGCTAATTCCAAATCATGGGTAGGATAGTTAACTTCATGCGGCCTTAGTTGTCGCGAAGCATACGCTACAACCTTCTTATCTTGCATTAGCACACAACCGAGTCCTTGTCGGGATGCATCACAGAATATCTCAAAATCCTTCCTATTATCTGGCAGAATAAGCACTGGGGCAGTTGTCAAGCACTTCTTTAACTCTTGAAAACTTTGCTCGCACTCTGGCGTCCAAACAAATTTCTTCTCTTTCTTTAAAAGTTGAGTGAGCGGTCTAGCTTTTCTAGAAAACCCTTCTATGAAACGGCGATAATATCCCGCCATTCCAAGAAAACTTCGAATTTGGGGTACCGTCTTGGGTGACTCCCAACTTAGCACATCTCGTACCTTTCCAGGGTCAACAGCGACTCCTTCTCCTGATATGACATGACCTAGGAAAGCAACTTCTTTCATCCAGAACTCACATTTACTAAACTTTGCATAAAGCTGATTCTCTCTTAGCTTCGTTAAAATTTGGCGCAAGTGATCCTCATGTTCTTCCTCACTTTTGGAGTAGATTAGAATGTCATCAATGAAAACAACAACAAACTTATCCAGATATTCCATAAATACCTTATTCATCAAGGTCACGAAGTAGGCAGGGGCATTGGTCAATCCAAAGGACATCACGGTATACTCATACTGTCCGTACCGAGTAACAAAAGCTGTTTTGGGTATATCCTCTTGACGAATCTTCAACTGGTGGTAACCTGATCTCAGGTCAATCTTCGAGAACACTCCGGCTCCTTGAAGTTGGTCAAACAAATCATCGATTCTTGGCAGAGGGTACTTATTCTTGATGGTGACCTTATTGAGTGAGCGATAATCTACACACATTCTCTGAGTTCCATCTTTCTTTTCAACTAGAAGAACTGGCGCTCCCCATGGCGAAGAACTTTGTCGAACAAAACCTTGATCTTGCAGCTCTTTAATCTGTCTCTTTACTTCGGCTAACTCATTAGCTGGCATCCTATAAGGTCTCTTGGAAATGGGTAGTGTTCCAGGCACTAGTTCTATCAAGAACTCTATATCTCGGTCCGGTGGCATCCTAGGCAACTCATCTGGAAACACATCAGGAAATTCGCAGGCGACTGGCACATCTTCCAAACTTATTCCTTTGGCACTACAAACTTTAATCCCTTCGATCGATCTAAATCGGCTGAACTTTTAACTTGGCTCCATCCGGATCGTTAAGGTGATCTCTATTCCCACAATCCAAAACGCTTGGTTCTTTGAAAGCCAATCCATTCCTAGGATCACATCTAAGGACTTGGTGTCTAGAACAATAAGGTTGGCTAGAAATTCTACCCTCCAATTAATATCTTAACCGGGCAGCCTTGGTTCGTACTCAAATCGTAACTGTGAGATTGCACTAATAAAATAGTCTTAAGAGGCATTGTCTTTAATTGATGCTTTGCGGCAAAACTCAGAAACAAACGAATGCGTAGCTCGTAATCAAACAAAACCATGGCGGATCTTTGAGTTGACTAGGAGCTTACCTAGTATGACGTCCCAGTGCGGTGGGCATCCTCGGTGGTGGCGTGATTCACACGGCCTCTTCCCGATGGCGGAGTCCGGGTGGCTTGGTTAGGAGTGCAGGGCACTCCACGCCCCGCTCTCGGGCCGGGTCTTGGTGGCGTAGATCCCAAATTGAAGCGGATGGCGTCACGGCTTGCTTTCTGGGGCAATTGTTGGCATAGTGACCGAGTTCATGACAGTTGAAACATGTGACTCCTGCAGCTGGATTACTGTTCCTCTGAGGTGGATTGCTGTTGGTGTTGAGGTTGCGATTGCCTGAAGGAGCTGGGCGAGTCTTTGGTGCAGGGTCTGAATGTATTCGAGGAGTGAAGCGAGCGGTCGTTGAGCATTTGTTCGACTCTCTGTGGTGACTCGATGGGCTCCATGTTGCATCATCTTTCTCTTACGGATTCTTCCAATTCCGACGAGATTCCTCAATAAGCATAGCTTTATCTACAAGGTCTTTGAAAATCAGATAGTCATTGCCAATGACTTGCACCTTTAGTCTGGATTAAGTCCACGCTTGAACTTCTTCCGCGAGCATCATGCGTAGCTACATCCTGCGGAGCGTAGCAAGCAAGTTGAGTGAACTTATTGAGGTATTCACTCACCGACATCCCTTCTTGCTTAAGCTCGAAACTCATTCTTCTTCATTTCCACCTTTCCATCGGGAATATGAGAGTGGCGGAAAGCAGTGGAAAACTCTGCCCAAGTAATAGTTTGAGGGTCATCATGGGCAGCACTGTAGTTCTCCCACCATTCAGCGGTAGTGCCCTCCAGCTGATGAGCGGCATAGAGAACCTTCACACGATTGGTGCACTGGGCAATTTCAAGCTTCTTCTCAATGGAGCGGATCCAATCATCGGCGTCCAATGGTTCTGAAGAGTTGGAGAAAGTTGGCGGACGAGTCCTCATAAATTCCGCTAACTTGGACTGGAGACGAGCTTGAGGAGGTGCAGCAGCAGCTTGGTTTTGCTGGTTGAACAGGTTAGCTAGGGCAATTGAAGTCTGGTTCTACTGATTCATCATGTTGTTCATGTTCTGCATCATTGTATTCATTAACTGAGTCTGAGCTGCCAGAAAATGTCCCATGTTCTGATCTGTAACTGCTGGCGGTGGCGGTGGTGCATTGGGGTTGGAGTTGGTGTTGGCACTGGCACTGGCATCCACGGGTGAACTGCGACCGGCTCCAGAACGAGTGTCAACCATATGAGATGCAGCACAAGGGTTTGATAGGTAAGAGGGAAAAGCAGTAGACAAGTGGTAAGATCATCTAGGGGAGAAGGTAATACCCAGGGACAAAAGGATACAACCGAAAGGCTTCAAATTAAGGAGGCAAATAAAGTTTTTTTCAATTAAAGGTATGGTTGTAACACCGTGCTTGGGGCAAGTGTACAACATACCAGACACTCAAGCAAAGAAAATCTTAGTATATGCGGACTAAACGTAACTAAACTGAAAAGGAGAAAAACATGCTCAAACATCACTGATCCCAAAACTATCTTATATGGTAGTCTTCTCGGCAAACTCTGGACAGCTAGATCATCAACTTCCTCGATTTGATTCCTTGCAGAAAACTCGAGGCTTTGAGAAGTTTCATGAGATAAGATCAATTTAAAACTCAAATCAAAGTTTCAGCAAAGGAGAGGAATAAGAACCTAAGAATAAGACGAGAGGAGACGAAAACTATTAAGTACCAATTTTGTTGGTTTGATTTAGAAAATAATTTTGAAGACCATGCTAACTAGGATAGCGACCTACAGTCGATATGGCTCTGATACCATCTCTGTCGGGACCCAGATTTACAAATCCGAAACCCTCTGTGTATACTGCACTAGTCCAGGATCTCGCTAGTGCACACAGTGGAAACATAGATGAAATACCATTCCATACAACAAATTAACTAGGAAGAAGCAATTTATTATTAAATAAAGCAAACGACCTTATGGTCAATGTTTACACCATTATGCATTAAGGGCTTAAGAAACAAATACTATTGCAGCGGAAAAGATAACTTGAGCCATTCGACATGCCATAGGCAATCGTTTGGGGAACGCCTTCCTAATCCACGTAGTCTTCATAGAATTCCTCCTCATGATATTCATTATCTCCTTCAGCAACTGATCAACAAGGGCATAAAGCCGTGAGTACAAAGGTACTCAGCAAGCCGTAGGGAATTGATACAATATATTCATGCACGGCTTGACAAGGATGGCTATATAGTTCAATTGCAGAAAGCAATACTTAATTTGAAATACAATAAATAGATTGAAAGCATATTTATGAAAACATAAATAAATAACTGATAGATCAATGATAGACAACAAAACAACAGTGAACTCCCCGTTCACATCCTAACAATTCCACATTCCACATTTTATGAAACACTCTATACCCGTGTGAAATTCCGGGCTTTGTCCATGATCATGACGCGCTATTCGAATAGTTTTACACTCTGCAGAGGTTGTACAACTTTACCCACAAGACATGAACATCTCCTTGTGCAATCGATCTTAACACACTTCCTTTGGTGTGTCGCAGAGATATCATGACAAAGCCTTTACAATGCACTGTCTAAACTCGATCGCTCGCTAAGGTTTCGCCCTTTAGGGCCCCTCTTGCGCCTTGCGAATCTACCCGTCCATCTCGGAACCCACACCACCAACTGGCAGTACTCAAGGCTAGACATTACAAATTAATCAGCTAGGTCTGTCCCATTCCAGACATGTGGTAGTACAGTTAGGCCCAGTTCAATGGCGCACAAGATTAAGTCCTTAAGTTGTCTCAGGCAAGACATCCACATCCCAATGTGCTAGAAAGCACCCCCTTTACTGCACGATCACTTGCCCGAGGGAAAACAATTCGTTCAACCAAGACCAAGGGCAACCCCCGCCGTGGTACAACAAATTTTACAACAGTGGCTACCGGCCACGATTCAATATCTCATTAAGTCAATATTATCATTATTCACATGTGACATGAATCCCAACGTATATGTAAGCATGTCTAAGCATAGCTACGATAACCCAATGTTGGTATAATGATTATGTCCAACTAGTAATGTCCCAACCTAGGTTTAACAATAGATACATGGCATACAACTAATCAAGGTGGCATAATGTCAACTAGGTATACATCCACTCCCATTAAATAAGCATTGATACACAAAATAGCATGCAATTGTAATAAAGTAAATTACTTTTGCAAACATAGGATCAATATGATCAAAGGATTACGACTTGCCTTGCTGATCTAGTGCTGAATCTTGGTCTTCGAAGTCTTCGTTCGCTCCCTCGGAATTAGCGTCTACCGGAAAAGAAGCAACGAAACCAAATAAATACAAAACAGAGACTCAAACATGCTCAAAACTGAAAATAAATGGCTCTGGAAGATAGATCTTGATTTTAGAAAAATTTAGAAACTTGAATCGCCTCAATCGGAGTTCGTATGAGCGAGAACGGGCCTCGAAAGATTAAATTCAGAGAAAATACGAAAATCGAAAATCGAATTTCGGATTTATTTTTGTCTTGAAAAGCGATTTATTGCGCAATGCTGACGTCATCGGGTTCACGGTGGACTCGGTCCATGGCGCGGCTCGGTTCACCGTGCACCCGGCGCACGGCTGACGTCATCGCTGACGCGAGCGGTGAAGCAAGAGCTGACGCAGGCGGGCCACGCGTCACGCATCTGGCGAGGCCGACGGACGGCGGCGAAGCGAGCGGCGATGACGCGGCACGATCCGGCGCGTCCGTAGGAGATCGGACGGCGGAGCGCAGTCGCTGGAGATCGACGGCGAGGCGGTGGCGCGGCTTACCGGAGGCGAGGAAGACGAATCGGCAAACGGCGAAAGGTGGCCGGATCGGGCGCGGGGCAAGGCGGAGCGGGGAGGGGGCGACGTGGGGAACTCGGGGAGACCAACGGCGACGGCGGAGGAGCACCGGCGGCGAAGAGAAAGACGGCGGAAGGCTCGGCACGCGGAGGAACTCGCGAGGCGCGACGGCAACAGCGGCGCTACTGACGGCGAAAGGGGCAAAAGAAGCGGCGCGAGAGGCGATCTCTCGGAGGCGGTTTGGCGGCGCTTAAATAGCTCGGGAGGCGTGCGACCCGAGTCCGAGAACGACGCGCGGCGCGCGTGGACTCGAGCGGCGCGCGCTAGGGTTTCGCAGATTGGCGGCGGCTACCGGGCCGAGGCGACGCAGAGCGGGCGGGCGAGGCGGCTGGGCCAAGCGGAGCTGGGCCGAGGCGGAGCGGGGCAGGCCGGAGATATTCGGCCCGGAAGGGTTTTCAAAAATTAAAAACATTTTCCGATTTAAGAAAAACCCAAAAATTCAAATAAATGCAAATAAATATTAAATAAATTCAGAAAAATCCCCAAAAATACAGAAAAATTCCTTGGAGCACAAGGAACCCAACTAAAACTGAAATTCTTTAGTTTGATGAATAGTTTAGGCAAATTAAATCCTTTCATTTAAGGAAAATTCAAATTAAGATGAAATTAATTCAAGAAAATGCAAATGGTTTATTTTTGAATTCCAACATTCCAAAACTCAAATTTTGGGATGTTACATGAGCGGCTGTATTTTATAGGTAAAGTGTACAACCTCTGCAGAGTATCAAAAAACTATTCGAATAGCCGTGCTCGCGGTATTGAGCATTGCTCGGGGATTACAGTCAAGGGTTAGTTCTTCATAAATAAAAATGTGGAAAGGGTGGCTGTGTGCCAGTGTTACCGATGAACTGTTAAGGCTGTGTGCCGAGAATCTTCGAAGAAAAACCATTTGAAGAAATTAGCATTACTTATAACTGTTTCACTGTTTTAATCTAAATAAGAGACTGGTTTAAAAATGTTGTTTGACGCAAAAGAACCAATTAAGCCAATCCTTTGGAATAAGCTTTGCATATAGTAATAGCGTTGCATTCTGTGCATTGCTTGTTGAGTGCCTTGTGTACTCACCCCTCGTTGCTTATCAACCCCAACATCAGTGGAGGAATCTACACCAGCGTGGGAGGAGGAGTACAATGATGAGCCGGACAATTAGGGGGCAAGCCCAGTCGGTTGCCTGTGGCAAGATGAAGGCTTCCACGACTTTTATTTTGTTTCGCTGCTATTTCACTTACTCTGAATAATGTAAGCCCTGCATGGCTAATTTATTGTAAGGAGACCATAAGGTCGTACAACTCAGTTTATATAAATGTTTGCACTAATTATTGTTATATTGCTGTGAATGTCTGTAATGTGCAATCCTGTAAGACTGTGTGTGCTAGCGTGATCCTGGACTGGCACCGAATACACAAAGGGTCCGGATTTGAAGATTCGGGTCCCGACAGTGAGATAACGCAGGCTAACAACAATACTTCGGTACTGCTTAGCATCCACGAGATCACCAGCATCCTTTTTGCTTAACTTCAAACGATTCTCCATTTGTATGTGGCTTGAGTTGCACCCAGCCATTCCTGCATCATCAAGGATCTTGCTTGCATATGCACTCGGACACAGAGTGATCTCACCAGCACTTTGCTTTACCTCAATTCCCAAATAATAACTACGAAGACCAAGAACACTCATGCTCAACAATTTTTGCATCTGAGTCTTGAATGCAACAATGTCATCAATGTTTGATTCGGTGATTATCAAATCATTGACGTACACACCAACTAGCAAAAAAAGATTTCCTGCTAGCTCTTCGATAGACTGCGTGCTCCAATGGATTCTGTTCGAAGCCGAGTGAGACCAATGCCTTGTCCAGCTTTGCATTCCAAGCTCGTCAAGCTTGTCACAGCCCATATAATGCTTTGTGCAACTTGAACACCTTGTCTTCGTTGTTATTGTTAGTGAAACCGTGGTTGGCACAAATAGACCTCCTCATCAAGATCACCATTGAGAAATGTTGTTTTGACATCTATGTGATGCACTTCCCAGCTACTGTGTTCAGCAAGTGCAATTAGCAACCGCATGGTCTCCATTCATGCTACCGGTGCGAAGACCTTGTCGAAATCCACCCTCTCTAGTTTTGCATAGCCTTTTTCCACCAACCGAGCTTTGTGCTTTACGATATTGCCTGTAGGATCCTTCTTGGTGTTGAAAACCCATTTGAGGCCTATGGCTTTGTGCCTAGCTAGGAGTAGGGCAAGCTCCCATGTTCTATTTTCTTGGATGGACCTCATTTCTTCCTTCATAGCATGTCTCCAACATTCTTCACTGAGTTCTTGATCAATACTTGCTGGCTCCTCAACAGAGAGAAGACAGAGACCACTATACTCCACGTCCTACTCAGTAGTGGTCTCATAAATATTTGTGAGCTTACAGTAGTGGTAAGGACTGCTATTAGAGTCGAGCATATCATCATGGGCTGGTGGTGTCGCCCAATCAACTGCAGCACCTGGTGTGGTTGTAGGCGTACCTGGCTCTAACTCCCGTGGTGCCATATGACTTGCTTCAGACGAAGAATTTGTGCCAGCATCAACATGCTACGACTAAGAACTCATTTATTTTCAAACCGATCCATTTACTAAATATTATTTGAGCTGCTATTGCGAAATACGGCTTCCTTAATATCCAAATTTCAACAAGGGCGTTTTGGTCAATTCCTCTTGGCATGGCTAGTTCAATGGCCAAAGTTGCCACGAAATGATTGAGAACTACGATGGGGTCGAAATGCATTTTGTTACACACTGTGATCTTCGGAATTCTCCATAGTGAATGTGGCTGCTGGATGAGAGATGTTATCATAGTTCTCTTTCTCCCAATCCCACTTCCTGTGCTCATTGAACACAACATCCCGGGTCACATGAAGATTCTTTACCAACGGATCGTAGACTCAATAATCCTTCGCTCCCTCTTCATAGCCATTGAAGACCATCAGCGTTGAGTGATCGGCTAACTTATTCATTCCAGGCCTGATCCTCTTGACATGTGCAACACCGCCAAAGGTCCTAAGATGGTGTACCTTCGGCTTCCTCTTGTGCCATGCCTCATGTGGAGTAATACCGTCGAGAATTCGTGTTGGCGATTGATTGAGGATGTATACGGCAATCTTCACTACTTCACCCCAGAACATAGCCGGCATTCCCATGCTCTCTGGTAGGCAGCGAGCCATCTCCACCACTGTCTAATACGGAGCTCAACAACACCATTTTGCTGTGGCGAGTAGGGAGCCATAGTGCAATGTTTGATGCCTAGCTCGTCACAATACTCCTTGAATTCCTTGCCATGATCTGATCGGAAAGCCCTGAGTTTGCCACCATGCATTGCTTCTACTTGAGCCTTGACCTTCTTGAAACATTTGAATACCTCATCCTTGGTTTTGAGCAACTCAATCCACATGAACCTGCTATAATCATCAACAATTAACAAAAAATATCCGTTAGCACCTATTGTTGCAGGCGTGATTGGTTCGCACAAATCACTGTGTACCAATTCCAGTCCATACTCAGCGCGATACGTTGTTGCCTGCGGGAATGGAGTGCGGTGCTATTTGCCCAATGCGCAACCATCATAGAATTGCTCAATATGATTAATCAATGGGATGCCAACAGCCATCTCTTTTAGTGCAATGTTCTGTAATGAGCAAAAATTGAGGTGACCATATCGGGCATGCCATAGCCACGCCTTGTCGTCAACCTTCGAGAGCAAGCACACTCGTTCATAGGTCTGTAACACTGTTTTGTAGAGCCTGTTTGATGATCTTCAAACTTTCATTAGAAGCATTCCACTTCTATCATAAATCCATAAGAAGGAACCATGCATTGCAATCTTGCTACCTATCTCTTATAGCTGTCCAAGACTGATTATATTACTACACAACTTGGGTATGTAATATACTTCAGTTAGAAGCCGTTGCTCACCATTCTTGCAATGCAAAAAGATGGAGCCCTTTCCTTTTATTTCCACCGTTGAGCCATCACCAAACCTGACATGCCCATTAATTCCTTTGTCCAGCTCCTTGAACTTGGAATATTCACCCGTCATGTGTTTACTCGCCCCATTGTCGAGATACCATACATCTGACTCCACCGGTGCAAATTCAGCAGTGAGGAGTTTTGGCTTTTCTTTCTCCTCGTTGAGCACTATGAAATCATATGCTGAAAAATTGGCTTAGTGATGAAATTGGCATTGCAAAATGGTTGTGCTCATAGCATGTGTGGTTCTTGTGCATGTGTTGTTTTAAATGATTACTTGATATGCTTGTGATCACATGGTAATGGTTTTGTTTGATGCAATGTGCTCGTGTGATTGGTTGCATTGACTGATCTTGAGACAAGTTGTGGACTTGTACTCGTACACGTTTCGTGTTTGTTCATGTGCAGGTGTTGCTTGAGGGCAAACGTGGTCGGTGACGGGACCGGAACTAGGTTCCTGGAGGAACTGAGGTTTGGGACTAGGTTTAGGGAGGAATAGGGGTGAAAACGGGTTGGTACAAGCGGATATTGCTCTTCCCGTATCCTGATCCATATTTTTTTTCTGGATTCGGAATCGGATACGGGCTAACCAGATACGGATACAAATTCGTATTATTCGGGATACGAATACAGGACGGATATGTGATGGATTCTGATCGAAAACGGATAAAGATATATGGATAATACACGTATATATGGAGTCACATATATTGAATTAAAACTATACGAGTACATGACTATAATAACAAGTTATATATCAATCAAACTCAATAAACGTCGTAAAAAGAATATGCTACTTTAGGATTAATAGAACCAACTAATTGTTAAAATAAATGGGCTGATATGGAAAAAATATGATAAAAATGGGTTGGGCCTTACTGATATCCGAATAGGAAAATCCGAATATCCGATCCGATATCCGAATAGGAAAAATCCAGATATTCGAATAGAAAAAATCTGAATATCCAGATCTTGTCCCGTATTTACCGGATATTGGATGCTCCGGATCCGATCATGAATCCGGATTCAAGTATCCGGATCCGGTCCCGGATCCGACTGAATAATAAAATCTAGTCCTGAATCCGATCCTAACCGGATCCGGCTCTGGATCGGGCGGGAGATATCCGACCTGTTTTCATCCCTAGGGAGGAACCGAGGTCCTAGTGGTCAAGGATGTCATACGAGACGTTCAGACTAGAGAATGGTGCACGTGAAGGTGAGTGAGTCACGCGATATCGGCAAGTGGGCTGTACGCGTGCATGTTTAAATTTTGGACTATATGCATGTATTGGGTCAAGTGGATATGCATGCATGTATTTAATTAGAAATAAGAAGTTAGGGTTTCGTGCCACACACACAAAATAAAGGTCTTCGCGGCTGACTGGTTTTTCCGGAGCCTGGAGATCCATGCGACGGAATTAATTCCTGGTGTTCCTAGCGACTAGACGTCCTGCGGCTAGAAGTCCCTCACGGCCAGAGAAGCTCCTGGCGGCTAGAACGTCCTTGCACCAGGAAAGCACATTATGGCTGGAGGTCTTCTTGCACCTGGAGGATCGATGGAGAAGGATGTGAAAGCAAGTCATGTTCCAAGTTGACGATTTTTTCTTAGGACACATGATTCGTAGAGATCACAATCTCTGAATCCAGGGAGGCCTATAGACAGTACACTAGCAATAAAGATTAAGATTTGCAAGTGGATGTATTGATAATCTCGTTTTTTTTCGTTCTTCGTTTGCATGCCTGTTTTGTTTTTAGATTGATTCATTGTTTCACCATAATAATTTCGATTTGATCCGTCCAAACCCTTTATAGGGCATCAAGTGATTGATCTGAAAAGTTTGATTGGTTAATTCCTCGTAGATGCTGATTAATCTCGTAATTAGGGTTTGATCAATTTTTGTCATTTATGGTATAGTCAACTTGAGAAGGTCATATCTCTATATCCGTAGACCTGATTGAGCTGATTCTTGTTGGGTTAGTTTGAAATTAAATTTAGATTCTACAATCCAAATTTCACTTTAATCTAATGGTGGGATCTTCAGGAATTATTGTTTTAGTGAACATATATCAACCTGTTTTCGTGGAAACCGAAGAAATCTTTCATAATTCGTTTAGGGTGTTTTGAGAATCACTAAAAAATTGGTTTTAGCTTCCGCGCAATTATTCACCCCCCATATGATTGCTCTATTAGTGTATATCGATCCCACAAGTGGTATCCGAGCTATGTTTTTCTAATTAAGATAATCTTAACCGGTGATTAGGAATTGTAGTGATAGATAGGTATTCAACAAAACCTTGTGTTTTCGATGGTGTTGATTTTCAGTTTTGGAAAGCGAAGATGGAGGCATACATTCAAGATCATGGCTTTGCAATTTGGGAGATGGTGTACAAGACTTATCAAGTACCCGAGAATAATGAAGTTGATGACACAAATCGAACACATGTGGAGGCAAATAGCAAGGCGAGAAATTTTATCATGCAAGGATTAGGACGGAGTGACTTCGACCACGTGATTCATCTCAAGTCCGCATATAAGGTATGGAAATATCTTTGTGATTACCATGAAGGTTCAAACACGGTAAAACAGGTACGTCAAGACATTTATAAGAAAGAATACATGCGCTTTAAGATGAAGTCTGGTGAATCATTAGATGATTTCTTTACACGCTTTAATAAAATTCTTAGCAATCTACACGCTGTTGGAGTTACCTACACTGATGATTCAAATGCACGATAATTACTTGGTGCTTTAGACATGTCAATTTGGGAGATGAAAGTAACATTCTATTAGAGAATCAACTGTCATGAGTACACTTACATTAGATGTTCTTTATTCTAAGCTAAAAACTCACGAATTAGATGTTCTTGTTAGGAACAATGATTATAAGTCAATTGCTTTGATCTCTCAACCTAACATGTCTCACAATAACTCTTCTTCATCAAGTTTTGCTTTGTCTTCCTTATCTTCACTAACGATGGGATCATCAGCAATTATTGTTTTATTGAACATTGAAGGACCATGTGGAGGTCCATCCATATTTGTGATGAGTATTTGACTTTATTTGAGTAAGGTGTGCTCAAGTTTGAGTTTGATTTGGATTGATTTTCAAAATGAAGCAATTTGAGTTGTCTCTGCCAGGAGTGGCAGTACCGGTCCTATGGACGCGGTAGTGATGAGTTGGGATAATCATTGAATATCTTTGTGGGCATTTCTATGTGAAAGGTTTTTCCTTGTCTTTGATGGTTGCAGGGCGACGGTGCTAGGTCATGGTGAGGCGGAGGATGACCAGGACTAGGCGAGGAGCGTCGGAGGTCTAGACGGTTGGGAGATCGCCGGAAGATGATCGGAGATGGAGTCCGGGCAAGTCAAGAAGACAAGAAAGGAGATGATTCTAGCTAGATGCCGCGTGGATCAATGAGGGCTGTCGGATTGAGGTCTACCTGATAGGTTAGCGGGTCTAGGTAGTATGCTTTGAAAACCGTGCAAGAAAACCCGGTATGTGTGTGGGTTTTGGGTTAGCCTTTGCATGGCTGTGTGTGTGGGTTAATCCTAGCCCTTGATGGATGCTCTAGGGTTTAGAGGCTCATCCAAGGGTGGTAGATGGCCCAAGAGTTGTATAAATAGGGGTGGAGGGGTAGCCTTCCCCTCTTGAAGGTTTTGAGGTTTTTGATGCTCCTTTGAGCTTTGCCCACATGAATGTGAGGCTTTGTAACCTCTCCTTCCAGAAATGAAATGTTTCCTCAAATCATTTCTTTTCTTTGTGCATTGACATTACGCATTTAAATTACACAATTTACATTATGCACTAAAATTCCGCAATTAAATTCAGCACTTACATTCTTGCAATTTACATTTATGCAATTTGGATTTGCCACACCTCCTTCTAAATGCTGTTCTTCTAGGATGTCTTGAGGGTGTTCATTTGGTTTTACATCTTTCTTACACCCTTGGATAGACTAGAGATCAAGTTTTTTTTATCAAATTGCAAATCTGTCCAGAACTTGTTCTTCGCGCAGCAGTCAGTGTATGATTTTTATAAAACTATATAAAAATAATTTTTAAGTTATTCTTTTTGGAGAAGGTGTAGAACTCATATATACATCTGTATAAAATTTCTTGAGTCCACTGGTTGCACCTTTTGAGAGCTATTAAGTGAAAACCTAGCCTCAAACTTTCTGGTCGAAGTTCCTGACTGTCTGTATTGCTTGATTTTTCATTCTTATTATACAAAGCTTTCTGAGGTGAGTATTGGTGGCGTGTTTCATGACTCAACTGCTCATAGGGACAAAAATTCCCAAAAAATTCAGAGCAACAGAAACTCACCAACCACCTATTCCAACTGAGGACAATTTCTGAAAATCTACTTTAACTTTTCTGAAAAGAGACTTTGGTATTTTAGCTTTATCTCTTTTAGAAAAGAAGTCTTTTGAATTGGTTCCTCTTTTGTTTGGACACTTGAAAACCAGGATTGTGATTAACAAATCCCTCACATGATTCATGGTTCTTATCCATGTAAGCTAGGGGTACACATAGTTGTCTAATTGTTTTGGATTTTTGGAGGGTGTGCGAATCTGAGAAGCACCATTTTGAACGAAAATCTTTGGGTGCTTTAGATTTTTATTGCAAGAGTGTTTGGAGTACTTTGAGTAGGGGAAATTATATTTGGGATCATTCACCCCTCTCTGATCGCCATTTCGATCTTTCAATTGGTATCAGAGCCGGTTTTGCTCTTCCATAGATGTTGACCGGTCTCAAGAGCCATGGCGATGGACAAGTATTCCACCAAGCCTCCCATTTTTGCTGGAGTTGATTTTCCGTTTTGGAAATCGCGGATGGAGTCATACATCACTGCCCAGGGCTTCCTGATATGGCAGAAGGTGAAACTTCCGTATGAGGTTCCTGTTGATGAAAACGTCACGGCCGGAAATATGGCTGACGTTGAGGTGAACGCTAAGGCAAGGAACATCCTCATACAGGGTCTTAGCCACTTTGAGTATGATAGGATTTCTCACATCCGTTCTGCTCACGATATTTGGGTGACCCTCGATGCTTACCATGAGGGCACTACTCAAATCAAGACCGTGAAGCAGGACCAGTTCAAGCGTGAGTTCAACAAGTTTGAACAACATGCTGATGAGAGTCTTGATGAGTGCTTCAGTCGTTTTACCAAGATCTTGAGCGATCTTCGAGCAGTTGGTTGTATATACGACGACGGATAATGCTCGACATTTCTTGACCGCACTCGATTTGCGCGTTTGGGAGATGAAGGTGACACCATCAAGGACACCACCGACCTGTCGACCTTGACTCTTGACGGGCTTTATTCCCGCCTCAAGACTCATGAGATCGACGTCGTCTCGCGGAAGACGAAGTCTCAGTCGATGGCTTTGGTCACTGATCCAATTGGATCCTCTCCTTTGGATTCTTTTGTTGGTTTTCTCTCTCTGCCCTTTGCAAGCTAAGCGATGACCAACTGGAAAAATTTCCAGAAAATGAGCTTGCTCTTCTTGCTCGCAAATTTTCATATGCATAAAGTAGAGTGAGAGAGAGGAAGAGAGGTGGGATGATCACCTGTTTCGAGTGTGGTGGCCCCAACCACATTCGAGCAAACTGTCCCAAGCTGGAGAAGGGCAAAAATGAACAAGGCGGTTCGGGCAAGAACGATTACACCGACAAGAACCGCAACAAGAAGGCCCCAGCTCGTGAGCCGATGAAGAAGAAGTACCGTAACTTTGCCAACAACAAGAAGCTCTTTCACCGGGTCCTCGTCGCACTAGACGACATCGAGCTCTCTGACACGGAGAACTGGAGTGATGCAAGCGAGGACGATCCGCAAGAGAAGGTGAAGGGCAACGACGACTTCTCTGGCATGTGCTTCATGGCAGGCGCCATTGAAGTAAGCAACTCCGAGCTGTACAGCGACACGGATGAGGTACCCACCTACGACGAGTTAAATGATGCCTTCTGTAAATTAGGCAAGTTTCATGATAAGGCTAGGTTGAGGTGTTCTGAGTTAGAGAAGGAGGTAGATAGCTTGTCTCGGGAGTTAGCTTCACTTAAATCATGTTCCTCCCAAGACTCTGATAGCTGTACACTCTGTGATGCTTTGCTTGTGGAGCTGGAGAACCAAAGGACTTTGCATGATAGTGTGCTTGTTGATCTTGAGAATCTAAGGTCGAAGAATGCTAGTTCTGTTACTATTGATATTCCTGCTGATGCTAGCTTTTCTCATGCTCACACAAATGCTTCTTGTAATAATTGCCCTAAATTGCTTGCTGAAATCAATGCCATGAGCGAACACCTTAGGAAGCTTTCTGCTAAAAACAATGAACTTGAATCACATGCTTCTAAGGACCCAGTCAGCTCATGTGAGGGCTGTAAGCAATTAAAACTTGACAATGAAACCCTGAATGACAAGTGTGCTAAACTTGCTAAGGACTTATTAGATAAGTCACAAAAATATTGCTTGCGATGTACTGAGATTGTGGGGGACTTGGATAAAATCCATGTCGAGCTTAGGAAGAAATTAGAAGACCAAGCCCATAGAATTAGAAATGCGTCTTGCGTATCTTGTGAGGTCCTCAAGATTGAGGCAGCCGTGCTGAGGGAGAAAAATACACGTGCTGAGAGAGCTCATCTTTCCGGTTCTTCTTCTTCCCCCTGTTCTTCTTGTGCTTCTTTCTTTCGAGATTGCCAGTATCTTATGAGCACTCTCGAGAAGTTTGTTAGAGGCAAGAAGAAGCTCAATCTTATTCTAGACCAATCCAAGATTAGTAGATTCAATGGTCTAGGATTTGATCCCTTCGAGCACGCTTGGGCGCATCCTCCCACCATTGTGCGCGGCTCCAAGAGTGGTGAGATTGTGGTAGCTCCCAGAGTGAGTACCACCGTGTTTAGGCATGTTGGTGTTGTCCATAGGACTTCTGACCAGAAGGGTGTTACTCCTGTTGCTTCTACCTCTAGCAAGGCGAAGTACACATGCACCTTCTGTAAGAAGGATGGTCACCTAGTAGATTTCTGCTTCAGGTGCGCCAAGATCACTTGGCGTGAGCGTGTTGCTGCTCTTAGAGGTATTCAGGGTCATCCCCAGACTTTGAGTGCTCCTAAGACACACACTGTTTCTAGACAGGTTAGAGAGTCTCCTGTTTTTGGGCAGCGTCCAGGACTTGGTTTTCATGCTACTTCTTCGAGTTTTAGTCCTGGAGCTGTTCGTAGTCAGTCTTTCCGCCATCCTCTTGATATTCCTCGTTTTTCTCATCGAGGTAGATATCAGCGGCGTGAGGTGTTTTCTGGTAGGAGATCCAAGCAGCCTTACTGGGATGGTCCGGCTTTTGCACCACGGCGTGCCAACCCAGTTCCAGCTCCTAGATCATCTACAAGAGTTTCTACTTATTTTGTTAGGGTTGAGCGTCAGAGAGACACTTGAGTCCAGTCTTCTTCTGTGGCTGGTACTCTGAGGTGTCGTATGGTTTAGTATTGGGTTACTAAGTCTTCACTCTATCCCAGTACTGAGTCATCTTTCTCTCTTGTGTCTTGATCAGGTTCGTCGGATGGGGAAGGGCGGATTGTTGACTCCGGTTGTTCTCGTCATATGACCGGAGATTCTCGTTGGTTCTCTTCCCTAGTCCGAGCCCCTGGTGATGAGTCAATCACTTTTCGGGATTCATCATCAGGTAGAGTCATCGCTAAAGGTACCATCTGCATTAACCAAAATTTCATTCTTAAAGATGTTGCCTTAATAAGTAAACTGCAATACAATCTGCTCTCTGTTTCTCAGCTTATCGATGACTCTTTCGAGGTAAGCTTCAAGAGTAATGCCTGTAGAATCCTTGATTCATCAGGAGGGTTAGTTTGCGGGATTTCTAGATTTGGGAGAGTCTTTCATGCTGATTTTTCTGCTTCTTCTAGAGACTCTCTTCGATGTTTGATTGCTTCTGAGTCCCGTGATCTCTCCTTCTGGCATAGGAGACTTGGTCACATTGGTTTTGATCATTTGACCCGAGTTAGCAGCCACGATCTCATTCGGGGTTTGCCCAAACTCAAGATGGTCAAAGACTTAGTTTGCTCTCCTTGCCGACATGGCAAGATGGTTCTTGCTTCTCATCCTCCGATCCAGTAGTGATGGTGATGCACGGGACAGCTTTTACATATGGACATTGTTGGTCCGGCTAGAGTGCGATCGTGAGAAGGAAGTGGTATGTTCTTATCATCGTTGATGATTTTTCTAGATACTCTTGGGTTTTCTTCATGGCCTCGAAGGATGAGACTTTTTCTCACTTGTGGGTTTGGTCGATGGGTTGTCTATTGAGCTCTCAAGTGCATTACGAGCTATCTGCAGATGATAATGGCACGGACTCCAAGAATTCCTACTTTGAGAGTTTTTGTGTGGAGTCTGGTTTAGAGCATCAGTTCTCTTCTCCCTACGCCCCTCAGCAGAATGGCGTAGTGGAAAGGAAGAACAAGACCCTGGTTGATGTCGGGACCCGGATTTGCAAATCCGAAACCCTCTGTGTATACTTCACTAGTCCAGGATCACGCTAGTGCACACAGTGGAAACATAGATGTAATACCATTCCATACAACGAATTAACTAAGAAGAAGCAAATTATTATTGAATAAAGCAAACGACCTTATGGTCAATGTTTACACCATTATGCCTTAAGGGCTTAAGAAACAAATACTATTGCAGTGGAAAAGATAACTTGAACCATTCGACATGCCACAGCAAATGCGGAGAACGCATTCCTAATCCACGTAGTCTTCATAGAATTCCTCCTCATGATACTGAGCATTTCCTGATCCTTCCTCAGCAACTGATCAACAAGGGCATAAAGCCGTGAGTACAAAGGTACTCAGCAAGCCGTAGGGAATTGATGCAATATATTCATGCACGGCTTGACAAGGATGGCTATATGGTTCATTTGCAGAAAGGAATAACTTGAATTGAAAATACAATAAATAGATTGAAAGCATATTTATGAAAAGATAGGTAAATAACTGGTAGATCAATGGTAGACAACATGAACAGAATGGCGAGGCATCACCCTACACCATCTAAAACAAGTATCAACCAATAGATTTAACAGTATTAACTTTAGACAACAAAACAACAGTGAACTCCCCGTTCACATCCCAACAATTCCACATTCCACATTTCATAAAACACTCTATACCCCGTGTGAAATTCCCGGGCTTGTCCATGACCGCAGACGCGGCTATTCGAATAGTTTTACACTCTGCAGAGGTTGTACAACTTTACCCACAAGACATGAACATCTCTTTGTGCAAACGTTACTAACACACTTCCTTTGGTGTGTCGCAGAGATATCATGTGAGCCTTTACAATACATTGTCTAAACTCGACGCTCGCTAAGGTTTCGCCCATTAGGGCCCCCTCTTGCGCCTTGCGAATCTACCCGTCCATCCCGGAACCCACACCACCAATTGGCAGTACTCAAGGCTAGACATTGCAAATTAATCAGCTAGGTCTGTCCCATTCCAGACATGTGGTAGTACGGTTAGACCAGTTCAATGGCGCACAAGATTAAGTCCTTAAATTGTCTCGAGCAAGACATCCACATCCCAATGTGCTAGAAAGCACCCCTTTCTTGCACGATCACTTGCCCGAGGAAAAACGATTCGTTCAACCAAGACCAATGGCAAACCCCGCCATGGTACAACAAATTTTACAACAATGGCTAACGGCCACGATTCAATATCTCATTAAGTCAATATTAACATTATTCACATGTGACATGAATCCCAACGTATATGTAAGCATGTCTAAGCATAACTACGATAACCCAATGTTGGTATAATGATTATGTCCAACTAGTAATGTCCCAACCTAGGTTTAACAATGGATACATGGCATACAACGAATCAAGGTGGCATAATGTCAACTAGGCATACATCTACTCCCATTAAATAAACATTGATACGTAAATAGCATGCAAGTGTATAAAATAAATTACTTTGCAAACATAGGATCAATATGATCAAAGGTTACGACTTGCCTTGCTGATCTAGTGCTGAATCTTGGTCTTCGAAGTCTTCGTTCGCTCCCTCGGAATTAGCGTCTACCGGAAAAGAAGCAACGAAACCAAATAAATACAAAACAGAGACTCAAACAAGCTCAAAACTGAAAATAAATGGCTCTGGAAGATAGATCTCGATTTTATAAAAATTTAGAAACTTGAATCGCCTCAATCGGAGTTGGTATGAGGGAGAACGAGCTTCTGGAAAATTTAAATCAGAGAAAAAGACTGAAAATCAGAAAATCAGAATTCCTGGATTTATTTTTATACTGGAAAAGCGATTTATTGCGCAATGCTGACGTCAGCGGGTTCACGGTGGACTCAGTCCACGGCGCGGCTCGGTTCACCGTGCACCCGGCGCACGGTCGACGTCAGCGCTGACGCGGCTTTAGGGCTGACGTGGCGGCAGAGGTGGCACTGACGCTGGCGCACACGCGGGCAGGCCACGCGTCAGGCATCCGATCGACGGCGCAAGATCGGACGGCCGAAGACGAGGGCGCGGCAGAGGTGGCGCGGCCAGATCTGGGACGATGGAGCGGGATCCGACGGCCAAGGAGCGGGGATGCGGTGGAGGCGACGCGGCGCAATCTGGAGCAGACGCCATCCATCGGACGGTTGAGGTTCGCGGCGAGAAACAACGGCGAGGCGGCGGCGCGGGGCTTACCGGAGGTGGGGAAGAAGACGAGGCCAACGGCGAAGACGCGGCGGATCGAACCCGGGACAAGGCGAACCGGGGAGAGGGCGATGCGACGAACTCGGAGAGACCAACGGCGACGGCGGAGAGGCACCGGCGGCGGCGATTGGGGCGGCGGAAGAGTTCGGGCACGGCGACAACTTCGGCGAGCTCGCGTGAAGCGACGGCGGCGGCTAGGGCAGCGAAAAGTAGGGCAACCGAAGCGGCGTGCGAAGGGGAATCTCGGGAGGCGCGCGGCGCTTAAATAGCAGCCTCGGAGGCCGTGTTCGACACGGACTCCAAGACGTGCGGCGCGAGGACTCCGAGCGACGGCGGCGGCGGTTAGGGTTTGCGGCGCGGCGACGTGGCCGCATCGCAGCCCGCCCACGCGGCGCAGATCCGACGGCGGTGGCGCGCGGTGGCCGGGCCAAGCCGGGCCGTGTGGCGAGCGAGCGAGCGGCCCGGGCGACGCGGGCTGGGCCGAGGCGGCGCGGAAGAAGAATGGGCCGAGGACGATTCGGCCCGAAAGGATTTTTGAAAATAGAGTCATTTTTCCGATTTAAGAAAAATCCAGAAATTCGAATAAAATCAAATAAATTCAAATAAATATCAAATAAATTCAGAAAAATCCCCAAAAATACAGAAAAATTCCTTGGAGCACAAGGAACCCAACAAGAACTGAAATTCTTTAGTTTGATGAATGGTTTAGCCAAATTAAATCCTTTCATTTATGGAAAATTCAAATTAAGCCGGAATTAATTCAAAGAAATGCAAATGGTTCATCTTTGATTTCTAACATTCCAAAACTTC
Organism: Otatea glauca; assembly: GCA_036346275.1. NCBI lineage: Eukaryota > Viridiplantae > Streptophyta > Magnoliopsida > Poales > Poaceae > Otatea > Otatea glauca. The sequence continues at coordinate 8,701,571 of CM070726.1, forward strand.
AATTTTTGGGATGTTACAGTTGAGATGGCCAGGACGATGCTAGATGAGTACAGTACTCCTAGGAAGTTTTGGGCTGAGGCTATAGCTACTGCTTGCCATGTTTCTAATCGCGTGTTTTTGATAGCACATTTGCATCGCACTTATTATGAGTTGAGGTATGGGTGAAAGCCCAGTGTGTCTCATTTTCGCGTTTTTGGTTGCAAGTGTTTTATCCTGAAGTCTGGTAACCTAGATAAGTTTGAGTCTCGCTCTTCTGATGGTATCTTTCTAGGTTACTCGACTTCTTCTCATAGCTATAGGGTCTGGAGTGTTGATACGCATAGGATCATATAGACCTGTGATGTGACCTTTGATGAGGCTAGCCCAGGAGCTAGACCTGATGTTTCAGGCTCTTCTTATCCCTCCGAGACCATCTTTCTAGAAGATGAGGATGATGGAGATGATGGTGTTCCACCGGATCCAGTCCCCTCTACACCTGAGGTGCCTCCTGTTTCCATTTTTTCACCTCAAGGAGACCAACCCTTGCCTTCCGACTCTCCTTCAGCGAGTGGCTCTGTTCCTACCTCTTCTGTTCAAGAGGTAAAGGCCACTTCTGCTTCTGGTCCTCCCTAACATATCCAGAAAGCTCATCCACCTGATTAGATCGTTGGTGATCTGTTTGAGCGGATCACTCGCTCAAAATCAGGTTTGTCCAGTTTCTGCCTCCACTCTGCCTTCGTTGCCTCCTTTTAGCCGAAGGATGTTTCTCATGCATTATCCGATGAGTCGTGGATTAATGCTATGCATGAGGAACTTGAGAACTTTGAGAGGAACAAGGTATGGCAGCTTGTCGAGCCCCCATCTGGTCATAATGTTATTGGGACCAAGTGGGTGTTCAAAACAAGCAGTGAGGATGGGGTTGTCATTCGCAACAAGGCTAGGCTAGTTGCACAGGGCTTTTCTCAGGTTGAGGGTCTTGACTTTGAGGAGACCTTTGCCCCTGTAGCTATACTAGAGGCTATTAGGATCCTACTTGCATTCTCTGCATCCCAGGGCTTCAAGCTCTATCAAATGGATGTGAAGAGTGCATTCCTCAATGGCTATATTGAGGAAGAGGTTTATGTCAAACAACCTCCAGGATTTGAGAACCCCAAGTTTCCGAGTCATGTATACAAGCTTTCCAAAGCTTTGTATGGACTCAAGCAGGCCCCCAGAGCATGGTATGAGAGGTTCAAGTCTTATCTTCTCAGCCATGACTTTAAAATGGGTATAGTAGAAAAAACTCTGTTCATCAGACACCATGAGTCTCATTTTCTTCTTGTCCAGATTTATGTGGATGATATCATTTTTGGTGGCTCGTCTCATTCGCTTGTGTCTCAGTTTTCTGAGGTGATGAGCATAGAGTTTGAGATGAGTATGATGGGCGAGTTGAGCTACTTTCTTGGCTTCCAAATCAAGCAGACTTGGGAGGGTACTTTCTTGCATCAAGGCAAGTATACCCGTGATCTGCTCCCTCTTGTACCTCACTGCTTCGAGGCCGGACATACATTTCGCTGTGTGTCTGTGCACTCGATTTCAAGCTTCTCCTCGCGCCTCTCACCGCTAGGCGGTCAAGCGCATCTTCAGGTACCTTCGTGCTACCACTGATTATGGTATTTGATACTCTTCCTCCTCTTGTCTATCTCTTAGAGCCTTTTCCGATACCGACTTTGCTGGCTGTAGGATAGATAGGAAGAGCACTTCTGGCACTTGCCAATTCATTGGCACTTCTCTTGTATCTTGGTCATCTAGAAAGCAGTCCGGAGTTGCACAGTCCACCGCTGAGGCCGAGTATGTTGTTGTAGCCAGTTGCTGTAGCCAGGTGCTCTTGATGAGATCGACCTTATGGGACTATGGGTTAGAGATAGAGAGTGTGCCACTTTTCTGTGACAACACTTCAGCTATTTGCATTGCTAAAAACCCAGTGCAACATACCCGGACCAAGCACATTGATATTAGATATCACTTCCTTAGAGACAATGTGGAGAAGGGAGATATCGCGCTTCAGTTCGTAGAGAGTGACATTCAGTTAGCCGATATCTTCACCAAGCCTTTGGATAGCTCCAGATTTGTTGCCTTGAGGAGTGAGCTTGGAGTCGTGAGCCCTTACGGCCTTTCCTGAGGGGGAGCTGGTTTGTATATTATGTATTATATATTTTCTTCCAGCTTTTCTTTTCTTTGTGTTTCTTTTGGGTGACTTTGGGCTTGTTTTCTTGAGTTGAGTTCACTCTATTAGACTTCTGGCATGCATTGCATGGACCTCTTATTTTGTGCTTTAGGTTGCTATCATGTGTGATTAGCTGTTCTCTCTTCTCTCTAGGTTGAGTTCCCTCACAGTCTTATAAGTCTAGCAGGTATTGGCCCTCCTGGATAGACAAGGTCTGTGTGCACTCCTTAGTTGGGATCTAGAGTCAATTTTCCTATGTCAGTCACTGGGGAAGATAAGAGCGAGTCTAAGCCGTAGTGAGTCTCTTATATCTTTTCTATGCTCTATAGCCATCCAGTTTTGCAGTTTCTCGACTTCTTCTCCTCATTCTGTTTTTGTAGTTGTTATTGAGTTCATTCGGGTTTTCTTTATGCCTAATCTTGATAATAACTCAACTTTAACCAGATTTGAACTTAAAATTGATTCATTTGTTGAGTGGGAGTTTGGGAATCTGTTCATGCATTGCATTTAGACTGCATTTTCTGTTTTATGAGCTTTGTGTATTATGCAATTGATTTCTTCTTCATGCTATACACCATGCTACATCATTTGAAGAAAATCACTAGCTTAGGTTTGTCCAAGTTCATTTAACTTGCTAAGCTTAAAAATGAAATAAGCCTTAAATGAAAAACTTGATGAAACTTGTTAGTTTTCCTTGCTAGGTTTCTTCTGTAGAGGTTTGTGCCATAATTTTAGAAATTTTGGAGTTCTCTAGAGTCCCTATAGCAACTTGAGTGAAACTAGTTTAATCCATGCTAGAGTCCTTCAGTTGCTCATGAATCATTGTGCTAAAAATAAAAATTAAACAAAATTGACTCTTCTTGTGCACATACGACTCAACACCTTGCATTCATAAGACTGCATCCCATTGCACTTGGGATGAACTTGGAATACATCGTGTTTGACCTAGACCATCCTCTTAAGAGTTCATCTTGAGATGGTCGCATACGGCTTGAGTCAATTGGTTGTCAAAAGAAAATGCAAATAAATTAAAAACAAAGACATATGTGGGTAAAGAATGCAAATAATGTCAAACATTTGCACCCTGCTATGTCTTGTATGATGATAAATCAAAATTTGCATTAAGTGATAAATGAGCCCGAAGGACCTTGTATGCTCTTCTAGATTCCCAAAGTGTTGAGTAGGTTGAACTCTAGGTTTTCCTTTTGATCCTTAGAGTGGCTATTCTTCTATTTTTGAAACTAAAGCTAAGTGCTGCACTTGTCAAATCTTGCTAAAAATGATATATTCAAAACTAAGCTCGTATTTGCACTTGGACATGTCTTAGTTTAGTCATCTTCTGAAATTGACAAGCTTGGTGTAATATCCTTCCATTTTGATCAATTGGATAATCTTCAAAGCTCTTTCGATTGCATTTCTTGCATACATAAAAAGAGGTAGAAAATTCCATTTTGATGCCTATATTGCCAAAAGGGGGAGAAAATGTAGAAAAGGCATCACTAACAAAAAGAGAGATAAAAATGTGAAAGCTTGTTGGTTCTTATGATCTTTGTAAATCTTTGCTATTTCTTATGGATCATAATCACATTTGGCACTTACGATTGGTTTTTAGATCTTTTATGGAAAACTTGCTCTTTTCAAGGTTTTGCTCTAAATTCTTTCTGCCAACTTGGTCATGATTTTATATCTTTCTCTCTGGACCAAGTTTGACTTTGCAATCAAATTGCTTTCTTCTTCTCTCATTCAAATTCAAATTTATGCCTTTTGTGTGGTTTGTCAATATACTCATCAAGGGGGAGATTGAAGGACCATGTGGAGGTCCATCCATATATGTGATGAGTATTTGACTTTATTTGAGCAAGGTGTGCTCAAGTTTGAGTTTGATTTGGATTGATTTTCAAAATGAAGCAATTTGAGTTGTCTCTGTCAGGAGTGGCAGTACCGGTCGTATGGACGCGGTAGTGATGAGTTGGGATAATCATTGAATATCTTTGTGGGCATTGCTATGTGAAAGGTTTTTCCTTGTCTTTGTTGGTTGCAGGGTGACGGTGCTAGGTCATGGTGAGGCGGAGGATGACAGGGACTAGGCGAGGAGCGTCGGAGGTCCAGACGGTTGGGAGATCGCCGGAAGATGATCGGAGATGGAGTCCGGGCAAGTCAAGAAGACAAGAAAGGAGAAGATTCTAGCTAGATGCCGCGTGGATCAATGAGGGCCGTCGGATTGAGGTCTAGTTTATTGGTTAGCGGGTCTAGGTAGTATGCTTTGAAAACCGTGCAAGAAAACCCGGTATGTGTGTGGGTTTTGGGTTAGCCTTTGCATGGCCGTGTGTGTGGGTTAACCCTAGCCCTTGATGGATGCTCTAGGGTTTAGAGGCTCATCTAAGGGTGGTAGGTGGCCCAAGAGTTGAATAAATAGGGGTGGAGGGGTAGCCTTCCCCTCTTGAAGGTTTTGAGGTTTTTGATGCTCCTTTGAGCTTTGCCCACATGAATGTGAGGCTTTGTAACCTCTCCTTCCAGAAATGAAATGTTTCCTCAAATCATTTCTTTTCTTTGTGCATTTACATTACGCATTTAAATTACGCAATTTACATTATTTACTTAAATTCCGCACTTAAATTTAGCACTTACATTCTTGCAATTTACATTTATGCAATTTGAATTTGCCTCCCCTCCTTCTAAATGCTGTTCTTCTAGGATGTCTTGAGGGTGTTCATTTGGTTTTACATCTTTCTTACACCCTTGGATAGACTAGAGATCAAGTTTTTTATCAAATTGCAAATCTGTCCAGAACTTGTTCTTCGCGTAGCAGTCAGTGTTTGATTTTTATAGAAATATGTAAAAATCATTTTTAAGTGATTCTTTTTGGAGAAAGTGCAGAACTCATATATACATCTTTATAAAATTGCTTGAGTCCCCTGGTTGCACCGTTTGAGAGCTATGAAGTGAAAACCGAGCCTCAAACTTTCTGGTCGAAGTTCCTGACTGTCTGTATTGCTTGATTTTTCATTCTTATTCTACAAAGCTTTATGAGGTGATTTTTGGTGGCGTATTTCATGACTCAACTGCTCATAGGGACAAACATTCCCAAAATTTTAGAGCAATAGAAACTCACCAACTACCTGTTCCAACTGAGGACAATTTCTGAAAATCTGCTTTAACTTTTCTGAAAAGAGACTTTGGTGTTTTAGCTTTATCTCTTTTAGAAAAGAAATCTTTTGAATTGATTCCTCTTTTGTTTAGACACTTGACAACCAGGATTGTGATTAAAAAACCTCTCACATGATTCATGGTTCTTATCCATGCAAGCTAGGGGTACACATAGTTGTCTAATTTTTCTGGATTTTTGGAGGGTGTGCGAATCTGAGAAGCAACATTTTGAACAAAAATATTTGGGTGCTTTAGATTTTTATTGCAAGAGTGTTTGGAGTACTTTGAGTAGGGGAAATTATATTTAGGATCATTCACCCCCCCTCTGATCACCATTTCGATCTTTCAAACATATATCAATCTTTTTTCGTGAAAACTGAAGCAATCTTTCATAATTCGTTTAGGGGTGATTGGAGAATCACTAAAAAATTAGTTTTAGCTTCCACGAAATCATTCACCCCCCTCTGATTGTGTAACATCCTAAAAAGTTCAAACAGTGAAAATGTAGAGATGAAATTGGATAAATAGATGTTTATGAGTTTTCTAGTGCTATTCGTTTTTATTTGGCTTTCTTGGAGTTTTAAATTGTGTGAAAGCTTGATTAAAGCAATTGAGAAATGGGAAAGAGGTAAAATGATAAAAGGAAGGTGGTTAAAAGTAATAAAAATTTCTAAGTGACCCAAGCTGCACTGGTATTTCAGTGGGATCAATAAACAAATTTTTCATGCATAGGATTGGGAATAAATAATTAATATAACCATCTTTTGACTAAAAACAGTAAATCAAAAATGTAAATGAAAAATAGTCGACATCAAGGTAAAGCTAAGAAAATTTATATAGTGCCCTTACTGTGTAACACATCACTGGTAAAATTTTTATAATTTAATAAGTTGGTTTAGGCCTTTTAAAAATTTGAATACAGAGAGTCTAAAAAATAGGGAAAATGACTGTCAGAATTTTCATAAAATAAGTGCTCACAATTTTGACTTGAAAAGTTTAGGGTAATCTCTTTAGAAGTATCTGAACCCTTAAAAAAAGTTTAAAAATAAATCTTGAAAGATGGACCTTTAATTAAATCAAAATCCGAAATTAAGGTCTAAAGCAGTGCACAGTTTCAGAATTTTAGTAAATCATCTATAGAGTTTTTTTATATCAAAATTTTACAGGAGATGTATGACTCCTACTAAGTTGTGGTAAAAAATTTTGGTAAAAGTTTGACTGAGGATGAAGCTTAAACTAATGCAAAATCTGGAGAATTCTTGTCCAGTCCCATCACATTAATGGTTTCATTTCACTGACAAGTGGGCCCGGCTTCTATTGAAGCTTGTCGCGTTGGCGAGGCTGAGGCAAAGCCACAGGTCACTGCCAGTGGGCCCCGGTCCCATTTGTCAGCCTCAACTCATGCCGTTCTTCTCCCGACCGAGGCGAGGAGATGACGCCCCCGTCCTTCGCCGTCCGACCGCAACTGCTCCTATCCGGATGCGATCAGCGTCGTCCACGTCGCGCGCTGGCTCTTCCGCGCCATATTTGACTGTCCCTCACTGAGTCGCATTGGAGGAGAGGCTGCGCCGCTTCACCGTGCAAGTGCCAAACTGAGCGGCCAAGGCCGTGCACCCGTCACGCTGGCGCAAACCCTTCCTCCCAAGCCCAGAAGCTCTCCCTTTGCGTCGCATTTCACCTGTGCTCACTCACACTCCTCCTCTATGCGCTAAGAGCTCTGCAACCTTCTTCCTCTCCTCGTTCGTCCGCAAGAGCCCGAAAGAGGGGAACTTGGTGATTCGGGTCAACCTCTCCCTAATCCTTCGAATCAACAGCATCTAGAGCTTCCTTAGTATGCCAGGTTTACTGATCAGCCCCCATTTCGGCTTCTTTTTTGCTTGCAGCATCGTCCCGCCACCGCCCTTCTTCTTCGTTGCCGGCGCACGGTGACAGCTCTCCACGGGCCTCCTCCGACCCGACCACCTGGTGAGTTTGAATCTCCTTATGCCACTGTACCTCGCCCAACCCTAACTCATCGGAATTTAGGCCTGTAGCGAAGCTTTCGCTAGCTCGGCCATGGCACCGCCGCACCCCCACGGTGCCAGCCACCTTCCCAGCCACCTCTCAGTGAATGGGTACCATCCCTGGGTGCGCACGAGTGTGATGATGCTCATGGTGCTACCCATTCAGCCGCGGCGGAGCTGGTTCGTCGGCGGCGAGCCAGAAACACTGGTGCCCTGTCTGCTGACACTGACTGGTGGATCCCGGTTGTCAGCAGGTCAGCGCATTTGAATGTGTCCGTGCGCGCGCTGAAGAAGGCGTTTTCCCGCAGAGAAAACGTATTCTGGCATTTTGATGATTTTCAGAAAAACCGAGTAGATTCAAATGCCAATAACTTTTGAACTAGAACTCCAAATTTAGTGAAACCAATTTCTAAATTCGTATAAAATTCTCTAGATTCATAATATGCAAAAATGAATTAAAGATGAATAATGTGCAATTTTAGGAAATTTAAGGAGATGCTTAGGTGTGAGTAAGGCTATTTAAATAAAATGTTTTTCAGATAAAGTTTAATTAGAATGAGGTAAGTTTTATGAAACCACTGGTTATAGGTACTCCAAGTGTGTAAGAATAATTTCAAATCACTTAGTTAAGTGCCATATTCAAATAGAATGAAATATATTAATATGTAGAAGGATAAATGAGTAAAACACATGTAAATTGAAGTTTATATGGATAAAAATTAAGTTGAAGAAACATGCACCAGTACAAGCTCATTCATGTAAAAACATTTAGGAAAAGGTATGAATGATGCTTTTCCAATGAAGAAAAATAGTAGTTGTAATGGTAAACATAGGTGTAACCTGCTATGATTAGGTTCAAAATAATTCAAATTCAGTTTTAAAATGTTTACAAGACTATGCCCTGATACTAGTAAGAAAATGGATAAAAGTTGGTGAATGATCTGGTTACAAATGAAACTGGGAGTTGAGATGTTGTAAGGTTTATTTTGTAATCATTTAGGCCTTTTCATCAATAGGTAAAATATGTTGCCTAAATGAGAAAGAATGTAAATCTAGAATAAGAACACTCCACATAGTATGTTCTATTAGGTTCTGAAGAAATTAAGCCATTTTATTAAAGTTTGTATATTAAACAAGTTAGTGAAATAGGCCTAACTGTTATAGTTTTCAGGATAATTGAAATACTTAGTAGTTTCAACAGCTGGTAAAGTAGCTCATCCAAGTGAGAATTTTAGAGAGGATAATGTAGAAATGATCACCAAAGTTTGTACTACTAGATTCCAGAAAAAGATTCTATTAGTAAGCTGTGCTTCACTCAGTTTTCATAAGTGTAATAACCTTAAGTGATATTGTTTAGTCGGTTTCCTTAGCCAATTTTATAGCCTAAGTTAAGATTTCGACTAAGCTTTTTTAACAGTAGATTTCAAGCCTTGTCTCAACCCTAAAGTTTAAGAGAAGCCATTAGAATTGTTAACTAAAGTATGCTCTAGCCTGTTCAAGATTAAAACCCTAATTTCATTATATGTTACACATAAATCTTATTAGATGAATAACCCTAAATGTCATGGTTTTGGGTGTCCACTTCTTGAAGTAATGAGAAGGCAGAGACCTATTTTGTTTCTAGTGCTGCTCTTTCATGTCCCCTTCTAAAGAAGTTAATGAACTAGTTTTTCTTAATCTAATTAAAAATTGTATCTTAATTTCGAAATTTAAATAGAAATAATTCAGTTAGAGCAATCCCTGTCTTGGTGTAATTTTGTGTCTAGCTTTGCTATCTGTTTTCTTTTTGTCCATTTGGAGTTTACTGATGTTCTTTTGTTCCTCGTTTTCTCGACGTGTAGACACCGACATCCTAGAGGAGGAAGGCGACGCTATCGCAGATCCAGATTTTGTACCGAACAGTGAGCTGCAAGGCAAGCAACCCCTTGAGCATATTGAGCCTGATAATTTACCTACATTATGTTGTTTTTGTCTATGCACGATGCATCCGGATAATTCTCTATAGAAGTGCTAATTTGGGTTGGAACTGTAGTTAACCCTGTACATTATGGTTTACTTTAATCTGTATGGACATGTGAACCTTGTAAACCTTAGATTGAATTAGACATGCTTAATGTCATTTTGGGTATAACCGCTAGCGTAATATTCCTGGTTAAGCTATTCGTTATGTGTTTCAGTCTTTTCAACCAATGTATGGTCCTTTTGGGAAATGGTTACTGGTAGTTTGATATAAAATCCCCTAAATAAAACTATGGTTTGACGCGGGTGATTATTGGCAATAGCCGGTTGTGCAAATGGAGATGCACGTAGTGTATGGTAGAGTATCGCCCGTGTCAGATTAAGGACCGAGCGATGGGACGGTGAATCCAAGTTTTCGTGCAACCACGAGGGATTGTATGGGCGGGTCTTAGCCTATTAAGTTAATTAGATGTGGCTTTGTATCTAAGGAAGGCGGGAGATAGCACAGGCATTCCGGTCAGGTCTGCCTGTAGGGGGTTTCTACATACCAATGCAACAGTGTACGCCTTGCCATGGACAAAGATGTGGTGTTGGGTGTGATAAATGTGGATCCACGACTTTGAGTGTCTCTGTTTTCAGGGCAAGGGTCAAACATCCCGAGCTGGTTTAAAGCCACGTCTAGATAATGTAACGGCTCTGTATGATCTCCTTGCCAACACACCAAAGGAAGTGTGTTAACTGGCCTGACAAAAGAGGTTGATCATTCCTTATGGGTAAAGTTGTACACCTCTGCAGAGTGTAAATCTAATCGATTAGCCATGCCCGCGGTCATGGGCACTTGGTGACGTTATTCCATGCTACAGTCTTTTAATATTTTCTGGAAAATGGGGTTGGTTTTGGAAACTATTTTGTAACCAGTTTTTCTGTCAAAGGATCGACACCGAGGACCTATGCAGTTTGGTAGACTGGGTTGAAAATCTAGGATAATTGCTTAACATATTGTTTTTCAATTGCTTTTATTAAAATGCGATGTTACAATCTAACATACTTATACAGTTTTAATGATTTTGTGCAACTGCAAAATAACCATAGCCTGTTTATTGTTCGGCCTGCATATTTAATTAGTTGCATCTGTGAACCACTATAAGACTTGCTGAGTACCAATGTACTCAATCTTGCATCTGTTGTCTCAAAGGATGAAGACTGCGATCTGCCAGACGACGCTCTCTTCCAGGTAGGTCTAGGGGGTTTCGACGATGGTCTCTTCTAGGGTGCCTAGTCAGTTGCCTGGGGGTTTAGTGGGCAACCACAAGGCTGTTTGGAGTTGTTCGACTCTCTTTTGTTTCCGCTGTTAAATGTTTTAATTTGTACTAAACTCTGTATAATTAATACTGGTATGTATGTCTTCCTGTTTGTTTGCGAGTATGGTTATGATATAAATATTGTAAACATGTGAGTGCTAGCTACTGATCCAGGGAATGGCACAATAATCACATGGAGGTTCCTGTTCATCAGAACGGGGTCTCACAGATTGCTATATTAGTGTATATCGATCCTACAAGCACTGACTCATGTGGCTCCTCTGCCGAAACAATGCTGGCTCATCATCTTGCAACACAGTGAGGTTCGCCTGCTCCTCACGGTCACGGCGTGGCTTGCGACATTCCGAGTCATAGTGCTCATAAGCATCACAGTTGAAACACTTGATTTTTCTTTTGTCACGTGTTCGACTGGATCCTTGGCTTCCTTCACCCTCCTGGCGAAACGTGTTACCAGTGTGTTGGCGTCAAAAAATTGTTGTAGGGTTTCGACAACAAAGCACACCGCATTTAACACAGTTCCGCGTGCCGATCGATTTGACTCAGAATCGACAAGGTAAAAATATAAAATTCACACAAATCGATCGTGAAGATCAATCGGCTTATACTCAATCAGCTTGAAGCCGATTAAAATCAAGGTAATAGGATAAATCTAACTAGCCGATTAAGGCTAATCAGAGGATAAAGGTAGATCGATTCTGAAGAAGGCGATGCGCAACAAAATCAGAATAAATCAAACCTGGGCATAATTGATGAAGATCAACAATCGGCGATCCACAACTTTATTGATCAAAATCGATTACAAAGAGGAACCTAGATTACAAAACTACTCCTAGTCGACGGAAAAGTAGACGCGAATTGGTTGATTGGCTCTGTGCCGTTTTTCTGATCACCTCTGGACCCTTTTTATACCCATTGGCCGATAGAGTCCTGGTACAACACGTTAGGAGCAGAATCCGTATCGGCATCTATTTGGATGGTGCTTTCCTTAACAACCTGTTCCGTTTCCAAATATCTTGATCTATTATCCCAATCGTATCTTGTTAATCTTGGACTGCCGATTTTGACCCTATCTGCCAATTTTGGGTGCAAACACAGTGCCATGACCACGATTACTTCAGCCATGGCCACGACCTTGTGGCTTGCCACAACCACAACCATCACTGCTTCTACCGTTCAACGATGAGTCCTCGCCGCCATTCTTCTGTCGCACCTACCACTCGGCTTGAGTAAGCAGAAGTTGCCCATCATTGCTTCCATTGCCCCCGTCTCCGTATACACTCCTCGTATGCTTTTAGACTGTCGGTTGCCTCTTCGATTGACATAGTTTCCATATCCGCAAACTGTTCGATTGTGGCAACAACCTACAAAAACTGGTTAGGTACAGAAATAAGCAACTTTTTAACCAACATGGTGTCCTCCAGATTTTCCCCTAACCATGAACCTTGTTTGCCAGGCCAGTTATTTTGCCGACAAACTCATTAATGGAGTATGTTTCTTTCATGCGCAGAGCCTCGAAGTCACTCTTCAAGGTCTGAATTCTTGCCTTCTTCACCCGGTCAGCTCCGAGATACATGGTTTTTAAGCTCTGCCATGCTTCCTTTGCTATTTTTTTCTTGGCCAACTGCAGCAAGACTTCCTCTAGGACAGCTTGAAAGATGCATGCCAGTGCCATCTTGTCCTTCCTCTCACGGCAACACCGTCCGTGGGTTCAACAGCATCCCAGACACCTTGCGCATTCATGAAAACTTCCATCTTGATCGTCCAAGTGGAGTAGTTAGTCGAAGTCAGCATCAGGTAGTGCAGGGTTACACCACCTTGCTTCGACGCTGGCAGTGCCGTCCTCTCGATGATTGACATCGGATGAAACCAGGTTGCTCTGATACCACTTGTTGGAATTGAGTTCAGGAAGCAAGCAGGTTCTGATAATGTGCTTGTTTAGAGAACCCTCTTGCGTAGGAGAACTGACAAGAAAATTTCTGAAAACAGAACGACAAGAAGAATTTTGGTGCTGCACTGGTTCTGCAGCTTTGGTTACAAAAACTAACAAGCTACTTCATCCAAAACTAGCTGGAGTACATATCCGCAGCTAACTACCTTACCCAGACAAACTGAAAGAACATATTACAGATAAACTAACTGAAAATCTTTTCGGTAACAAGCTAACTGAAAACGAGTAAATACTGTAGCGAATCTCGGCAAACTGATCAGAGCATGAATACAACAGGCTTAAATCTATCAGCAGTGGCAGGCGCAGAAGAAGTACCGCGGTGTGCGGCGGAGGAGTTGAGGCAAGTGGGTGGCGGAGATCCGGCAACCGCCAGACCGCAAGCGACTCTACCTCGGCCAATTCGACATCGCCCAGGAGGCCATGCCCGCCTACGACCAGCCCGCCCGCCGCCTGTACGGGGACGCCGCGTCGCTCAACTACAGCCAAGAACGACATAATGCTTAGAATTCACTACAGCCATGCATATATTACAAACTAGGCAAATAGCTTAAAATTGACTGCAAACGTATATTACAAGGACGTACTATTACATATCTATCCTTCGGCGTTTCCCTCCCGTTGAGGCTTCCTGCTGAGGCTTTTCATTGAAACAGCTTGCAAAATATTTAGTGTAGGGTGGTATCCGTGATTCCCATAGCACAACCTCAAACTTGCCCCTAGATACAACACTCGAACCTATCACCTTGGGCATTTTTTTCCGTCTACGGAAACCATCTCCTTCAATACAAGGCGGCATGGGGCGAAGTACGAACTACGATAGATGATGAGGAAGTGGATTTTGGCATGTTTACTGATCCATCTTTGTCACGAATGTGTTTCGGATGCTCACCATGTACTGAGAAATTATGCTCCACTAACCTCCTAAACTTGTTTAATAGGTGTTGCCAGAAACCAACATCTTGGTTTGATCTCAGCGCATTTGCAATCATATTTGCACTGACGAATGACCCGCTCAACATTGTAGCAAACTTATGCACCATGGATGCTAACCTTTGGTGGTCGTCTGGATTTGAGCTCCCAAATGCCAATACTTTGAACATGTAACTATACTCCTCGTATGACAGGCCTTTTACACGAACTGGATTTACTGTTCCAAACATTGGCAACGTACTCCTCGATCCTACTAACGATTATGACCTTGCTTCCTCCACCTATACATGATGTCAAGGATGAATAGAATTTTACCCACTCCTCGTCGGTAACATCAGAAATGAACTCAATAACAACCAAAGTCTTCTCATCCAAGAATTTATCAGAGTCAATTTGGAAAATTTCTCCCTTTAAGTGCAATATTGAAGAGAAGCAGGACCGTACCCTATCGTCGTTGCATATATGCATGACCAAATTATTCTTACCGACTCTGCAACCACCAACGATGGGAAGAACGGTTGGACCAACAAGAGGGTTATTATACTGCAAAAGCATGTTGGTAATTTGCTGCTTTTCAACTTGACGTCCAAACATGATGTTGTCGATGTAAAGATACATGTCATGCATGCATCGTTGTTGGTGTCGTGCGTCCGCGGTTGGCTCCGCTAAACCCTTTGATTCGGGTTAGAGCAGTTTCTGTGGCAGTGGTCTGATTGTGGTCTCGATAATGCGATGGCTTGGTCGCTTCGGTAGAAGGTCGTCTCAGTAGAGGGTCGTCACACCTATGTTTTGGATGTCTATGCGGTGTGTTTCGTGTGTGCCGAGGGAGCTTTCAGGTTTAGAGCTCTCTATCTGTTGTTGGTGTTCTCCTTGTTGGAGATGGTTGTAGGTCCTTTCTTTGTATTTTCTCTCTGGAGGTTTCTGTTACGGTTTATCTCCTTCTGAAATGAATGGCAGAGCTTCTGCCCTTAGTTTTTTTTAAAAAAAAAGATACATGTCATAGGGGCCACAAGACATGCGTTCGCAGCTCCCCAAAAGTATCACAAACTCTTTCATATTGACAACAGCAGTTTCTAAATTTTCCAATGCAGATCGAAGCTCATGGTGAATGCCTACAACACCCTTTGTGGCAGACATGGCAGCACGAAAGCATTTCACAGGAGCACTAGCGAGCACTACTACAGAACAGCACATCACTGCCGGTTCCAAAACACCATCACTGCCGGTCATTGGCGTCGGCAGTGATTGGTCGTCAGTGATACTCGGGGATTATCACTGCCGGCTCAGGAACCGACAGTGATAAGGATTATCACTGCCGGTTCTATCTACAACTAGCAGTGATATTGGACTATCACTGCCGGATCAAACCAAAATCCGGCAGTGATAAGGATTATCACTGCTGGTTCTACCTACAACCGGCAGTGATATTGAAATATCACTGCCGGATGAAACCAAAATCCGGCAGTGATGATAATTATCACTGTCGGTTATACATAAAACTGGCAGTGATATCAAACTGTCATTGCCGGGTTGTACCATAATCCGACAGTGATATGTACATATCACTGCCGGTTTTCTCCAAGAACCGGCAGTGACAAGCTTGCATATTTTTTGTGCAATATATATATTTTTATACAATTGTTTATACAGTGTCCATATGTAGTATATAAAGCATCGTTCAAATCATAATTCAAATATATCCATGTATATATGAAGCATCGTTAAAATCATAATTCAAATATATTAAATTAAGCATCACAATATTTTATTTTTACAATGATTTGTTTACAATTAATGTAGCTTGACTACATCTCATCCCATTCACTTTGATTATGCAAGGACTACAGTACAAAGAGTCGAAGTAGACATGTCACGCGTCTAGGTCGAAGGAATAAGGGCGATGAGGCTACTCGTGGAACTCGCCGTTTGGATTGATGATCTCATTATGAATGAATCCGGCGATCTGTTCTTGAATTGCTATAATTTCTGTCAGCAATAACTTATTGGTTCTCAGTTTGGAGCGCTGTTTTTGAAGAAAAAAGGAAGTTAATTAATGATGATATTTGTTAAATGAAAAAAGGCATCAATGTGTAATTTCGTACCATGGCTTCGTTATAGCCGACACTCTC
This sequence comes from Otatea glauca, assembly GCA_036346275.1. Classification (NCBI taxonomy): domain Eukaryota; kingdom Viridiplantae; phylum Streptophyta; class Magnoliopsida; order Poales; family Poaceae; genus Otatea; species Otatea glauca. The sequence goes on from CM070726.1 coordinate 8,717,194, forward strand.
CGTGATAATTGAATGCATATTTGTACAAACATAGTATGCACATAAATTGTTTCCGGGGTCCTGCCTCATGCATGGAAAGTCATTTATTATTTCAAAATTTTTCCTGTATAGACGATACCGAACACTTTTCTTGCAGTACCGTGCGAAAGCCCTATGAATGATTTTGAATAGTAATTAAACTTAAATGCAATAGAATGGAATTTTGCTAGAGTAATAACGCAACAATCGAGTTTACCTGTCTAGCATGTCCCAAAGGTCTTGGTACAGATTAGTTTGTTTTCTCCTGGAGTCCAAGACAAAAATCCTGCTAGCATCTAATTGGATGACGAGGAGGACCCACTGAAACCTGCTCATATATGTCAACGTAGTCAATTACTCCCACATCGTACGTGTTACGCAAAAATAGTAAAACGATATTAGAAGTAAGGAGATACGTACTTGAAGTTATAGGATAAAAGTACGGAGGTTTTGTATTGCAGCTTCAAAAAACTATTAAATAAATAGTCTTCAACGAACTGTTGATTGTCGTTCACAAGCTTCTCGTTGACGAGCCCCGGATCTAGGAATGCTAGATTGTCATTGTTATTTCTTCTACATGTCTGTATCTCCATTCTACATACGAAAAAAGTTAGACATGTAATTAAACAGTACAAAAATGCTCAACGATATACGGACAGACTTACAAAGTCCATAGTCTAAGTATATTCACGTCCAGGGCATCTTGCTGGTACAACAAATACAGCTCCGTGAAAAGAACCCAGTAGATGTTATCCCCATTGTGGAAATCTTGCCCTGTGTATCTGACTGCGAACGCCTCCATACCATCGTTAGACTGCTGCATGTACCACTGATGGACGCGCCGTAGTTGTGTTGTAAGGTTGTCGAAATGAGCTGGTTCAACCAGCGGTTTTCCCATAACGAACTTCCACCTTAGACCTTTCACCAGAGCATCTAGTTGAGCAGCATCTGCTTGAGCGTCCCGCTTTAACGTGTCGGCACTAGCCGCCTGCAAGTATTGCTTTCTGGATATGCACTCGTAGTCCGACATTTTGCAAGGTTCAGAAGCCTGAGATGTTACGTAGGCGCTTACATGCTTTTTCCGTTCTTCTTCAGTCATGTCAGCTGATAATTTCTTCTGGGATTGTCCTGGGTTCAAAGATGGTTGAGATTTCTTCGAGGACGGTGCCGACTGCCGAGATGTTCCTGGTGTTCGATTCTTTTCAGATTTTGGCGGAGGAGTCAGACTATTTCTGGTTGGTGCCGGCGGAGGAGTTGGACTTTTTCTGGTTGGCGGCGAGAAGGGCGGGAGGTCTCTGTGTGGAGAGTGCGGTTGATCATCATCTTCGTTGCCCTCATCGTCCGAGCCAAACTTAATCAAGCTCTTGCGCCGAGCGAGGAAGCCATGCACGTTTTCTCCTAGTTTTTTGTTTCCATCCTCGCCAGGGATCTCTACCTCTATTTTTCGGTATTGGTGGACTACACTGTCCACTTCGACCCTAGCGAATCCCTGCGGTATCGGGCGACAGTGCAAAACCTGCGACTCCTGGCATGGCCAAGCCCTGCCCTCAGCCACCTTTATGGTAATGCCATGTGCGGCCAAGTGTAGCTTGCACAGTGTCGGTTCTTTGATGTCATCCACAGGAAAATGCAGTCAATGCTCTTCGTGAATCCCTGTGGATGCGCAGCTACTCTTACGAGCATCGGGACTGATGAGCTCAGGGCTTTCACCGGGTGGCGGTCGTGAGCTGAGAGCTTTCTGTATGGCTTGCTCCACAGCCTTATCTAGTTTCGCTCTCTGTTCCTCTAACGCTCTCGCCACAGCATCTTTTATTTAACATTCCAGTTCATCTTATCTTAATCTCTTTGAACGCTTGTACAACCATGCGTCTGCGGGGAAGGCTTCTTTCCACGTGACCAAACCAACTCCTCTGGTGCGACCTGGATGCTCCTTGTTACCTTGGGTTATGGTTAGCTCATCATTCTCCCTTCGAGGAGCGAAATATCCTTGGGAAGACTGCATGTGAGCATCTGTGATTCTGCTCAGCACTTCCTGCTCTCTGTCACTTCTGAAGCTTAAGCTGCCATCATCCGAGATAGTAGCACCCCTTCCAAGCAACCAGTGCTTCAATCGTTCGCTTAAGGCGGCCGTCGCAGGAATTATACCCTTGCGGGTTAGTTCCTCTTCGGACCGATCCCATGCTGGTATTTTCTTCACGTACCCTCCTGTTCCTAGTTTGTGAGGGTGAATATTCTTATCCGCGTTTGCTTTGTTCCTTTGACTTACTATGTGAGCTTTTTCAGACCTCTTGTACGCCACAAATTCATCCCAAAACTCCCTTAACTTTGGGTATGTGTCAAAATTCGGCGTTTCATTCTTTTTCATATAATTCTTGTTTAGTGCTGTCTTCCAATTCTTCCACGCTATGCACATGATGCAGAGTGCTCGTTTCTTTGCAACCAGCTCGGTCCCTTGGGGGAACTGGAAAACTTGTTTCAACTTGTCCCATAATGAGTTCTTCAGTTCATTGGGTACCACCCATGGGTCACCTCCGCGGCCAATCCATGATCTATAGCTGATGGGCACATCATCCCTAGCAAGAACTCTGCAGGCTGTCCTATACGGCCCCAATGATGACTCTGGTATAGCAGGTTCCCCGACTGACGAGAGCTCCACTATGTTAAAAATTCCCTTAGGCATCTTGTTTGAACCATGACTTGCGCGCTGCCTTCGTTGATCAGACGTCTGAGCCTGCAATTTGATCTTCTTAATTATTAGTCATCTGGGCCTACAATGTTTTGGGAACGGATCGATGTACTAAAACTTTACCTCGCCCACGTTAGTAACGTCAGGTTGGTCCATGGCAGGATCCTGCAAGTTCAGATAGGACGTTGGGCTATGGTTCGGGCTACCCCTTCCTCCTTCGTCCATATTTGAGGGCCCAACTCCCTCCGGCACTTGTCTTTGGTCCGAGGCCATTCCTAGCAAGTTTACCAGAAATTTCAACTACGACTGTGTGACAATTATGACAGCAAGTGCAACAGGATGGACAAAGGCAAATCATGAAGAAGTGGCAAGTATAAAAAAGGCAACCTAAACGTCGACATGTAGACTGAATAGTCATATATCCAAATCATCTTAACACATTTTGTATGCCTTAAACATGAATGTATAGAACTTCAAATACTTACACCACAAACATCTTTCCAGGATACATACACATATACATCTTTCGAGGATACATACACATATACATCTTTACAACATTTCTAAGTTGCTAACATCTAATCCACCAATTGTGATAATGGTTCATGAAGAACTAATTAAAACATCGAAGAGGCAATAAATGATACTTAAGCACCTTACAAACCACATATCAGCAATGTTGAAAATACACAGAAGACTTCAATCTGCACATACATAATTTTCTAGAATGGATAGAAGGGCTTCTATTCAAGCAATTTTTTTTGGTGTATCTCCATGAGTGATTTCTCTTTCATCTGCTATACACAAACTCAATCAATTGTAAAAGAATAGAAAAACTATCAGTTTGTCCATGATTCATCTTTAATATCACCTTGAAGAAAAAGAAAAAGAAAAGTTTGAAAGCTACATTAGCGATCTCATTTCCTATTTACATCTGTATATTTGTATTTGGTTAACACTCACAACGTGCCAATCCTACCCCCTTGCTTTAGTTATCTATAAATGAGCTATTCACATTTAATCTACATGGGTAGCAACGAAATAACACCTTATCAATCAGGATTAAGGAAAATGAGACAGAATGCAGAATACTGAATGGAATGGACATGATCCAAGGGTTACTTACATTACATCAGAATTTGTCATTTGAACATCACTACATTCAATTCTAAATTCACACAATTTCGGGCATTAGCACACAAATATCATAGAAATTTGTATTCTGTTGTTTAAAGTTTCAGAAAGATGCAAGGTCAAAAGTCTTAAAGAACTAAAACTTTCAAGAAGGTAGAGCAGATAACGAATCAGCAATATTTGAACTTTGCTAAGCAGACCATGAGCTAAGCAAAAATCATACAACATAACCCAAGTTCCATCCAACCTGTATGTTAAATTCTAATAATCACTGAATCATCCAAACCTATTAATACCCACTATGATCAGTACAGCACCTAGGACATACAAATTTGTAAAAAACGATGCTCAATTTCTTAGTTTTTTTATTACATCTATGGATGAATCTTTAATTAGCAGCAGGTCAAAATTTAGCACCAGAAAGTACTTTCCTCCCTTTCCTGAATCATACGTGCTGCAACCATCTAATGTTCATGCAATCCTAAATTGTTTCCTTGAAATGGAAGAAAAGACCCCAACTTTAGATGAATTTTGCATGATCTTCAAAATTTCTCCGATAATCATACTCAATACTCCAGGGTAATGGGGCTAATTGTATAATAGGGACAATGACCTCCAAGACAATGTGGCACGAGGAGGTCGAGGCGACGGCAGCGCACTCCGATGCAATGGCGAGGCGACGACGGAGAGATGGCGGGGATGCGGTGCAGTGCGAGGTGACGGCCTGGGCGGGGAGGTCGAGGCGACGGCGGCGCACTCCGAGGCGATGGCGGCGCACTCCGAGGCGACGGCGGGGAGACGGCGGGGAGCTATGAGGAGGTGGCGGTGTTAGGTCGAAGTGGAATTGAGTGGAGGGCGCGCGGCGTTTCAATATATATAGGACTGGACTATCACTGTCGGGTCTCCACAAAAACCGGCAGTGACTAAATATCACTGCCGGGTCCCATTTATAACCGGCAGTGAAGTTGACTTATCACTGCCGGGTAATATGTAGAACCGGCAGTGATACTTAAATATCACTGCCGGTTATTTAATTAACCGGCAGTAATACTTAAGTATCACTGCCGGGTAATATATAGAACCGACAGTAATACTTAAATGTCACTACCAGTTATTTCATTAACCGGCAGTGATAAGGCCACTATCACTACCGGTTAATGATATAACCGGCAGTGATATGTAAGTTCAGGTCAATGAACTCAAACTGTCAGGACAGATTGATCACTGTTTTAATAGTTTTAATATTTTCAATATCAAATAATGCTTAAAAAATTCGCGCAAATGCAGTAGACCAACCATTGCTTCAAAAATTCACACAAATACAAAAATTCACACAGATGAAGTTTAATTCACACAAATTGTTACATATGAGAAAAGAATACATTAATTGTTACATATGAGAAAATAAACATGTATTTAATTAGGACAACTAAGCTACGATTCGACCTTCGTTATGATCCCGGCGTATGTATGTAGCTTCGTCGTCACTCTCTTCCATAAGACCTAGGTCAACGTCCTCTCCGAAAGGAGGTAGCTCATCGAATTGGTTGTACTCTTCCTCGTCGACAACATTCTCAACTCCGACAATCCTTCTTTTTCCTTGAAGAACCACGTGGCGCTCCTTGTTAGCTGGATCGGTTACAAAAAAGATTTGTGTAACAGAATTAGCAAGTACGAATGGTTCTTCTCTGTATCCGACCAGTTTGAGGTCCACGGTAGTGATACCGTACTTGTCGATGTTCATACCCCTTGGAAGTCTTACCCATTGGCACCGAAAGAGAGGGACCTTCAAAGGTCCGTAACCAAGCTCCCAAATCTCTTCTATGAATCCGTAGTAGGTTTTCCTATTTTCGTTGCTGTCGTAGGCATCTATACGGATACTGCTGTTTTGGTTGGTGATCTTTTTATATTGTGCTCTTGTATAAAATGTAAAACCATTTATATCGTATCCTTAGAATGTCCGAATTGTAGTTGACGGTCCCTGAGCCAACACTTTCAACTGAGCGCACTCTGTCTCCGTATGCATCATGTGCCTACGCAACCAATCGCCAAAGTTATGTCTATGCTCTCTCGCGATCCAACCCTCTGACTTCGCTGGGGTTGTTCTGGATAGCATGCTTTGTGCATGTTGATGTATGGGACCACCACAACTGATTGTCCTAAAACTGCGAAATGTACTTATGTGAATGAAGCTAGATTGTTTGTATGGAGTGATTTCTCGTCCAGTGTCCCTTTTCCCTGTAGCCTGCCCTCATGCCGTGATGTAGGCACACCAATCGGTTTGAGATCCATGTAATCTACGCAGAACTCAATGACCTCCTCGGTTCCCCAACCATCTGCAATGCAACCTTCCGGCCGATGTCGGTTACGGACATATTTCTTTATAACCCCCATGAACCTCTCAAAAGGATACATCTGATGTAGAAACACGGGACCGAGAATCCGTATCTCTTTCACAATGTAAACAATGAGATGGACCATAATATCAAAAAAAGATGGAGGGAAACACATCTCGAGCCTACAGAGAGTGTGGACCACGTCAGCCTGCAGCTTATCTAGTTTCAATGGATCGATGGCCTTCTTTGAAATCGCGTTGAAGAATGAACACAACTTTATAATTGGGTCTCGGACTTTCTCTAGCAGAACACCCCTAATTGCAATTGGAAGCATCTGCGTCATCATCACGTGGCAATCGTGAGACTTCATGCCAATTAATTTTAAGTCTTTCATTGAGACTAGTCTCTTCATGTTGGCAAAGTATCCGGACGGAACTTTCACTCCGTGCAAGCATTCGCACAAGCTAATTTTTTCTTTCTTGCTCAGAGTGTAGTAGGCTACGGGAAGGTACATTTTCCCTGTATCTATGTCTTCGTGATGCAGCTCCTTCCTGAGTTTCATATCTTCAAGGTCCATCCGTGCTTGGAGAGTATCTTTTGTTTTGCCAGGTATATCCAATAAGATACCAAGCAAGCTGTCACACACGTTTTTCTCTATGTGCATGACGTCGATTGCGTGTCGAACTTCCAAGTGCTGCCAGTAAGGTAGGACCCAAAATACTGATCTCTTTTTTCACAAAGGAGCCTTATCACGGGAACTTGGGATAGATGTACTGCCTGCTCCCTTTCCGTGAATAATTTTAAGATCTTTTACAGCCGCAAATGTCTCTCTCCTAGTGTGATTCTTCAGAGCTAAAGCAGTCTCCTTTGTCCCGTCAAAAGCTCTCTTATTATTGCGGTATGGGTGATCCTTGCGGAGGAACCTACGATGCCGCATGTAAGACATTTTTTGACAGTTCTTCAGCCACCGACTAGCTGCACCATCTAAGCACTGGACGCATCCATTGAAGCCTTTTGTCGTCTGGCCCGACAGGTTACCAAGGGCAGGGTAATCATTGATGGTTACGAACAACAATGCGCGTAGGATAAAGTTCTCTCTTTTATACTTATCCGATACCCGTACTCCATCGTTCCACAAGATTAGAAGATATTCAACCAATGGTTTGAGGTACACATCGATATCGTTGCCAAGTTGCCTAGGCCCTTGGATCAGTAGTGGCATCATAATGTACTTTCGCTTCATACAAAGCCAAGGAGGAAGGTTGCAGATACATAGAGTTACCGGCCAAGTGCTATGACGACTACTCATGTTGCCGAAAGGATTCATCCCATCCGTACTCAACCCGAACCTTATATTCCTCACATCATATGCGAAGTGCTTCTTATATTTTCTGTCGATGTTCCTCCATTGCACAGAGTTAGCAGGGTGTCTGAGCATTCCATCCTTCTTACGCTCTTCGGCGTGCCATCGTAGCAATTGGGCATGCCTTTTGTTCGCAAACAATCGATTCAGACGGGGAATTATAGGAAAATACCACACCACCTTACGGGGGGATCTCATCTTCTTACGCTTCACCCCGACATCGTCATTATCGATGTCATCATCGTTGCCCTTATACCGCTTTGCTTTGCAAATAGCACAGCCATCCAAGTCCGCAAACTCATTGCGATACAACATGCAATCGTTTGGACATGCGTGTATCCTTTGTACTTCCAAATCCCAGCAGGCGGACAACCCGCTTGGCACGGCACGCACTTGTAGGCAACACGTTACCCTCTGAAAGCAAATCCCCCAAGAGACATAACATGTCAGTGAAGCTCTTATCGGACCAACCATTGCTTACCTTCAACTGCAGTAGTGTAAGCACGGTCTGCAATTTTTTGTGCTCCTCCTTGCAGCCTGGGTACAATGGTATTGCGGAGTCCTGTACCATATGTTGGAACTTTTGAAACTCTCTTTCACTCGTGAAGTCTCCCTCCCCATCACGCAACATTTGATCCAGATCGTCGTCATGGCTGTCGACAAACGTATCTTCAACTGCCGTCATATCGTTGTCTCCGTCATCTTTAGTAATGTGTTGCCTTTCATATACAATCTCATCTTCGCCATGCTTGGTCCAACAGGTATAGCCAGCCTTGAAACCTCTTCGAAGCAAGTGTGCACGTATCGACTCTATGGTAGAAAACAGCTTCTGATTTTTGCAATCAACGCATGGACAATACATGTAGTCCGCCAGATTCTTCGACTTATGCACTGCAGCCACGTTTAGAAAATAACTCACACCATTAAAAAACTCTGCCCCGCAACGGTCCGTGTCATACATCCACCTTCGGTCCATCTACAATTAATTAAATCAAACATTACATAAGCATATAATTGCAAATAACAAATAATTGTAAACGATTAGATTTAAAAACCTATGTAGCAATCTTGACTATATTAAAATACATCAACCTTTTTCCATTATGTAAATATCCATGTAGCAATTTTTTAGTATTGTAAAAAATGATAATAATTGTAAATAGATAGGATATATTTGGACTATATTAAAATATATCAATCTTTTTTCATTGCGTCAATATCCATCTTGCAATTTCTTATTATTTAAAAATTTGGAAAAAATTGTAAATACTTAGGATATACTTTGAGTACATTAAAATACATCAACATTTTTTCATTAGGTAAATATCCATCTAACAAGTTTTTATTATTTCAAAATTTGGAAATACATGAACCTTTTTTCATTACGTAAATATCCATGTGGCAATTTTTTATTATTTACAAAAGTAGAGATCAAATTACTAACCTCGAATAGAAGTACAATATGAATTTTAATAGATTTTTCAGCAGCAAATCGTCGCAATCTACAAATCGAGCAAAGACAGAGCGCCTCTCTGTCTTTGCTCGATCGGTCGGGAGGCAGGGGTTTCAGTTATATAAACGACTTATCACTGCTGGTTCTGCGCAGAACCGATAGTGATAAGCTCGGACTGCGCGGGAAAATCATATTGCACGGGAAAATAATATCACTGCCGATTCTAGTCTCAAACCGGCAGTGAAAAATCAAGTACCACTGCCGGTTTAAGAACGACCCGGCAGTGATATATCTCTGCCGGTTGTTGTCTCAAACCGGCAATGATATCTTGCTTTTTACTGCCGGTTGGTTGCATGAACCGGCAGTGATAAGGTCAACCCCCCAACTTAAGTTTCGAACCGGCAGAGATATGTTATCACTGCCGGCTCGGTCCTAACCGGCTGTGATATGCCGGCAAAGATTGCATGTTCTGTAGTAGTTGACATATATATATATATATATACACAGTACATGGTGATTTGAAGATCAAGCCAATCTACTAGAGTTATGAAAGGGACTATATCAGATGCAAATCCTAACCAAACGATTCTATTCTATTTCTAGAAGTATTGTTGTACAAGACATGTATTCTAACACACCTGACCAATTTAAAATTTCACAACGACAATGGATCGAAGATATACCCAATTTTGATCGCACGCTTCCCATGTATGGTGACAAGAATTTATGGCCTAAGGGAGAAGTACAACATAACACACATGCGAGTAGCTTCTATAGTTCTATGCTTCTTCAATAGACGAATGAACAAATTTTAGTGCACACAAAGGACATGATTTGCACAATACAGTACACTCATTGTTGTGTGGAGAACCTGTGGTTTACTCCCAACTAATTTACGTAGACAAGTTAGTAACAGCAATTAATACGTGGTGTCCTCCGTGATTGCCCTCAACAAGAATCTTGACTACCTTTACTGTCAGCATTAATGTTCCGGCCCATTGCCTCGTCAATTACTCTCGGGAGTTTTTGCAGCCTCTCTCGCGCTTTGCTTTAGGGTATATACAATAAAACCACCTTAGCTACCTCTTAGAGCCTGTTTATTTAAGCTTTTGATTCTGAATTCTGGCCCTAAAAGCAGAATCAGAAACAAACAGTCTGATTATAAAATCCGATTCTCACAATCCAGCCCACCCATATATATACACTAAAATCTACAATCCACTTTATATGTACTTTTGGAGAATCAACTTCTCTATAACCACAATTCAGAATCAGCTTTTAGAGAATCCAAAGCTGAAACAAACAGGCCTCTAGTTTGTACACATCAGTTTTGTTCTATGTGAAAGAGTGAGAAAAGAGGAGAGATGAGAGAACTGACTCTTATTTAGTAGCCAGCTTTGCACGGAAGCATACGTAGATTAGTTATGTACAAGAGAAAAAAAGATAGTTATTGCATAATATCTAGAGACAACCTTTAGAGACAGTTATTATACAAGCTGATTTTTAATTTACTATAAACTAGTACTAGATTTTACTATTGTACTTAACCTTACGCTTGCATGCACATCAGCACACTTGGAGAACGACCATGATTGAACTACTCGACGATAATTCCTCGAAAAAAAAAAGCATTGTCGACATTTTTGGCATCTCGCCGTCACTGAGATATAACTGTGACTATTATTATCTATCTTAATATATCGAGTGATTTTCACAAAACTACAAGTATTTTGTTCAAACTATCAGAAAACTATATGTTTTACCTTCTATTTAACAAAAATATAGATTTTACGAGAGCTTGTGTCACAAAACTATACGTTTTAGAATTGATCATTTCTTGTAAACAGTGTGTACCCACATGACAGCCTCACGCGTTAGCCAATTCTAAACATGTAGTTTTGTGACACAATTTTTTATAAAATATGTAGTTTTGTAAAATAAGAGTTAAAACCTATAGTTTTCTGATAGTATGTAGAAAAAATTATTGTTTTTTGAATTTTACTTTAATATATTTGTAAATGGTATAGAATAGTAAGGTTATGAAAGCATTTTTCTTTGGGTATTGATAACTTCCACTCGGCTAGTGTCTTAGTGTTGGTTCTAAAGCTACTTGCGTTTGTTGTTCGCTGGTTTTTTTTACCAGGTTAGTGTCTTAGTGTTGCTTGGAGTGCTTCATATTTTTTGCTTCACACCATAGATGATTTTGACTGACTGGCAGTAGAGTATTATTTTATGATCTTCTTTCCTCACTACTATTGAAATCATCATCTCAGACGGTTTTGTGAACTGTCAGTAATAATATGCCAGTGATGTAAGTACCGGTTACTGTTTGTGAAAAGAGACATCACAAGCTGTTCTTGTTTAGAATTATCTGTGATGACAGTAACAATGTGTCAGTGATGTAAAGGCACATTACAGACGGTTTTCGAACCGTCTGTGGAAAGGGACGTCACAGGCTGTTCTTGTTTAGAACCCTCTGTGATGTGCAGTCATCACAGATGGTTCTAAACAAGAACAGTATGTGATTCTAATGTGTACCCATAATTTAATGTGTCATAACCATCTAATTGAGTGTATGGGTAAATTATCAATCTCTTGCAGGCATGATTGACTTGTATAAGTAATGGTCAAAACTGTCTGTGATAACTTGTTTTACTAATCACAGGACCAAATAATTTATATAGTTATCAAATTACAAATCTTCTTGCTCTAAGAGGAAAGAAGCGCTAGCTGTAGCAGCTGGGCAGTCTAATGCAAGTGCTCCAGCTGGATCTGCAAACATCGATCCCTCCTGCAGCACCAACTACCATAGTAATGTGCTACTCTTGCTTCAGGACTACTTATTCCTGCAAATTAAATTAAGATTGCATATTCTCCTTAAATAATGATGCCTGGATCATAGCAGAGTTCTGCAAGTGTTGGAAAGAAAAGGGCAAGCCTACCTGCTAACTCAAAGGGCAAGAAGAAGTGGATTGGATTTAGGGTTCTCCACTAAAAAATTTCTGGCACTACAATCCAGAATGTAAGTATTCAAATTCTCTGCCAATAAGTGTTTATCCAGTACCATTCAGTTGTAACATTTGTTATTGTTTTGTTGAAGCCTGGTATGCCAAATCAAAGGATCATCAAGACATTTGCTAAGAGGCTAAGACCAGTGTGACAACAGAAAATGATGGTTCTGCATTTATACGGCTAGAGGCTAATGTCCCTAACCCTAAGGCTAGTTCAAGTGTCACAGTACATGCAGTGGTGGAGCTAGGATTTCAATAAACCTCGGGGGGGAAACTAAACGGCAAATACTAATATCAAAGATTACGGACATTGAGGTGTAAGTAAAGTATAGCAGAAATACAGAATTATAAATAAATTTGAACTGCATGCTTAATATATCAACAAAATAGATAAAATACGTCAAAACAATTGTGAGACCCTATCCAGAATCCCCTGTTTATTTCTGTCATAGTGCCAGATCAACGCTAGTACAAACAGTTCACAATAATGAATCATAACCGAAAAGCACGAATTGAAAAGATAAATACTGAGTACTGGCCGAAAAGCCATTATTACAAAACCAGGTCACATGACCTTAAGTTTACAGCAGCGGAAATAAGAAGCAAAATGGTAAAGCCAATAAACACCACAGGCAGTCGACTGAAAAAAACGTGCGCCTAGCTCTCTGGATTGTCTTCATCGTACTCCACATCGTAGAACTCACCATCATTCGTAGCATCTTGGAAAGCTTCTGACGAAAGAGTTTATTGTAGCATATGAGTACAAACGTACTCAGCATGTCTAGGAAACATTATTAACAATAATTAATAATAATTTTCACAAGAGTTTATTCGTAGCATGTCAGCATATGAGTACAAACGTACTCAAGATGCAAGGCCTTCCAAAGATGGCTTAATATGGTTCTTTTGCACAAAGCCAGATTTAACAAACATTATTAATAATAATTTTCACAAAGCAGTTTTAACAACTATTTGTACAATTTAAATTATTTATAACTCTAGTCAAGGTTCCAACCACCAACACTAGTATACAGGCTCTATCCGGCCATTTTAAAAGATCTTGTTTAACCATTACTTGACTCCATCCATCATGATTCAAAACAGGTTCCAACCACCTGACTGGCTCTAGCCACCAGAAATACGTCCGAAAGTTCTAATCACTCCCAGATCCCAAAGCATTAGTTTTTAAAACCAAAAACAAAGTCTACCAATATGAAAGCATTCTTTGCTTGCCCTTGACTGTAGGCACGGCTATTCGAATAGTTTTACACTCTACAGAGGTATACAGCTTTACCCACAAGACATTATCGTCTCTTGTTGCCATGCGTAATAAGCACACTTCCTTTGGTGTGTTGGCAGAGAGATCATGACAAGGCTTTTACAATGCAATAATCTAACACGACTCCACCCACTGAGCTTTCACCGCTGTTAAAGTTCCATCCACCCAGTACAGAAGCTCTTGCGCCGTGTGGGAAACACAAACTTGCCTCCATCCGGCACCCACATTCCTCCATTTGGCGAGTCTAAGTTAAATTATTACAAATTATTCAGTCAGGTCGTACCCATTTAGACATGTGATTGTACGGTTATGCTTAGAATGGACAATCACAAGCGTCGGTCCTTAATTGACTTGGGCGGCACAAACACAACAAAAACTAATGCTCCATCCGCACCCGCCAGACAAACGATTCGTCCAAGTCTAAATTATTTTCATTTTTAATTTGCAAATACAACAACATATATATTGCCACAACTTTTCAAATTCATAATTTTTTACAGTTTCAAATTAACCCATCCATAGGTATTTGATCGACTTTGCATTTAAGCACATCTAGCGCACTAAACAAAATATATCATAACATATTATTATTATGACATATCACAGCAACCTAGGGTTACAACAGTCAAGGATTTCAATATCAAGGTGGTAATAACAATTGGGATTAACTACCAATCTAAACTTAACATCATCTTTTAAATAAATAGCGATGCAAATTGTAAAACATTGTAAAGCATTTATAAAATATGGGATCAACATGCGTCATGGAGACTTGCCTTCGTTGATGAAGAGAGAAGGGTCGCTTGGTAGATCAGCACTTTCTTCGGCGAAGGCAGTAGTTTCTTCGAGTACGCGCAAAATGGAGCGACCAATAAATAAAAAAAACAAATAAAATCTAAAACTTATAAAATTAGTACCGGCAGAAAGAGCATGAATTTAGAAGAATTTGGAAACTGGAATCACTCGATTTCGAGTTACGACGGAAGAGAACGGGTCATTTGAAGTTGGATTGGAAAGAAAATTCACAAAAAAAATAGCATTGTACCTACAGAACTCGATGAAACTACAGAGCACAGCCAAGGTGGCTTGGCCATGGGAGCGGCGCCGGCGACGGAATGGGGAAAATAAGGTGAGCATGATGTAGAGCTCGACGTCGCGAATCCAAAGATATGATCGGATTTTGAAGAGGCTTACCGGATTGAGAGTAAACAACGACGAACGGAGCTCCGACCGGCGACGTTCAAATGCGAAATTCGGAGTCAAAACTTGACGAAATCTGAATTTTCTTGATGGGTTATGCTCCTGACAATAATGCGCACAAAGTGACATGAATGGAACTTCAAATAACTCACCAGACCAAAAGTTAGCTCAGCGGTGTCTTTGGTCGACGTCGGGGCTGTGGTTTTCGCGAGTTTTGGAGAGGAAAAGTGTGAGGAAACAAAGGGAAATGGTGAGCACGACGTAGAGGAAGGTGAGATGCACCTATAGGAAGTGGAATCACGCGAAAAGATTGAGAAACAGCCGAGATATCAAGAAAGCACTAAATCGGACTTAATTGCTTATTACACCAAACTCGGCTTGAATGGGTGAGAGCAACGGCCGAGGATTGAGTCGTTGCATCAATGCAGTCGCAACGCTTCAACTCTCACTTGATTTCATGCGAAAATGAGGGAGTTATGGCTATTTTTCCAAAGGATTTGAAAAGGGGAGGAATACGGGAATGCAACAATCCGGAGGTTGAAGACGAATACTGTAGCAACGCTGACAGGTGGGTCCAAATGAATAGTATTGAGAAGAAAGCATGAAGGATAAAATAGCAAGAAGGCTCTAAAAATCATGGAAAAATTCTCAAAAATACTATGGAATATTTGGAACCTAACAAAATTGGTCTCAAAATTTTGAGAGAATTCTAAAATTGGATTTGAATTTTGGATTTTTGGATGAAAATAGAATTTTCGGACGCGAATGGAATAAATTCCATTTTTTGGTGGAAAGGAATGCCAGGTTAACTAAAACTCCAAATAAAACCCAAATCCTTGAATTAATTAATTTAAATTAATTTTTGGCAAAAGCACTAAAAATAGGATGTTACAAACCTACCCCCCTTAGAGAGAATCTCGACCCCGAGATTCGAATAGAGAAAGAAAAAGGTCGGAGAACTCGTCTTAGATCCTCTTCTCGCTCCCAGGTTACTTCCTTCTCGGAATGATTGCTCCACTGAACCTTGCAAAACTTGATCACACGGCTTCTGGTACTACGCTCCGCTTCATCCAAGATTCTGACCGGATACTCGGGATAAGAGAGATCCTCCTTCAGTTCCATCTCTTTGAATGGCAACTGTTCTTCTGGCACTCGAAGGAATTTCTTTAGCTGAGAAACATGGAAGACATCATGCACATCTGACAACTGCGAAGGAAGTTTTAATTTATAAGCAACTTCTCCTCTTCTGGCAACCACTGGGAATGGACCGATATAGCGAGGTGCAAGCTTCCCGCTGATTCTGAAACAACGCATTCCCTTTAGGGGTGAAACTTTCAGATACACATGATCACCAGGTGCAAAGCTTAAATCCCGACGACGATTATCAGCATAACTTTTCTGCCTTGACTGAGCTGTTTTTAAATTCTGGCGAATCACTCTGACTTGCTCTTCTGCTTCCTTTAGAATACCAAGCTCGGTTACTTGTCCACCCTCTATCTCTTTCCAATACAACGGTATTCGGCATTTTCTTCCGTAAAGAGCTTCAAAAGGTCCCATCTTTAAACTTGACTGATAACTGTTGTTGTAGGAGAATTCTGCAGACGGCAAATTCTGATCCCAAGAGGCAGTATACGTCAACGCACAAGCTCTCAGCATATCTTCTAAAATTTGATTTATCCTTTCTGTTTGACCATCTATCTGAGATGGTAAGCAGTACTAAAATTCAGATTTGTGCCCAATACTTCATGCAATTTCTGCCAGAATCTTGAGGTAAACTGAGAACCACGGTTTGACACGATCTTCTTTGGCACTCCATGCAAACATACTATTTTTGACATGTACAACTCTGCAAGTTTATCGTCAGAATAGATGGTCTTCACCGAAATTAAATGTGCAACTTTTGTTAACCTATCCACAATGACCCAAATAGAATCATATCCAGACTTAGTTCCGGGAAGTCCGGTAATGAAATCCATTCCAATTTCTTCTCATTTCCAAACAGGAATCTGCAAGGGTTGTAACAATCCTGCTGGTCTCTGATACTCTGCTTTAACTAACTAACAAATATCACAACGAGCCACGAATTCAGCAACTTCCCTTTTCATATTCGACCACCAATATTTTTCTTTCAAATCTGAGTACATTTTCGTACTTCCCGGATGAATGGAATAAACAGAATCATGAGCCTCCTTTAAAATCACATCCTTGATATCTTTTTGCTTAGGAACTACAATTCTTTTTCCAAACCAAATGGTACCTTTCTCATCTTCAGAAAATCCAAAAGATTTTCCTTTCTCCAGATCACTCTTTATGTCTGCAATACCACTGTCATCCTTTTGAGCATCTCTGATCTGATCATCCAAGGTTGAGTGCACTTCCACATTAAAAATACAACCTTAATTCACTAATTCCAGATTGAGACGTTGGAATTCTTCATGAAGTGTTGGCTGACTTTCTAAAACTATAATATTGTTGCAATAACTCTTCCTACTCAAAGCATCTGCAACAACATTAGCTTTCCACGGATGATAATGAATGCCGACGTCATAATCTTTAATCAACCCAACCATCTTCTCTACCTCAAATTGAGATCAGACTGAGTGAAAATGTATTTCAAACTCTTATGATCCATGTAGATCTCGCATTGATTACCAATAAGATAATGTCTCCAAAGCTTGAGTGCATGAACAACTGCAGCTAACTCTAAGTCATGAGTTGGATAGTTTCCCTCATGGGGTCGCAGCTGTCTTGAAGCATACGCTATAACTTTTCCTTACTACATTAGAACACAACCAAGACCTAGCTTTGAAGCATCACAGAAAACTTCAAAATCCTTCTGAATATCTGGCAGAACAAGCACACGTGCTGAAGTTAACCACTTCTTCAATTCCTGAAAACTCTGCTCACAAGATTTCGTTTATTCAAACTTCTTCTCCTTCTTCAAGAATTGAGTGAGAGGTCTGGCTATCTTAGAGAAACCCTCAATGAAACGCCGATAATAGCCTGCTAGACCAAGAAAACTTATGACATCCTGAACTGACTTAGGTTGCTTCCAATCTAAAACATCCTTCACTTTTGCAGGATCTACAGCTACTCCTCCAGAAGAAATGACATGACCCAAGAACGCAACTTCTTTCAACCAAAAATCACACTTGCTGAACTTAGCATAAAGTTGATGCTCTCTTAATTTCTCCAGAACTATCCTCAGATGATCCTCATGTTCCTTCATACTTTTGGAATAGATAAGAATGTCATCAATAAAGACAACCACAAACTTATCCAACAACTCCATGAACACCTTGTTCATCAAATTCATGAAATAGGAAGGTGCATTTGTTAATCCGAAAGACATCACTGTAAACTCGTACAGTCCATACCGGGTAGTGAAAGCTGTTTTAGGAATATCTTCCTTCCTTATCTTAAGCTGATGATATCCTGCAGCTGTGAGACCCCGGATTTGCTATCCAGAATCCCCTGTGTAATTCTGTACTAGTCCCAGATCAACGCTAGTACACACAGTTCATAGTGATGAATCATAACCGAAAAGCAAGAAATAGAAAAGATAAATACTGACTACCGGCCGAAAAGCCATTATTAAAAAACCAGGTCACATGACCTTAAGTTTAGAATAGCGGAAATAAGAAGTAAAATGGTAAAGCCAATAAACACTACAGGCAGTCGACTGAAAAGAAACGTGCGCCTAACTCTCTGGATTGTCTTCATCGTACTCCACATCGTAAAACTCACCATCATTCATAGCATCTTGGAAAGCTTCTGATGAAAGAGTTTATTGTAGCATATGAGTACAAACGTACTCAGCAAGTCTAGGAAATATGCAAGATGCAAGGCCTTCCAAAGATGGCTTAATATGATTCTTTTGCACAAAGCCAGATTTAACAAACATTATTAATAATAATTTTCAAAAAGCAGTTTTAACAACTATTTGTATAATTGAATTTATTTATAACTCTATTGAAGGTTCTAACAACCAACACTAGTATACAGGCTCTATCCGCCCATTTTAAAAGATCTTGTTTAACCAACACATGACTCCATCCGTCATGATTCAAAACAGGTTCCAACCACCTGACTGGCTCTAGCCACCAGAAATACATCCGGAAGTTCTAACCACTCCCAAATCCCAAAACATTAGTTTTTAATACCAAAAACAAAGTCTACCAATATGAAAGCATTCTTTGCTTGACCTTGACCATAGGCACGGCTATTCGAATAGTCTTACACTCTACAGAGGTGTATAGCTTTACCCAAAGGCATGATCGTCTCTTGTTGCCATGCGCAATAAGCACACTTCCTTTGGTGTGTTGGCAAAGAGATCATCACAAGGCTTTTACAATGCAATAATCTAACCTGACTCCACCCACTGAGGTTTCACCGCTGTTAAGGTTCCATCCACCCAGTACAGAAGCCCCCTCTTGCGCCGTGTGGGAAAAACAAACTTACCTCCATCCGGCACCCACATTCCTCCATCTGGCGAGTCTAAGTTAAATTATTACAAATTATTCAGTCAGGTCGTACCTATTTAGACATGTGGTTGTATGGTTGCGCTTAGAATGGACAATCACAAGCGTCGATCCTTAATTGACTTAGGCGGCACAAACTGTGGGCACCCGAGAATACGAATCGATCCTCTCTCGTGCGTTGGACTCAGAGGTGACACCCGTACTCCACTTAAGTGTATGATCACTGTCACCCAAAAGTCCTGTGCATGGAGTATTAACCAGATGGCCCTTACCCAAGCAAATATGAGCCACCTAGTTGCACCGTACACACTTACGTAACCGAGGGAGTTTCGATTCAATTCCGAACAACCATACCAGGATTGGAACCAATCATCCAAGCATAGCACTCGCCGTTCGTCTCAAAACCTTGGTATCGCCCACACTCACCAAGGGGAGCGCAAGCAATAGCCAAAGAACGACGACCGCTCGAGTTTATGCATTAGATGGTTGAAAACAATTCCAGGTACCCGGATATGTGTCTAGTGCTAGTTCCCAAGATCAACGCCTAGCACCCACATATCCCGCATTCAAGATGTATCGCAACACATACACGTGAAACTAAGCAGTTGTTATAGCATAAACATAAACTAGAACTAGTACAACTAATTACTATTACAAGTAGTGGCTGACCGGCCAAATATTACAAGTCCAAAAGTAAAACGCAGCGGAAATAACAAGTTTAGCAAAAGCGGGACAATGGTATGCCCATCCCTACCCAAAGGCAACCGACTTGGGAAAAACCCAAGTTCACCCGTCAACATGATCGTCGGTCCCCGGAGTATAATACGTGTCGTCGGGGTATTCTTCCATGTCTTCGTCTATATTGTTTTAATTAAGCAACCATGAGTACACGTATGTACTCGCAAGACTTTAGTGTATGGAAATAAAGTAAATGCAAGCTAGATCAAGGATTACAAGCTTTTACACTAGTCTCATTTTAGCATAAGGCAGATTTTGTTTAGCAAGTGAATATTGCATAAAAACGGTGACGGAATTGTAAAGAGCATTTAATAAGAGGCTAATAACAGTAAGTACAGTACATATCCACCATTCCATAGCCCTCCTTGGCTGCGAATAGCAAGTAAAAACAGCCACCCAAGGCTCCCCAAAGTTTTCCATACCAACCCAACATCGTTTCCAAAAGTTTTGGCAAAAACAAAGACTATACTTGACATTATTTTCCCAAGTTGCTCATGACCGTGAGCACGGATAATTAATTAGATTTCAATCTCTGCAGAGAGTGTACACTTTACCCACATGACACATTCTAGCAATCATGTCAACCATGCCTCGCGATACATACCGTACCTGATTTGCTAGACTGTGACGAAACCGTTCAACTAATTAAAGCTTAGCCTTGCACTAGCGACAGTGATGTAAACCCTTGCCATGGTTTAGGAAATACTGAACCGATGGTACCCCATCGTGAACTCTCCCCATGGCAAGGCATGCACCATTGTATTGGAATGCTTGGGCCCCAACACCTCGGTGAAGGGAGCACCTAGAACGACACCAGTCCATCGGATCGTCAATACTGCTTTGGCCTACCAAAATGCAAGGCTAAACTCTAACTAATCTAGTGAGTTTAGGCTATCCCATACTAGCACATGTGGTTGCACCAAAACACTTAGGTGGTAGCATCAAGTTCGATCCTTAATTGACCCAGGCGAGAATCTCTCCCTAACTACGCGTGAGGTCCTTTTCACGCCTCAAGTTAAGTAATAACTCGCCCGCGTCTAAATCATAAGTTTGAGTTGGATTTTTATCAAATTAAGTGGAAACCATACCGTAGTTCCATCCATTTAAACAAAGCTTGCTCTAAGTAGTTGAAACATCTCCCATCATTTTGAAAGTTGTTCTAATGAGCATGTCTAAGCAATACATATGGTAAGTTTGCAAGTTTTACCCAAGTGACATTTAGTATTTTCTAATCCAATACTAGGTTACAATGGCAAGTGTTCAAATGACAAGGTAAAGGTAATGCATACAATTAGGATTAGCTACCATCACCCACAACATAGCAATTTTAAAACATACACGCATGCATATAGTTTGATAAAACAACATAAATTCGCAAATATGGGATCAAAATGATCAAAGGAGGTTAATTGCCTGGTTGCTCTTCTTCGGGAATATAATCTGGATCGTAGTCGATGTCGTTAAAGATCGAATCCGAATTATCGTTGTCTATGCGTTGAATAATAAAAACCGAGACAAAAGCAAATAACACCGTATCAAATGGGGCAAAAGGAATCAGATGTAAATACCAAATAAAAACTTACCAAGAAGAACATGGTGATTGTGAGCTCTTGATTTATCATTTTCATAAGGATTTCATTAGCATTTTGCTTAGGTGAGGCCTTTTCTTGAATGTGTTACTTTCATCCTCCATTATAAGAAGCTAAAGTTATAATCTTAGCTAAGGTTATTTACGAATTCAAGAGGCTAAAATTATGTATCTTTGCATCTATAACTTCGAATTCTAGATGCTAAAATTATTTGAATTAATAAAAGTAACATTTGTTAAAAGGTTTTGATTGATTAGTACTTAGCATTAAGTGTTCATGCATGGGAGTGATTTCTACTTGGTGGATCTGGAATTTTAGGTTATTTGCTGATATTACTTGATCATGTGATGATTTCTTGCATTGCCGCTGATTTGGTTTAAATCTTCCATTGCATTCATCCACGCAAGTGACTTTAACAACGTTATCAATTTGGGTTTTTGCTCTATCAGGTTTTATATGATAAGTAAGTTGAAATTAAATTTTTTTCCATATTTTGGTTGTCCATATACTGGTTTAGAATTCTGGGTCAATTCCCCCAAAATTTAGGTTTAGCCAAGTTGTTTTTCAAGCTGTTGAAAGTGCTTAAGTGTTATAGTCTTAGTGCAGTTTGTAGTTTTTGAAGGGTTTTGCTTAAGTAGGATTCTGATGCAAAGCAAGTTATAATTAAAATATTTTTACAGAATATGGTAGTATAGATATTAAATTCTGATTCTGAACTATTTTTCTTTAAGTTTGCATTTGGATGAGGTACTTTACTGATTGCCGAAAAGCTTATGTGATTATGCCGATTGCGCGGTTACGGTCCAGTTTTCTTTTCTCTATTGCGGCTGCACCTTAAGGGATAATCTAATCATATTTTGGGAATTATCAGGGGACATCCCTAAGAGTGTTTTAAAGTTAATTCCGTAATGTTTCACATTTATTTGAGATGTTTTTCATGAATATGATCATTAGGGATTAATATGGCCTAACCCAAAATTGTTCACAAAGATCTCATTTCTGTACAGGAAGCTAGTACATGCTATTTTAATGTCATAGCATTTGATTTCGTCGAATTTGAGGTTCGTTTGCGAGAGTTATGAACATTTGATCATCTTGTCGATTGAATGTTTGAACATCTAGCAAATAGACCAAACTGAAGCAAAGTTTAAATATTTTTAACCATTTATGACCTATGTAATCCCAGAAATGCATCCAAACTGGTTTCATAAGTTTTTGAGCTCATTTGATCAATGTTTTAGCTATTTAAAACTTGCATGCTAGTAAGGATTTAAACTAACAATCTTTCTTTCAAAATACATTCAAATCTAAATGTTTTTACAGAAATAGAGTGCATAGGGTTGTAACATCCCAAAATTTGGCTTAATTAAGTTTTTATTTCTTATTTGTGTATTTATGATTTTCTGGAATTTATTTGGATTTTTCTGGATTTATTTGAATTAATTTGAAATCAAGTTTATTGCCTTTTATTCAAATCTATCTAAATCTGTGCAAAGTTAAAATAAAGTTTTGCGAAAAATATTTTATTGGAGTCCAGAATGTCTCAAAGTATTTTTGAGATTTTTCTTGGATTTTTCCCGATTATTTTATTGCCTAAAATAAATAAAATGATTTTCGGTGATTAATTTAATTGGAAAAACCTTTTGAAAAACCTTTGAGCAGTAATGGGCTCGGCCCGTAATCTTGTCGCTGGTGGTTCGAGAAGCGCGCCCGCTTGGCTCGCCGAAATCGCGTCTCCGCCGTTGGATCAAGATCGCGCGGGTGGGATCTTGTCGTACCGGTTTGGGACTCGGGCGGATCATCGCCGTTGGAAAGAAATCGCGGGCGGTTAAGATTAGATCGAGGCCGCGTGATCCTGACCGTTGGTAGCAGATCGGACGGCGTGTGGTTGTCGTCTCCGCGAAGGACTCGGAGTCCGCCGCCGGCACGTTTTCGCCGCCGTTAGGATCTAGGGTTTCCGTTCTAGCGCATTTGCCGATGCTATAAATAGGGGCAGGGTAGGCCCCGAGGTTCATCCTTGTGCGCCGCGTCTTCTGGTCGGAAGGGTTTCGCGAGGATCGTCGTAAAGCGCGCAGAGGAGCTCGCCGGAGTAGAGCGCCGAAGTCGCCGCGGTTTTTGCTCAAGTGCGCCGCCGGTTCGTCGGTTTTCGGCGTTTTGGTTCAAGATCTGAACTCGTCGGAGTGTGCCGCGTCGACTGCGCCACTTCTTCACGTCGGGGACACGCCGGAACGCCGTCGCCAGGGTTTCTTCCTCATCTCCGGTGGTTTTCTCAGCGATCGCCGCCATTAGTCTCGGGTGAATTTTTGACCGTCGGATCTGAGCGAACGGGGAAGATTGAACCGCGTCACGGGTGTCTGTCGCCGTTCGATCGGATCGGACCGTAGATGCGTGCCGCGTGTCGCGCATCGGCGGGGCGGCGCTGCAACCAATCGGATCAAGACGCGTGGCGCTGCGGGTATCGAGGCGTCGTGCGCCGGGTTCACGGTGGACCAGAGGAGGTTCTGTGGACCGGGTCCATACGCCCGAGACGCGTGTCAAGCTCTGCTTGGCTGGCGCCAGGGCTGACGTCAGCAGGATGTCACGCTTGCGCAATAATTCGGTTTTCGGATTAAAAATAAATCTGTTAATTTCGAATTTCTGATTTTTGCAATTTCAGTATTTAATTCAAACTTCAAAAGGCTATATCTTTTGCATCGTTACTCGGATTTGAGTGATTCAAATTTCTAAAAATTTGTAAAATTGAGATCTATTTAATGGTGAATTTTAATTGATTTTTGGAGTTCATTTGCTCTCTGTTTTGATATTTATTTACTTTTCTTCTTCGGTACGCGTAGACGTTGAATTGTGCGACGCTTCGGAGGAAGATCCAACAACTCAAAAGCAAGTTCCAGAACCAGACCAGGACCTATTCCAAGGCAAGTTGTGCTTGATCATGTTGAACCCATGTTTATAAAATTGCTATATTTGTTTTACCCTATTGCATATATTTCAAATATACAATTGTTTCAAATTAGATTGGGCGTAGCTAATATACCAGATTGATCTATACCTTACCTTGTCATTGTATGCCATGATCCATTGTCACCCTAGATTGGTTTAATATAGTTGATTAGTAATTATGATCAACATTGGAGGATTAGTTCGTATTAGTTGCTTAGCCTTGCCACGTCATCACATGTGTAAGAATCATTGATAATTAATCTTGATTAATGGAATATGGAACAATATTATGAACTTGTGTGTCATGTGGGATCACACGATGAGATTGAGTTGTTGTGGCGAGTCATGTCACGCAACGATGTTGAATTGTTGATGGCACGTGGTGCTTGGTAATCAACTGGGTGATAATAACTTAGATTGGGGCAAGTGACAAGGCGAGGATGCGAGGTGGGCCCGATGAGCAGAGGGTATGTGGATGTCTTGCCTTGATCACACTAAGGACTTAACCTTGCAAGCCTTTGACCTGAGTCAATCATGCAACCACATGTCTGGTATGGGCCAGCCTAGCTGAGTAATTTGCAATGTCTTAATTTTGGTACTATCGTGGTCGGTGTGAGTTTCCGAGTTATGGAGTAATTCACATGGCGCAAGAGGGAGACCCGGATGTGGTAACCAGTCCCACCGTGTTGAAACCTTAGCGGGTAGTATCGGGTTAAGCCAGAGCATTGTAAAGGCTTTGTTATAATCACTCGCCTTGGTGGTGTTTGGTTGTATCACGTGGGTAAAGTGCATAACCTCTGCAGAGTGTAAAACTATTCGGATAGCCGTGCTCGCGGTATTGAGCAATGCTCGGAATTCTGATTAAGGGTTAGCTTAATTAATTGGACAACATGGTTGGGATGGCGGGATGCCATATGGAAGATGGAATTTGACTTAGGATTGGAAACTTGGTTTACTTAAGAAATATTGAATTTATTACTGTTATTTGTTTTACATTCTTTACA